>CM065590.1:491633042-492833042 GCA_033119425.1 Bufotes viridis | reverse complement strand
ATACCGTTCTTCAGTCGGCGCAGGCGCACTGAGAGGAGTACTCTCGCTCGGCCGCTCCTTCCTCAGTGCGCCTGCGTCTTCTCTTCCGGGTGCAGCTGTGACGTCATTGGCGCACTGAGGAAGGAGCGGCTGAGCGAGAGTACTCCTCTCAGTGCGCCTGCGCCGACTGAAGAATGGTATGGCGCAGGCGCGAGATTTTAAACGGAGACAGGGCCAGCTGGAGGAGGAGAGCGCTCGCTGGCTCTGTCAATCAACCACAGGAGGGGTGTTTTTTTACAAGCGGGATGCAGCGGCTACCAGCAAGTAAACGCCCTACTTGCTGGTAGCAAGGTAATTTGCATAATATAAAATAACGTTTTATAGCAAAATTAACCTGCTAAAACGGTTAACAAGAATTTGTTTAGAATAATCGCCCTATAAGCTTTTTAGTGAGGGAAAAAAAAAAAATGCTTTTGGGGGGTGACAGAAGCCCTTTAAGTTATGATGGTTAAAAGGAGCAAAGTGACAGCATATGTGCCAGCCCTGGAGGGAAAGAGCTACTGGAGTCATTACAACATTCAGCCACCATAAGAAGAAAGTGCAGCGCATCTGTCAGAGAAAGTAACACCTACATTGAGGCTACAGACTTCCCTGCAGGTTCCCCATCATACTAAAAGAACAGACTGGTCATTTGTAGAGACTGTACTATATTGCAGAGATACCAATATAGTCAGATGAGAGAGAAAAGTTTGCACCCCTTGGTCAATTTGGAAAGATTGTGCAGAATATAAATAAGAGACTTAGAAGGAACTTTTACTGACCTCACTGCCTCCCATATGTAGTCTTGGGAAACGACATATGTCAACTGTGAAAACTGCACTTGATCTATTCAGTTCCTGTGTGAACCATCTAGTCAACTAATTCAGTAAGATACAGAGGACTTGTTGCATTAAACCCAGCCTTACCATTGTACTGCACTGCCGTCACTACAACTCTGCAATCCACCGCCTGTCCATGATATCCCTGCCTTGCACCCCAAAAGCTATCTACATCAAGGGCACCTCCACCACCACCAGGCAGAGGGCCCCAGAACCAGAGTGTGCCCCAAGGAAAGAGAGGGTGCTCCCTCCTTATCACTGCACGGCCAGGGGAAGTGCCATAGTGAGAACCGCCACTCTGAGTACAACTACTTCCATCCTCTCCGCCTCCCTTGAGGACCATTGCTTGGAGGAAATCTGCAATGGAGGCTCCTAATGCAACATATGTGAACCTAGCCTTACATGGAGTAAATAGAGTATTTAAATCATTTTGATTCTAGGATTATTCACTTTATGACTGAGGGAAGACCTCTTAAATTGATGTTTTATGACATGGGCAGGGTATGTAGGTATGAATAGGGAAATTTTCTTTTGAGCCCCACTAGATACAGGGATGCATGTGAAAGCACTCTCTTTTTCCATTGTATGTTGGCTCTATGTAAGTATATACAATGTGATATTTTCTTATGCTTAGAGGGTATTCATTATACACGGTGGTGTTGGATGGGTCACGAGGAGTCATATAATCTGCTCTGTGATAAGTCTGGCCCTCTTATATAGCTTATCCAAGCAACAACTGTAGCTTGATCTCGACAGAAACAAAACAGTGAACTTAAGTGACCTCTTGCTCGCTTCATGAATATATAACCGTTCCATGGCTGGCTATGCAGCAGCAGTCCCGGTTCACTCTCAGTGCCGGGTTGAGGCTGCTGGGTTCATTAAGAAGTTCTGTATCTCATTTTCCATGTGAAGAGTTGTGCTAATTTTCATCCACTTGGCTCTGTAGCTTTGAATGTAACTCATGTTGATGTTTTTTTCCTGTTTCACTCCGACTCAGTTAATTTATGTGCATTTGAGCTAATTCCAAGCCATCTGTCCAGAATTCTTTGAGCTTCATTGCTCTGTCAATTTGCATTATTTAGAAACAAATGGAAAAAATAAAGCCTAAATATTTCATTCTCCTGGACACGAAATCTGCCCCATATTTTCTCCACTCTTCACCAAAACACACCCCGGGCGTCCCCCGATTTTCCTGCATTACCCTGTATATTCCTGGACTGTTGTATTTGGTAGCTCTTGCTGATCGTGTTCTACATGATAAAAAGACAAACACACATGGTAGCAATATGCTGTCTCGCTTGAAAAGCTGAATATCTGGATAACTTCCCGACCACTATTTAAATACGATTAGGCAGTTATTACAAAAAAAAAAAAAAAAACGGGATGCAACAAATGAAAGCATTCCATATTAATGCCACTCATGTTACCCGCCAGTAGCCCATAATATAAAATTACGACAGTCTCCCGCCAATAATGTGTCAGACAATGCATTTATTACCTAGAAAGCCAAAGATGTCGCCTTGTTAAACGCGGATTCCTATCCCAGTGCGGTGCTAAATTGTAGTAAAGCCGATAAAAAAACAGCACTTTTGCCATGCAGCTATAGCTATACCTTGGATTGTGCGTCTTTTCGCACCAGAATTGCAGTATATATACGGCTACTATATTCTGCCTCCTGTCGATTGAACAGCTATTCATGGTTGAAGCGAACCTGCAGTCAACAGAATCATCAGTGCAGTCACAAGGGGGCAGATTTACTAATGCAGTGCCCCAGAGGACCACTGCCAAGGGTTAACATTTGCTATTTGGGTTTATGTATTTTCTTTGCTTTAATGTTATTGCAAGAGCTGAAAATGGTAGCACTATTCATCCTTACATACTGAGGAAAAGATACCATCCTCTGAGAGAGAAAGAATCACAGAATACACAGATTGTTTAGGGCTGAAAGAATGGTGCAAAGGACAGATAGTAAGTGCAATCGCTCATTTATGGCAATAGGCCTTACTGCTAGTGGAAAGTGTATATTGCTTCAGTGCCCACCATACTTTTACAACGGATTAGCTACCCTCTGGAGGATCTGCACCCCATTGTGGAAACTGCATTACGTATTGTGAATAGTGCACCCCTTTGGTCGACTTGGAAAGTTGTTTGGAGGCAATAGATAGACTCAGGATCAGCCATCTTGTTTGCTATTCTATATTCAGCCTTGGAAAGATTGTGTATGTACGTTGGAGAGATTGTACTAAATGCTACCAGTGTCTGTTTATGAACTTCCTAAACTATCTCAGTAAAGAACACTGGATTATTACCCCCATCTTGGCCTCATCATTGCACCATGAGGGACCCCTGCATTGCGCCACCAAACTTGGAGGTAGCAACATGGAGAGGATGGGATTCATTACCACGAAGCACAAGGAAATTCAGATTCATTGCGAATCAAAGTTTCCGCTTTGAATGTTGCGCTTTGCTCAACACTAATCACAAGAGCTATAATTTGACACGTGTTACGCCAAAGTGATGGAAATTCCTCAATAAACTTCCACCAATAAGTCTTAACCATCGTGAGAGCTCCCAATGGCTGCAGTTTATTATATGGACCAGAGCGCAGCACTTGTATAAAACATGCACAATGTGTATTGTTTGATAATGGCATAGACTTTATTGACATGCTCCATATTCTTAAAATAGGCACATGGATGTAGGCATACGTACTATATATTTGCACACATCCGAACACTAAATATATGAAGCACACAGATACTCCTCTACATCTACTCCAACTTTTTTTTGTTAACACGCCAGTCTATTCCCTAATGCGGAGGACCTCTCCATGGTGCCGCACTGTAGTTAATGACTCCATGACCCGTATCCGTGTTCCGTAAATAGCATACACCAGAAAAGACCTACAGACCTCGCCCCGAGGCTCACGCTGGAGTACTATTAAAACTAATACTAGAATTATGGCTTTACTTGTGTCAACATTCGATGACAATAAATTCCGCCACAGAATACCCAAGCATGTTCTCAGGAGTGCTCAGGCATTTCTGTTTGGAGAACCCAGAATAATGTTTGACTAGTAAAGTAAAGAACGCTCACTGTAAACCCAGAAAGCTGTAAAATATGTTTCATGGTGTTCGTGGCACCTTATTAACGTTAAAAGCTAACCCTTAACATTAATCATGGTTACACCGCACTTTGTTCCACGACACTTTCCAGAAATAGCAAGCTCTGGTTCAATCTTTGTTTCTCTGTATCAAACACATAGAGAAACATGAAGACAAGCAGAATTAAAAGGATTAGCCATCAAAACATAGAGGGATTTCCATTTCATGTCCCTGTTAGCCTTGGGTACACTGTGTCATTTTCCATTGACTGGATGAGCAAGCAACGCGCAGATGTCATAGTTAACAGATGGATGTTAGTTAACCCTTTCATTATTTTATTTTTTTCACAAAAACAAATCAAAACAGTTTTTTCTAGTCTGCTTATCAACCCATTGACCTCGCAGCACACCACTGTATTTCTTAAAAAATAATTGGTCTTGGTAAAGGAAAAATCAGTGAACGTGGACATGTAAGAACGATGATGATGATGATGCTTGGTCACAGTCATGATAAGCGGTGGGTGGGTTTAATATTGTCTACAGTTGTAAGCTAGATACAAATGACAATTTACATGGGTCTATGTCATGCTAATCACCTGCAATCGATAGTAACAGCATCATTTTGCGATTTTTCTATAGAGCAGCCATCAAGATTATTGTATATCTTTTGAAAAGATTCCTGCACTAATGAAAAGTTTAAAGGAATCCCTAACCCTGTTTGAAAAAAAACTGCACCAAAACTGTACCATGCAAACACCTAAGAAGTCACACCAGTATAATTTTGAAAAACATAACAATATTGCATACTGTACATAGCTGCCATAAAGATATATCAAGAAATGAATCAACAAAGAGTTTTATTTAGATTGGAAAGGCAAAATGTAATACATTCACTTTAAATGATGTTATAGTCATTGCATAAACTTCAACCAAACCAGCAATTTAACCAAGTTTCCTTGTACCTTTTCTACAACTGAAGTTCTTACCATGCTTTTTACTGCAATTTGCGGCCACTGTGTAGCCTAAACCTTAAAGGGGTTCTCCAGGATTTAATACAATGAAAATACTTAAATATTACTTTATTATAAATATATTCCCAAATCCCTTGCATTAGTTATAATGGCTCGTTTTCTCTGGGGAGCAATCATTAGGAGAAATAAAATGGCCTCCGTCCTATTAGTACACACAAAACCTGTGCTAATCACGCATGAGGACAGGTTACTTCAGAGCATGAGGTAAAGAGCTGCCTCATCCTCCTCTCTGCTCTACTTGTCAGGTTATGGTCCTAAATACTGTTTAATATGATCTTAATCTCTGATCTCTGAAGGAACAGAGTTCATGAGGAGACATGAAGTACAGAGAGGAGGTGGGAATGTGGCTGTGTCCTGCTGTGTAATTAGGACAGGTTTTGTGTGCACCAGTAGGATGGCAGCCATTTTATTTCTCCTAATGATTGCTGCCCAGACAAAACGAGCCATTATAACTAATGAAAGGTATTTGGGAATATATTTATAATAAAGTAATATATAGGTATTTCCATTTTCTTAATTCCCGGAGAACCCCTTGAAAGAGGTTTTATGGGCTTAGGATACATTCACACTAGCGGCAAGGAATTCCGGAAGGCTGTTTCGGCAGGTGAACAGCCTACTGGATCCGTGCTGCACGCGTGCCCCCGGACTACCGCTCTGGCCCCATTGACTATAATGAGGCAGGCTGGAGTTCTGGCGGCAGCACGGCAAACATGCCGAGAGGCTGCCGGAATTGACATGCTGGAACAGCCTGCCGGAGTTCCTTGCCGCTAGTGTGAAAACACACACTAAAGTACCTGTATGTGTCGGAATGTTCACCAGATGATACCACCATGACTCAGAAGTAGTAATTTTCATTTTTGTTTTGTTAACCTGCTCTGTGATGCACCTTTGTTTTGATGCTGCTAGGGCTTGCTGTAGGTGGGATTACTAATGTAAAGGGTTACACTTCCCTCTCCCCTCTAGCAGACATTGCGTCTATTGACAGCTGCCTGAATGCACTTCTATTTTAATTTGTAAGGTAGGCCTGGGGGAATTGAGGTTCTTCTTGTGGAGACCGCAAAACTGATGCGGGGAGTCTTATAGGTCAGGCAATGCTCCTGCATAAGACGTACATGCACTATATTAGTAAGTAACTAATCTTACTGTATGTTCCCTAATGAACTCAAATACATTATTCCCAGGAGCAGCCTGAAGCACACCGCTGTGCTTTATGGACTATTCCATGGGACCCATAGCGTTGAGGCTATCCCGGAGGCCTGGTGCCTTATGAACTGTTTTAAGGACGCTGTGTGGCTTGCCAGGAAACGCCCTCCTGGTGATGAACTGGGAGAGGATGTCCGTCCAAGACTGCCAAAGGCTGGTTATCAGCCTGCTCAGAGACTACTCCATCATGGACGGTTCAGACGAAGAAGAGGATTAAAACCCCTCTCCTCCACACCTCTGCCCCCGGCTTTGGGCCTGTGACTCCCCTCCCTTTCCCCTCTTCTCTACCCCCATCACTCGTCCAATGCTTGTTGATCGATGTGTTATGTTACAATGTTAGTGTGGTGCTGTGCATAGAACAGGATCTGTGCCTGTGCGGTAAATTACGCCAATGCACAAATTGTTTACGTGTAAGATTGTTTGCTTTGTTATGACAATTGATTGTGAATAAATGCTATAAAAAATAATAATAATATATATATATATATATATATATATATATATATATATATATATCTTACTGTATGAAACCTATTTGTACAACATTTTTAAATACTGGAAAACCACTTTAAGGGGCAGAGCCATGGGGGTAGTCACAGTAAGCTATTGGGCATCTGTGCATAGCATATGTCCTAGATGGGACAAAATTTGCAGTATTTTTAGTTTTTGTCCGTTTTTCCTGCAAGCCTTATTGCTTCATTTATTCAAACGAATGGGTCTATGGGAAAAACGTGCCATACACACAGCCTCCATCCATGTACCGTCCATTTTAAAACTCGTCTTGTGTTTCCGGCCCAAGTCAAGGATGAGTTTTTCTATGACTCCTCTGTAAATGGCCTAAACAGAACTATTCCTTGTGCAGTTTTGAGCCAGCTCGATTCCTTACGTATGTTTAGCTATTCTTCTCCAGTTGCCTTTTTCATCCTGTCTGACTAATGAAGCCATGAAATAACTAATTAGAGGTCATTTGTTTTAAACAGGATACAAATTCCAATAACCATTAGGAAGTCTGATGCAAGGCTGGTAGGAACATATTTCGCCGTCTCTCCAGTGCTTTAAGTGATTTCACTCTTATCAGTGCAATCATTAAGACCAGACCCATTGAAGAGTGGCTACACGTTAGTGACAAATTAAAGATCCGATAGTTTTAAGCTCTTGTTCTCATTATCAACTTTCTGGAAGTTAAATGAGCTTGAACGCTTCAAGTGCTTTGTGCTATGAGGCTACTAATATCTTAATTCATGACATTTAGCAAGCCATTTCCTGTACCTGTAGCCCCGTGGAACTACAAAGCCCAGCAAGGCAATATCTTTTGAACTACTATTACTATACATTTTTCCATATCGGGGAGACATGACCTATGATTCCTTTAAAGAATGCAAACATCAAACTGACCACGTCTCCTAAAAAAATGGTGTCCAGGGCCCAATCTTTAGACAAACCCTTTAAATTCGGCAGCATATATGCCATGCACAACTGTACCCTAAGGGCTCAATTCAGACAAGTGATGCTCAAATCCGGGTACTGAATGTAGAATAGGCACCGGGACCCGCACCAGGACTGACCCATTATAGTCAATGGGCCAATTCACATGTGTCATTCTACACATGGACCATTCCACACAGTATGTGCCATTTAGGTCTGATTGTCCTGCAAGACATTCCCATCCTGGTGAGCAGACGAACAAATGTGAGGCACATCCGTGTGTGTCTGGTTAAAAATTGTCAGTTTTTTTTCCAAGCGGTGCCCAGGAGAGTTGGAGCATGCTAGTGTGAATAAGCCTTTAGGCCCCTTTCACACGGGCGAGTTTTCCGCGCGGGTGCAATGCGTGAGGTGGACGCATTGCACCCGCACTGAATCCGGACCCATTCATTTCTATGGGGCTGTGCACATGAGCAGTGATTTTCATGCATCACTTCTGCGTTGCGTGAAAAACGCAGCATGCCCCCTAGAAGTTTTTGGGGCTGCAAGCAAGTGCGGATGCAGTGCGATTTTCCCGCATGGTTGCTAAGAGACGGGACACAATATTTATTATTTTCCCTTATAACATGGTTATAAGGGAAAATAATAGCATTCTCAATAAAGAATGCTTTGTAGAATGTTGTCTAAGTGGTTAAAAATAAAGAACTTAACTTACCTTAGCCACTTGATCGCGTAGTTGGCGATCTCTTTTCTCTCCGTGATGGACCATGTGATTGGACCATGTGATGTGACGTCATCACAGGTCCTTTAGACTGCAGCTAAAGCTTGAAGAGAGATCGCCAACTTCGCGACTAAGTGGCTAAGGTAAGTTAAGTTCTTTATTTTTAACCCCTTAATCCTCATTCTACAAAGCATTCTTTATTGAGAATGCTATTATTTTCCCTTATAACCATGTTATAAGGGAAAATAATAAAATCTCCAGAATACTCAACCCGAAACCGGACTTCAGTGACGAAGTCCGGCATCGGGTCTGGGTACCAAACATGGCGATTTTTCCAACGCGCGTGCAAAACGCATTACAAAAGTTTGCACACGCGCGGAAAAATCGCACTTATTCCCGGAACGCACCCGCACCCTATCCGGGCGTCAAACGTGACGCCTGTGTGAAAGAGGCCTTAATGTTGTCTTTCTTTAACTTTCTGCCCATTATTCTGCAACATTTATGTGCACATACCTTAAAAAAGACTTGTCACCTCTCCTGACAGGCCTGTTTTAATAGCTGCATGCATTCCCCATGTAATAACAATTCTGGAACATCTATTCTTCTGGCTCTATGTAGTACCATTCCTTTATTATTTCTACTAGAAGTTATAAATGAAGTGCTAGCAGTCTGCAGTAAGGGTACAGAGGAGTGGTAAGCAGTTGGGGGTGTGTACTTGCACATTTTGACAATGGCAGCACTGATTGGATAGAGTGAGACTGTGCAGGTACCCCCCCCCCCCCCGAATTTGTTACCACCGCTCTGTACCCTTACTGCAGACTGCTGGCATTTCATTTATAACTTCTAGTAGAAATAATAAAGAAATGGCACATCATAGAGACATAAGAATAGATGCTCCAGAATTGTTATTACATGGGGAGTGCATGCAGCTATTAAAACAGGCCTGTCAGGAGCAGTGAATGGTCCTCTTTAACGAGTCCTAATTATGGCCTACATTCAAGGAGTTTATGAGTACGGCCACACAACGCAGCCATTAGAAACTATTGTTTATTTAAAATTTCAACCCAAGTTTAATAGCCAACGGAGAGAGCTGTACATGCGCAGTCTGCATTCCCGGCGGTGCACAACAGGGCCCGGTTCTTGGGACATGAGAAGGAAAGGCTAGACTCCTGTAGATATGCTATAAATGGGCCAATCCCTTTAAAAAATACTGCACAGCTTGGATGGCCATGTGGTTCAAGGATACATGGAGGCAGTTTCCAGAGCTGCACCGCGTGGCCGTACCGTTATACCATTGACAACTCCTGCCCATGTGACCGATGAGACACATATACCCCTGTGAACAGCTATGACTGGGGGACCTGCTCGAAGTCCAATCATTTCCTCTGTAGCAAGTACTGGCTAATAATGTTCCCCTCTACTAAACCAAATGGAGATGGTCTGTACAAAGAAGGTACAGCGTGCACTATTCCACAGGTTTGCCATATAAAATCCTTACAGTTCTACCCCCTTCCCCATTTTTTTCCAGCAGCATTCATCCATTCTAGGTAAAATGAAAATATAACTTAGAGTCAAATGAGCTGCAAGTCCTGAAAATTAGAAATAATGACATATTTCAGAGTCTGACAGCATTTAAATGTAATGAGGTGACAGAAGGTTAAGGGTCTATTATCAGGAGATGAGAAGTGCCCAATGCACACCACAAGTTAAGTGGTTGAATCTCGAAAAATTCTAGAAATTATATCTACAATATATGTACAGAGCCTTATGAAAATGAGCTGACTGCCATATGAACTGACGATGCAAGATCTAGGTATATGTCCCCTATGGCAGCCACAGTTATTGCCCCAGTGCATCTGGCAGCTTAGCTAATACCAACTGTATGTTCCCAAGAAGTAGGTGACAGGTAGAAGAGACTGTGACTACAGGCTCAGACTACACAGGATTTGTTTGTAGTCTGTAACCATGGATACATATAGGTCTGCATAGGAGCTGGATTCACTACACAGAACATTGTTACTCATGACTATTCGCAAGGTTCCTTCATGTCTTTCTTTTAGATGCACTGAAGCAATTCAAAAGTGGATGGAAATGGGCCTGGTCTATTAGACAGGAGCTGCCTACAGACTTGTAGCATGACAGAACCAGTCCTTAAGAATATAATTCTTCAAACGCCCATGCAACCAGGCATCATAATATGACATTCAACACTCCAGGCAAAGGGAAATGGAGGAGATCACCTCGGGAGAGACGCAAGCAGCCCCCTCATGCACATGACCGTATGTACTGTAAGTCTGCAAAATGCGGATCTGCTAAATACAGACGACGTCCTTGTTGCATCCGTTTTTTATGGACCCATTCACTTCAATGAGTCCATTCTCTGCATTTTGCAGCCTAGTATAAGACATGTTCTATCCTTTCGTAGAAGTGACATACAGATGTGGAAAGTACACGGATCATTACCATATACGAACCATGAACCCACTGAAGACAACGGGTCTGCAAAAACAATGCTGATAGCACACGGACCGCATCCGTATTTTGAGGATCCGCTATTTACAGACTGCAAAACAGATACGACTATGTGCATGAGGCCTTAAGGTGTTGTCAGGCCTAGGAGCTGACAACCTCAATGGAAAGAACAAGTTCCAAGTAAAAACAAACAAACACACTCACCTGTCCGCAGCCCCACTGTTTCGGCACCATGGCCCTGTCCCCAGCTATTTCCAGTCCTACCAGAACAGGTGGCTTTGCTTTGTCCTGTGACCAATCACTGGCCTCAGTGGTTATATATGCTTGAAAAGCACATGACTGCTAGTGACATGACAAGACCAGGCTGGACCACTTCCGGTCCGACGGGGACTGGAAGCAGCAGGGGATGGGGCAGTGTTTATTGAACGGTGGGGCTACGGAGGTGATTTTTTTTATTTTTCATCTTAGCACCAGATCTGTTCATTAGGCTTGTTGGTATCTAAGCCGGAAAACCCTTTTAATTAGAGAAAGAAGTGGGGACCCAGAGCAGCACAGAGCAACGTGAAGAACCAGGTCACATTTATGGAGAAATATAATGTAATACACATATACATCCAAGAAGATACTTGATCATTGGAATAGTGAGTGTATGTAATACGGCCACATTTACACTGTCAGTTTTAGTGAAATGTATCGGTAATAATCAGGACTGGATCGCGCAGACGTCTGACCTTGCCCTGAGGTTCTTAGCCTTTTGCTCCAGTCCTTTTAAGGATCTTATTTTTACATTTTTATTTTTTTGGTTACTGATGGAGAGACACAGCCCTTCATTATCTGTCCTCCGATAACCTTTATGTTTTTATTAGTTTATTACCAGAGGACTCTGAAAAACGTCCACAAATGACAATTCTGGCACAATCCGAATTTCTTGTAGAAAGGCTGATGATCCTGTGACGTGCATGTAAATGAATGCAGCCCACTGTCTCTGAGATTTCCTGCTTTGTGAACTAAATCAATGCATTACTATTTCAGATCTCTTTGATAAATTTACACTAAGAGACTCATTTTATATGCCTCTCGGCATCGGTTTAACTGCAAAAACACTGTTTTGTGATGCCCCATTGAGTTGCAAATATCTAAGCCACACTACACAACTCGAGCATAAGCAGTTTCAAATTGTGTGAAATAAGGCACCATGTTCGGGAGCTGTCTGTAAGGGGCATGATTTGTTGCTGTCACTTTGAAGCGTTTTTTTCCTGCCAATTTCAGAGTTAACTTCTTAAGGGCTCATGCACACGAACGTATTTTCGTTACTTTTCCGTTCTGTGTTTTTTTTTGTGGACCGTATGCGGAACCATTCATTTCAATGGGTCTGCAAAAAAAACGGAAGGTACTCCGTGTGCATTCCGTTTCCATATTTCCGTTCCGCAAGACACGTTCCGTGGCTCCATTCAAGTCAATGGGTCCGCAAAAAATAAGGAATGCATACAGAACACATCCGCATGTCATCCCTATTTTGCGGATCCATGCCCACTTTGCCCACGTGTTTACTGTTTACAAACATTACAGTACATTACAGTAATGATTACAAACTTCCTGTTTCCGTTTGCAATCCGCACGGATCACATACGATAACCATATGGAGATTTTTTGCGGAAATACGGAACAGAAACAAAACGAAAACACTACGGATACAAAAACGGAACAACAGATCTGTGAAAAATTGACCGCAAAATACATACGGTCTTGTGAACAAGCCCTAAGGCCCCTTTCACACGGGCGAGTATTCCGCGTGGGTGCAATGCGTGATGCGGGTGCAATGTGTGATGCGAACGCATTGCGCCCGCACTGAATCCGGACTCATTCATTTCAATAGGTCTGTGTACATGAGTGTTGATTTTCACACATCACTTCTGCGTTGCGTGAAAATCGCAGCATGTTCTATATTGTGCATGTTTCAGGCAACGCTGGCCTCATAGAAGTGAATGGGGCTGCATGAAAATCTGCATTTGTCACTGATGGTTGCTAAGAAATGTTGTTTGTAAACATTCCGTTTTTTATCACGCGCCTGCAAAACGCATTAAATTGCATTGTACCCGCGCAAAAAAAAACATCTCGGAGGGCATTCGTCGTGTGCAAGGGCCCTTAGTGAAATGGTGTGAAACAACACTACATACATTGCCACTTGTGTTTTTTTAAAGCAGACTCAAAAAACAATAGATGTCTATGAGACAAAAAAGCCAGAAAAGGAGCCAAAAAATGCCACAACCCGAGCAGGCCACATTTAAAAAAAATACAAAAAAAACTCTACTGACCCAAAAAACCTTAAATGAAGAAAAACACTAATGATAAAAAAAAAACTTTTGTAGTACGCTTAGGCTACTTTCACATCTGCGTTTTGCTGTACAGTTTTGAGATCCTTCAAAGGATCACAAAACCACAGCAAAACGCTTCAGTTTTCTCAGAATGCATTCTGTTCCGTTTCGTTGCGTTCCCATGACACACAGTGTTTTTGTGTACAGCATGGGATACTGAGCAAGACGGATCAACACACACACAATGTAAGTCAACGGTGCCAGATCCGTTTTTTCGGACACGTCTTGTTAATTTTGGAGATAATACAACCAGATCCATTTTGAACGGATGCTGACAGTTGTATTATTGAATGGAAGCGTTTTTTTTGCTGTACCCTTGCTGGATCCAGTAAAAACGCAGATGTGAAAGTAGCCTTATTTATTCCCAGATTTTCTAGCACTTCTGGAGCTGGCGTTGTTGTTGTTTTTTTGCATAATAAAAGCGCCCCAAAAAAATTAGGACTGCAACCACCACATAGACAATATGATGCAACCACCACACGAGTCCCGTCCTATACAGGGGGTTCCCTGGCTTCACAACAAGTATTTGATAAATCTGCTAAAACATTAAAAGGGTTGTCTGGTTTCATGATATCAATGACCTATCCTCAGGACAGAGGAGACAAATAGGCGGCGGCAGCATATCCCATTTGTTTCTTTATTTGGACTTTACAGCATACAAAAAAGCGACATTTCGGCTGTCATCCGTGCTTGAGAAAGGCTGGTTGACAGCCGAAACGTTGCTTTTTTGTATGCTGTGAAGTCCAAATAAAGAAAGAAATGGGATATGCTGCCGCCGCCTATTTATCTCCTCTACATTATTGGGCTGCTTGGATCTGCATTTCTTGCGGGGCTTTTGCATCCATTTGAGATCAACGTGGACCTGGGAGTGCTGCTCTTATCTATTGATGTGACTATCCTCAGGACAGGTCATCAATATCAGACTGGTGGGGGTCCAACTCCTGACAAATCTGATGATCAACTGTTTGAACGGAAGTGGTGCTTGTGCATGCGCTGTGTCCTTTTCATTGCTTACACACCATTCACCAGGGTGCAGGGGAAATACAGCTTCCTCGCAGATTCAGTAGAAAAAGCTGTAATCACCCTGAACCACCGCTACAATGTAGTAGTTTTTCCAGGGCCACTTTAAGTTCCCAGTCAGATCCCCACCAATCTGATATTGAGGATCTATCCGGAGGATAGGTCATCAATATCATGACACCAGGCAGCCCTTTTAAATTACAGAATAATTCCTTATGCTTTCACAAACATGTCCACCATGTTTCTAAGGGCTCATTCACGCAAACGTATTTTCTTTCCGTGTCCGTTCTGTTTTTTTATCCTAAAATTCGAATCGAATTCCACTTATTTGGATTCGATTCGCTCAACTCTAATGAATGACATCCGTGTTCACTGGTAGGACATGCTCCGGAAATCCCCTTTTCAGCCAAGCAGAACATATGGAATGCGCATGACACACGGAGAACACAAAATGGACATAAGGACCAAACATGGAACCTGCACAGACATTGGACGGTCATGGACATCATACGGACTAGGACATCTGAATATGGGCTCATGCACGCAAACTGATTTTCTTTCCGTGTCCGTTCCTAAAAAAAACAAAAACGGACCATATGCGGAACCATTCATTTCAATAGGTCCGCAAAAAAAATGGAAGTTACTCCGTGTGCATTCCATTTCTGTAAAATAAAAATAGAACATGTCCTATTATTGCCCGCTTTTACGGATAATAGTACTGTTCTATTAGGGGCCAGCTGTTCCGTTCCGCAAAATACGGAATACACATGGAAGTAATCTGTATTTTTTGCGGACCACAAAATACAAACATGTGTGCATGAGGTCTAAGGATGGGATTTAGAGAGAATTTCTACGATGATGCTGTCATTAAAGCCTTCATTTCCGCCTGAGCTTGGATTACACTCATTACTATGCAGGGAGAGGTGGATGACAACGGATGCTCTCGGCTCAAAACTGTGCTAATGGCAGTTGTCACGATTTTGGACACCCCACCCCACCATTGTGATAAGAAATAGCAGCACTCTCAGCAGTGCTGGTAAAAATATATGTAATAATCTATATATATCATAATAATCATGATGAGGAGAATGTAACACGACATGCTGGACGTAGCCTTTGGTAAAAGTCGTGGTCAGCCCAAAAAGATGAACAAGGGCAATGCTGAAAGACGAAAGATATCACAGGCAGGAGAATTATCCCCAATTACTGGAATGTACCGTAGGCTTTGGGGGGTTGCACAGCTATTTCTGTTCCCCAAGGAAAGTAATTGACAAGTGAGTAACGTTCCCCCATGAGGATGTCATCGTTATTTGACTTAATGTATCCTGACATTTCCCTTCAAACAGGAGGAAAGACACTGAGGCGGTCTGGCACAAGAAATAATTGCAGCATAAATTATTAGAGGTGCCGTGTAAAATTTAATTAATGATTCTGAGATTTGCCGATTCTGTGTTTGAGACAGAATCCTTCATCATTTCCATTCATGTTAATCAACTGATTTGGATTCCTGACTTAGCAAATTATATCCCAGTCAGAGAGACCCTGCAAGAACCATGAGGGAGTGTGGTGTTAAAGAGGACCTGCAACCCCTCCCAAAATGTCTATTTGCATCCCCCATGTAATAACAATTCTGGAGAACCTATTCTTATGACTCTATGACGTGCCATTCCTTTATTATCTCTACTAGAAGTTATGTATGAATTGCTAGCAGTTTGCAGTGAGGGTCCAGCTAGATGTTATCAGCTGGGGGTGTGTCCCTGCACAGTCTTATGCTATCCAATCCGTGCTGCCAGTGTCAGACTATGCAGGGACACACCTCCCATTGGTAACACCAGGGGTGGACTGGCCATAGACCTTACAGGGAAATTTCCCGGTGGGCCGATGCCCAGGGGCCGCCTGAGCCCTCCTCATGGCCGGCTAGTGGAAGTTTTTGGGGATGTATTTTGTGCTGCTGGCAGTATTTTGTGATGGACTGTGGTGTTCGGTTCTGTGGGGTGGTATATTGTGCCACAATATGGTACTGCTGGCTCTGCCTTCCATCAATTTGGACCCAACTACAAAACGGGGCCACTTTTGGCATTTCTTCCAGGGCCACTTTAAGCTCCCAGTCCGCCGCTGGGTAACACCCATCTGGTCCTTCACTGCAAACTGCTAATAATTCATTCATAACTTCTATCAGGAATTATGAATAGCAGAAATTAGGAATAGATGCTCCAGAATTACATTATTACATGGGGAATGCATGAAGTTACTAACTCAGACATGTCAGGAGAGGTGACAGCTCCTCCATGGATTGATCATCTCAGAATGAACCAGAATACAGAACCTCACCGTTTTTTTCAAACCAAGCGAGGCTCTGTGCCCCCAACAAGTACTACTTCTGTGGACTGTACACTGCTCTAGTATTTGTCTCCAGAAAGCAATTCACTTTATAGTAAGAAACGTTCATTAGTCGGGCATAAAAAGTTTTTTCCCATAAAGACAAACATGAAATTTTACTAGAAAGTTTCTTCAAACCACAAACTAATCGTAAAAAAAGCCAAACGGTTTCACCCTCTAGACATAAAAGTGAGGCCAAGTGGTCGGTGGAAAGAAGGTCAGTTTGCTCAAGATTTCGGACCACCCAGAGAGATAATAATTGCAGTTGATATTGATGTGTTAGGAGCAATATTACTTCTTTATACAGTATTATTATTATGTCTTTTTAATAACGTTACAGCAGATAATAGACACGAAAGAAGAGAGGGTTTGTGAAGACAAACACGGCAGAACTGCAGTGAAGTAATAATGTGACTGCAAATCTACAATGCCAGGTCCAGAGTTGTGTGCCACAAGGGAGACGAATGGCTATGAGAAAACGGTGGCTGTCCCTGGTATGGGAGTATTACGTCTGTCTATTATAAGCCATCTTTGCTATGAGACCTCTACGGCTGTGTCTATAACTGGAGCTCTGCAGCTGTCTATGTGACGGGAGCTCCCCGGCTGTCTCCGTGACGGGAGCTCCCCGGCTGTCTCCGTGACGGGAGCTCCCCGGCTGTCTCCGTGACGGGAGCTCCCCGGCTGTCTCCGTGACGGGAGCTCCCCGGCTGTCTCCGTGACGGGAGCTCCCCGGCTGTCTCCGTGACGGGAGCTCCCCGGCTGTCTCCGTGACGGGAGCTCCCCGGCTGTCTCCGAGACGGGAGCTCCCCGGCTGTCTCCGAGACGGGAGCTCTCCGGCTGTCTCCGTGACGGGAGCTCCCCGGCTGTCTCCGTGACGGGAGCTCCCCGGCTGTCTCCGTGACGGGAGCTCCCCGGCTGTCTCCGTGACGGGAGCTCCCCGGCTGTCTCCGTGACGGGAGCTCCCCGGTTGTCTCCGAGACGGGAGCTCCCCGGCTGTCTCCGTGACGGGAGCTCCCCGGCTGTCTCCGTGACGGGAGCTCCCCGGCTGTCTCCGTGACGGGAGCTCCCCGGCTGTCTCCGTGACGGGAGCTCCCGGCTGTCTCCGAGACAGGAGCTCCCCGGCTGTCTCCGAGACGGAGCTCCCGGTTGTCTCCGAGACGGGAGCTCCCCGGCTGTCTCCGTGACGGGAGCTCCCCGGCTGTCTCCGTGACGGGAGCTCCCCGGCTGTCTCCGTGACGGGAGCTCCCCGGCTGTCTCGGTGATGATAGCTCTCCGGCTGTCTCTTTGATGGGAGCTCTCCGCCTGTCTCTTTGATGGGAGCTCTCCGGCTGTCTCTGTGATGGGAGCTCTCCGCCTGTCTCTGTGATGGGAGCTCTCCGCCTGTCTCTGTGATGAGAGCAATCAACCTTCGTCACTGCCGCGATGGCGAAACTACAATTCCCAGCATTCTCCATTCATTTCTAAGAGAGTTCTTAGAAGAGCATAGCATGTATGCATGCTGGGAGTTGTAGTTTCACAACAGCTGGAGTGCCGGATCTACAAGTTTAAGAATGAACACATTTCTTGTTGACCCATCGTCTGAATGGTGGGCTGTGGAGGTAATGCAGACAGGCCTTCTCAGGAGCAGGTGAAATTGCAGGAAACTGCTGCTCTGCGCAGTCCCCAGGATCTAGTGTTACAGTGCCGCATATTAGGTGACGGCACAATCCCCCAACCAATGGAGGCCACTCGTTATTTTAAACCTCCCTCCGTGTAACTCCTCCAGCAGACACAAAGCAGAATTGCCTCTTTTCTGATAATACAGCATGCTTTCTTTGGCCCGGGAAACTCGCAATACCAAAGGTCAGCATGACACGTACATGTAACGCAGCACCTTCCAGCTCCGACATTACACCAAGCATTAACATTACTGTTAACAGCAATGACTAGTAATGCTGCTCTTACACTTTACATAGCTCGGTTTGCCGACAGCTATTCCTCTCCACTCCCCGAAGCACGCGCAGACTCGGCTGAGCAAGAATGGGGAGAAGAGAGTAAGCCGCTGCCAGACTCCTCTGGTGGCAACTGATCTCCTTGAGAATGAAAGGATCGGGCACTTTGAAATCCAGCAGTCGTCAGGGGAAAGTGTTTTTTTTTTTCAGCGGAATTTTGGTGTGGAAAATCGTGGCGATATTTTGTCAAAAAGCCGCCGGCAGCCGCGTCCTTTCTGCTTCCCAATTTATTTCAGAGCGATTTAAAGCTGTGGTCGCGCCAAGCATAGAGTTGCCCCTTCTCAGGACCGCCTCGGCTTTAAGCCGCCGCTCTGCGATCCTCAGTGCTGCCTCCCACTGAAATGAATGGAAGGCAGGAACTAGCAAGAAGCCATGCAACCGCTGGCGAAATTTAAGCGCAAGTGTCTGCATCAAAGTTCCATATCAAAAGACGGCACGTGAACCTATCCGTAGGCCATATTTACACAATCAGTATTTGGTCAGTGATTTCCATCAGTGACTGTCAGCAGGAGTGCAGACTACATGGTATAAGGGATAATGGAAAACTTTCCTCCTGTTCTGTGTTTTGTCTCACAATAAGGGCTTGTTCACACGACCGTGCCGCGTTTTGACAATTTCCGGAATGGACGGCCCTTTATAGAAATGCCTTTTCTTGTCCGCAAAACGGACAAGAATAGGACATGACTCTTTTGCGGTCCCATAGAAGTGAATGGTTCTGCGCCCGAGCCCCAAAAAATGGGGCTTGGATGCGGGCCAAAACCACGGTCGTGTGAACGAGCCCTAACTGATGGAAATCACTGATAAAACAGTGACTGTGTGAATAAACCCTTATGTTATGTTAGAAAACTGGCCTACAAAAAGTTTAAATTTTTGCTACATGAGTCCTATGAGACTTTTGTCTGTTTTCCGGCGCTCACGCCACTTTCCCAAAAGTGGTTCGTGGTCTGGGCAAGGCTAAGCAGGAGGGGAGGTGCCACCGCAGCCCAGTAAATTTACTATAACCTGTGCTACCAACTGGAGTAAATTATATCTCAAAATTGTGCCAGTCCGCATAAATTTGACTCTCTGGTGCACATAGGTGTCAGGGATGCGCCTAATTTATTAAACGGCATGCTGGGGCAATCTTGGCCACAGCACCCACTGCATGACCAGAGATCGCTGCGTAGCAGTGAAGACATTGAACTAAATTAGGTCACAGTGCAACTTGCAACTTGACAAGACTGAGACCCCAGAATCACAAAAAATCCAGCAGTGTTGGAGTTTCGCAATTCTGGGGTCGCGGTGGCAGCAACTTGCAAAATGTACTGTGACCCCATTCAGTTTAATAGCTGCAGTGCTACACAGCAATCTTTAATCGTGTGATGGGTCAAGATCACTGTGCAGCCCCAGCCTAAGAAATTAGGTGCATCTCTCTCCAGCGCATAGGCTATCAACACGGGCACATGAAACATCAATCTTGATAAATTTCTCCCCAGCATATCACTTTCTTGGGGTGTTCTTTAAAAGGGTTATCCCATGATTAATGAAAATCATACATAATCTAGTACATGATAACCTCTTTCTAGAACCAGCCCTGTACCTCACACAGATCCCCATTCATTTCTCCAATTGTTCTGCTAGATTTTTTTCAAGCTGGCAGATTAGGGGGCATGTACTTTCTCAGAGGCTGTGTCCTGTATGCTGCAGCTAATGGCAGTTGAAGGATGGAACTGAGCATGTGCTTCCATCTTAGTGAGCAGGACAGAGAAATTAGAAAAAGAGCAAACAGCAGGTGGCGCTACACAGATAGCTATTATACATTTTTCATTACACGTAATTACAAAAGTATTCAGACCCAGGTGCTGGTTTAAAAACTGTAGAATTTTATTTGTGGGACAACCCCTTTAAAGTGTAAGCTGCATCTACCCTGATGCATTAGGGAACTGCACGACGAGTAAATCCATAATCTGAAGTCATGGTAGGAATCGCTCCTTTTACAGGCTGGACAGATCTGATAATACAGGAAGGAATCTACAAGGAATTCCCTAACTAAATATCTGTAGGTAAGAATCAGCCCGGTGTTTGAAGTCAGAATGATCTGACAAGTTATATAACTGTATATTATCTTACAAGCTCACAAATCCTACATCATTTTACTTATTTCATTCAGCTTAAAAGTAAAATCAATGCTAGAATAAACACTTATTTCAATAATCGGATTTCATAGTAACTTATATCGTGTCTACAATCTCAGTCATTCACTGCCAGGACGCTACGTCTCAGTGGAGGAGGCATTGCGCAGCGTACGCTTAGAGCAAACTTACACAATCTTCAAAATAGTATAATTTACATTTATGTCTAAACATAGCCTTTAAAACGGTGCAGTTTATAGCGGCATTGAAATGGAAAGTCTCAGTCTTTGTTTTATTCTGTTATATTGTTGCTGGTTTTGCAGCTGGTTTTGCTGTCGCTTCCCTGTTGACGTTTCAGTGATTAATGGGGGTACTGGCTGTCTGATCATAGCCCAACGATATCAATGGCTTATAAAGGGGGGTACCTCCTACAGGGCTGTATTAATGAATGGTGCAGAACCTACCAAGCAAGTTGAGTGAAGGAATGGGGCCCTTCCTGCAGCTCCTAAGTATTTATCTTCTTCGTTGAAAAATGTCAGGAGTCCGTGATCTCGGACTCCTGATTCCTAGCAGGGAATCACGGATGATTGGTAAGGTGCCTGAAGCTTGTTGAAAAATTTCTTTAAGGGAAGATGTTTTTTCAGAATTTTGATATTGATGGCCTATAGTCAGGAGAGGTCAGCAATATGAGATTGGCGGGCTCCAACTCCCAGCACAAGCTGTTCAAAGAGACCGCAGCTCTCTGGGAGTGCTTAGGCCTCTTCCTAGGCCTGTGATGTCAAGTTCATCGGTCACATATCGGCCTAGGGCAGCTCAGTCCTGTTCAAGTGAATGTGGATAATCTGCCATACCAAGCATAACCACTTTCTAATGGACAGCACTGTGCTTGGCAAGCTGCGAGGAGGCCATGGTGCTCATTGGAGCTCCATTGAGCGATGTGGCTTCTTCAAACAGTTGATCAGTGGGGGTGCTGAGAGTTGGACACCGCCAGTCACATATTGATCTATCCTGGGGATAAGTCATCAATTTGAAAATCTCAGAGGACCGCTTTAATGACATTTTTTAGGGAGTTGTTGAATGAGACACCCGACAGTCTCCAGAATCCCTACGCTACCGTGAAGTCAATGAAGCTCCACCAGCACTCTGCACCTTGCCTTTCACATGGCTCCGCATTCCCTGCCCATATACAATTACATTCAGAAACTTCCTTTAAGAAATTATATCTAAAGGCTACGCAGGCAATACGTTTTTCTCCATTGCATTTACACTAATAATATTAAACAACTTTCCAAACAGATCATACAGTTTCCTCTTCAGTAGAAGAAGGGGCAGATCGAGGAGAGTAACACATGACTGCAGGATCTGACTACACACAGGGTTTATTTGTAGTCTGTAACTCAAGGAAACATAGAAATCAACATAAGACCTCTACATCTAAAACGGTAGGAAAGCTGCCTTCAAATAAAGCAAAAAAGTTACTAAATTGTACATACCTTTTACATTTATCTCTACTATTTTATTTTATAATATTTTACCTATACAAATTCTTACATAAATCTATTCCCAACCTATTAACTTTTTTATTTCACAAGGTTCTGATCTGAATTCTGAAATTTTAACCAGACAGAGAAGTCATAAGATACTAACTATGTAGGCTCCAGCAGAGGAACATATGTGACCCTCAATACTATGAGCATGCCCCTCACTGGGTTTTTCAATATTGCCCTCGGTGTGATCTGAGCTTCTGCGGTAGGGATACGCGAGACCTTCACAAACAAGAATTCCGAGTCAGTAGCATACAGAGAAAACTCTTTCATTGATATTTCATTGGTGGGTTACAGATGCTGAAGTTTAAACAACCCCCAAAAAAATGTAATAAAATGGTTACAAGGTGTCAATCCCAGCAATACGTAAATCACTGCAAAAGGTGCACTGCAAGATATGCAAATGAAAATACAAGGCTAAACCCTCACGCTAGATGTTAAAATGAGACTTTAGCCAATAGAGTCCGATCAAGAACATATCGGAGCCCGTGTACCCCGTCAAGGTATCTCAGTTGACATGGGACCTACTGCTAAACCTACCTAAAGTGTGTGAACACTGTCTGATAGGTACTAAGATCGGACTCACAGCCACACTTCTACAAACCTCCAAAGTGTGATCACAAATACAATGGGAGGAGGGAGGAGGCTGTGAACCCCAACTATAACAGGAACATGTGACACAGGCTGAGGTGCACCAGAATGTTACCAAAGATAAAAAAATGGCACATTCTATATATATATAAATAAATAAATATGAGAGAGAGACTGAATAGAGTGGCCTGGGAGGAAATGCTCAGAACCACAAATACTGTAGCGTATTTATAACCGGGGGAGCAAAACCTCCACATGTGATCCGCTGCGAACGGCAATGCCCAGCAATTAATGCAAAGCCCAGCAATACGACAGGGTTACAAGATCAGCTCCGTCACCATCCATTCATGTCCATTGCTGTCACTATTTAAACTTTTAAAGTAAAACCATTACAGCGTAAACTTGTCACTGGAGTGAAATGTTAATAGCGATGCAGACGGCGCAGTTAATCTGAGAAAAATGTGTAACCCCGCACTGGCCACGAAAATAAAACTCTAAATTATTACAGCTGGCCCTCTGAAAGGCAACTGGAGCTGAAAACACCACTTAATTTCCTTCATAAAAAACACTATAATTTGCATTTCAGCATAGATTTACTCAGTGTTTTCCTGCCATATATAATGCTACCGAGCGCACAGGAGTCTGCTGAAGCTAATGAAACACATCTTGGCCAAGCACTGAGCTGTTTCTGTGTAACCGCAGCTTAAAATGTTTATGACATGTGGTGAGAGCCGACGGCCGGGCACACAAGACCATCACTTTCGAAACAACTAAAAAACTTAATGAAATAAAGCAACGCAACAAATAGATTTTGTTTGGCTTTGTTTTTCCTTGCTCTATACAGAAATATAAATGTATCTGTGTGCATGGATAGATGTTCCACAACGCCGACCATTACCCTGCTCTGATTAATAGGCGGCAGATGATGCATGGAGTTGTAATAAACGTCTCATTCCAAAAAATTAGTGTTGACATGGCATATGACGAGGTGCTTATGGGTTATTTATTCCAGCCCCGTCTGGCACGGTTGGGAAAATTAATATGGAAAACTATCCAGTAGGATGCAGCTAGTTTTCATGCACATGACCGTGTCACAGCTTTTTGCACAGAGCTCCTGTAGAGGTACATGGGGCCCTACTATGCCTTCAGTCGTCTGCTCCAAAAAATCACTGACCGCCAACATTTATTACAGACAACCTGGAAAACTACAATGAATTATAAGAATTATTGTAAGTAATACAGATCTACAGGTCAATATACTGATGTGAATGTCTTTAGTGTGAGACATAAAATGATGATAATTACAAACTCAATGACAAGGGACGGTCCATGAGCACTGTTTAGTGACCAGCCAGGACACGATCATAGACAGAACTATGCGGCTGCTCAGTTACCCGGCTGCAGTGATCTCTAGGATTAGTGCACCATTGCCGGAACTAGTGTTCAACGTCCTGCTACAGCCTGGACAACACTGAAGCCTGAAGAGGGGAATAACCCACTGGAGCAAAGACAAAAAAAAAAACTGTACCTCTTCCATCAGAGATTTGGTGGTTAATTCTTTAATCTCCAAAACCATTTGGACATTAACGCCTTCTCTGGCCTACGTCACAAAGGATACTGCCTTAATCCCTCCACCAGGAATTTGGACATTAACCCCCTCTCTGCCCTAGACCACTCAGGATACTGCCATTAACCACTTCTCTGTCCTACACCACCAGGGATACTGCCAATAACCCCCTTATCTGCTTTTTACCACCAGCCATTAAGCCTTTCTGTGCCCCAGACCACTGGTGATGCAGACAATAACCCCTTCACTACTATAGACCTCCAGTGATAGTCTCCTCAACCTTTTCTCTGCACTGGACAAGGAATTGTGTAATTAAGGCGGTGTTCACATTTGTTAGGCACCTACATCGTAGATTCTGTTAAAATAGATGGACAGAATAGTGCTCCCTGACACAAAACATAGACCCCATAATAGCCAATAGAGTTCACTGGGCGGCTTTTGTGTCATCATGCAGTGGACACGGCGCTTCAATGATATTTTATGTTCTGCTACTTCTGTCCTAGACCATACGAGATGCTGATGATAATAATCCCCTTCTCTTTCCTATTTACACCCAAAAGCTAAAAGGTCTGTCCCTGTCCTTCTTTTGCAGCTATAATTTGTACCAATCTCCCTGAGCTCTAGGATGGGTTTACACTATATTTTGGTGCTCACTTTTAGCACAATGCAGCAGATGAGATTTTTGTTTAATTCTGGCAAATGTCCCTTAAACAGGTCCTAAGAAAAACAGTGACTGATTTTTATTCGAAAAATGTAAAAAAATAATGGGACACTAGACTCACATGAACATAATACAGACGTATTTTCCATCCACAATACTCTCATGTGTTACAATCCGATTGCGGGTCTAAGTGACCCAACCTCTTGGCATTACAGGGATCTAATAATATGTCTGTATTATGCTCGCCCATACTGTCTAATATTTGGACAACAAACAACTTAGACCAATACACCATCTCGCTATCTGTCTATCCACCTCTGGGTAAATGCAGTTGCCTTTTCTTCCCTTTAGATTAGGGATACTCAACCTACAGTCCTCCAGCTGTGGTAAAATTACAACTCTCACCATGCCCTGCTGTAGGGTGATAGCTGTCCTGGCATGCTGGGAGTTGTAGTTTTGCAACAGCCGGAGGGCCACAGTTTGGGCATCCCTGATCTAAAGGGAAGAAACGGCAACTGTATTTTCCCAGAGGTGGATGCTCCTGCCCGACCAGTAAAAAAGCAGCACTCCAACTTCACTGTTTTTCACACTATTCCTTGAAGTGTTGCTATAACTTTAATAGTGTGTAATGACATACCTATATACAGTATTATAACATATGCAATATACAGCATATACTAATTGTTGTCTCAAATATTCACTCAAAAAAAGCTATTTAAACCGTAAACTTTGTGATCTGTAATTACACAAATTACTAATGACAAATGAGTCTTGCACATTAATATGTCATTATTCAGCAGTTTCTTTTACCCTCAGTTCACACTTGCGCGTTTTACAGCGCGTTCGAACCCAGGTCTGAACCCAGCATTACGTATTGCCCTGGTTTACATTGCTTTTTTGAGTAAATATTTGAGACAGCAATTAGTATATATTGTATATTATTGCATAGGTTATAACAGTGTATAAAGGTATGTCATTACATATTATTAAAGTTACACATAGCAACATCAATGAATAGAAGCCTTCTTTTACAGTCAGTGTTTCTATTGCTAATAGAGATGAGCGAATTTCATATTCTGAAATTCGTTCACGCTTCGTTTGGTGGTAATTGACTTATGAATTCCGTTACCACGGACCATAACGCAATTCTGTGAAGGAATGCATAACGGAATGCCTTTAGAGGCATTCCGTCATAATAGAAGTCTATGGGCTGCAAAATGGATCCGTCCGTTTCCGTTATGCAGAGGAGTCTTCTCCTGCATAACGGAAACAGCACGGATCTGTTATGCAGGCCATAGACTTCTATTATGACAGAATGAATAACGGAATGCCTCTAAAGGCATTTCGTCACAGAATTGCGTTTTGGTCCATGGTAACGGAATTCATAAGTCAATTCTGCTTTTACCACCAAACGAAGCGTGAACGAATTTCAGAATATGAAATTCGCTCATCTCTAATTGCTAAGTATATCCTGTAATGTTTATGTTCCGCAGACTAGACAAAGGATTGTATATCACACCGTGTCAAACGTTATATTGGGAGTTTGCTCCATTTGGACATCCCCTGGTTGGAACGAGACTACCCAACTTTTGTTATGGCAGTATGACATTTGAAGTTAAAGTCTATGTTTTGGGTGCCCCATCTGAGATGTAGTTAAGTTTTGGAATGCGATAGATGTATGATTTTATGAGATTTTATGAGACAGCAAATCACAGAAAACAAACATGAAACTTGCTGTCGTGCAACTATGCCACTTGTCACAAAGTGAGAGGAATCCTTGAACCAAGAGACCTTGGTTTTACACTCTACAGATCACTACGCACCTAGGCCGAGATGTCAGCACTGTTTAATGTTCCGTGTCCCTATGGTTGGGAGTACAACAATGAACTGGAATGACAGTATGAGGTGCACAGAGGGAAACCACTACACGGACGGATCATCTGGTTAGAAGAATGGAGTGTAGGGGTCCATTCTGTACTGCAAGTAAAATTGAATGTCACATCCCAAGCCTAGGGCGGCAAACAGTGTCTACACAAACCATCAAACGGTATTTGCACAACACTGGGCTATGAGCCAGACGTCCAACTAGAGGTGTTCAATCGACAACACACCACCGATCTCAAAGGCTATCATAAGGCACAGTAAGATGGCAATGGAGGTTCAAATGGATCATCTTCAGCAATGAGTCCTGCTTTTGTCTCAGATGCAATGATAGCGGAAGATCGGTCTGTCGACCACGTGGGCAATGTCAAGAAGAGAGAACATCACACTGGTCCTACTCCCGGGATTATGACATGGTATAATGTACTGTAGACGGATCCCTCTAGTCTTCATTTCAGGTACGCTGACAGCTTGGTATTACATTGATTTGGTTGTGGAACCATGATTTCTCCAAAGTGTCCCATAAGCCATTTTTCAACAGGACATCACGGGGCCGCATGTTGATCACGCTACTCTGAGCAGCATGCCTGTCTTGAACATGCTGCCATGTGCTGCAGCATCTCCGGAATTGTCTTCCATAAAGCATATCTGGGACGTCATTGGTCGGCAATTGAAAAGGGAGCTGCCAGCAGCGGATCTTGATGATTTGCATGCCGAACTGCATTCAGTGTGGCAGAACACTCCTCAGACAACTATTAAAAACCTCATTGATAGAATGCCAAGGCGTGTAAGTACGTGTATTTCTGTATTCAATAATTTAGGATGTTGTTTTTCATTTCATTAACATGTCTATCGATCCTGTGATTTCCATAATTGTACGACTTTTCCTTCTTGGTGCTGCAATTATAATCTCGAGTAGTACATATTAGAGTTGTGATTTGGCTATAAAAACATAACCAAATCACAGAAAAGTCGCACATGACTTAGGGCTCATGCACACAACTGTGGTTTTTGTCTACATCCCATCCACATCTTTTGCGGATCGGAGGCGCACCCATTCACTTCAATGAGGCCGCAAAAGATGTGAACAGCACATCTTGCGCTGTCCGCACCCATATGTTCGTTCCGCGGTCCTATTTTTTGTCCGGACAAGGATGGGACATTTGTGAAGGTTTGAATAAAAAAAAATGTCTGCAGGCTCTCGGCTGGCATCCTTGTTTTGTGGACCCGCAATCTGCGGACCACAAAACAGGCTACAGTTGTGTGCATGAGCCCTTACATTGTGGTTTAGGATAGCAGAGGCACTTCAACCTGAAAGTGTTGTATTTTCTATAACTGTTGCGTCACAGTATGTTGCGTATCACATCATGATACTATTGACGATTATTAGATGTGATGTCGCAATAGGACATTGCAATCTTCATGCCAAGCAACAGAGAGAGCCTTAGAGGGGTGTCATATATTTTTTTTGGAGGGAGCCGTTTTGTTGTTTTGCTGCACTAATGACATTTTTTTCACCATTTTTTATGCGGCCATATGTTACTTTGACATCTATAGTGCAATATGAAATGTACTACATAGAATTTTTTTAAGGGGCTTTTTTTTGCATTGCATTTGAGTGGTTTTACGGTTTTTTGTTTAGTTAGGCTTTGTGCAGATTCCACTGAAATGTGTGTAAATATCACGATTTTGAAATAAAAAGTTGTGATTTTAGTGTCCTCATTTTTTTCATTATTTTTATTAACGCTTTTCATTTTCATTATGTCTAGGTTGTAGATTTTTGTATTCTATGTTCCAAACAAGATTATGGGGGCTGCCATCTTCCATGAGCTGTTCTGAACAGTACTTATAAGATATGCTTTACAGTAGCCACAATGAGCCATAGATACAGTGTGCAGGAATGGACCTCACTGACTTCTATAAGCAACATTTCTAGGCATGCTCTGTGACCAGTGCAGAAATCAGGAGGGAGTAGATAAGCTGTGATATCACCTATTGTGAATAGTGGATCATGTGTTATCGATATATAGGTGTTATCTGTCGTTGTAATCCTGCTTCTGATAATTATATAACTGCTAAAAAGTAATCTGTATAGACCAAGAAGTCACACCTATTATTAGGCTTTGTGGTCAGTGTAAAAAACGGCAGGATTTTCAGTTTTTTTTTGTTTGTTTTTTAATATATGTAGATGTTGACATGGACCACCAAATTCATTATAAATATGTTTCACATAAAAATGTGAATTAAAAAACAGGTAATTTTCTGATCATACACTGCCTTTAAAAGTCTAGTTGGCCACACTTTTCTAGACAACATACTGTATACCACATTTCCCAGCATAGAACAAGGAAGTGTGAACGTAGCCTTAAATTGTATTGCAGTTCTTATCTCTTATCTTTTACAATAAAGTAGCATTGCACAACACTTTACATCACCACATTTTTATTAGGAGAATATTGTACATTGTATATTTATAACAATTGACCCAGATAATCAAAAGGACATTTCTTGGAGCTCATAAAAATATAAGGAGTTAAAAAATCATTGTGAAATACTTGGTCCTCATTCAATTCATATTCAGACAAATATTTCAGCACAATGACTACTCTTCTTAGACATTGGATTCTTTCAAAACTCACAGCGGGGGTCCATGGTAGAATCCAGGTTCCAGCTATACAGACCCTTATGGTAACTGTTATGGATATGAAGGCATCTTTTTGTACATGAGGACACCTGTGTTCAAGAGTGAACATGAGCGGTGGCCACAGCAGGAACCATAAAAAAAAAAAAATCATTCATCATCTACATGTACCATAATTTTCTTGGGACAAATCATCTGTGAAAGCTGAACCTTTTAGAGAATGTACATTGCACCAAAGCCTCGTGAGAACTATAAATCATAGTATTTGGGGTAAATCAGGAAACGAACTCCCTCCTATATCCAAAGTTTCTTCCTGCCACATTTGAGCATCTACCCATGAAGAGGGAAAGGTGTTATAAGGTCAGTTATGGAGAATTTTCACAAATCCTACCCATCTTAACTCGCATCATTCGGCCAGCGGTTACCTAATGTATATAGCCAGCCTTTCTCAAGCAGAACAAAATATGTATTTTAGAAGAGTCAAGTCAGAGACAAGATCTCATTCCCATTCAAATGCGGCAGTCGTTCAAGCAAAACTTCCGAAGAATATACCTGAACTCAATATTTTGTTTGGTTGATTAGGACAAAAATTTTCCATCTCTGCACAAGTCTAATCATCACCCAGAGAAGACTTTGAGGTTATTCCCGATAAGTCAGTCAACTAATCATAATCGTTCAGTTGTTTTTTCCCATTCATGACCATAAAGTCAACCGGTCACGGACGCAAACGTTGCAGAAATCATGCAGTGTGCACTTCCATTGAGAACAGGGCTTAAAGGTTACATCTTCGGGGGCATTTTTTATTTTTTGCATTTGGGTTAAACATTATATTTTCAATTGGTCTATTTATTTTTTAAATGAGCCGTTCTGGCACAAAGGATTAACAGTTTTTTTTAAGATGTACTTTTTACTTTCATTTAATAAACCTTATTACTAAATTACCAAAAGATCATAAACACTCTTTAGAGCCACATTCTCATCAGTAAGATAGGAATTGAGCTATAATGAGTGTTTATAAAGGTCAGAGATCAGAGATAAGGAGCCGTCAGCTGAGCTGCCTGATGGCACAGAGTAAAAACTCAGATCCTGAACCTAGATAAACTCTAGGCTGCACAAAGACCGTGGTTCAAAATTTTTAATAAAGACTAATTGAAAAAAAAAAGATTTTTAGCTCAAAATGAGTACAATGCAATAATAAAAAAATATGTCCCCCAAAGGTGAACATAACCTTTAAAGGGATTATTTCATGCTTAATGTAATAAATGAATATTATCATATAGCACATGACAATCTCTTTATAACAAAACTACAACCAGCCCTGCATCTCACATGGATCTAGAGATCTTCCCATTTATTGCTCCAATTGCTCTTCTAGATCTTCTTCAGGCTGTCAGCTCAGAGGGCATGTCCTTTCTGGGGGTGTCTTTTCTCAAGGGGTGTGTCTTTTCTGCTGCAGCTCTATCCCTGTAGCTGTCACAGTAAATATGCCTGGGTGGCAGTTGAAGGATGGAACTGAGCATGTGCAACCACCTTAGAAGGTGGATGTGCACATTTCTGTACAGCTTAAACACCAGGGGGCACCATTATAATGAAGTAAAGAGAATGTCGCAAAACTGGAGCATTTTTGCCACATAAAGAAAATTACAAAACTAACTTGTCTTTCTTGATGAATTATATTAAAATATCATTTAATGGTGGCACAAACTTTTTAAGGGTAACTTGTCAGCTCTGAATCATCCCCAAGACTAGAATAAGATGTGTATAGTATAAGTAATGCTGAGTCGGATTATGTAATATTTATCTTTATACTCATTTGCATTTCGACGCTTTGCTCCCAGCTCCCTGCAGTAAAGTGCATTGAGAGGACTTCTCCTTGAGTCCTCTCCATTATGTACATGAGTTCAGGAGTCCTCTCAATAAAATTATCTGCGGGTTCCGAATGCAAGCGATTATGAAGATATGCAACAAATTGCATATCTGGACTCAGTGTCATTTCATTTACACTATACGCCATTTACTCTAGTTTGGGTGAGATGTTACGAAACTGACAGATTCTCTTCAAAGACCTGTATCCAAATGGCACTTTTAAAAGGGTGGGGGTCCGACACCCACATCCCCTGCAGATTAGCAGCCTTCTCCATGCTTAACAAGCACAGCGCCGTACATTGTATAGTGTCTGTGCTTGGTATCGCATCTAAGCCCCATTTAGTTCTATGGGGCTGAGCTGCGCCTAGGCCACGTGATCGATGAATGTTACGCTCACACGGCCTGGGAAAAGCTGAAGAAGGCCGTGGCACTACTGCGAGCACCGCTGCCTTCTCAAACACTGATTGGCGGGGGGCCATGATCAGATACTGATGACCTATCCAGAGGATAGTTCATCATTATTGGGGCCCATTCACACAGCTGTATTTATGGGTCTGCAAAATTGTGGAATGTTGGCAGTCCATTCATTTCAATAAGATAAGGACATCCCTACTTCTGCTCCGTGGCAAGGCAAAAAAGATAGAGCATTTCTATCAAAGGCCGGACATGTGCATTCCGCAAGATGCGGAATGCACACGGGCCAGTATCTGTGTTTGTGGATCCGCAATTTGCGGACTGAATGGACCCGTAAAGTCCATTAGCTCCTGACGGTGGCTAGTGTTCTCCCAGGTACAGGTCATTACAACCTCTCCTTCTTTCCTCCAGGAAACTGAAATACGGGCTGCTGTAAGCAGGGTCCTACTAATACACAGGCAGGTCATTCCACTACATAGTATCGCAGATAAGTAATTGCTTGACTCACAGCTTAGGAGCCATTCATTTGCTAGAGGGTGAAAACTTTTTTTTACCTTCACATGAAAAGTAAATCTAAACCAGTTATCCTATGACAGGAGCCTACATACAGCAGCCCGCACCTCTGCTCTGTGGACCCCTAGGAATATACCTTGGGGCTGGCTGCAACCAACCTTCATTTTTAGGTTTTTGGATTCAAGCGTGCTCTAATTGCAGCTCAGAAACTTTTCCGCTACCTCCTCATCTATGTCCATAAATTCATTTATTTTCTCTTTACGCAGCACTTCGATTTGTACAAAAGGCGATTTCCTAATGTCCCCACAGCTCCAATCCAATACCCGAGACGTATTAAACAGTCCAATATTTGAGGACATAACTATACAGAATAGGAGGTCCGACTGGTAAACCTGTGCGATAAGCTTCTGCTTTGGTTTAATGACTTGTGCTGGTTTAGTTTGCATTGCCAGCGGCGGCTGAATAGTCGGCTACAACCGGTCATATTGTGCCTCTGTACGGCAGGAACTGCACCCGGGAGACTAGATCACTGCTCTCATTCCTCTCGTTTCTAAGACGCTAGACTATCCGAGTCCTGGAAATAGAGCAAGGATTACACACAAAGAAAAAGCAGGCCCAGAGGAAAGAATAATGGCCTGTAACCCTATGTGTTCCACTCCACCGCCGATCCTTTCAATCCCTAACAAGAATGTGGAACATTTTGCTGTCGCCCACATACAGCAACCTATAGTTTTATTCTTTATAGCCATGATTTCATTTCTGATGGATAACAGGAACAGTCGATTCATTTTCCTACAGCCATGGCAACCATAGTACTGGCAGATGTAACAATATATATATTTTTACTTTGTTTACGCTTTTTTTAATGAGATTATTTCAGAACTTTTGAGCCATGTTTCAATGATGTCATATCAGCAGTTAGTGTGACGCGTAGACTTAGAAGTCTAGGCGTCCGGTATCGTTCACATTCTATGAATAACAGTAATTACTTGATCTCAGGGTATACATTGTGGACGCGTGACACTGGGACATGGTCAGTCTGCTGCAACTTCACTGGATTCTTCAAAATGTCATATTATTTATAAAAATAGAAGCCACCAACGTACCTCTATTAGGGTAAATGCACAAGTTCAGGATTTATGTGCGGATAATCCGCACTGAAATCTGCAGGTGTTCGCAGGGAAGTCCGTGCGGTCAATCCGCATCAACTGGTGCGGATTTGATGCAGATTTTCTGCATGCGGATTTTACTCCCTCCATTGAAGTGAATGGAGAAAATCCGGACAGGAAAAATAAAATAAATTGACATGCTGCGGGTTTTAAAATCTGCACCGTAGGTCAAATTCCGCGTGGAAATAATCTGCATCGTGTGCATGAGAATTTCTAACTCTCACAGACCACAATGTACATGACCTACGGCGCGGATTTTCCGCATGCAATCCTGATTGTGTGCATTTACCCTTAGATTTGTGCAAAGCTTTTAGATCTGGAATCACCTCGAAACATTGTGTCTAGCACAAAGGTGTTCAATAATAATGCCATAATCTATAGATTCATGTATATTGCACGGTACGTCACAGAATTACGGTACCGAGTAAGGGCTTCAAATTCTTCATATATACACATCTCTCTGAAGATATTTCTTGCCACGTACAGCACTGTCTTTTACTTTGTCATTTTTAGGGTCCGTACACACATGAATTTGGCACTGGTGTTTTTTTACTACTAAAAAAAAAACAAAAAACATCAAAGGGGTTTTTTCTCGTCTTCGTCTGCTTTTACGGATTTTTGGAACGCAGTGTGCCTTACCATTAGTGTTTTCTTCATGGCATTTTTCCCTATAGAGGAGGTGATGGCAAAACACCTGAAAAATGGCAAGAGCGCCAGCATGCTGCACTATTGAAAAGAAACTAGAAAGTTATAAAACGCCACCTATGATGAACAATGAAAAAAAAACACCAGTAGCGGGAAAAAAAAATATAATATTAACTTGAGTGTCCTGTTTTTGATATTTCCCATAGACTTTCAGCTAGTAGTTTTGCAGGAAAAAAAAAAGTGCCACTAAAAACACAAAAGTGCAGAAAAATGCCAGAAAAACTTGTGAAAGTAGCCTTAAACTGTAGTATCTTCCTATCCCTAATAATGGGTATCTGTATTATTAGAGACTGGTCAGAAAAGGATGGACCTTGTAGTTCTCCAAGGGGAAAGGCACATAAGCGTATGGCTATAGGAAGTGTAATATTTTAAAATTTATATATTTTTTAACTTTTTAAATCATTGAATGTCGAACATATTTATCACTCAGTCGTCTACAAACACTCATTGTTTTCCCTTTTTTTTATAAACTTTTTTACATTTTTTTTTTCTTTACTTAGTTACATGAGAGTCACCTACTGGTCGCTGTCATTTTTTTCTGGGAGAAATAATATCAAAAGTAAGAAACAAACAATGAACGCCAACAGAGTATTGGTCTGTGGCTCTTCATCTTGCCTAAAGGTCTACTGCCCTCAGAGCATGCTGAGACTTGTAGTCTCTAGCAGCCGCAGATGCCCCGGTTTTATATCACAACTTCTATAGGGCCCCCTTCTGCTAACATGTGGGGTGCACTGAAGCTATGCCCAAGACTCCCAAATGGATGAGAACAAAAGACTCTAAAGCAAAAATAATAGGATAGCCTTGCACCTATGACATTTAGCAAACGCCATCTAGCCATCTACTTACTAGCTTCATTATACAATACAAACCTCTGAATGCTATTGTAATAAATGCGTCAGGCCCTAATTCTGATCATGGACTGAATGATTTATAATTCTAGGCCACCATGCCTATATTATTTTACACTAGCGCGTTAAGTCTGCAGCTTTCATGCACTTTGTAATTTACTCTCTGCAACTCCACAAAGCTCAGTCCATGAGACGAGGCACTTTTGTATAATGTATTATTCCAACTCATTAGCCTCATTGGCGTATCAGTGGCACGGTAATCCTACATAATGCCACCCATGTAGCCTGCAGACAAAGTGCTCAGAGCCCAAGTGTAAACTGATAAACAGGGAAAAGTTTGGGGATTTTTTTTCCCCCGGCTGCTCACACATTGCAGCGGCTTTAAGAGCAAAATTAGGGTAGGGCATTCTCCTGTACCAGAACAGAACCATCCAGATCTCCGCAACCCCCTCCCCTCCCAACAACAGATGTAACCAAGTCCACGGCTACACAACACTGTTTCCTTCCTTCTTAATTGCTACAATTAAAATCCTCGGGAAAAAAAAATGATTACCACACTACCCATCTGTAGAATGCAAATGAAAGCCATTTACTCTGTGCATTATCAAAAATTAAAACCTCCGTCTAACAAAAAAAATGGCGTTAAGTAGGATATAGGAAGACAACTTTGCAACGGATAATAATTTATTGCTCAGCCCTGCACACCGGGGGGGCAGGGGCTTTCAGGTTACTGCTCTGCTTCTTAGCATTATTGGTTATTTTAACTCCCAAAAAAAAGTTGGGTAAGAAATTGCAAACTGTCGCTTCCATATATCGTCATGAACGTGTCAAGGCCGTCCGCAGAACTTGATAATGCGCCCTCTGCCTTTCATTATGACCAATTTTGTACTGGAAATAAAGTGCGGCTGACGCAGAATCAATACCGAGGAGACGAGGGGACGTGACAGCGCTCCGATAATTACTCAAACTAAACGGCACCTTTTCCATTTCTGGCCTTTAACGCTATAAATCACTGCAGCGCATAAGAAAATACAGGCCGTCCTCTTAATATTATTTACATGGTAATATCAACTCAATAAAATGTACTTAAAATGAACTTAAAAGAAAAAAAAAGAGAGAGAGAAAGCAGTTGCAGCCTCTGAAAGCACATTTAAGTAAGGAAAGTTGAAACCGCTCAGAATGGGATTAGTCAGACTTAATTAAAACAACATGACAGCCTCCCAAATGCCTCAATAGACGATCTGGACTCTCAGAGCAATGAGTAAAAGCCTACGCGTAAAACATTGGAATAAAGTCCAGCCAAGGCGAGAAAAAAAAAGGCAAATACATCGACGAAATAACCAGGCACAAGCAAAGTGTCCCCCAACATATAGAGAGGCAAATACATCACCGAAATAACCGAGCAGAAGCAAAGAGCCCCCCCCCCCATATATAGGGAAACATCCGCTTCCCAAGAATCCACTCTACACAAGGATGTAGATGTATGCAAATGACAGAGACGCAAACATCACACTCTGAATAATTCAAGACCTCACACACCTCGTCCCCGGCTTCCTAGAATCTGAAATGGGTTTAATAGGAGTAACACAAGCCCAATAATGAGCTCTTCAGCCCACGGCGAGCAGGGACGTGCACGGTCAAAGGAGAAGACATCAACGCATCTCCACTCCAAGCATCGCACGTCTTACTGCTCCGTAACTTCAAGATCCATCTCAGGAGAAAAAAAAAAAAAACGAAGCCGCGAGAATAAGCCCCCAATACACATACACAATACGCACAACCCAGCAAATCACGGCGTCAGTAGTGCAGCCTCTCCGGCGTGGTCTGTCCTTACAAAGGTAACAAGTCCCAGCCAACAGATGACATGTCAAGAAAATAAAAATATGAAAAAGAATAATAAAAAATAAATAAAAAATTTATAATACATTAAAATGAATAATAAAAAAACAACTTAAAAAAAGTCCAGTAGGTGTATTAAATACTAAAAATGTATATTCAAATTAAGCTTGACATGTTTGCATATAGAGAGAGAGAGATGCACACTATGTGATCTCTAAAAACGTGAAAACTATGTAAAATGCATTTATGTGTTTAAAATCTGCCTGCCAGTGCATGTATGTAAATGTGTGCACATGCATGCATATGTATAGAGAGAGAAATTCCTATGTGTGGGCTCGGGTGTTGATCCGGGCGTTGAGGAGTGATTGCATTAGCAGCTGAGGTTGCCCTGTGTTGCCGCCTCCTCCTCCTGTGCCCTGTCTGTATGAAGAGCTCCGGCTATGGGACTGTAAAAAAAAAAAAAAAAAAGAGAGAGAGAGAGAGAGGCGCACGCTGCAATGAGAGCGCACACACACAGGCTGCAAGCAACAACAGCGACGGCAGCAGCCCGCAGCCTGGAAAGCAGCTCCTGACATTGAGAATGAATGACAGCTTACCTGAGTGCCAATCTTCATCAGACTGACACTGGCGTGACAGCACAGCCTATACTTCCCAGCAAAGGCTGTGACGTCACTGGAGGGGGGTCCGAGCACACGCCCCCTCTACTTCTTTTGCTTTTGGCTTTACAAGGTGCCCGTTTATTGTTAGATGATTTGCGCCATCTAGTGGACAGCCGCAGATCTCATCACTCACCCTGGAGTTCCTGGAGTTGTGACAGCTGGAAAAATGACTCCAGATATTGGATCCCATCGACGAAATGGATTAGGAAACATGAAATCACCCAACGTGTATCCCTTATATAAGGGGCCGTTCACATCTCGTTTTTGCTGCACCTTTGTAAACAGAAAAAAAACGTATGGCTTGACGGTAATAGACTATAGACTATAATCGGGCAAATGTAGTTCCAAAGTGCATACTTTTGACTCCGTTTGTCACTGTTTATGTTCCTGTACTTTTTTTTTGCAGGACTGAATAAGGGCTCACGCACACAAACGTATTTTCTTTTTTTTTTTGCGGACCGCATGCGTAACCATTCGTTTCAATGGAGCCGTAAAAAAAAACGGAAGTTACTCCATGGGCATTCCGTTTCTGTATGTCCGTTCCGCATAACAATAGAACATGTCCTATTATTGTCTGCATTACGGACAAGGACAGGATCGTTCTATTAGGGGTCAGCTGTTCCGTTTCGCAAATGCGGAATCCACATGGACATCATCCGTGTGATCCGTGTTGTGTGGACCGCAAAATACATACGGCCGTGTGCATGAGCCCTAAGGGTGGGTTCACATCAAGTTTTGAGCCTCCGTTTGACGTATACATTAGACAAAAAAGGATACAAAAACGCAGCACACCACGTTCTTGTATCCTGCAGAGTCCAGTAAAAAGAAGTATACGTTTTTTTTTACAGTGGAGCTCTATGGTGAATGGATGCCACTGTATGGCATCGGTCTGAGGCATCCGTTTAACTTATATGTTTTCTTGTATACGTTAAACCGATGGGAAAAACGTGATGTGTACCCAGCCTAACCTAGCCTACTACGCTTTTCTGTCCTGCACAAAAAAAAACGGATAGAAACATATATGTTTTTTTAACATTGCATTGAATGTGAAATTAAAAACGCACAATTTTGCTTGCAAAATAAGTCAGTTTTGTTTGCGATTGCGTTCAGTTTTTTCCGCGAGGTGTGCAATGCCTTTTGCGTGTGATAAAAAAACTGAAGATTTATGCAGCCCCATTCACTTCTATGGGGCCAGGGCTGCGTGAAAAACGCAGAATATAGAACATGCTGCGATTTTCACGCAACGCAGAAGTGATGCGTGAAAAACAATATTTATGGGTCCGGATTCAGTGCAGGTGCTATGCGTTCACGTTACGCATTTTACCCTCGCAGAAAATTTGCTCGTGTGAAAGGGTCCTTAGACAATACATTTCAATCTGTTAAACGTATCAATTTTTTCAGATAATGTCTTCAAATCTTAAAATTTTTATTCAAAAAAAGAAAGGTTTCACAAAAACATATACGTAAAAAAAAAGATAGATAACCACAAACCACAAAATTGCATACTTTTGTATATTTTTCGTTTACGGCATGTCTAAACATATCTGCCGGACGTACAGCAAAAATGAGTAACCCCTTAGTTGCCAATTCGCAAGGAGAATTTGTTAGACTTGTGCGTCTGCTGGTTGATTACTTCATGCATGGGGTGGACTGAAAGAGAGGAATTCCTGGATATTTTCTTACAGTTTGCAAAATGCGTGAGAAGATTTCCGTTATCCTGAGGATTCATATTCTATAATACATAGTGCAGTACACGACCCAGAAATCTATAACATGACCCCCATAAGGAATTCAGGTCAATGTAGACGCATAGAATAACTAACATTTGTAAATTCTCTGCATCGGCAGAAAAGAAGTGAATGCACAAACCTGTGGCTACTTATAATGGGTTTAGGACTTGAGGAAGTTTCTGTTGCTCCCATAGGCTCCTCCTCGACTTTCCTCCTCTTCTCCTGCACGACTCTGATCCGCCTCCTTACAGCTGGGTTCGCGCCGTTGGCCGGAGCATGCGCAGTTGCTATAGCGATGCCGTGCCCACAGTGGGCATCACAGTGCGCATGCCCCGGCCAAGCGAGGCAGAGCGCAGGCACAGGATTTTACAGGGAGAGGAGGAGGAGGACGCAAGGGAAGAGAAGGACGGGCACAGGCAGAGGGATATTAACAAAAGAGGATGAGCAGCCTGGGCTCCAAAGACTTTAAAGGGTTTCTGTCATCAAGTTTTGACATTATAAGCTGTCTAACATTAGCTATGATAATGTCTTTTTTATAAAAATCCGATTTATATTTTGGCTGAAAAACTTACTTTTATAATATGTAAATTAGCCTCTAGGAGCAGGGGGGCGTTGCCCTGCTCCTAGAGGCTCCGTGCGGCAACCTGCTGGCACGCCCCTTCTTACTTTGAGTGACAGTGCCGGGCAGCGATCCTACGGCACTGTCTCCTTCTGAAATCCCGCGCTGTCCTTGCTTCCGGGTGTACTCAGAGGTATTCAGCACAGGCGCGGTGAGCTGAGGACAGCAGGCACCAGCGTCCTCTGCTCACCGCGCCTGCGCCGAATACAGAGCGGCGGCGCAGGCGCGGGATTTCAGAAGGAGACAGTGATGGAGGATCGCTGCCCGGCACTGTCACTCAAAGTAAGAAGGGGCGTGCCAGCAGGTTGCCGCATGGAGCCTCTAGGAGCAGGGCAACGCCCCCCCTGCTCCTAGAGGCTAATTTACATATTATAAAAGTAAGTTTTTCAGCCAAAATATAAATCGGATTTTTATAAAAAAGACATTATCAAGCTGCTCTGACATTAGCACATAGCTAATGTCAGACAGCTTATAATGTCAAAACGTGATGACAGAAACCCTTTAACGTCGCCCCTTGGCTCTTGCAAGCTCTCATTTACATATCAATAAAAGTAAGTTTTTGCCACAGGGGAACCACAGAAGAACGCAACAAAGGTACCGTTTCATTCTTCTCAAGTTAAGCCAGAAAGTTTTGTAAGCTGTCTATAATGTCCAAATGTGGTGACAGACTCCCTTTAATAATGTCATTTAATTCATTTAAACCTTTTTTTTAAACTGTCCACTGTACCTGCTGTGACCATATCCTAAGGTAGACTATTGTGAGATGGGGAAACAGCTCTCATTGTCTGAACACTGTTTGTGTAAATTAAAGGAGTTGTCTCATCATGGACAATGGGGGCATATCGCTAGGATATGCCCCCATTGTCTTATAAAAATCAAAAAAGACTGGCACACCACCTCTCTGTTAGGTGCTCTGTGTCTGGGACAAGCCCAAAGTCATATGCAGTATGCAAAAAACACGGCACTCATATAGCAAAATTATGCTCAAGAATCCACTTTTATTGAAGTAGCCACCATAATAGATAATTCAATCAAGAAGGCCAACGTTTCGGTCCAGCAGGACCTTCATCTGGGCCTAAGAATAACACATACAAAATATCCATTAGTATAATATATACAGTGGACTTCAATTAGTACATATAAAACGTAAGACAAAAAAGGAAAAACAAAAGTTAACTAAGGATATAGTACAAATACACATACACATCTCCGGCACTGAGAATTGATATTGGTATAGTATTTATAGTCCAGAGCAACATCAAAGTGTCCATTCCCAAATAGGGTTGTATGTCCATAACCGACATGTTGTTGCTAGTTTCCAGACAGGGTTATATCTTCATTACCGACATGTTCATTAATAGATATCATGTAGCAGAGATAGGTAGGACAAGGTATAGACGGAACACGACACAGAACAACCATATAAGCAACATAATCGTCCATGGGTAGCAGAACCAAGTAATCCAAACGTACCTGAGGTGAGGTAATGGCGTGGGAGGCGGGTGGCGTGTGTGTAATCCCGCTCCGACGCTTTAAATAGGATGCGGCAAGAGTAACTTCCGGTTCGCGGCTCCAACCGGAAGTGCGTCACATGAACATGCGCGCTCCACCGGCTGAAGCCGGGACCCGAACTGGCAAAATAGCGATATTGCCCTGATGCATTATCTCACCTCAAAAGGGCGCATCTAGTAGAACAGATATAACAAATGTATATCTATATAGATCTAGAGCACCATACAAATATTAATAGACAATGTCAATCAGAGTTAGAGATAACAAAAACCAATGATTAGTAGTATGAGAATTAGTATACGTCACTGTCACATACATAGAGGTGTTCTCCCCTACCTGACGTATCGTAATCATTATCTAGTCTGAAAAAGAGCATATTATAAAATTAAATACAGTCGTTGATATTACCTAAATAGGAAATAGATAATAAAGTGAACATGGCAATATGATATAATATAAATAATAGAGGACCAATAGTGACAGTAATTATTTGTCATAAAGAAATAGGTATATACATACATATGCGGCCACAGTTCATGCATTGCAATGCACGCATGGAATGGGGCCACCTTAAACCTCAATAGCATAGATTATACTAGTATGTCAAAGTCCCTATTAAGGCCTAGGGGATGCAAAGTTTTTAACTCGTGAATCCAAAAGGCCTCACGCCTCCGCAATATGGTTTTACGATTGCCCCCTCTACGCGATAGTGGGACTTGCTCTAGCACCTGGTATTGTAATTGGCTGATACGATGTTTGAAATTAATGAAGTGTTGTGGAATTGGTAATTCCATGCGTTCACACCGAATATCCGATTTATGTTTACATATGCGGTCTCGCACACACTGGGAAGTCTCCCCAACGTATGCGAGACCGCACGGACATTTAATTAAGTAGATAGCAAAAGTTGTTTGGCAAGTGTAAAAGCCACGTATCTTTGCAATGTCCGCCAGGCCGCCCTATTGTAGCTTCGACTGAATCACTCCTCTCTCCACTGGCTATATATCTTGAAAAGATTTTGACTCCATATGTCCGTCTTACTAAATCCTTCTTGTTGGATACGTCCCATTTCCTACAGGTGGTTGGATCGTTGGGACCCCTCCCTACGGGGACCCTTTTGGTTACTCTAGATGTGGGCAGCCTATATACCTCCATCTCACACGATGGGGGTATACAGGCTGTGAGGATGTTGTTGGCCGAAAGTTCATTAAATATTACACAACAATCGTTCTGTGTGGAAATGTTACAATTTGTGTTGGAAAAAAACTTTTTCTTATTTGGTGATGATTTTTATTTACAATGTAAGGGAACCGCAATGGGTTCAAATGTGGCCCCCCCTTATGCGAATATTTTTATGGATCGCTTTGAGCGGGATCACGTCTATCCACATCATCTCTTTCTGACCCATGCATTAATTTGGCGCCGATATATCGACGACATTTTTTGCATTTGGCAAGGGGGACGTGAATCTTTTGATACTTTAATTACTTGGATTCTAGAGTGGAGGGCTTACATTTTACAGCTACGATCGATGAGTGTTCCGTCAGCTTCCTCGACACCCTGGTGTCCCGGACTCAGGATGGAACATTAACAATCGATTTATATACTAAACCTACCGATAAGAATACCTTATTACTCTACTCTAGTAATCATCCACGTAATACAAAGAAGTCACTACCCCGATCTCAACTCAAACGTGTGGCTAGGATAGTGAGTGATCCCGCTCTCAGGATCCAGCGCATGCAGGAAATGGCTACTAAGTTTACAAGGAGAGGTTACCCTCGTTCCCTTCTAGATCAGGAACTTACCTTGGTGAATCAGGTACGGCAATATCCCAAGCGGAGTGAATCACGTATTCCCCTTATTATGACTTACCATCCTATAGTTCCCCGCTTACAACAGATTGTACAAAAACATTGGTCCTTGTTGACCAGGTCTTATCCTAATGTTCAGGAATTTAGTGTTCCTGCACGAATGTGTTTCAAACGGGGTAAAAATATCCGTGATTCTCTGGTTCGCGCAGATATCGGTTCTGAACGAGCTAGAGTTATACAGACTACCTTGAGTGAACCTAAATTGGGCACTTTCCCATGTTTAAATTGTGCTCAATGCACAAATGTCAAGAGGGGTCCAACGTTCACACATCCGCATTCAGGAAAAACCTATAAGATACGTGGCTTTTACACTTGCCAAACAACTTTTGCTATCTACTTAATTAAATGTCCGTGCGGTCTCGCATACGTTGGGGAGACTTCCCAGTGTGTGCGAGACCGCATATGTAAACATAAATCGGATATTCGGTGTGAACGCATGGAATTACCAATTCCACAACACTTCATTAATTTCAAACATCGTATCAGCCAATTACAATACCAGGTGCTAGAGCAAGTCCCACTATCGCGTAGAGGGGCAATCGTAAAACCATATTGCGGAGGCGTGAGGCCTTTTGGATTCACGAGTTAAAAACTTTGCATCCCCTAGGCCTTAATAGGGACTTTGACATACTAGTATAATCTATGCTATTGAGGTTTAAGGTGGCCCCATTCCATGCGTGCATTGCAATGCATGAACTGTGGCCGCATATGTATGTATATACCTATTTCTTTATGACAAATAATTACTGTCACTATTGGTCCTCTATTATTTATATTATATCATATTGCCATGTTCACTTTATTATCTATTTCCTATTTAGGTAATATCAACGACTGTATTTAATTTTATAATATGCTCTTTTTCAGACTAGATAATGATTACGATACGTCAGGTAGGGGAGAACACCTCTATGTATGTGACAGTGACGTATACTAATTCTCATACTACTAATCATTGGTTTTTGTTATCTCTAACTCTGATTGACATTGTCTATTAATATTTGTATGGTGCTCTAGATCTATATAGATATACATTTGTTATAGCTGTTCTACTAGATGCGCCCTTTTGAGGTGAGATAATGCATCAGGGCAATATCGCTATTTTGCCAGTTCGGGTCCCGGCTTCAGCCGGTGGAGCGCGCATGTTCATGTGACGCACTTCCGGTTGGAGCCGCGGACCGGAAGTTACTCTTGCCGCATCCTATTTAAAGCGTCGGAGCAGGATTACACACACGCCACCCGCTCCCATGCCATTACCTCACCTCAGGTACGTTTGGATTACTTGGTTTTGCTACCCATGGACGATTATGTTGCTTATATGGTTGTTCTGTGTCGTGTTCTGTCTATACCTTGTCCTACCTATCTCTGCTACATGATATCTATTAATGAATATGTCGGTAATGAATATATAACCCTGTCTGGAAACTAGCAACAACATGTCGGTTATGGACATACAACCCTATTTGGGAATGGACACTTTGATGTTGCTCTGGACTATAAATACTATACCAATATCAATTCTCAGTGCCGGAGATGTGTATGTGTATTTGTACTATATTCTTAGTTGACTTTCGTTTTCCCTTTTTTGTCTTATGTTTTATATGTACTAATTGAAGTCCACTGTATATATTATACTAATGGATATTTTGTATGTGTTATTCTTAGGCCCAGATGAAGGTCCTGCTGGACCGAAACGTTGGCCTTCTTGATTGAATTATCTATTATGGTGGCTACTTCAATAAAAGTGGATTCTTGAGCATAATTTTGCTATATGAGTGCCGTGTTTTTTGCATACTGCCCATTGTCTTATAGGTACGGGTCCCACCGCTGGGACCCGCACCTATATTGAGAACGGAAAAACATGTAAGGTCCAGCTTGATAGTAAAAAATATAACCTTTATTTCTTGCAGACCCGGGTCGGTAAGATTGTGCACGCACCTCATTGCAGTGTTGGCACCTAGAATCATAGAGACTGAGACCAGGCCTGTAGTTAGTTAGATAGAGTCTCTGTTTGTGTTAGGCCACAAGTGTTGCTATTGTTCATTGCAAGGACTCCATAATTTAAAGTGACATTTCCCACTGGAGAGCTGATAAACTTCCCCCCAAACTCGAGCCAGGCTGGCATTTTGCTCAGGAGGAATACTCTGGCACGTGCTACAAGACCAGTTATGGGAGGGGGAATACTGTAGAGCGTTGTAAGATTGTAAGCCATTGTGCTGCACCGCAGGCTAGCCCGTACCACACACCCAAATAGTTGTTCCTGATTTTTAGGGTAATAACAGTTAAGGTATGGCTGTTTAGTTGTGCCCGCCAGTAGGTAAATTACTTTCCTCCGACTTCCAGCGGAGGGCGCCGCTCTGTGCAGCACAAGGGTCTCAGCCTTTGTGCTGGGTGTATGTAAATTTATTGTATGTTCCCAGCATTTGTGGTTGTGCTCATTGCCACTGTGGCGAAACCAACCGCGCCACTGGGTTTTGGAGGGGACAGATTGCGAGCCTCTTGCCCCAGGATTATGGGCCCTCTCATCAGCCCACGCTAAACTTAAACCCCATGGCGATTTGACTGTGTTTGTGGCAACTGAGCGCTGTTTGTATATATTGAGCGCTCAGATCCAAGCCATCTGGGGATCTGTTAAATGTCTGTGTACTGTAAAAGGTGGGACATTGTATATATTGAATAGTGATGTCTGTCCTATTGTCCCCACGTGTGTATTGGCGATTTCCCTTTGTCCTGAAAGATAATTGAATGACTCCTTGATTGTCTCCAGGACAGAAGACATTGTGTATTCTCCTGCCTGTGATGATTACATTAACCTGTGTAGGGTAATTGTATCACAGGCAGAGGGGAGGGATATGCTGGGGGTGTCTGTATTGTCCCTTTGTGTGTGATTGGCTGCTGTATCCCCTGTGTCTCAGTCTTCCTTCTGGTCCCCTAGGGGAGTGTCCACCAGATGGGAGACCTGCATAAATACCGGGCAGGCAGCCCTCAATAAAGAGAATTCCTGTTTAACCATTAATACGGAGCCTCGTCTCGTACTTGGGGGGAATTGCTACGTCAGAACGTTCTCTTGCCTGTTCCAGGAAAGGAGGACTTCGTATGGTTCCAGTTCGGTGGATTCCAGCGGTTGTGGGTTGCTGTGCTCTTCGCCAGGGGAATCGCCCGAACGGTATTAGCCCTCACTATACCGGGTTATACCGTAACAGCCACGTTTAAGTAAAATACTGTTTTGGCAAAAGATGGTGTTGGAGTTGCTTTCATCGTTCGTGACTTTGCTGTATCCTGTGGAGCCCACCCCAGTACATGACTTACACTATTCTACAGATTTACAGTGAAGAACTCTTGATGTCCCTGGAGACTGAACTTTTCCTTTTCCAGTCGGAGGCAGTGCTCCCTTGTCTTTTGACTTTACACGGAACAGCTTTTCACCATTCGTACAGGCCATTTATATACTTGTATAGGTTAATCATGTCCCCCCTTAGGCAACTCTTCTAAAGACTAAATAAATGTAATTCTTTTACTCTTTCCTCATAACTAAAGGTGGAATTACACGGGCAGATGAGCAGCAGATTGTTGGGATGGAAGCGTTCCTTTACATGCAGTGATGACCTCCACAGTATGAGGATCACTATTGCTATCGTTCCTCCTCATAAAGCTGCATTGTTTCTGGGCAGCAAATCTCTGTTTAGACAGTACAATCTGCTGCCTAGAAATTACAATTTAGGTGCCTGCACAAACAACAGGACCACACGAAACGCTCATTCATCGGGTGATCCGCTGCACCTTTTAGACGGGCAGATTGTTGGGAATGAGCGTTCGTAGGAACATTTGTACTCAATAATGTGCCCATTTATATGGGCGTGTAAATCCACCCTCCATGCCCCATTATCAGTTTAGTTGTTCTCGTTTGTACTTTTTCCAGCTTCAGGGCATCCTTTCTATGGGCTGGTGCCTAGAACTGAACTGTAGATTCCAGATCTCTGATCTTACCATCGTACCTTGTTGTCTGGTCAAATACAGGGGAATCAAGTGTGTCTGTACAGCCCTAATAGACACTTAGAACAGCAGCTCCCTCTTCAAAATCTCCTATTTGCTCCTCATGCTATTTTATGTTTTCGGACAAGCAAATATCCTGCAGAACCTCAAGGTAAAACTTTGTGAAACTTGGTATCTGTGAAAGTTCTTAAAGGTCATGGTATATCAGTAGTAACAAATCAGAGAAAATAGACTTGTTGTATTGTCTCTTCAAGACGTTTCACTAGTCATCTGCCTGGCTTTCTCAATAAGAATGATTCGTGCAAGAAATCTCCTGCATTAAATACTGGTGAACCATGGAAGTAAGATGTTGATTGCAATTTACATGACTGAAGCTATTAGGTGTGATTACACTGCCTAGAGAAAGGTGTAACAACAGCATTGTAAATGGCAGACAATAGTTATTGTACCCTTCCACTCTCAAGTTTCTCTAATTGGACATAAATAGTTTCTTCCACATTTCTTTTAAACATCTTTTAAAAAACGTAGTTTCCCAGATGATGATTTTAAACATTTTCGTTATTTAAATTTTTTTTTAATAAGGGGGAAGACCTGCAGAAAACAAGGGGGGGGGGATACAACAGGTTTTTGTAGACATAAATCTCTCCAGGTTATACATAAAATGGTGTGTACATCCAGTGTCGGACTGGGGTACTTAGGGCCCACCAGTGTAACTTATTCTGGGGGCCCACATTAGGGCTTCTACACACAAACTTATTTTTTTCCATGTCTGTTTTTTTCCATGTCAATGGGGCCGCAAAAAAATAAAAAAGACTCTGTGTGAATTTGGTGTCTGTATGAACGCATGGCCGTTCTGCAAAATTATAGAACATGTTCTATTATTTTCGAGTCACGTTCCGGTATAAGAAGGAAACGCCACACCGAACGTAGGAGGGACAGGGGTGAGGGAATAAGGCCTGAAAACTAGGGAAAGGAGATGAAAACCTCCTAGTAAAACCCTAATCAAAGTCCAGCCTAACTACCAGTATGAACAGACCCCAGAGGTAGGTGAGTTCATACACAGGAATACCTAAAGTCCTAACTTACCCTATAGTGTCAGGACTGAGACAACCTGTTCCTCCAAAAGGATGGACGAACAGGAGTCTGCCTCAGGCCTTAATACAAATTAAAGGGAAATGCAACACACAAAATAACCCAAACTATGGCGGCACCAGGAACTCAGCCGAGATCCACACACCAGCTATCCACAACTCAAACTGAAGCTATAAACCGCATAGCATAGTGGGAGAAACAACAATAAATAGAGAAGGTTAAATGACCACAATAGCCACACCTGGGGAACGGAGGTGTGGCAAGCACCAGAAACGTGGGAGCAGTTAAGGAATAAAAAAGAAAAAGGAGGAGGCTAATCAAGTCTCCAGGGATAGTAGATCCCTTGAAAAAATGAAGAATCGTGGGCGCCAATAGTGGTGGGATCTAGGCCCTCAAATAGTTAAAGGGAATCTGTCACTAGCTTTTACCCTTGTCAGCTAAACATATGCTGACATTAAGGGTCTCCATAGCAGTCCTAATGTGTTTTTATTTTAGATATCCGAGGCTTTATTTTCTCAAAAAACAGGTTTTACCCACCTGTCAATCATCAGAATAAGGAGCCCAGGGGGAGGTCTGGCCATGCAGGGTGTTCGTCCGCACCCTCCCCCGTCAGTGCCGCACGCCGCCTCTCCAAACCTCTGCGCCGCCTCCTAAAGCGCAGTGCCGCCTCTTGCCCTGCTCCCCCCCGCCTTCCCCGTCAAGAACCCGCGCGTGCGCACAGGGCACTGCGCGATGCGCCCGTACGGACTCCGGCAACCGGCTTCAGGGAGCGAAGCGCGCATGCGCCGACACTTCGCTCCCTCCCTGGTATGACCGCACCCTGGCGCCAGCCTCTCAGAGCCCGCGAAGAGCTGTGCCCTGTGCGCACGCGCGGGATCTTGACGGGGAAGGAGGGGGAGGGAGGGAGAGGGAGAGGCGGCACTGCGCTTTAGGAGGCGGCGCAGAGGTTTGGAGAGGCGGCGTGCGGCACTGACGGGGGAGGGTGCGGACGAACACCCTGCATGGCCAGACCTCCCCCTGGGCTCCTTATTCTGATGATTGACAGGTGGGTAAAACCTGTTTTTTGAGAAAATAAAGCCTCGGATATCTAAAATAAAAACACATTAGGACTGCTATGGAGACCCTTAATGTCAGCATATGTTTAGCTGACAAGGGTAAAAGCTAGTGACAGATTCCCTTTAAGAAGGAAAGAAATGTATGTAGTGTGCAAAATATAGAGGGTAGGCAGCTTTAGTAGAGTGTTGGTGAGACCAAACACCTGATTATAGAAGATAATGGAAATAGACAAATAACGGTGGTGCAGAAATTAGACACTAGACCAGACGTATAATAATATTTGTCTGTCTGGAAAAAGGCCAAAGAGTGCAAGGATAGAGCGCCACTCGCTGTAATTCTTAATAAGGGAATAGGTATACTTGGCTTTCTTTTGATGGAAGTTGTTGGGAAACAGAAGGTGTTAGTTTTCACTTTCTATATTTCTATCATTGCATAGGTAGAGAAAAGGGTACATGGCCCTCAGTTGATAGGAACAAGTAGATGGATAGAGTGTGATAACTGGAATGGGTTTGAACAAACGTCCCTGGTGCCAATAAGATCAAGTTAAAACATGAAGACCTCACTCAATTGACATACAGGGAGTGCAGAATTATTAGGCAAGTTGTATTTTTGAGGATTAATTTTATTATTGAACAACAACCATGTTCTCAATGAACCCAAAAAACTCATTAATATCAAAGCTGAATATTTTTGGAAGTAGTTTTTAGTTTGTCTTTAGTTTTAGCTATTTTAGGGGGATATCTGTGTGTGCAGGTGACTATTACTGTGCATAATTATTAGGCAACTTAACAAAAAACAAATATATACCCATTTCAATTATTTATTTTTACCAGTGAAACCAATATAACATCTCAACATTCACAAATATACATTTCTGACATTCAAAAACAAAACAAAAACAAATCAGTGACCAATATAGCCACCTCAAAAGCCTGCCATCCATGGATTCTGTCAGTGTTTTGATCTGTTCACCATCAACATTGCGTGCAGCAGCAACCACAGCCTCTCAGACACTGTTCAGAGAGGTGTACTGTTTTCCCTCCTTGTAAATCTCACATTTGATGATGGACCACAGGTTCTCAATGGGGTTCAGATCAGGTGAACAAGGAGGCCATGTCATTAGATTTTCTTCTTTTATACCCTTTCTTGCCAGCCACGCTGTGGAGTACTTGGACGCGTGTGATGGAGCATTGTCCTGCATGAAAATCATGTTTTTCTTGAAGGATGCAGACTTCTTCCTGTACCACTGCTTGAAGAAGGTGTCTTCCAGAAACTGGCAGTAGGACTGGGAGTTGAGCTTGACTCCATCCTCAACCCGAAAAGGCCCCACAAGCTCATCTTTGATGATACCAGCCCAAACCAGTACTCCACCTCCACCTTGCTGGCGTCTGAGTCGGACTGGAGCTCTCTGCCCTTTACCAATCCAGCCACGGGCCCATCCATCTGGCCCATCAAGACTCACTCTCATTTCATCAGTCCATAAAACCTTAGAAAAATCAGTCTTGAGATATTTCTTGGCCCAGTCTTGACGTTTCAGCTTGTGTGTCTTGTTCAGTGGTGGTTGTCTTTCAGCCTTTCTTACCTTGGCCATGTCTCTGAGTATTGCACACCTTGTGCTTTTGGGCACTCCAGTGATGTTGCAGCTCTGAAATATGGCCAAACTGGTGGCAAGTGGCATCTTGGCAGCTGCACGCTTGACTTTTCTCAGTTCATGGGCAGTTATTTTGCGCCTTGGTTTTTCCACACGCTTCTTGCGACCCTGTTGACTATTTTGAATGAAACGCTTGATTGTTCGATGATCACGCTTCAGAAGCTTTGCAATTTTAAGAGTGCTGCATCCCTCTGCAAGATATCTCGCTATTTTTGACTTTTCTGAGCCTGTCAAGTCCTTCTTTTGACCCATTTTGCCAAAGGAAAGGAAGTTGCCTAATAATTATGCACACCTGATATAGGGTGTTGATGTCATTAGACCACACCCCTTCTCATTACAGAGATGCACATCACCTAATATGCTTAATTGGTAGTAGGCTTTCGAGCCTATACAGCTTGGAGTAAGACAACATGCATAAAGAGGATGATGTGGTCAAAATACTCATTTGCCTAATAATTCTGCACTCCCTGTATAACATATTCCAGCTCAATATAATAGAGATCGAATATAAATCCATTAAAAAAATATAGATAACATAATAAGTATGCACTCACTTTGCTGGGGGGTTGTCTTACAGGATAAACTCAATACACCTGAAACTTTAAAACCCCCTGGCCAGAATCACATGTAGTATGACGAAGATTGATGGCAGCACACTTCTCACTGGCTTCTGGTGAATCTTTTTATTCAGAAAAATATGTGACTCAATGCATTTCTTTTTTTGGGGGGATATTACCCCCTTCCTCAGGAGCAATGTGTACATACGGAAGGTATAAGATAAAATAAACAAGTGGGGCATACATATTTATAGTGGGTTAATAGCAATCAATTCCAAAAAGGGCGCATAGGAGCGACGGTATCGGAAGTGACGTTACCGGAAGTGACGTCCGATAACACATGAGGAGTGCATTTCCCTTTCGGGTTAGATGCTTTCCACTTTGAAGCGCAGACACTCAAACCAGAAGTGACGTCTGCTAGTTTCTGTGCAGCGCATCCTCTCTACAATGTCTTGCGTTCCACTTCTGGAACGCATATGATGCGGATATATGGGAAAGGTGACTTGGGGTGTCTTTATTTCCAGTGAAATTCAATTTCATTTTGGAGCTTGACAGAGTTTACGATATTTGATGTTCCAAAATCTCTTTATTTCACAGTAATAGTCCTTCAGAGATTCGATAGAGATTAAAACTATATAGTTTTCCTAAAAATATTAGTAAGTGGGGGGGAATCAAAATAAGTATGTCGGTAAATGATATGCAATAAAAGTATCGACATCTCAGTAAAATGGTATATAGTAGAAATAAATAGTAATCAATAAAAACAAATAGGTATATAATAAAAAACTTCAGTGACTACTTCATTCCCATTCTAGCAATCAATAAAAACAAATAGGTATGCAATAAAAACATCAGTGACTACTTTATTCCAATTCATAAGATAGTAAGCGAATAAATAAATAAATAAATATATAAATAAATATCTAAATCACTAGATCAGTTCATCAGTTAAATATAAACTGATATCTATAAATAAGTAAGTGGATAAATGGATCACTAAGGAGTTAGCTGGAATAATGAATCAGTGGGGGAAAAAACTTGTAATTATATATTCTAACTTACTTGTTAAGTGTAACGAATGATAAACAGTAAATAAAATATATAATGAAAATCTAAAAGAAATTAAAAGCTAAGTAATAAATACCTAGATGAAAACACTTTAGTTATAGAATATTAGATTAGTAATAAGTTAGCTAAAAAAAATTAGTTCAAGATCATGTTTTCAAATTAGTTTGTTTACAAATTCAAAAGGGGGATTCGGGGGCAAAAATAAATAAATTATAATTTATATACTCCAGTGTTTTATTTAATCCAAATGGTATCAGGGTATTTAGTTGGTATATCCAGAACATTTCCTTTCTACAAAGGGTCTGGTAAGATTGGGGAATCCATTCTAGGTGGTTACTTTGAGTACAGTGGGATCACCCTCTTGGTGTGTTGCGAAATGACGGGATACACTATGGGTGTCAATCTTTCGTCTGATATTAGATCTATGTTTGTTCACGCGCTCACAAAGGGTTTGGGTTGTGCGGCCGAGGTAAAATAAGTTACAAGGGCATTGAAGTAAATAAATGACATTTGAAGTGTTGCAATTTATATCATGTCACAATAATATCGGGTCTTTCAATGTCGGTAGTTTCACTTCTTTTGCGCCATTAGTGATATTGCCACAGCATTTACACCTCCTAACATCGCACCTAAAGAAACCTATCCTACTTTGACTCTTTTTCTTGATGAGGGATATCTGGCTGTTAAAATCATTTTTAAATTTAGGGCAAGACGGAGCTAACATGTTTTTGAGTGTTTGAGCTTTCCGAAAAGTTAGAATAGGGAATTTTGTAATGTTTTGTTTTATAATAGGGTCTTTCTGTAGGACAAATCAATGTTTCATAAAAAATGTTCTTATTTCAATGTGTTTTATATTATACCATGTGATGAGGCTAAATTGTAAATGTTTGGAGATGTCTTTTTTACTTATTTTGCTTTGCAAACTATCTTTCTGGTTTTCTGTGAGGATTCTTTTTTTACACTCATTAATTAATTTCATGGGGTAACCTTTGTCCTTAAATCTTTTCCCGAGTGTATCAATCTGTTCCTTCATAATCCTGTCGTCTGACTGGAGGATTATTTCTTCCAATCCTCTTTATTTGACTATAGGGGATGTTGTTTTTCCACCTATGGTGGTTACAGCTTTTAAAATCGAGGTAACTATTGGTTTCAACATTCTTAAAGTGTGTTCTGGTGGAAATTTTATTGTTTATGATACTCAAATGTAGATCAAGAAAAATGGCTTCACTGGGGTGATGTTCAAGAGTCAGTGTTAAGTTCCAATTGTTCTCGTTTATTCTTTTCACAAATGTTAGTAACTCATTAACCTCTCCATCCCAAACTAATGTAATATCTTCTATATATCTCTTGTAAAATGTAATGTTTGGGTGTGTTAAAAAGCCCCCATTAATAAATTAGCGTATGAGGGGCAAACTTGGTCCCCATCGCTGTCCCTTTCTCTTGTTGATAAATGGTATCCTGAAATGACTTGTGAATTTTAGGTAAAAAGTAGAATCTCGCTGTAGATGAAAAAACAAATGGAAATAAAGCAAATTTTTATGAAACATTGGATTGTCCTACTGAAAGACCCTATTATAGGGCAAAACATTCCAAAATTCCCTATTCTACCTTTCTGGAAAGCTCAAACACTCAAAAACATGTTAGCTCCGTCTTGCCCTAAATTTAAAAATCATTTTAACAGCCTGATGTCCCTATTCTAGAAAAAGAGTCAAAGTAGAATAGGTTCCTTTAGGTGCGGTGTTAGGAGGTGTAAATGCTGTGACAATATCACTAATGGAGCAAAAGAAGTGAAACTACCGGCATTGAAAGACCCGATATTATTGCGACATGATATAAATTGCAACACTTCAAATGTCATTTATTTACTTCAATGCCCTTGTAACTTATTTTACCTCGGCCGCACAACCCAAACCCTTCGTGAGCGCATGAACCAACATAGATCTAATCAGATGAAAGATTGGCACCCATAGTATATCCCGCCATTTCGCAACACACCATGAGGGTGATCCCACTGTATTTAAAGTAACCCCCTAGAATGGATTCCCCAATCTAACCAGGCCCTTTGTAGAAAGGAAATGTTCTGGATATACCAACTAAATACCCGGACACCATTTGGATTAAATGAGTCACTGGAGTATATAAATTAAAAAAATATATATTTTTTTTTTGCCACCGAATCCCACTTTTGAATTTGTAAACTTGAACTAATTTGAAAACAAGATCTTGAACAAATTTTTTAGCTAACTTATTACTAACCTAATATTCTATAGCTAAAGTGTTTTCATCTAGGTATTTATTACTTAGCTTTTAATTTCTTTTAGATATTCATTATATATTTCATTTACTTTTTATCATTCTTTACACTTAACAAGTAAATGATACTTTTTATCATTCTTTACACTTAACAAGTAAGTTAGAATATATATATATATATAATTACTATTTTTCCCCCCACTGATCCATTATTCCAGCTAACTCCTTAGTGATCCATTTATTCACTTACTTATTTATAGATATCAACTTATATTTAACTTATGAACTGATCTAGTGATTTATTTATTTATTTATATATTTATTTATCCGCTTACTTACTATCTTATGTCAAGCTCGAAATTGAAATTGAATTTGACTGGAAATGCATTATATAAACACCCCAAGCCACCTTCCCCGTATCTCCGCATCACATGCGTTCCAGAAGTGGAACGCAAGACATTGTAGAGAGGATGCGCTGCATACAAATTAGCAAACCTCACTTCCTAGACGTCACTTCTGGTTTGAGTGTCTACGCTTCTAAGTGGAACGCATCTAACCCGAAAGGGAGATGCGCTACTCACGTTTTATCGGACATCACTTCGGGTGACTTCTCTTCCAGTACTGGCGCTCCTATGCGCTCTTTTTGGAATTGATAGCTATTAACCCTCTATAAATATGTATGCCCCACTTGTTTATTTTATATTATACTTTCTGTATGTACACATTGCTCCTGAGGAAGGGGGTAATATCCCCCAAAAAAACTAAACGCGTTGAGCCACATATTATTCTGAATAAAAAGATTGACCAGAAGCCTTATTGGCACTGGGGATGTTTGTTCAATCTACTTTACCCAATCCAGTTATCACGCTCTATCCATCTACTTGTACCTATCAACTGAGGGCCACATACCCTTTTGTCCACCAGATCAAACCACGTGTTGCCACTCTCACTGATCTCCTGCAAACTGACACGGGAACATCCGTGACATGTCGGCTTTACAGACAAGGATAGGACTGTTCTATTAGAGGCCGGCTGTTCTGTTCCTCATAATGTGGAATGCACACACCCGGTATCCATGTTTTACGGATCCGCAATTTGCAGACTGCAAAACATCCAACGGTTGTGTTCATGAGCCCTTACAGTAATAACAGGAATATTAAAGATGAAGTATGACGGCAGACATTCACAGCAAAATACACAAACATACATGTGCCAGAATTTACACATATATGGATATCCTGCACTTAAGTCAGTCAGAAACAAGACGCACACAGCGCACTCCAATCACTCATTGGACACATGTGGCACACATGAAACTTATACATGGGTCACATGCCACTGATGCATATGTCACATACTGCACAAACACCACTGATACAGAGATCATATATAGCACACACCAAGCACACATAGGAAACACGCAATGCACACACCAAGACATTTATGCCTATTAAGGCTACTTTCACATTTGCGTTTTTTGCAGATCCGTCATGGATCTGCAAAAACGCTTCCGTTACAATAATACAACCGCATGCATCCGTCATGAACGGATCCGGTTGTATTATATCTTCTATAGCTATAACGGATCCTTCATGAACCCCATTGAAAGTCAATGGGGGACGGATCAGTTTTCTATTGTTTTAGAGAAAACGGATCAGTCCGCATTCAATTACATTGTATGTCAGGGCTTTGTGAAAGTAGCCTAAGTGTAGCACACTTAAAGGGGTTGTCTCACTTCAGCAATTGACATTTATCATGTAGAGAAAGTTAATACAATACTTACTAATGTATTGTGATTGTCCATATTGATTCTTTTCCATCACATTATACACAGCCCGTATCTATGGTTTTGACCATTCCTCAATCCAGCAGTGGTGGCCAGGCTTGCACACTATAGGTAAAGGTGTTGGCCTATGCTCTCTTCCAATCTTTCTCTATAGTGTGTAAGCACGGCCACCACTGCTGGATTATACGGTGGTAATAACCAGGGATACGTGCTGTGTATAATGTGATGGAAAGGAGGCAATATGGATAATCACCATATATTAGTAAGTGCCTTGTATTAACTGCATGATAAATGCCATTTACTGAAGTGAGACAAAACCTTAACGCCTTTAAGCATAAATGTCTGGCATGAAATTTACCAAATCTTAACCTCCTCATATTGTAAATAATCTACATTATAATTAAAAGGGTTGTCCTACCATAATGACCTATTGCCTATCTACAGAATAGGTGATAAATATCAGATTTCTGGGGTCTGATTGCTGGAACACTCACTGATCATGAAAAGAGGGGTCCTCAGACATTCACTTACATTACCACCAATATATGTATATAAGGGTCTTAAGACCACATTCCCTTAATCATGGGGGTCCCAGCAGTCAGACCCCCATCAATTAAACACTTATTACCTGTCGTGTCATAGCTGTGGGACCTTTTCACATTCCCTATCCTTAAAAGTTTTCTCTGGGTGTAAAAAAAAATCAAATAAATAAAAAATTAAAAATCTGTCCCAAAATATGTGTCAATCTAAAATAGAAATGCTCGCCTGTTAAAGGAGCTGTGTCCACTTGTCTAGTTATCCTCTATCCACAGGATCGGGGATAACTAAGTGATCCATCTGAATGCTGGAGCTCCCACTGATCGCCCATCTTGATTGAGTGGCAAGTCGAGCATATGCCCTGCCTCTCTATCCATGCACACACCCGGTATCCATGTTTTGCGGATCCGCAATTTGCGGACTGCAAAATATCCAACGGTAGTGTTTATGAGCACTTACAGTAATGACAGAAATATTAAAGATGAAGTGTGATGGTAGACATTCACAGCAAAATGCACAAACATACATGTGGTAGAATTTACACATATATGGATATCCTGCACTTAAGTCAGTCAGAAAGGTGGAGGTCCCAGCAGTCAGACCCCCATCAATCAGATACTTATCACCTGTCGTGTCATAGCTGTTGGACCTTTTTACATTCCCTATCCTTAAAGGTTTTCTTTGGGTATATAAAAAAAAATTTGAATTAAAATTCTGGCCCAAAATATGTGTCAAACTAAAATAGAAATGCTCGCCTGTTCAAGGGCCTGCGTCCACTTTTCTAGTTATCCTGTATCCACAGGATCGGGGATAACTGAGTGATCTGTGGGGGTCTGAACACTGGAGCCCCCACTGATCCCCCTTCTTGATTGAGTGGCAGGTCGAGCATATGCCCTGCCTCTCCATCCATTCTCTATGGGGTCACTGGAGATGGCAGAGTACAGCGCTGGCTAATTCCAGTGGTCTCAAAGAGAATAAATGGAGCAGCAGGGCATATGTGTGGCCTGCCACACCATCAAAAAGGGGGAACAGGACCCGTTCCTGCGATCAGTGGGGGTTGCAGAATCTGACCCAATTATCACATAGTTATGCCCTGTGGTGTGGAGAGGATACCTTGAAAACCTGGACAACCCCTTTAAATCCTCCACCACTCCCCCACCAGTATCTCTTTACATGGCAGCAGTGATGCCTGTAAATACAGAATTTCATCATTACTGCAATGTAAACCATACGTGTCAATACTGGAGAATGTGACGCACTGTGCAGAATTTTTCAGTCATAAGTCCAACCCCCTTTGCAGGTCATAACCTTTAACAGAGCCTAAGCAAAGGTTCTAGAGGAGCAACGTGAGCAAAGAGCACAAACGGAGGGTCACAACTGAAACAGAGGCATTAGGGTCACCAGAGGCAGGGTAATAGTGGGGATCTTGGAGCAGGGGTAACTGGAGAAGAGGCAATATAAGCGGTGCATTTAGAGTGGGGGCATCTGGAGCCGGGGCATTTATGGGGGTGCACCTAAAGCAGAGGCATTGGGGGGACCTAGGGCAGAGTCCCCCCAATACCACTCTGAACTCTGCAGAGAGCAGCACACATACACAGATCCGAGTCTACTATAAACAAATCCCCTATTTGCCCCTTACAGTCTCCTACAGCTCACTACTGTCACACACCTGAGAAATCAGCCCAGCACTGCAGAGGAGTCCGTCTCTCCAACAACCACAGTTTTCTGACAGCAGGGAGGGCAGGAGGATGGCCAGACATGTTCTCCTTCACTGCCAGCAGCCAGGGAAGTTTAGAAGATACTGCGGGGCCTCCTGTACAATTTACACCAGTAGGAGGCTGCATCACTGTGCGATACTGCCACCTAGTGGCTACAATAATGATCTCTCCTGAGAAACAAGAGAAATAATTACTCCGCCGTCTTATCTCTGGGCGCAAGAGACTGGAGGATTACCGAGGAATCCCCCGCCTGTCCGAGCCCGTGGGCCAGTCCGAGTCCTTTTACATCACTCAGAAGAACATTAGACAATACAAAGACAGTAAAGTCACAGGCGACTTATTCACAAGTTCAGAAAAGTGAGTTTTAGATTTTTAAGTTCATCTTTATTGGAAATGGGTGGTTTGACTAGGCTGTTCTCAGAAGATCATTGTGCGAGTCCTCAACTTTCAAACTCATAACACACAAATTACAGAAAAGGACTTTGGAGATATTAAGGAAGCAATTCAATTCTGTCTCCCAGATATTTCAGGAACACAAGCAGATAATACAACCTCTACAAAAGACGATGAGAAAAAGCCACAATTTAAAAATATATAAACTATTAGCATCCAAACAAGTCAACCCAGCAGTTTAGCATGATGAAAACTACTGACAGACGCCCTTTAAAGCGTGAATAATTTAAAATGGCCACGGGCAATCTGTAAGCAAGCTGCCTAGGGGTATAATGGGGCAGGGGCTCGATACACACTACACTGCTCTACAATATCCTGCCTACGATATGCCATCATGACTGAGCAGCCTGACAGGAACGCTCACCAATCTGTAGTACATACAGTTGCCGGAGTTTAGTATGTAGTAAAGCTCCACAAGTGGAGACAACCAGTCCTGTTCACATTTTAGGACAGGTTGCTAGAGGCCATTTTAAATTACTCTTGAAGAACCCCTTTAAGGAACGACATAATATAAATGTAACATTCTTCATGTGTTAACTAGTCCAAAGTTTCTCTTGACTACTAATGGATTGTTTGATGACTGTTTTATATTAGATTGTATTAGGTTGAAAGTTAACTGAGCGACTAAATTCCCTTTATATTTTGAAGCCTCCAAAGTGCACAAAACTAGTAAAAATGAAAAACCTATATTATAAGGGGGTGTCAAATAGTTTTTTGCAAATACAACCGTAGACTATCCAGTTCTTATATAGTCTATACAGATGAAAGTCTGAATCCTGTAACAGATTCCTCCTAACTGAATGCTACAATACTGTAATTTTGGAGAGGTCTAAGTGCAAAGAAAGAGAAGACATACATTGTGTCAAATTTCAGTATTAGGACACATGTACAAGTATATATTGTGTTTTACAGGTTTTAACCCCTTCCATGGCACAGGGTCTGATTCTATTCTTATGACTCTATTGTGTGCCATTCCTCTGTTATTCCTTCTAGAAGTTATGAATGAATTAGCAGCACTGTGCAATGAAGGTCCAGTTAGGTGTTACCATTTGGGGTGTGTTCCAGCACTGATTGGATAATGTCAGATTGTGCAGGGACACACCTCCAACTGGTACCACCCATCTGTACTATCCTTACAAACTTCTAGCAATTCATTCATAACTTCTAGCAGGGACACTAAAAGAATGGCGCAACATATAATCATAAGAATAGATCCTCCAGAATTAATATTACAGGGGGGATGCAAGTAGTTACTAAAACAGACATGTCAGGAGAGGTGACAGCTTCTCTTTAAATACGTCCACCGCTCCTATTTCACATTGGAGTTCCTGCTCCTTACTTGGCAGCTTGGTGTGAGCTTACCAAGCATCTGCGATATTATTTGGACAATATATAGCACTGCTTGTTTTCACTGTATGGCACTATCATGTAGTCACTGTAGGGCATTATTATTTCCTCACTCTATATTACTTTTTGTCTTTGTAAGGCACTATGAGCAGTAGTATAACAATTTTATTCTCTGTTTCCTACTTCTCAGAATCAGGAGTGGTGTTCTGTACTCATGCTGTCCAGGTGCTTTCCAAGACTCAAGTCCAGCTATGGCCTCTACTTTTACAGATACAATGTATGATTCCATTTTTGCTGAGTATTATATGTGTGCAGTCAGCATCACACCCAGCAGTACAGTTGTTGGCTGCTCACTTGAATTGGAGCAACGATGCAGTAACCATGATCCATCCACTACACAATATATGACGCTGTGTAGTTCCAGCGACTGTTTCCGCTATTAGAGCCACTCAGGAACAGCTGATTGGCAGGAGTCCAGGGTTTTGGTCTCCCAGTAATCCAGGGCTCGACAAATCCCAGGCGCCAGGTCGCCATGGCGACCAGGAATTTGGTCCTGGCGCCTGGGTATTTGTCAGCCCGTTCTGTCAGGTGCCCGGGCGCAGGGCCGGTGCGGACTAGGAGCGCCGGCCCCCTCATGCTGCAGCCGCCCGAGCTCTCTGTATAGAGCCTCAGGCGGCTGCAGCACCCCCCGGGCACAGCATGAAGAGAGGGACTGACAGGAGGGAAGCGCTCAGCGCTCCCTCCTGTCACTCCCTCATTTTAGCGTGGCCGAGACCTGTATGGTCCGCGGTACAGGAGCATCTGTCTCCTGTACCCGGCTGACATGAAGCTCGGCCAAGCTACACTAGAGGCAGGGGAGGAAGGGGGATGGAGAAAGTGAATGACAAGGGGAGGGGGAGAAAGTGAATGACAAGGGGGAGGGAGAAAGTGAATGACAAGGGGGAGGGAGAAAGTGAATGACAAGGGGGAGAGGGAGAAAGTGAATGACAAGGGGGAGGGAGAAAGTGAATGACAAGGGGGAGGGAGAAAGTGAATGACAAGGGGGAGGGAGAAAGTGAATGACAAGGGGGAGAAAGTGAATGACAAGGGGGAAATGAATGACAAGGGGTGGTGAGAGAAAGTGAATGACAAGGGGGGGGTGAGAGAAAGTGAATGACAAGGGGGGAAAGTGAATGACAAGAGGGGGGGGGGGAGAAAGTGAATGACAGGGGGGGAGGGAGAAAGTTAATGACAAGGGGGGGAGGGAGAAAGTTAATGACAAGGGGGGAAAGTGAATGACAAGAGGGGGGGGGGGAGAAAGTGAATGACAAGGGGAGAAAGTGAATGACAAGGGGGGAAAGAGATTGACAAGACGGACCCCTCTGCCCTCCCCTCCGGACCCCTCTGCCCTCCCCTCCGGACCCCTCTGCCCTCCCCTCCGGACCCCTCTGCCCTCCCCTCCGGACCCCTCTGCTATGGGGGCATCTACTGGGGGCACTATGTACTGGCATGCATTATTGGGGGGCTCTATAGAGAAGTGTGGGGGGGGAGCACTATGGGGGCATCTATTGGGAGCTTTATGACGCGGCTCCGCCTGGCTCCTAACTTTTTTAGCTGGCTCCTAGATTCCAATGAAATTTGTCAAGCCCTGCAGTAATCAAATATTGATGGCCTATCCTAAATATGAACCATCAATTTGAAAATCCTGGAATATCCCTTTAATGTATACATCATACACAGTAACTCCCCCTAGTGGTGACTGCAGGAAAACAGAATTTTATCATTTAACTTGTCTTTGCATGGGGTGTTGAGATCTGGATCCCCAATTGCCATACAGACATATTAAGATAAATTGTATACCTATTTAGATGGAAGGGTGGACGTTTCTTTTAAAATAGGAGATTCTTTTATGCTAAAAGCCACCAGATTTGCTTAGGGTTTGGTATTTACGCTACATCATGTCCAGTATGAACATTCATTTCATAAATCTTTGCTCCATCTGGGTAGTGGGATGAGAGGAGGGGTGTTAACTGGCAAAGTCCTGCATTTTTCAGTGTAGGTTTCATCTTAGACTATCCTAAATGCGTATTTCAGTCTGTGGTCGTAGCCTCTCGGTTTGCTCTCCAATAATTCAGTTTATGGAAAGAAATTACAAGGCCATTCTCATAACCTCCAGCACATATATTTACTGACAAGTGACATTTAACAAGACATATCATTGCTTTTAATGGCCTTACTCAGATTTGTTCTAGTGTACGCATTTAAAGGAAAATCGTGAAAATCCCTTCTGTTGATCTGGGCTTGGTCTCAGGGATTCATATCCTAAAAGCTGGATCCAAGGCGAGATATTAGTCAAGTAAGTATTCTAACATAAAGTACAGCTGTTGCTTCCAAATATGCCATTCCCTGCGTCTTGTTCTTTTGTGTAAGCTAATCAGGATTTTATTATAGAAAAACAAAACTAAGGGCTCTTTCATACAAGAGTTTTTCTTTTCCGGCATAGAGTTCCGTCGTCGGGGCTCTATGCCGGAAAAATCCTGATCAGGATTATCCCAATGCATTCTGAATAGAGAGAAATCCATTCAGGATGCATCAGGATGTCTTCAGTTCAGGACCGAAACGTTTTTTGGCCGGAGAAAATACTGCAGCATGCTGCGCTTTTTGCTCCGGCCAAAAATCCTCAACACTTGCCGCAAGGCCGGATCCGGAATTAATGCCCATTGAAAGGACTGTAAGTATACTGCTCCCCCGCGCCCCGCTACTACTATGGCAACCAGGACTTTAATAGCGTCCTGGCTGCCATAGTAACCTCAAAGCATTTCGAAGACTGATCAGGATCCTGATCAGTCTTCTAATGCTTTTAGGCGACTAGCGTTCTGACGGATCCGGCGGGACGGAAGTGCCTGCCGGATCCTCAGAACGCAAGTGTGAAAGAGGCCTAACTGAGAATTAGGGTCTGGTGGAAAAACATACAGCAACATGGGCTCTAGTTGCCATAGATTACTATATATTTTCTGCAGGAAGATGTTCAAAATGCAGGAGAATTTATCTCATGTCTGTCTGTCTATCTATCTATCAATCATTTTTCCCATTATCTATCTATCTATCTATCTATCTATCTATCTATCTATCTATCTATCCATCATCTTTCTCATTATCTATCACTATCAATCATTTGTCTATGTGCTAAGACATATGCAATAACTGAAGAAATATTTTTTAATGTATCACTGTACACAAAATGATACTGCTGTTCAATATAGTAAAGTGCATATAATATTCCAAAAGGTGAATGTTGTGAACTAATAGAAGAAGTCATGTTCACCTTTCTCACCAGCTAGCACTGCTTGTACTCACCGCTCCCTGGTCTTCTCCCGGCCGAGTTTCACTGTCCTGACTGCATACAGTGTCAGAATGTAGGCGCGTACTATGACCTGATGCTATACATAGTCAGGTCACAGTGCAGCGTTTGCCCATAGAAGACCAGAGAGCTGAGACTGCCAGAGCTGCAGAGTATTGGCGGAGCAGGAGAGGTAAGTTAATTTATTTTAGCTCTGATGGGGGTCTGATCTGAGATCTGATATGGGGGTATGGCATGGAGGTCTGTTGGGGGTCTGATGGGAGGTCTAATATGGGGGTCTGATTTGAGAATCTGATATGGGGGTCTGATCTGAGGATCTGATATGGAAGTCTGATATGGGGGTGTGATGTGAGGACTTCATACGGGGCTTTGATCTGATATGGTGGTCTGTAATTAGGTCTGATATGGGGATCTGACAGGAGGGTCTGATGGAGCTCTGATCTGAGGTCTGATCTGAGGATCTGATATGGGGGTCTGATCTGAGGTCTGATGGGGGTCTGATCTGAGGTCTGAAATGGGGTCTGATCTGAGGTCTGATATGGAGGTCTGATCTGAGGTCTGACATGCGGGCCTGATCTGAGGATTTCATATGGGGCTCTTATTTGAGATCTGAAATTGGGGTCTGATCTGAGGTCTGATGAAGAAAATGTTTTTTTTCATTTTCCTGCTCTAAAGCTTAAGTGTGTCTTATCATCAGGTGTGTCTTGTAAAGCTAAAATATTTCACTTTTGGAGATATTATATGCACTTTACTATACTGAACAACAGTATTCTATGCGCTACACGTGTTGTGTGATGTATCTTCTATACATTGTTATTGATAGAATACTTAATTGCACTTAAAGATGTTGTCCGGGTTCAGAGGTGAACCCGGACATACCCATATTTTCACCCAGGCAGTCCGCCTGGTGTTAGCATTGGAGCATTTCATGCTCCGATGCTCTTCTTTGCCCTGCGCTGAAGAATCGTGCAGGGCAAAGGCATTTTCAGGAGATCTGGTGACGTACCAGCAGTGAGCCTGGTGACATCAACTGCACTGATGGGCGGGCTTTAGCACTGCTCTAGCCTGTAAAATGGCCAGTGATGTCCCCGAACACACTGCTGGGCGAAAGCATCTGCCTGGCAGTGTGTTATGGTCAATAAAAGAGCCCTTGCCCTGAGCAGGATCGTGCATGAAATGCTCCGATGCTAACAACAGGGGGGCCCGAGGGGTGAAATTCTGGGTATGTCCAGGTTCAGCTCTGAAGAGCTTAAGCCGGCCCATCAGAGCCAGTGACATCACCGAACACACTGCTGGGTGAAAGCCTCTGCCCAACAGTGTGTTATGGTAAAAAAAGAGCCCTTGCCCAGCGCAGGATCGCGCATGAAATGCTGTGGTGCTAACATCAGGGGGCCCGGAGGGGTGAAATTCTGGGTATGTCCGGGTTCAGCTCTGAACCCAGACAACCCCTTTAAATGGGTTTTTCAGGAGTAGATTATTGATGATGATCTATCTTCAGGAAGTGCATCAATATCTGATTAGTGGAGGACCAACAGCTACCACCAGTACCAATCAACTGTTTGAAGGTAGGCTGTCATCATGAAAAATGCATTGCAATCTGCAGGCAGCATGTTATAGAACAGGAGGAGCTGAGCAGATTGACATATAATTTTATGGAACCTCTTAACCTCTTTTGTGGAACCTCTGGGTGGTCTTATCAGTGATTGGCAGCTAACTCTACATGACTAAGCACACAGAGATACCTGCCAATCACTAAATAGGGCCGCCCACATGACTCTTCAGCACAGAAAGAAAAGAGGTTTATGAATATAACTGAATAATTTCCATAAAATTATATACCAATACTCAGCTCCTCCTGTTGTATAACATGCTGCCTGCAGATTGCAATACATTTTTCATGATGACAGGCTACCTTCAAACAGTTGATTGGTACTGGTGGTGGCTGTTAGTCCTCCACCAATCAGATATTGATGCACTTCCAGAAGATAGATCATCAATATTCTACTCCTGAAAAACCCATTTAAAGTGCACTGCACTTTCATGGTGACAAGTTCCCTTTCGCACATGAGCATAATGACAAGTGAAATGTGACTATTGCCAACTCCTCCTACAGCAGCTATTACAAATAAATCTCAGAATATGTTTGCTGTGGTCCAAGAGACAATGAACTTGTGATTGACGACATCAGTAGGTCCCATCACTGCCCAAATCACGTCTAATATTAGAGAAGAGGGAGGAATGGGTCAAGGTCTTCCAAATAAAATTAGATTCCCAGGAAATCCTGTGTTGTTCTTCCTGGAGTTGTTAAGATTTTACATTATTTATCCTATTAGTGTGTTAAGATCTGAAGAGGGATGCATTATGTACAGTGCTGTGTAAAAGCTTTAGGAAAAACTGCAGCAAAGAATGCTTTCAAAAATAAAAGTCTTAATAGTGTAAATTAAAAATGTACCTGCATCAGGACAAACATACAGCCAATGTCATCAAGAGGTATCTATCAGCGTGAAGAACAAGTATTCCTGGATGTGAAGATATAGCCACCACAGAGCCCTGATCTCAACATCATCGAGTCTGTCTGGGATCACATAAAGAGACAGAAAAATCTAAGGAAGCCTACATCCACAGAAGATGTCTGGTCAGTTCTCCAAGATGTTGGGAACAACCTCCCTGCCAAGCTCCTTCAAAAACTGTGTTAAAGTGCATCTAGAAGAACCAATTCTATTTTTGAAAACATTCTTACTTTGCAGGATTTTTGCACAGTTCTGTATCTATGAACATGAGAATGCAAAAACACAGATAATCCTGGGAAGGGTGGTCTGAGATTTTTATGTACAGGGGCAGCTGATATTTATTTGTAGGCCCATGGGTGACAGAACAACTTTCAGACAATTTTATTGAGTCCACCACCATTCATCAGCTTCACATTCTGCCAAACTCATTGACATCACTTTGTATAGGCTCTACCGTACATAGGTATAAAAATGTTGTATTCTTTTAACTACCAGAATCAGCCCACATGATATATCAGGGACTCAGGTACAACCGCTATAGCTATTCCACTGATTGACATACACGTCATACCTTACCAGGCAAGGGGGCCTATTGTAAAAATAATATGGAGGACCTCTTTCTGGAGCTAGCTTAAACTACCTCCCATCCTGGCTTAGATGCCCTTTGCTCAAATATCCTGTCTACTTGTAATTTATGTATTATAGTTCTTCATTTATTTGATATTTTTGTTGTTACTGGATCAGGATTCAGTTTCACACAGCGTGTGCCCAGTGTTTTGTATGTTCTTACAAAGGATCTATTCTGTCTTTACTTTTTAAAAGAAGAATGAGCTAGCTGGATAAATGTCACAGCTCAAGGCCAATATTTTTTTTTTTTATGACATTACCTAATTGGTAATTGTACAGTGATAATATTCTGAAAGAGAATTTTTGCTCTGCATATTGTAATCTTTCTAAAGTGATTGGGGTAATAATGACCCATTGCGTCAATAGGTTCAGGATGTTATATAACAAACACAAGGACATACTGTTAAATTTATTCTTTCAAGCATAAACTGTATATTCCCGTCAGAACACAATCACTTTGCAACTGAGTTACTTATCCCATTCTGTAAGGCTGATGCTACATGATGATCTCGGTTGCGACACCTGTTGTGCGACCAAGCATTGCAGGGTAGCAGTGAAACTATCAACTTAATGGGGATTTAGGGCGACTCGCAAGCTGCTAATCCCAGGATCACAAAAAAGCCCTGCTCGATTTTTTTGCAAATCTAGGGTTACAGTCGTGGAACTTGCAAGTCGCCCTGTGATTAAGTTCTGTGGTTTCACTGCTACACGACGATCCTTGGTTGTGCAACGGGTGTCGCAGCCAAGAGCCTCATCTAGCACTAGCCTTTCATCCTGTATTATACTCCAGAGCTGCACTCACTATTCTGCTGGTGGAGTCACTGTGTAGATACAACACATTAACCCCTTTTTTAACAATTTACTTTGGCTTTTTATGATGGCGTAGAATAAGTACCACGGGTCTCCTGTGCAGCGAAGAGTAGGAGCTCAGCTCTGGGGGGACAGCCGGTCTTCTACTTAGATTGGTTGGAGTCATTGTGTACTTACGTTACTTATCATGTCCTTATCCTGAGTTACAACCTGTATTCTCCTTCAGAGCTGCACTCACTACTCTGCTGGTGGAGTCACAATGTGCGTACATTACATTACTTATCCTGCCCTGATCCCGAGTTACATCTATTATTGTGAAATAATAAAGTCAGGGTATGGCACTCAACTTATCTGTAATTATGCAGACAGTAGGCATTATTTCAAATATACATATCATTTATTAAAAACATATAATAAAACAAATATTTGCAAGTAATATAGCAAAAAATAAGAAGATAAATTATAATGGGTAAAAAAGAGTCCATTAGTTCATTTGTACTAAGAAGTCCAATTGTAGTTAATGTGTACAAATTTGGTTATGGATCCACTCCAGGTAGTTAAAAAACACTAGGGGATATGAGGTATGTCCGCACTTGATTGGACCAATTCTCCGTTAGTGTATTTTACAAATAATGGCTGAATAAGTGGTGGCGTCCCACCACAAATCTTACCTCCGTGGAGTAATCAGTGTAGGTACCTTGCAATAAGCCGGCTCAAAACAGCGATCTTTTGGAGACGATTCAGCATGGACACTTTGGTTTTAAAACAGCGACCTTTCCCGGGCTTTGGTTAGTAAGAGCCCACTTAACTTGCGGTATCAGGTGGTATACTCTACCATGACTCACATGGGACCTTTAGTTCGCCCAGAGGTCTGATTGTCCTTTCGAACTCCAGAAATGCGTATTACTCCACTTCAAATAGCAGCGCTGCAAGGGGGTTTTCAATAAGTACAGTCACCAAACGCGTTTCGAGGTCTCGGTAATGCTGACCTCTTCCTCAGTGGTAGGTAGGTAGGTAGTACCACTGAGGAAGAGGTCTTGCAGCGCTGCTATTTGAAGTGGAGTAATACGCATTTCTGGAGTTCGAAAGGACAATCAGACCTCTGGGCGAACTAAAGGTCCCATGTGAGTCATGGTAGAGTATACCACCTGATACCGCAAGTTAAGTGGGCTCTTACTAACCAAAGCCCGGGAAAGGTCGCTGTTTTAAAACCAAAGTGTCCATGCTGAATCGTCTCCAAAAGATCGCTGTTTTGAGCCGGCTTATTGCAAGGTACCTACACTGATTACTCCACGGAGGTAAGATTTGTGGTGGGACGCCACCACTTATTCAGCCATTATTTGTAAAATACACTAACGGAGAATTGGTCCAATCAAGTGCGGACATACCTCATATCCCCTAGTGTTTTTTAACTACCTGGAGTGGATCCATAACCAAATTTGTACACATTAACTACAAATGGACTTCTTAGTACAAATGAACTAATGGACTCTTTTTTACCCATTATAATTTATCTTCTTATTTTTTGCTATATTACTTGCAAATATTTGTTTTATTATATGTTTTTAATAAATGATATGTATATTTGAAATAATGCCTACTGTCTGCATAATTACAGATAAGTTGAGTGCCATACCCTGACTTTATTATTTCACTCTCATTTTTTGTGGTGTTTGGAAGCTCACACCATTTGGGTATTGAGCACCATAGTCCAATCACAGATCGGTGGAGCCGTCTCTAAACCATTTCAGTCCATACATCCATTATTGTACTCACTATTCTGCTGGTGGAGTCACAGTGTACGTACATTACATTACTTATCCTGTACTGATCCTGAGTTACATCCTGTTATACTCCAGAGCTGCACTCACTATTCTGCCAGTGGAGTCATTGTGTACATACATTATATTACTTATCCTGTACTGATCCAAAGTTACATCCCATATTATATTCCAGAGCCGCACTCATTATTAAACTTTAGCTTGTACCAAGTTTATGAACTTCCTCTTTCCTTAGGAAGCCGCACTTGTGATATGTGTGGGTTCTGGGGTACCTCCTCTCCTTGTGTGTTGAATATGTCTCCTGAATGCGTACACCAGTACCGAATTTTTTTGTCAAATGGTAAATCACTTTTAGTGGGTTTATATGTGGACATGTATTGCAGTTTCTGATGACATATAGACATTTCCTATTTCACTAGCTTTGTGATATAATATGTGGGTAGGGAGCTATGGATTGTGCGCTTATTGTGCTTTTAAATATTTTTAAAGCTCTGCTATGTTTTTCTTATGCACTGGTGCAAAAATTGTACACAGTATCCTATGTGCACTCTGACTGGATCTGACTAGTGATTTGTAACATGGTAGAACTATGTTCTTGTTGTGTGCATCTATGGTCCACCTACCTGTGTCTGCCACCGGGTAAAGCTCAGAGGCACAAAAAAAATGTAAGGAGGGAGAACACGAGTGGCATGTAGCGCTCTGTGGCAAGTTATTTTTTTTAATAATAAGCAATGCCTCTAATTTACCCAATTCCCTTAGTGCCCCTCAGACAGTATGATGTCCTTATAGTGCCCCCACTAGAGTAAGATGCCCCCATAGTACCTCCCCTCACAGTATGATGCCCCCTTAGTGCCTCGTCTCACAATATGATGCCCCCTTAGTGCATCTTCTCACAGTATGCTGCCTCCTTACTGCCCCCTCCCCCATGCAGTATGATGCTCCTAAGATGGTCCTACATAGTTTGCTCACAGTAGGATGTCCCTTAAGTGGCCACTAACAGAATAAGGCCCCTTAAAAGGCCCTCACACAAAATGATGCCCACTAAGTGACCCCCACACAATATTATGTCCCAAGAGGCCCCCACACAGTGATGCTCCATTGAGCGACTCCCTCAAAGAGTGTGACCCCCATAGCGTGATGTCCCGCATTTCTCCCAATTTAAATATTCACTTTTCACACGTTCCCCTACTGTCAACTCCCTGCTTCTCCATCAGTGATTTAGCGCTGGCAAGCCAGATGCGATGACGTCATTGAGCCTGACATGCTGAGCCACCAGAGACAGCACAATGCGGTGCAGACCTTCACTCTGTGCTCTGCTGTCGGTGACTCCGCATGGTGACATAGTGTGGAGGTGGCATCAGCAGCAGCATCAGGAGGAGGCCATAGGGTGGCACAATGACAGTGTGGAGGTGGCAGCAGCAGCCTGAGGAGACCACAGAGTGGCATAATGACAGAGTGTGGAGGTGGCAGCAGCATCATCAGGAGGCCACAGAGGGGTACAATGACCTAATGTCAAGGTGGCGGCATCAGCATCAGGAGGAGGCCACAGGGTGGCACAATGACAGTGTGGAGGTGGCAGCAGCATCAGGAGACCACAGAGTGGCAAGGTGACATAGTGTGGAGGTGGCAGCAGCATCAGGAGACCACAGATTGGCAAGGTGAAATAGTGTGGTGGTGGGAGCAGCATCAGGAGACCACAGATTGGCAAGGTGACATAGTGTGGAGGTGACAGCAGCATCAGGAGACCACAGAGTGACCCGGTGACAGAGTGGGGAGGTGGGTTGCAATACCAGAACCAGCTGAAGATGGTGGGTCAAAGAAGGCCCACTTGGAATCAGATGTGTGGCATCAGGCGGGTGCCTGCATCAGAATAGTAGAGGAGGGTAGCCAGAAGAAACTGGCCTCTTTTGTCAAAGTGTTGGTGTGGCACCATCGATGATCTAGTCTGATGCATCAGGCATTGGTGGGTGGAAATCCTTGCTGATCCACGCCTGATTCATCTTGACAAAGGCCAGGCTCTCCACATTTTTGGTGGACAGGCGAGTTCTTCTTGGGGTAACTATGGCCCCCGCCGCACTAAACACCCACTCTGATGCCACACTACTGGCCAGGCAGGACAGCTTTTCCAGGGCAAACTCTGCCAGTTGCGGCCACAAATCCAGTTTGGCTGCCCAGTAGTCCAGCGGGTCTTCAATGTGGGGTGACAGGGTGCTGTCCAAGTATGCCACCACCTGCTGGTTCAGGTCCTGCTCCAGGTCTACCTGCTGTTTCTGCTGGTGAGAAGTTTCTTCACTAGGCGGATGAAGAAAGCTGCTCCTTAGTGACTCTAGACTCAAGTTGCTGCTGATGGACCTAGAACTGCTCCTACCTCCCCTTCCTGCCACAGCAGTCATGGCAGAGGAACATAAGTGCAGAAGGCCTCCCCATATAGACCTGCAAGAGAATGGACGATGGCGCAGATATGCAGCGACCAACTGACTACATAGGATGTCTCTATAGTAGTTCAGTTTGTCCTCCCTCTTAGCGGGTGTAAAAAAGACCCCCATTTTGGATCGGTAGCAAGGATCCAACAAGGTGGAGAGCCAGAAGTCATCCCTCTGCCGAATGGTCACAATTCGGCTGTCACTACGCATGCAAGTGAGCATGCATCGGGCCATTTGTGCAAGTGACTCGGATGGACTCCCTGCCTCCATCTCCACTTCATACTGCCACTGTGTGTCTGGGTTCTCTGCCTCGTCTTCCTCATCGCTCTGTAGCTCCTCTGGCTGCAACACCTCTCCTGTCACCTGTGTAGAAAAACCACCCATTTCGCTACACATTGCTTGTGCTCCAATGTCCTCCTCCTCCTCCTCTTCAAGTTCAGCCCCCACAGGGCTCATGTGGCTGTGAGATCTAGGCGCCATATCTCCAGTCCTCTGACCAGCCAGATTTACCAGCATCTGTTCCAGGACATGAAGCAGTGGAAAGATGTCCCGTAGTCCTGGTGACTGACAAATAATGTGGCCTCCTCAAAGGGCCTGAGCAAACGGCAGGTGTCACGCATGAGCTGCCACTGGCTGACATCGAAGTTACATAGGGAAGTACTCCTGTCCACTTGGATCATCAATAAATTGTTTATGGCCTTTCTCTGTTCGTATAGTCGGTCCAACATATGGAGGGTGGAATTCCATCAGGTGGAAACGAGGCATATCAGCCTATGTTGGGGGATGCCGTTCTGCCGCTGCAGCTCAAGGAGGGTATGCTTTGCGGTTTATGAGTGGCATGCAAAGTTTCCTGGCCATTTTTAGGATGTCTTGCAGGTGGAGGACTTCAGGAACTGCCTAACAACCAGATTTAACACGTGTACCATGCAGGGCGCATGGCTCAGCTCTCCTTGATTCAGCGCTGACACCATGTTCTTCCCGTTGTCGGTAACCATGGTTCCGATTTTGAGTTGTCACGGAGAAAGCCAGGATTCGATTTCTTGATTAAGGACGCGGAGCAGTTCCTCCCATGTGTGACTCTGTTCACCTAGACAAACGAGGTGCAGAACAGCGTGACACCACCGTGTCCTGCACATGTGGTATGCTGGAGGATCCACACGTCGGCGCTGCCGTGCACTTTGGCAGACACCGACAGGCTCAAGAACTGGCCCACCTTCTGTTCTACATACTTGTGCAGGGCTGACACTGCCTTTTTGGCAAAGAAATGACGGCTTGGGACTCTCCACCTCAGCTCGGCACAAGCCATCAGCACTCTGAAAGGTGCAGAGTCCATCACTTGGAAAGGGAGGGACTGCAGCATTAGCAACTTGGCCAGGAGCATGTTCAGCTTCAGCTCCGTTGGATGAGTGCAGGCATACTGTTGTCTCTTGGCAATCGCTTCGGTGATCGATTGCTGACGGAATGACTGACGAGGAGTAGGAGGAGGAGCAAGAGCATCAGGACCGGCAGATTATGGGAAGGACAAACAGCTCCCTTCGGCTGAGGTGGTGGAGCCTTGACTGCCTAAAATCGGGTGCATGCCACTGGGTGATGCAGCAGTTGCTGTGGCAGGCTGGACCCCTAATACACGCCAAAAAGGGCTTTCAAATATATAACTGCACCGCTAAACAGCAAATAGGCCCTTATTTTTTTTCTACTTATACACTCCACAAAAGGCTTTAGAAAATATAACTGCACCGCTGAACGGCAAATAATATATATTTATTGCCACTAATACACGCCAAAAAGGGCTTTAGAACATATCAATGCACCGCTAAATGGCAAATATATATTTTTCTGCCACTAATACACGCCAAAAAGGGCTGTAATTTTCTCACTTCACCACACAATGGCAAATACTTTTTTTGTGCCACTAATACATGCAAAAAAAAGGCTTCAGAACATATAACTGCACCGCTGAACAGCAAAGATATATTTTTTTGCCCCTAATATACGCCAAAAAGGGCTGTAATTTTCTCACTTTACCACATACAACGGCACATACTTTTTTGTGTGCCACTAATACACACTAAAAATGGCTTTAGAACATATAACTGCACCACTGAACAGCAAATAGGACCACATATACACTCCACAAAAGGCTTTAGAACATATACTGTAACCGCACCGCTGAACGGCAAATAGGCCCTTATTTTTTTCCATTTATACACGCCACAAAAGGTATTAGAACATATAGCTGCACCACACAAGGGCAAATAAGACGTAGAAATATTTCCTTGTAATAAACCCTGTTAATGGCTGTATCAAATAGCAGTTGCACCCCAATAACAAGAATGGTTGATGGCAAACAATAGCAAAAAAATGCATACAATGGAAGATGCCAGCAACAGACTACAAGTACCACAATAACCTTCCTACATAAGGTAACAATTATGTGGATGTAGGGAACAATCAAAAACTTAACAATAGCAAAGACAGGTGCACTCTGCGGTAATACTAAACCCTCACACTGATGTAAAATTGAGAGGTTAGTTCGACATATCCTACTAGGAGGACATGTCTTAAGCTCGGGCACCGTGCCAAGGTCTCTCAAGTAGCCTGAGGCCCTACCACTCACCTACCTGTGCCTTGGACACCATTTTTTCAGCAGTACAGTATTTGGGGGCATTGAGGTGCACAGTGGGCAGGTGGCAGCAGAATGACACAGTTGGGGCACCAAAGTGTGGAGATTGTGTTTAGAAGGTAGGGAGGAAAATGAAAAAGTGAGCAATCTAAGATTTCTGTGTGGCAAACTCAGAGACAAGACATGATTAAAAGAATTTGTCATGGCAGTCTGGGATGAATGGAGAAGATTAAAAAAGACAATGTCTACATCAGATGAGATGTTATTGGATGTAATAGGTATGTAGTGCTGTGTTGTCCTGTATGTTTGGTAGTGGTGAAAGACCAGACATGCTTGTTGGTTGGGCTGGCTCGCTGTTGTGGCCCGCGTCTCACCTCCTCAGTCTCCCCCTTCCATATTTTAATGAGAGACAACTGGAGAGGGGGAGAGGGGACAGAACATGGCAATTGTATCTGACCATCAAAGAGGGGCAGCTTCTGGGGAGATATTTTGTGCTGTTGGGGCAGTATATTGTGCTGCACGGTTGTAATTGGTGCTAATGGAGCAGTATATTATGCTGCACTGTGGCATTTGGTGCTGTTGGGGCAGTATTCTGTGTTTCACTGTGTTATTTGGTACTAATGAGACAATATGTTGTGCTGCACTGTGGTATTTGGTTATGACGGGACAGTATATTGTGCGGTGCTCTTGTATTTCGTGCTGCTGGGCAGTATTTTTTGTTGCACTGTGGTATTTGGTTCTGCTGGGGCACTAAATTGTGTTGCGCTTTGGTTTTTGGTTCTACGGCAGAACCATATACCAAAGTGTAGCGCAATAAATTGCCCCTCTATGGTATTGCTGACCCCACCTACATGTGTTAGCCCCACCTACTTGAAATGATTCCCACCTAGTTACAGTGTCCCCACCTTCTGTCAGTTTGGGTCTGACTACAACATGGGGCAAATTTTAGTTTTTTTGAGGACCACTTTAAATTCCCAGTCCCTGAAGCCATGTAATTAAAAAAAATTGATAGTAGTGTCCCTTCAAACTTTTTACAAGGTGCCCTGGTCTTGGGGTCTTCAGTAATCAGTTGTGATTTTTGGAAGAAGACAGTGGTAAGTGTTCGATTCCTCTGCAGCACCATCATAGGAAAAATAAGGCATTAGATATTTACTGTTGAAATCAGTGAGCTCACCATGTAAAGACTGGTTGTGATGGTTGGGGTGGATTTACTAATGGTATTGAATGCCTTGTCTATTTTTTTTAAACTTTATGAATACTTCAATCAGTGTAATTTAGTTCAACTAGAAATCCACCACAAAAGTAATGTCTATCAGGACAGCTGTCCATGGCTGCTGATGCTGTGCTCGCCCCTGCAGGCACGGAACAGAACTACTCACCATGCTGTTGCCTAGTGCTCCAACCCCTGTTCCCTTAGGGCCCGCAGGCACTCACCACTGGCTTCTTAACAGGGCCAGTGCTCACACTTCCAAAGCCTTCCCCAGCCAATGGCTGGGGGTTCTTGAGTTTTTAAGACCCCCTCTCCAGGAAGAGGGTGCCTGAGCTTTAAGGTTCCTGGTGCATTTTGCCTGAGTTTATCCTGCATTTGTTCCTGTATGTGCTAAAGCCCTGTGCATGCCCTGCCTGCTCAGACTAATCCTTTGGTTTTGGTGTGTTTTCTGTATCCTGAGCTTCGGTGCTTGTACTGGAGTCCCTTACCTCACTGAGTCAGCTGCCAACTACACCATGACTGTCGCAGAAGTTAGGGGTCCAGTTGGTCCCCTGCACACTTACTGATCCATAACAATGTCTCTTATATAGGTAAAATTAGCTATAGTACTCGTCAATCTTCATCAGTCCCAGGCTCTGACTGTCAATCGAGTCGCGTGATTTAAGAAACTGACTACAAGAAAACTAGTGTTGAGCGAAGCGAGCTTTAGATCCTGGATCCGAAGTCGATTTGCTCCAAGCTTCGTTTTAATGCTGTACAGCATTCAAACGCAATTTTGACCGAAGCGACCGAAGCTTCGCTCAACACTAAAGATAACCTATCTTTGTTGCCCATGGCAACCAATCACAGCGCAGCTTTCATTTTACCACAGCAACTTAAGCAATGAAAGCTAGGTTGTAATTGGTTGCGATGGGTCTTTCTTTTAAACAGTTTTGATAAATGTTCATCCCACCACTCCATTCTTGCGCACCTGGATATCACACCGACAGATAATACGCCTGTCTGTCAGAATTAGGCCTAAGTGCAATTATACCAGAAAACTTATATGAGCAAATGTCCCCATTTGTCACCACCTCTGCCATGACACTATATATAAAGTATGCAATTATCTATTTCTTCTTGGCGCATTGAGAGGGACGTATGTGGCATCTGCTGCAGAATTGCATTTAAATATATTACCTCCTTGCTGATAGATATTAGAAGAAGCACATTAAGTGTTCAATCTCATATATTTCTTTTTCCGGAGGTATCAGTATTAATGACATTACAGCAACGTACAATAGCGCACTATATATTTGCAAGGTTAAACAATAATATGTACGACGTATAGCACATAATGCATTATTTGCTTTTGTAATTAATTGCATCACTGGTTATGGAAATGAAGCCTTAGGGAATGTGCTCTTTTAAAAATACATGATGTCTCTGAATGATGATTGCGCTGCCGCCTGCTGTTCTTCATGCCACAAGGATGAGTGACGTCCCCCCGACCGGCCAATCACTGCACATTTTTCAAAAGGAATTGCCTGAAAGCCTTTCCATATATATCTCCCTGTCAGATGTCTATCTGTGGGTATGTGCAGCGTGCTGTGGACACTTACATAAGCTGCTCATGTAGTGTCTTCTAGATATCTGCAAATTAGAATCAGCCATACACGTATCAGACGTGGTGCATACAGAAAACGACAACGCATTCCTTATAGATGCTTTGTTTTTAAATTCTTTATTTAATCTCTTCAGTCAGAAAACATACAACATGTGGTATAGCAGTACATATGAAAAGGTGTTTTATACATTATCTAGCAATATAGCCACCACTAACCGAGGAGGCTATAAAAACATTTACCAGGGAATAGTGGTCATGTATCCTGGCAAAAGCCAAGGACGAGAATAACACATAAGCTATACCAGGAAATGGAAATTATGCAGATATTATATCCACTAACTACTAGCTCCTTATTAGTGACATGGTGCAGTAACTGCAAACAATATACAGGTATAGCGTATAGAACGCTTGTATGAGGATCACAAGAAGAATCCAATAATGTGACATTAGGCGAGTGAAATGCGCGGGTAGAACCCCCCAGGGTAGGGGAGATGTAGGGTCCCCAAGTTATGTCCACATAAGACAGCGTGACTCTGGATCATTTGCATGTCTCATCCAGGGCTTCCATATCTCATAGAATTTTAATACAGCCTTATGAGTAAAAACACACATCTCCTCTAGCCTGAACACCAGGTTAAGCTTGTTCAACCAGTGAGATATAGGTGGAGTAACCGCTTGTTTCCAATAAAGATGAATCATGCTTTTCGCTGCGAGTACCATATGTTTCCACAGCGTAATGTTAAATTTGGTCTGAGATTCAGGGATGAGATTCAAAAATATCAAGGGAGAGTTAACCTAGGGGAGCCTGGGCAAACTTTCTGTAGAAGGGGAGGGAGACATAGGACAAAAAAGACACGGGTATTAACCCAGGACACAAGTGCAATAGTGAACTTAAGCAAAGTGGAATTATCTTCGGCACAAATCACTCTTTTGAATAAAGGTCTAAAATTTGCTCCTTCTAATCGAATGAATAAATTTAATGTTTTTATAGGGGGTGGAGAAGTTTATGCGGCAACTTTGCCTTAAAAAGTATTTTATTAAGAACCCTATTGAACATCAAATGATCTCTGAATTAAATAGAAAATACCAACACACGGAGTTGAAACCAAGATCTGTGAAATATCCCCGCCAAGAACTGAGTCAGGAAATAATAACGTTTAAGAATAATGTGGAACACGATATCCGACAAATGAACAACAAAAAGAGAAAACACGATAATCTAACTAAAAAGGAGAAAGAGGCCATAAAACAATTGCAGATGCAAGCAAATTTAGTGATACGCCCGGCCGATAAAGGCGGGGCTATTGTCATATTAAATCGGATTAAATATAAGGAGGAATGCCTGAGACAGTTGGGCGACACTGATACTTATACAAAACTCCAGAGTAATCCAATAGAAGAATGTCAACAAAAATTAGTGGAATTGTGCCAAAGAGGATTGGAAAAACATATATTAACAGAACAAGATTTTGAATATATCACTACTACTCAACAAAACATGCCTATATTTTACTGTATACCAAAGTCACATAAAAATCCTACCGATCCACCAGGTCGCCCAATTGTCTCAGGCATAGGGTCCATCTCCTCAAACTTGTCATGCTATATTGACAAATTACTTCAGCCCACTGTGAAGAAAACCCCTACCTACATGAAGGACACTACAGAGATTATTAGAATACTCGATAATCGATCATTCGCAAGGGGTAGAGGCAATGACACAGTTACTTTTGGAAGAGGGTCGTCTATTGGTAGAACAGATTGAATTTTTAGCACCAGAAGGAGTGAAAAGTATATATTAAATCATAATTATATGTTTTTCAATCAGGAATACTATGTGCAAATTAGGAGGACAGCCATGGACACCAGGTTCGCCCCCAGTTATGCCAATCTTTTTATGGCATATTGGGAACGTGATCACGTACTCCCAAAATTGGGGACGAACCTGGTGCTCTGGCGTCGTTATATTGACGACGTGATTCTGATTTGGAAGGGGGATGAAACCTCATTTCTGGAATTTCTAGAAGAGATTAATGTGAATAATAATAATTTACGATTCACATCAAAGATCTACAAACAAGCGATAGAATTTCTAGATATATTAATAACAGTCAATCAAAATAGAATATTATGTACCACATATAATAAACCGGTGGCAAAAAATGGATATATATTATTCAGCAGTTGTCATATGCCAAGATGGCTGTTGAATGTACCAGAAGGATAATTTAGGAGAATAAAAGAAATTGTACCTTACAAATGTCGTTTGAACAAGAAGCTTTCCAATTGAAGTCACTTTTTCTTGAAAAACAATATCCATCAGAACAAGTGGAAAAATCGCTTGAAAAAGTATGAAAAATGCAGAGAGAAACATTCTTTGTTCCAAAAAAGGAACGGAAAGATAATGATGAGCAATATCCAAGAATGGTACTACCATTCAATACTAACTACAAAGAGATCCAAAAAAGTATTACGAAAAATTGGCATCTACTACAAAAGGATAAATATATAGGGGACTGTGTATCAGCAAGACCATTAATTACATTTACAAGAGCCCCAAGTTTAGCTTTGAAGGTAGCCCCGACAGTCAAAGCACTAAAGAGGCCTCAGAATACTGTAACAAAATGGGCAGGATTGGAAGGTTTCCATAGGTGTGGCAAATGTAATATATATGCGATTACATCTTTTCCGAAAAAAAACACTGAAATAATTTCCCACACCAATGGAATGAAACACAGAATTAAGGAGTTTCTAACCTGTAGCTCTGAGAGAGTAATATATATTGTCAGCTGCCCTTGCGGCAAGCAATATATTGGCCGCACTAAAAGAACGCTGAAAAAACGTATAGCAGAGCATGTGACCAATATCCGTAATGGCTTTACTAAGCATACTTTGTCACAACATTTCAAAGATCAACATAACAAAGATCCTACAGGTCTGAAGTTTGCGGCGATAGAACAGATCAATGTACATTGGAAGGGGGGCGACATTATAAAACAAATGTCGAGAGTAGAGTCCCGTCGCATTTTCGAATTAAATACATTGGTACCCTTTGGCCTAAATGCTGACTTCGAAATCTTTTGGGTTCTTGTGATTTAATGGATTGGGGTTCTCTAGCTAATAGGTGACCTTTGGGTTTGTTTATCTCCGGGGTCCCTCTCTGCTGTAGACCCCTACCCCTTTTGACATAAATGTTAACAAAAATATAAGGAGCAGAAGATGAATAATGAAAAGGTGATGCCACTTATGTGATGAAAAATTGAATATGGATAATGGAAGAATTATGTGATGGATTTATAATATGAGATGAAGTATATTAATATGATAGCAAATAATGGAAGTAAAAACGCACGTTGAGAAAAAACGCACGAAAACCGCAATAAGACGCAGGTGCGTTATTTTAAATGGAGGTCCAAATAAATAATATATTTTATGATGATAGGGATGAAATATGTTTCAAATATGGTAATGTGGTTGTTATTACATATTGTCTACAGCAATAATATGGTACACTTTTAAGAAATAACAAAGTTGATGATATGGAAGTATCAAAATGGATTTAAATGGATTGCATATCGGGATTCATAATGATCCATGGGATCCATGCCGGTAATTAGGAATACCCCACAATGAAGGGAAGTGGAAGCTGTATAAAATGGGTACGGCATTGCTTCACTCAATACCACTGAGGAAGGGACAAGATATACAAAAGTCCCGAAACGTGTCTGGTTACGTCGAAGTGGATCACTAAGTACCCATGTACCAAGTGACAACCGTATACAGTCTGCCGGCAGATGAATTGGGAATTTAATCCACTTAAAGTGTAAAGCGAGTCTAAAGCCAATCAGGAGCCTTCCCTATTATCGGGGATTCTCTCGCGAGATCTCGCAGTACAAACTGAAACTGAACTACGTGGGGTTCAAGCGTGGGACGCCACAGCTACTTCGAACATACAAGTTTCAAGTCCAAAACAGTGAGTACCAACAATCGAATATAACTGACCATAAGCGGATCGAATACCGATGCATCCATTTATTTCTATTGACGTTTTATTCATTACAGTTGATTTTAGAGTTGAATAGCAGATATCTGAGATGTGTATGATTTTGTTATTAAATGTGTTATTTTATTGAATGGTACTGAATATCATATGGTATTTTCTAACATAATCCAGATAAGGAGTGCCCAACTATATTGCGGTTTGATTTCAAACTTTCTGTAGAATCTTTTCCGCCAGAAGGGAGCAATTAGGGGACACGACCACCATAAATGAACATATGAACCTGGATCATGGTTGCATCTCCAGCAAGATGGGGGTATCAGTGGGTTCATAGCATGAAGCGCCATTGGCGTCTTGTATCATCTACTAACAAGTTTGTAAGAGTTCTCCTGCATCGTGACACACCTAGAGGGGCCATGTGCATTTTTATATATCACTATTGCGTCTTCTTATACATGCTCTGGTATGGTAAATATAAAGAGGTATTAGGTTAGTAGGTTATAGGGTATAGCTATAAGATCAGAGAGGTGCTTACCATTGGGACCCCCATGAACAGGAGAATAGGGAACCTGAACATTGCAGGCTCCCTGAAATGTACAGAGCGGTGGATCAAGCATGTGCAATGCCACTCTAACTCTATAGGAGTTGGGGCCCATTCACACGGCAGTATGAACGGGTCCGCACCCGTTCCGCGATTTTGTGGAACGGGTGCGGACCAAGGGGTGCACCACCAATGAGGCCAGGTGAGGTGATCGCCTCAGGCAGCACTAGGTAGGGGCAAGAGAGGGGCAGCCAAAGGGCCATGGGTTGAAGGGAAGAAGTTAGGTTGAGAAAGTGGCATTGGGGTGGAGGGTGGGGCGCCATTTCAGTTTTCGTCTCAGGCAGCAGAAAGGCTAGGTGCACCCCTGTGCGAACCTATTCATTTCAATGGGGCCACAAAAGATGCGGACAGCACACCGTGTGCTGTTCGCATCCATAGTTCCATTCTGCGGCCCCGCAAAAAATATAGAGCATGTCCTATTCTTGTCCGCAATTTCGGACAAGAATAGGCATTTTCTATGAGAGTGGCGGCCATGTGTGGATCCTCAGTTTGCAGGCCACAAATACATACGGCTGACTGAATGAGCCCTTACAGAGATAGCTGAGTACAGCACTCATCTATTTCCTGAACTCCCTTAGAGATAAATGTAGCACATGCTCGGCTTTCCGCTCCGCTCATTTCAGGGGCCCTGCAGTGTACAGTGTCCTTGTTCTCATGATCAGTGGAGGTCCCTGTGGTAGGACCCTCACCAATATACAGTTGTGTTCAAAATTATTCAACCCCCAATGCTGTAAAGGGTTTTAGGGAATTGAGTGTACATTTGTAATTGTGTTTAGAATGAAATCTTACAAGGACTTTTTAAAGAACCAAATGCAACTAAAATGACATTATTTGTTTTTGTAATACAGTATTAAATGTTTTTTTTGTGATTTCTTCATTGACACAATTATTCAACCCCTTAAAGACTACCACTCTTAAGAACAGAGGTTCATTCAAGTGTTTTCGATCAGGTATTACCTGTGGATGTCAAGGAGCAGCAATCAAGCATAATAAGCACCAGTTAGGCAGATGTAAAATGACTGTGATACTCAGCTCCATCTAGACATTTACTGGTGTGTTTACAAACATGGTGAAGTCAAGAGAATGGTCCAGGAAGACAAGAGAAGAGGTGATTTCTCTTCACAGGAAGGGCAATGGCTATAAGAAGATTGCAAAGATGTTAAACATACCAAGAGACACCATAGGAAGCATCATTCGCAAATTCAAGGCAAAGGGCACTGTTGAAATGCTACCTGGTCGTGGCAGAAAGAAGATGCTGACTTCGACTGCTGTGCGCTACCTGAAGTGCAAAGTGGAGAAAAGTCCCCGTGTGACTGCTGAGGAACTGAAAAAAGATTTGTCAGATGCGGGTACTGAAGTTTCAGCTCAGACAATAAGGCGCACACTGCGTAATGAAGGCTTCCATGCCAGAACTCCCAGGCACACCCCCTTGCTGTCTCCAAAGAATAAGAAGAGTCGACTGCAGTATGCCAAAAGTCATGTGGACAAATCAAAAGAGTTTTGGGATAGTGTTCTGTGGACTAATGAAACAAAATTAGAACTGTTTGGGCCCATGGATCAACGCTATGTTTGGAGGAGGAAGAACAAGGCCTATGAAGAAAAGAACACCTTGCCTACTGTGAAGCATGGCGGGGGGTCAATCATGTTTTGGGGCTGTTTTGCTTCTACAGGTACAGGGAAGCTTCAGCGTGTGCAAGGTACCATGAATTCTCTTCAGTACCAGGAGATATTGGATGAAAATGTGATGCAGTCTGTCACAAACCTGAAGCTTGGGAGACGTTGGACCTTTCAACAGGACAATGATCCCAAGCATACCTCCAAGTCCACTAGAGCATGGTTGCAGATTAAAGGCTGGAACATTTTGAAGTGGCCATCGCAGTCACCAGACTTAAATCCGATTGAGAACCTCTGGTGGGACGTAAAGAAAGCAGTTGCAGAGCGCAAGCCTAAGAATGTGACTGAACTGGAGGCTTTTGCCCATGAAGAATGGGCGAAGATACCCGTAGATCGCTGCAAGACACTTGTGTCAAGCTATACTTCACATTTAAAAGCTGTTATAACTGGAAAAGGATGTTGTACTAAGTACTAAGATTGAATGTCACTTGGGGGTTGAATAAAACTGATAATGATGTGAGCACAGAAAAGACATTTGTGGTTATTTCATTATAAATGTTATGTTATATTTGTCTGACTTACAAGTGCCTCTTTGATTTAATTGTAAACAAGATGACTGAAATGATCAAAATCAATGTCAAACTGGCCAAAACACTCAATTTCAGTGGGGGTTGAATAATTTTGAACACAACTGTAATAGTTATCATCTATCTGTAGCAGCCAAGGAGAGGGCAGGAATGGTAGTGGTGGCATGGACGATTGTAATAGGTGGTGGAGGTCCTCACTCTGGCCGTCCCAAGGCCGTACAATGGAGGGAGGGGCACACCCTGATTTGGGGCCTCCTGCCTGGTGATGGGTGGCCTTGGTGTCAGCGGATTCTAGGGTGTGCAAGGCAGGGGTCCCTCGCAAAATATCAGACAATATAAGATGCAAGACAATGGCAGTGCAGGTGATGGTTCAGAGCAATGATAAGTCTGCTTTTTGGTTCAACCAGTAAAGGGAACTTTGCAGAAGAAACATGGCAGCTGCTACACACACGTGCGTACATGAGTAGGTACAGTCTTTAAATGTTGTACCAAATAATTTTCCTAAGGATGCATATAGAGATAGACAGTATCATGGTTGTCTCCAGGTCCTTTTCTAGCAATCTTCCCAATATGGCAAAATTTTGTGGGGCGCAGTCTTTTAACAGATGGTCAATCTGTCTCTTTAGTATGGAAGGGTCCCTTCACTGTCCCTTGTAATATCTGCTCCACTTTCTATTACAGTCAGTTCTCTGCCTCAGAAACTGGAACCTGTTCAGCTCTGGTGTTGTCTATCCCACTACACACCAACAACTAACTCCAAACACAACACAACTCCTCCAGAGAAGATGGGTGGGGGGTGGGGGGTGGGGCCCGCCCATACCTAGCAACTACATCTAATGCCTCGTTTCCACTGAGCGGATCGGTTCGGGTAGGTACGGTACGGTTCGCTATTTTGGGTGTTTCCACTATGAAAGCGATCCATACAAGCGAACCGTACCGCACCATTCAGGGTCCTGCTTCAGATGTAGGGCCATAGAAAACTGGAACGGTTCGGTTAGGGAGGAGCTACTTGCGTCATACAATACATTCTCCTGATTGGTGGCCTGCATTACGCCAAACGTAAGCGCAACATAAACACCACGCCGCGCCACGTATGGACCCGGCGTCCCGAGGTGTAGTGGAAACGCTCACCTAAATAGACCGGACCATTATAAATCTTCCAAACTCTGCCGACCCGAACCGATCCGCTCAGTGGAAACGAGGCATAAGAGGCTAGTTAATTAAGCCTATATCCCCACATATTCCCATACACAGCCATGGGAAGGAAAGTGCAATACATAGTACCATTAACCCCTTTAGCAGTGACCTATCCAGAATCTTATCCAGAATTTTTCATATTTCCGCTTAGGGTACTTTCACACTTGCGTTGGTGCGGATCCGTCTGTTTATTTGCACAGACGGATCCGCACCTATAATGCAAACGTTTGTATCCGTTCAGAACGGATCCGTTTGCATTAGGTTTAAAGAAAAATGACAAAGTCCAAAACGGATCCGTTTTGAATTACATTGAAAGTCAATGGGGAACGGATCCGTTTTCAAATGCACCATATTGTGTCATTGAAAACGGATTCATCCCCATTGACTTACATTGTAAAAAAAAACGGATCCGTTAGGCTCCGCCTTTTCAGACGGACACCAAACTGCTGCATGCTGCGTTTTGGTGTCCGCCTCCAAAACGGAATAGAGGCGGAACGGAACCTAAATGATGCATTCTGAACGGATCCTTATCCATTCAGAATGCATTGGGGCTTAACTGATCCGTTTTGGACCGTTTGTGAGAGCCCTGAAACGGATCTCACAAACGGAATCCAAAACGCTAGTGTGAAAGTACCCTTGGATTGAAATTTACACCAGCAATGCCCACGCAACGCCCTCGCCATGGCCACTTTTTGGAAAGTGGACAGGACAGCGTAGAAAAATAACTGCTTCAAAATTTATTTGCAATGGCGTTTAAAAAGTTGCATACCCAGCAAAGTGGTGTAGGCGAATGATAAATCTCCCCCATAGTATTAGAAAAATGCTCTCCACCAGGTTCCGTCAGGTTGGTATGTGACTACAGGTTCCTTGGCAGTGGAAAAGATGTCTCCTATTGACGTCTCCTAGAGTGCAGCTCTGAGGTCAGGTAAAGTATGCCCATCATCATTCACATAGTGGATGGCAGCCACAGAAAACATTACCCATAGACTGGTCTGCATTTTCTTCCATTTCCTATAGAAAGATAGCATTTAAAAGAAAGGTAAATCCATCATTTTGCTATATGTAAGTATAGTCGGATTAATACTCCAATTAAGCTGAGCTGGATAATGGTCCATTAACCACCCATTGATACACCTCAGGTCATTGAGCCTGTACCCTGTGGTGTAGCTGGCAGATAAATGATGTTTGCACTACAGACAATTTACTTGAAAAAAGCATAACTGCGAGGACGCTTCTCTGATCTGCAGTTAACATCTTCTCTCCCACATGTGACTGATGTAACAGCCTCATCACAGCTCTGCCATAGCTAAAGCCCCTCCGAGGTAGGGTGGGCCTTACAACGGTCCATGGTTGTAAATGGAATCTGCTCTAATGGCCATAATTGTAAAAGATTCGCCTGCTGAATCCCAGCCACTGTAAAAAAGGGGATTCTGTTTCAATTCCTCATCCTTTGATTTCAGTGAATGATGAAAACCTTATTCAATTTAGAAGCTAAAGGTCTAAGGCTACTTTCACACTAGCGTTTTTTACGGATCCGTCATGGATCTGCAAAAACGCTTCCGTTGCAATAATACGACCGCATGCATCCGTCATGAATGGATCCGGTTGTATTATGTCTTATATAGCCAAGACGGATCCGTCTTGAACAACATTGAAAGTCATGGGGGACGGATCCGTTTTCTGTTGTGCCAGATTGTGTCAGAGAAAACGGATCCGTTCCCATTGACTTACATTGTGTGTCAGGACGGATCCATTTTCTATTGTGTCAGAGAAAACGGATCCGTGCCCATTGACTTACATTGTGGGCGTGTGCGTCTTGCTCCACACCACATGGTGGACAGAAAAACGCTGCAGGCAGCGCTTTGGTGTCCGCCTCCAGAGCGAAATGGAGACTGATCGGAGGCAAACTGATGCATTCTGAGCGGATCCTTTTCCGTTCAGAATGCATTAGGGCAAAACTGATCAGTTTTGGACCGCTTCTGAGAGCCCATGACGGATCTCAGAAACAGAAAGGCAAAACGTGAGTGTGAAAGTAGCCTAAGACATCGCACAGCTGAGGGTCTGCTACAATTACATCCATCCAGTCTAGACAGTCTATAAATTGCAAGTAAAGATCAGGAGATGAGAGGGATTTGTGCTGCTGATGTGTTCAGAGGATTGTGTAGACTGGACACAACTGTAACAAACCTTCCACTGCGAGAAGAATTAGATCAGGATAAGCTTGTAGTCTCCAGTTGTGAACAAGAATGAGATCGTGTGGAGAAATTTAAATCAAAAGTTGAAGAACTTTTGACTTTACTCTTTGGGGGAGTTTTTTTTGAAGACCGCCACTTTCTGCGCTGGTCTTGAAATCCCCTGTGCTGCGGTAGGATGTGCCTCGTCATAAATTAGGCGCATCCTCTGCAGGGTAACTAACCAGAAGTTTTCTTTTATCCCAAAATCACGGACATTCAACATTTTTTTACGGACCAATTGGAAAACCATAATGAATGACATGGATGATAAGTAATCCATGTCTATAGCTCAATATACTGATAAGACCTCATTACCAGCATTTACTGTGAGGTGTACAATGATGAGAATTACCACCAAAATAATCTAGCCAAGTACCATCAGCCTCAAAAAAATCACGGACACATTTATTTTATTCATGGACACAGGAAAAATGTGACCTATTTTTACGAGCTGTCCAGAAATTTCTGGACGGTTGGCAACCCTGATCCTCTGGCAGTCCGTGCACCTAAACAGAAATCTATGACAGCTCAGAAAAGTGGTGTAAATGAAGATAAATTTGTTTCTGCTGCTGCCCACACCCCTTTCCCATCCTTGTCACGCCCCCGCCTTTTGGAAAACTGGTGCAAGAGGCATAATAAGTAACATTTTTAAAAAATCACAAACACACAACTTGTGACTTTTTAAAACTACTTTTCTGGTGCGAGGCAGATAATAAATCTGCCCCTTTGACTTTTACAATAGGTGGAGCTCTAGGCATCCTCCCTAACTGCATCCAGGGGCATCTATGTATCCCCGCTGCTCTTGTTTTCTTGATGTGCAGGTGTCAGATATATTACAGCTGACACTGTGCTGCAATGGTCTGGATCGGAGATAACTTTGATCCAGGCTGTTTAACGTGGTTTACATAAGGAAAGGCTCCCACTGTTACCCCTCTCCCCTATCAAGATGCTTGTGCAGCTATGACCATTTTTTCCGCACTAGGCCACGCCTCTAACTCCGCCCAAAACATAACTATACACCTAATTCCACCCAGTCCCCTTAATGCCCCCACATAGTAATTATTCCCCTTTCATGCCACCACACAGTATTTATGCCCACATTGTGTCTTCACAGAATTATGACAGGTGTGCCCCCAGTAATATGCCCACATTGTGCCCCCAGTAATATGCCCAGCTGTGCCCACAGTAATATGTCCAGTTATGTGCACACAGTAATATGCCCAGCTGTGCCCCCAGTAGTATGCCCAGCTGTGCCCCCAGTAATATGCCCAGCTGTGCCCACAGTAATATGTCCAGTTATGTGCACACAGTAATATGCCCAACTGTGCCCCCAGTAGTATGCCCAGCTTTGCCCCCAGTAATATGCCTAGCTGTGCCCCCAGTAATATGCCCACATTGTGCCCTCCATTAATATGCACATATTGTGCCCCCCATTAATATGCCCACATTGTGCCCCCCAGTAATATACCCACATTGTGCCCCCAGTAATATGTCCACCATGTCCCCCCCCAGTAATATGCCCACATTGTGCCCCCAGTAATATGCCCAGCTGTGCCCACAGTAATATGTCCAGTTATGTGCACACAGTAATATGCCCAGCTGTGCCCCCAGTAGTATGCCCAGCTGTGCCCACAGTAATATGTCCAGTTATGTGCACACAGTAATATGCCCAGCTGTGCCCCCAGTAGTATGCCCAGCTGTGCCCCAAGTAATATGCCGAGCTGTGCCCCCCATTAATATGCCCATATTGTGCCCCCCATTAATATGCACATATTGTGCCCCCCATTAATATGCCCACATTGTGCCCCCCAGTAATATACCCACATTGTGCCCCCAGTAATATGTCCACCATGTCCCCCCCCAGTAATATGCCCACATTGTGCCCCCAGTAATATGCCCAGCTGTGCCCACAGTAATATGTCCAATTATGTGCACACAGTAATATGCCCAGCTGTGCCCCCAGTAGTATGCCCAGCTGTGCCCCAAGTAATATGCCTAGCTGTGCCCCCAGTAATATGCCCACATTGTGCCCCCCATTAATATGCACATATTGTGCCCCCCATTAATATGCCCACATTGTGCCCCCCAGTAATATACCCACATTGTGCCCCCAGTAATATGTTCACCATGTCCCCCCCCCAGTAATATGCCCACAGTGTGCCCCTAGTAATATGCCCACATTGTGCCCCCCAGTAATATTCCCACATTGTGCCCCCAGTAATATGACCACATTGTGCCCCCCAGGTATATGCCCACATTGTGCACAGGATAATATGCCCACATTGTGCCCCCCAATAATATTTCCACATTGTACCCCCTCAGTATTATGCCCACATTGTGCCCCCAGTAACATGCCCACATTGTGCCCCACAGTAATATGCCCACAATGTTCCCCACAGTAATATGTCCACATTGTGCACCCCAGTAATATGCCCACATTGTGCCCCTTACAGAAAGTAAAAAATAAATAAACACCACATACTTAATACCTTGTTCCTAGCAGCAGCAGCAGCGGACATGACGTTCCCAGGTTTGGAAGGAGGTGTGCCTCGCCGCGCAGGCGCACAACAACAGGGTAGTGAAATTGGACCCCATATACTGCGCAGACAGCACCTCATATACTGTGCAGACCCCCCCAATATACTGCGCGCAAACAGCCCCCCATATACTGCGCAGAACCCACATGTCTGAGAGTGTGATAGAACAGTCCGGATGCTCCAGATGATCAGACACCGCGCGTGCGCAGTGAGATTTAATAGAACAAATGGCCATCAGATCTCCCTACCCCCACACGGTGATCGGATGAATGTTCAGTATAAGAGATCTCCCTGTCCGCTGGTGCGCACGAGCGGTGTATCCCGATGGGAGTAGTTAGCCGCGCTTGTGCACTGGCCCATAATTTTTCCCATCCCTCTAACCACTGCTGAGGCTCCTAGCGCATGCGCAGTGTCGGCCAGTGTCCAGCTGAGAGGTAAGGTGCAAGCGAAATAGGTGGCCCCTTCTCCCCAACTCTGGTGTGAAATTTCCCTACCCCGTCGTTGTGTGTCTGCGCGGAGAGGCACACCTCCTTCCAAACCTGGAAACGCCATGACCGGAGTGGCCGCGTCACAACAGGAAGTGATGAGGGTAGGGAAATTTCACGGGTAGGGAAATTTTATAAAACACCTGCTCTCTGCTTCATCATAATACAGGCAATTGCCAGAAAGCGGGACATACCTCCCCAATACCGGGACAGCAGGACAGCCACTGCAATCGGGGACTGTCCCACCGGATCCAGGACGGTTGGGATGTATGCCATCGGGCCTAACTGTGACAACCAGGTCTGCCATGCTAGTACATCTACTAGGCCCTGCCAAACAAACAGGGCTAATAGAATGCCTGATAGAGTTAGGGCGCATTCAGACGGCCGTACTGTTTTGTCGTCTGTAAATTGCGGATCCGTAGAACACGAATACTGGCCCCTTTGCGTTCCACATTTTGCGGACGGCACATGGCCGGCTCTATGATACAAAATACCTATTCTTGTCCACAAGAATAGGAAATGTTCTATATTTTTTGCGGGGTCGCGAAATGGAACTATGGATGCAGCACACTTTAAATTCTCTACAGGAAAAGAATGCAAAAAAAAAAGTTTCTAAAAAAAACACCATGGTGTTTTTTTAAAGGAACCTATCATGTTGAACATATGTCTGAGCTGCGGGCAGCATGTTAAAGAGCAGGAGGAGCGGAGCAGATTGATATTTAGTCGTATAGGAAAAGTTTCATTCTCACTTGTATTTCATTCATTTACATCCCTCCTCATTATTGGCTTTCCCATAAACGATATATCAATATACTCAGTACCCCCTGCTCTGTAATTTGGTGCCTGTAGTTTACATTGCATTTTTATGATGACAGGTTCCCTTTAAGAAAAAATATAAAGAAAAAAAAAAACACCCTAAAGTAAAAAAAAAAAGTATGGCAGCACCCTTATGGCCCTCAGAGTATAGCAACTCAAAAACTAATTATTTTTTGTTAAAGGTGTTTTTATTGTGCAAATCATGAAAAAGATATTTACATTTAACAATATACAAAGGGCAATTGTGGAATTGCTGTTTTTGCCCATTCCAACTCCCAAAATATAAAAGCGCTATATTGTACCTAAAAATGGAGCTAATTAGAAAAACAACCCATCCCACAAAAAACAGCTTTTATACAGCTATGTCAACAGAGAAAAAAAATGGCATTTTAAGGGAAAGAAGGCATGGATGAAAAAAATCACTGCTATCTTGAAAAGGAATTGTTATTGTGATACAGCGCCACCTGGTGGCACACCATTGTCACACGTGGTATTTTGAATGTTGCTCATTTGTGAATGATGATGTAAATCACAAAAGAAATGTGCTGGGTCCAAGTGCTCAAGGGTTTCTTTCTTTTGAAAAATGAGAGTAATATTATCTGATTTTACCTTTGTCACATGTAGATGAAGAAATAAAAGAATAGTATTACATTCTTGGTGTGGGGCAGGTGGACCTGGGAAGGTTGCCATTTCGTCTGACAACATTATTTGTGGTCTGACACCATCTGTTCAATGATGAGGTGATAGTTTTGATCATTGAGGAGTATTCATCATCATATTGTCATATTATCTTGTTATTTAGGTTTTGATTTGAATATGTTGCTCTGGTCCCACATTATGATTAAAGTGGTTGTCCTACGAAAAAAACAATGTCTACATTTTTCATGAATCTGGATAAAAAATTTAGTATAGCCACTGAGCTATTCAATAAAATGTATCTGTATAGCGCCACCTGCTGTTTGTTCTTTTTCTTATTTCTCTGTCCACTTTGTAGAGTTGGATACTCTTGCTCAGTTTCATCCTTTAACTGCCTCTTGAGCTGTGACAGGGAGAAAGGTGCAGCAGAAAGGACATGCCTCACAAAGGACACACCTCCTAAGCTGCCATCTTTTATATAAATCTGACAGAGAAATTAAAACAATGAATGGAGAGATCTCTTGATCAATGTGAGGTACAGTAATGGTTCTAGCTTTGTTAGAAAGAGATTATCACGTACTATATGATGTCTGATTTTCATTTTTACATTAATCAGGGGATAAACCCTTTAAGGACCACCCACTGTCTTGTCGCTGTTTTAGAGGGAGCTAAGCGCTTCTATGAGCACCCCTCTATGAACAAACTGTAACTATTCTGGGCCGTTTTTTACTCTACAGCCAGGATTGGAGGATTAATCCGTATATAGCCACTTGCCAGTGGCGTAGCGTGGGTTGCCATCACCCGGGACAAGCCAAGTATTGCGCTTCCCCTCCCCAACCTATGGCCACACCCCTATAGTACCTATAATAAGTAGATGTCACCTGCAGTCCTATGTAACACCACAGATAACACAGTGATAACTCTGAGTACAGATAATGTGGTAGATGTTACCTGCAGTCCTATGTAACACACAGATAACACAGTGATAACTCTCTGAGTATAGATAATGTAGTAGATGTTACTTGCAGTCCTATGTAACACACAGATAACACAGTGATAACTCTCTGAGTACAGATAATGTAGTAGATTTTCCCCGCAGTCCTATGTAACACCACAGATAGCACACGGTGATAACTCTCTGAGTACAGATAATGTAGTAGATATTACCTGCAGTCCTATGTAACACCACAGATAACACAGTGATAACTCTCTGAGTATAGATAATGTAGTAGTTATATGCAGTCCTATGTAACACCACAGATAATACAGTGATAACTCTCTGAGTACAGATAATGTAGTAGATGTTATATGCAGTCCTATGTAACACCACAGATAACATAGTGATAACTCTCTGAGTACAGATAATGTAGTAGATGTCACCTGCAGTCCTATGTAATACCACAGATAACAGAGTGATAACTCTCTGAGTACAGATAATGTAGTAGATGTTATATGCAGTCCTATGTAACACCACAGATAACACAGTGATAACTCTCTGAGTATAGATAATGTAGTAGATGTTATATGCAGTCCTATGTAACACCACAGATAACACAGTGATAACTCTCTGAGTACAGATAATATAGTAGATGTCACCTGCAGTCCTATGTAACACCACAGATGACACAATGATAACTCTCTGAGTACAGATAATGTAGTAGATGTCACCTGCAGTCCTATGTAACACCACAGATAACACAGTGATAACTCTCTGAGTACAGATAATGTAGTAGATGTTACCTTCAGTCTTAAAGGGCTTCTGTCACCCCCACTGATGTAATTTTCACTAGCTGACATTAGCTACTTGCTAATGTCAGCTGAGTTCAAACATATGTTTCCTAACTTTTTTCCTGTTTTCGATCTTCTAAAAAACTTACTTTTGTGATATGCAAATTATCTTCGCTACCAGCAAGTTGGGCGGGTACTTGCTGGTAGCCGCCGCATCTTCATGCCCTTGAACGCCCTCTTCTTTTGATAGATAGGGCCAGCGCTCTCTCCTCTCGCTGGCCCTGTCTGCAGCTGCAATCCCGCGCCTGCGCCGTGATCGGTCTTTAGTCGGCGCAGGCACTCTGAGTGAAGGACGCCGCTTAGGCGCTCCGTCCTCAGTGCGCCTGCGCCGATGACGCCAGCCCTACACCCGGAAGAAAAGACGCCGGCATCGCCTGCTCCTTACCAGGGATGCCGGCGTCTTCTCTTCCGGGTGTAGCTCTGACGTCATCGGCGCAGGCGCACTGAGGACGGAGCGCCTAAGCGAGCGTCCTTCACTCAGAGCGCCTGCGCCGACTAAAGACCGATACGGCGCAGGCGCGGGATTGCAGCTGCAGACAGGGCCAGCGAGAGGAGGAGAGCGCGCTGGCCCTGTCTATCAAAAGAAGAGGGGGCGTTCCAAGGGCATGAAGATGCGGCGGCTACCAGCAAGTACCCGCCCAACTTGCTGGTAGCGAAGATAATTTGCATATCACAAAAGTAAGTTTTTTAGAAGATAGAAAACAGGAAAAAAGTTAGGAAACATATGTTTGAACTCAGCTGACATTAGCAAGTAGCTAATGTTAGCTAGTGAAAATTACATCAGTGGGGGTGACAGAAGCCCTTTAAGTAACACCACAGATAACACAGTGATAACTCTCTGAGTACAGATAATGTAGTAGATGTCACCTGTAGTCCTATGTAACACCATAGATAACACAGGGATAACTCTCTGAGTACAGATAATGTAGTAGATGTTAGCTGCAGTCCTATGTAACACCACAGATAACACAGTGATAACTCTCTGCGTACAGATAATGTAGTAGATGTCACCTGTAGTCCTATGTAACACCACAGATAACACAGTGATAACTCTCTGAGTACAGATAATGTAGTAGATGTCACCTGTAGTCCTATGTAACACCACAGATAACACAGTGATAACTCTCTGAGTACAGATATAGTAGAAGATGTTACCTGCAGTCCTATGTAACACCACAGATAACACAGTGATAACTCTCTGAGTACAGATAATGTAGTAAATGTTACCTGCAGTCCTATGTAACACCACAGATAACACAGTGATAACTCTCTGAGTATAGATAATGTAGTAGATGTTACCTGCAGTCCTGTGTAACACCACTGATAACACAGTGATAGCTCTCTGAGTACAGATAATGTAGTAGATATTACTTGCAGTCCTATATAACACCACAGATAACACAGTGATAAGTCTCTGAGCACAGATAATGTAGTAGATGTTACTTGCAGTCCTATGTAACACCACGGATAACACAGTGATAACTCTCTGAGTACAGATAATGTAGATGTTAACTGCAGTCCTATGTAACACCACATATAACACAGTGATAACTCTCTGAGTACAGATAATGTAGTAGATGTCACCTGCTGTCCTATGTAACACCACAGATAACACAGTGATAACTCTCTGAGTACAGATAATGTAGTAGATGTTGCCTGCAGTCCTATGTAACACCACAGATAACACAGTGATATCTCTCTGAGTACAGATAATGTAGTAGATGTTGCCTGCAGTCCTATGTAACACCACAGATAACACAGTTGTAGTAGATGGGTGTGAGGTCCCAGAATTCAGAACACAAACAGTGTGACCTGGAGTCTGGGGCCGGTCTGCGGCAGTGTGGGCCAAATTCTCAATCTCCTCTGCCTAACCCTACCGTGAAACAGATATTTGGATGGACATTACATCGCTAATAATATAAAGTAGAATACAGCATCATACATCTTACATCCAGTGATGTCTCCTGGGATGTAGACTCTTTCCTCAACGTCTTAATTCGGAGATAAGACCGCCATGATACCTTCTTTCAGCCGCGTCTCGTCTCTGCATTATTGACATAGTGGCCCCCTCTGTATTATTAGTATAGTGGCCCCCTCTGTATTATTAGTATAGTGGCCCCCTCTGTATTATTAGTATAGTGGCCCCCTCTGTATTATTAGTATAGTGGCCCCCTCTGTATTATTAGTATAGTGGCCCCCTCTGTATTATTAGTATAGTGGCCCCCTCTGTATTATTAGTATAGTGGCCCCCTCTGTATTATTAGTATAGTGGCCCCCTCTTTGTTATTAGTATAGTGACCCCCTCTCTGTTATTAGTATAATAGTCCCCTCTTTGTTATTAGTATAGTGGCCCTCTCTTCGTTATTAGTATAATAGCCCCCTCTGTATATTAATATATTAGACCCCTCTTTGTTATTAGTATAGTGGCCCCCTATTTGTTATTAGTATAGTGGCCCCCTCTTTGCTATTAGTATAATGGCCCCCTCTTTGCTATAAGTATAACGGCCCCCTCTTTGCTATAAGTATAATGGACCCCGACGCAGGTAGTCACAGTGAGGTAATCGCGATCTCCTGCGTCGCTCTACTGCCTCATAGGATTCAGGCCTAGTGGCCTAAAGCCTATGAGTAGAGATGAGCGAACTTTAAAAAAAAGTTCGGCGTTCAGGTTGTGGTAATTGCCGCATCCCGTTAAGGATTCCACTACCGCGGACTATCGCGGCATATGGAATCCATAAGGGGCGGCTTCCACCAACCCGAACTGTTGAACAGCCAAAGGACCTGGGGTGACGTCACCGTCATGTGATCAGTGCAGGGGGCGTGGCTCAGCACGGGATCAAATGCAGTGCTGAGCCACGCCCCCTGCACTGATCACATGACGGTGACGTCACCCCAGGTCCTTCGGCTGTTCAACAGTTCGGGTTGGTGGAAGCCGCCCCTTATGGATTCCATATGCCGCGATAGTCCGCGGTAGTGGAATCCATAACGGGATGCGGCGATTACCACAACCCGAACGCCGAACTTTTTTTTAAAGTTCGCTCATCTCTACCTATGAGGCATAATGAAGGGGACTGAAGCCATAGGCTCCCGTGGCCCTCATTGTAATGCCTGCTGCCTTGCGCCCCCTGCAATTTGGCACCCGGGGCAATTGACCCCCCCCACACACACACACACACACACCACTGCCACCTGCCTCTTGTTCTTTTCCTTATTTCTCTGCCCTCTTTGCTGAGGTGATCACACATGCAAAGTTCAAAACAAATACAGGGATAGCAGTATAACTACTGGGGACACTACAGAAACACTACAGGAGGACAATAGAACTACTGGAGGTACTACAGGGGGACATAAGAACTGGGGCAATACAAGGGGGCATTATAACTACTGAGGACTCTACAGGAGGACACTATAGCTACAGGGGGAGGGGGCATTATAACTACTAGGGGCACTACAGGGGTGCATTATAACTCCTGGGCACTATAGAGGACATTCTAACTACTGACTGCACTATAGAGGGGCCTTATTACTAGTGGGGACATGACAGAGGGACGTTATAAATACTGGGGCAATACAGGGGGCATTATAACTACTGGGGGCATAACAAGGGGATACTAACTACTTGGGGCACTATAGGAGGACACTGGAAGTACTGGGGCAATAAGGGGGCCACTTCAGGGGGACATTATAATTGCTGGGTGCACTTGAGGGGAGCATTACAATTATTCAGGAATTATAGAGGGCATTATAACTAGTGGGAGCATTATAGAGGGGCCTTATTACTACTGGGGGCTCTACATGAGGCCTTATGGTGGGACCTTATTACTACTGGGAGCATTTTAGGGGGGTCTTATTACTACTGGGGAACTTTAGGGCCTTATTACTACTAGGTTTAAAAACGTGGCTATCTACCAAGGTACTAACTTCAGGCTAGGTGGAGGAGACGAGCTGTTCCTATCACCAAAGAATGTGGTGCTTTCTCCAAAGAAGATGCACCGTATATGGAACTGACAATTATCCCTTTTTATATATATACTGTCAGTTACATATGATGTGTCTTTTGAACCCTTGACTAGGGCCAATCTTGCCAATATAGTAGTGGGGAAATGACATTTGCTGCCTAAAGCGATATCAGCTATTGTTAACGGCTATTTTAGCCTACAGTATGATATCGCCCCTAAAACAACTCCAGGAAGGAGTATGAACAGCAGGTCCCACTGCTATAGAAAGTACACTAGCTACACTAATTCAATATGTTCCATTGTCTGATCAACTGCCTGCTCTGCTTGACGCGTTTCTATGCCAGCCTAGTTGTTGGCATGTCATCAGGAGCAGATATGACCAGGGGCGTAACTACCATAGTGCAGCGTCCCACTCGTATGCATGGGCACTGCAAAGTTGTTGTATTTTATGTCATATTGCATTCCATGCCATTTATACATTTATATCTGCTTTATCCTGTGAAATCCCTGGTAACAGCCTGTTAGGTGCACTACATTTATTCCACCACTAGATGGGGATAATACCATAGTCTATATATACCGCAGTTCAGGCCTAGTGAGTGGGAGAAGGTTAGAGTGTTTGGAGTGGAAGGAGCTGGAAGGAGGAAAGGGGGAGAGAGAGGACACCTTCCTCTCAGCTCTCTCATTGGAGCTCCACAGTCCAGAGGAGCCACAGTCATCTCAAGTTCTACAGCCAGGAAACAAGGCCTAGGTGAGACCTTCTTCTACTGTCTACTCTTCTGGAGTGCCAAGTGGACTTTATCATTTCTATGTAAAAGAGAAAGGAAGGACTATAGCCAGTGGCATACCGCCCATAGAGGCAGACCACGCCGTTGCTATGGGGCCCGCGGCACGGGGGGGGCCCGGAGCTCCCGGAAGGCCCCGCCCCCTTCATCTACTCTGCACAGACAGGATTCATAGCCTGCCCTGGTAATGTGCGCCACTTGTCTTCTCCCTCATGCCCCCCCCCCCCATCTGACCTGATGATCTGGCTGCAGACGTCAGAATTCAGCAGCGCAGAGAATCTGCTACTGATTGGCCAGGCAGCAGGAGCAGGCATTGCTCCAGTACACAGAGGCGAGCGCGCCCTGTAGCATCCTCTCTCTGCGCTCATGTCTGCCAGTGTCAGTGAGTGCATCCCTTCGTGGCCCAGACTAAAGGCTTATGGTTGGTTGTGGACGTGGTTGGCTATAGGTATTCTTGAGGGCAGCAGCAAGGCAAACAGTAGGGTTTTGGGGGAGGAGTTCATAGAAGACTCAGGGGAGGAGGGGGTCATAGAGGTTAATAGAGGACTCAGGAGCAGAGCAGTGTGCTTTCCCCCTACTCCCCTCCCCCCAGGCATTTTGGGGGGCATTAGGGGTTGCATAGCCCCTTTAACATCTTGATGCTGAGTGCCACCAATCATGCCACCAGTCATATTAACACCCCCCCCCCCCCCAGCACATCAGTCTTTTTTTTTGGGGGGGGGATATAATTGGTGGCTATGTGCACACTCAGCATCAGCAGCAAGGAGTTAAAGCGGTTATCCAACCCCTAAAATGCCCGGGGACCTTACTTATCTCATTCCCCGGCACCCGCATTGCTCCTGATGCCCGCACAGCCACCACTGCCTCCCTCCTGTCATGCAGATGAAAACATCCAGTGACAAGGGTCACAGTCATTAGCAGGCCATGATGGGACATTCATACATTACTATAATTTTTTTGAGGAAATATGTTGCTGATCATATTTATTATATGAAGGTGTGTGTGTGTCTGTCCCTGTGTGCATTTCACCATCCCTGTGTGTGTGTCTCTCCCTGTGTGTCCGTCCCTGTGTGTGTGTGTGTGTCACCATCACCATGCCCACAGTATTCCTATGTCTTGACGCAGCTTCATCAGGACATTCTGTGCGGGGCAAGAAGAAGATGGAAGAGGAGGCAGCGCCGCCAGCATGGAGTCAGTGGGAGAGGCACACTAAGGACGTAGGTAAGACTACCACATGATCTACACTGGTGTTATCTGTGGTTTTACATAGGACTGCAGGTAACACTGCTACATTTTCGGTAATCAGAGAGCCATCACTTGTTATTTGTGCTGTAACATAGAACTACAGGTGACAGCTACTACATTATCAGTAATCAGAGAGTTATCACTGTGTTATTTGTAGTGTTACATAGGACTGCAGAAAAAACCTTTATGGAATATCCACAGGAATCCCATAGATTCAGATACCACAGGGTTTTGTTCCTACGGTGTTCCCTTTGCCACAAAACTGACCTAAGCCCTTCATTCCCTGGGTCAGTACAAATACGTATGTATATATTTCTTTATTGGCAAATGGGGGTGTGGCAGGGGAGGAGCCAGGACAGGAGGTGGGATGGACCAGGGTGGGTAGTGGGCGGGGTTAGGGGGCCCAAATCAGATTCTTGCTATGGGGCCCAGTGATTTCTATGTACGCCCCTGACTATAGCCATTATACTAGGCTTTAGGTGCCTTTGTACCAAGGTGAAGGTTTATTAGCTTCTGGCAGCCTCACCGTTACTTCAAGGACAGACAGGCCATCTGTTGTAGCACTTGTTTGTAGAAGTAAGGATCTGAACCACTGTTACTGAGAATAGGACAAGGCAAAGAACTAAAGATACCAGTCAAGACTTATCTCCATATACTAGCCTAATATACACATATATGCAAAAAGACTGTTACCTTGGATTTACAACTTTCTACCTTCATATGCATAAAAAGACTGTTTTACTTTTGGATCTAAATTGTGATTAAGAACCTGCGTACAGTGAAAGCTGTGAGTTGGATTCAACCTTTGTCTCAGTCTTTAATCAACATAACCACTGCTTTTAACATCTTGCACCGCCAAGGTGCTGGCATCACGACCAGGGACCCAGCTGCAAAAGCACACCTAACCCGACTCACCATCAAGGGCACCTCAAACGCCACCTGGCCTCTAACAGAGTGTGCCCCGGAGAATCCAGTGCTGTTCTCTCCCTCAACTGTGCAGGCCTGCCCAGAGACTACAAAACTGTAAGTAACCAGAACTGTGTTTTTACCCTCGGCCTACCTATACTCACACCGTGACCTCACAGAGACATTCCCCTGTTGGACTGGTACACTGCATCAGCAGCAGACCATGCAACTCATTTGGGCCCAGGGCAAGAGGGGGCCCAGTTGAGATCATCCCCTCTTCTACTAGAGGTGAAAACATGGTCAGGACTCTACCACTCTAACTTCTAAAGGAACAACTTTTAGCAAAGGAAACAGTGGAAAAATGGCCCAAGGGTCAGTGAAAAGGGTTTAGGTGGATACCCTTCTGTCCTGAGGGTGGGGGGCCTGGTTCAATCCTTGCTATGGGGCCCTTACTCTCTATGTACGCCATTGGATATGACAAAAGGTATTTGGAAGCACTGCACGTATCTGATGGTGTACGTGCAGCTCCAATGTAAATCTAAAGAACGCCGCACGCCTCTGATGTAGCCTCCGACACTTAGTTGGAGGCTACAGTTGCCTGACCATGCCTCTTATTAATGTGTTGCATCTTCTGATGTATGTCTGTCAGCACAGAAATCTACTCCAGCCAGGAGCTGGAGTATATTACTGGTGTAATGTGAGCCAGTTTTCTGGGGCACATGGTGTTAAATTGGGCAGCAGAGTTCCCGTCCACAGCCCGCCTCCTCCTGCCAACACCCTGCTCACGTTTTTAAAAGTGGCAAGGGTGTCGGAAAAAGCTAAAAAGTCGCATATATTGTGGCATTTGTGACAAAATATGTGACTTTTTTTATGCCAGAAAACTGGTGTAGAAAGTTAGTACCTGACCCCCACAGTGATGTATTACATTCCGCGTACAGTGCCACATAAATATAGCACATAACAAAATATAATACAATAATCTACTGTATACTTTTTCTTTTTCTCTGAGTGAAATCCACATGGGTCAGAGTCTTGGCCTCTGAAAAAAAGGGTTAAGTTCCTGCATTTCTCCCCATGGTAGAGCCATCAGTGGATACCTGATTCAAGGCCGCAAATTTGCCAGTCTGACAGCCCTCGGCTTCTACTGCACCCAGGACATGAGACATAAATCACGGCAGAGGATGGACGCGTTCCTGAGGCTGCAAGAGACTCATGTCAGCATGAAAATGATTATTTAAGGATTGACTGAGAGAAGCTTTTCTTTCCCTTCTCTGTCACCAATTCTGTGGAGATTTGGAGGAGTGACAATTTACAGCTATTTCTTGTCATTTATACTGTGAATTACGGCGGCTGCGGTGTGGGCGACTTGTAAATCACTGTCCTAACACATCCATTAATATTCCACAGGAGAGGCGCTTGGTGTGGACCCATAAACTCATATTACACAAGTGTCTATGGATCCTGGCTGCCTGCAGACTGAGGAGGAAATATTACCTTGTTCCTTGGGATATTTGACTGGTAGATAAACACAGGGCGACAGAAAATAAACTTGTATTTCCCTATATTACAGCTCCAGGGCCGGCTTTAATCTGTTATTCATTTCTGTAGTTACTGCAAAATGCAGACAGGTGAGACTTCACATCGGTATAGTCAAAGAAAAGCACCAAATGTGATATCAGGAGTGGAGCACAAGTCATGAAGAGGCTGGGGTAACAGGGGCAGTGGTGGCATATAGCTGACATACTGATGAGATGAAATAGGAGACTGAAATGCAGTCTGAGCTGCAGACTATATGTTATAGAGCAGAAGGAGCTGAGCAGATTGATATTAAATTGTATGGGAACAATTTGGTATGACTTGTTTTTTATTGATCTACATCCCATGCTCACTCTGAGGTCAGGGGTCCAGTGGGTGGTACGACAACCATTAAAGAGGCTCTGTCACCCGGATCAACTCTATTAAACAGTACATACTGGCTGCTAGGGCTCATCATACTGATTTAAACAATACCTTTCTTTTGTCTGTACGATCAATAGCTGCAGAGAAATCTCTGTTTTTATTCCTATGCAGATGATCAATTGGAGCACCAGGAGGCGGGACTGAATTGTCTGAGCACTGCTAGGTAACTCCCCCTGTGCTCTGCACACTCCCCCCCTCCCATTGATTGACAGGACTAGACATCAAGCTGAGGGCAGAGCTGTGTCCTATCCTATTCATATCTACTGTATATATCTGTATTATACACACTGTGTGCACCACACAGATCTGCTCAAAAAGCTAATCTACATATAACTGCTTTATTCACAGGCACAATATATGATTATACAGACACCAGTAATGTGTGCTAGCTAATAAGTATAGAAAAAACATTAAACGCTAGGTGGTAATAGTATAGATTGGTGGTATAGTGGTCTACCCTGTATGTAGACATCCTTGGTTCATGTCCCAGGAGAAATATATGTTTTCTTTCTATTTTTTATTTTTTTTAACTTTTTTTTTTAATCTAAAACCATATTAAAAGGATATACTATAATAAATCATATCATATAATAATAAGGCCTTACTATATTGAGAATAGTGTTTGTTTGGTTTTTTGCTACAACCTATTACCTGTTTATTCACAGACACAATATATGATTATAATGAAACCAGTAATATTTATTAGCTTTCTAAAAGACATTAATCTCAATATGATAAGGATATAGACTTTTCTTATTGGATAAATGTGGAAGAAAAAAACATATTTGAAGAAAAAAACCTTGAAGTCTCTCCCAAGATTTAAACCAGGGATCTCTACATGCAAAACCAATAGCTTAACCCATTCATATCCGAGGGTCATTGATGCCCCCATGTCCACATCTAATTTAGCAAATCTGACATGTGTCACTTTAGGTGGTAATAACTGTAGAACGCTTTTACTTATCCAAACCGTTCTAAGATTGTTTTCTGGTGACACATTGTACTTCATAACACTCATAAATTTAAGTAAATATATTACCCTTATTTATGAAAAAATCCCAAATTTACCAAAAATTTTGAAAAAATTGCAATTTTCAAAATTTCTATTTCTCTGCTTTTAAAACAGAAAGTGATACCTCATAAAATATTTATTACTTTACATTCCCCATTTGTCTACTTTATGTTGCCATCATTTTTTTTAAGTGTCATTTTATTTTTTTAGGACGTTAAAATTTTAGAATCAATTCTTATCATTTTTTAGAAAATTTCAAAAACCCACTTTTTAAGGACCAGTTCAGGTCTGAAGTCACTTTGTGGGGCTTACATAGTGGAAACCCCACATAAGCGGCCCCATTTCAAAAACTACACCCCTCAAGTTACTCAAAACTGATTGTGTAAACTTTGTTAACCCTTTAACTGTTTCACAAGAATTAAAAGAAATGGAGATAAAATTTCTAAATTTCACTTTTTTGGCAGATTCTCCCTTTTAATCCATTTTTTTCTTTACCACATCGAGGGTTAACAGCCATACAAAACTCAATATTTATTACCCTGATTCTGCGGTTTACAGAAACACCCCACATGTGGTAGTAAACTGATGTAAGGGCACAAGGCAGGGCGCAGAATGAAAGGAACGCCATATGGTTTTTGGAAGGCAGATTTTGCTGGATTGGTTTTTAGACACCATGTCCCATTTGAAGACCCCCGGTGCACTCCTAGAGTAGAAATTCCCAAAAAGTGACCGCATTTTGGAAACTAGGGATAAGGTGCCAGTTTAATTGGTACTATTTTGGTGTACATATGATTTTAAATTGCTCTATATTACGGCAAGGTAACAAAAATATGGCTGTTTTGGCACCGTTTTTATTTATTTATTTTACAGCATTCACCTGAGGGTTAATTCATGTGTCATTTTTATAAAGCAGATCATTACGGACGTGGCAATATCTAATATGTATACTTTTTCTTATTTATTTAAGTTTTACACAATAATAGCATTTTTGGAAAAAAACATGTTTTAGTGTCTCCATAGTCTGAGAGCCATAGCTTTTTTATTTTTTTTATTATTGTATAGTACGAAGTGATATTGCTAGCACACAGCTCTAGAACAGGGCTCTGCCCACGGTATGTCTAATCCTGTCCATCAATGGGAGGGGGCGTGTGCAGAGCACAGAGGGTGTTACAGTGCTCAGACGATTCAGCCCTGTCTCTTGGTGCTCTAATTGCTCATTTGCATGTGAATAAAAATGCAGATTTCTCTGCAGCTGTTTATCATAGAGACAAAAGAAAAGTATTGTTCTAATCAGCAAGATGAGTCCTACCAGACAGTATGTCTGGTTTAATAGGGTTGATCCTGGTGACAGAGCCTCTGGACTGCCTACTGGACTCCTTAGTCTGATCTACAGGCTGTGTGTTATAGAGCAGGAGGAGTTGAGCAGATTGATGTTAAATTGTATGAGAACAATTTGGTATGACTTGTGTTTTATCGATCTTCATCCCTGCTGACTCAGGGTCCAGTGGGTGGTATGACTACTAGGCTGTCAACCATTAAGTAGGACTGCCTACTGGACTCCTAAGCTTATAATGAGCCAGGCACTATACCAATAAATTACAAATTAAACTTAAAGGAGTTGTCGGGCAGGAAAAATCATTTTAGACAAGGGCAGACATTACTCACTGATTCACACTGCTTCCATTCCTACATTTACCTGTTCCCTGCTGGTCTCTGCTTTCTGAAATGCCCAGTCATTTGTTGGGTGCACTGGGGGCCCACCTCTTCTCCTGCCACTTCCGAGATCAGCAAATGGACACCAGCAGGACCCTGTAAATGTTGGAATGACAAAATGTTTTTCTATTTTCTTAACCTATGGGAAACCAAAACAGTAAAACATGGCAAATCAGTCTGTGACTGGTAAAAAAAAAAGTCAGACATAGTGTAAAAAACAAAAAATACCTTGTCCTGTACATCGCCACTAGGGTCATTGATTGGCTTGCAGCAGTCAAATTCATGTAGACACCCATGGTGTTGGAACCAGGACACTTGTCCCATGTCTGTCTGTTGTCAACTTTTTAACTGTTTAATCTGTATAGCAATGTGCACGTCCACATTTTGAGATGGTCGCACATGCTCAGTATTACCCATATTCACTGTTAGAAGCTGTGACAATTCCAGGAAGAGTGTGCCCGCAGAAAAGACATGCCCCTGAGAAAAGACACACTCCCTTGAGAAAAAACACGTCCCCTGAGCTGCCACTCTGAAGAGAATCTAGCAAAGCAATTAGAGTAATTAATGGCGGAAGTTCTGGATCCATGTGAGGTACAGGTCTAGTTCTAGCTTTGTTAGAAAGAAATTATGTACTGTGGCAAAACCAACCTCGCCACTGGGTTTTGGAGGGGCCTGTTTGCCAGCCTCTTGCCCCAGGATTATGGGCCCTCTCATCAGCCCATGCTAAACTTTTGAACCCCTGGTCTAATTCGTGCCATTTTGGGATATGTTAAATGTCTGTGTGTACTGTAAAGGGTGGGACATTGTATACTGATTAGTGATGTCTGTCCTATTGTCCCCACGTGTGTATTGGCGATTTCCCTTTGTCCTGAGTGATAATTGAATGACTCCTCGGATGTCTCCAGGACAGAAGACATTGTGTATTCTCCTGCCTGTGATGATTACAGCAACCCGTTTAGGGTAATTGTATCACAGGCAGAGGGGAGGATTTTGTGTCGGAGTGTTTTACTGCATTGTATGTGTCTCAGTCTTCCTTCTGCTCCCCTAGGGGAGTGTCCACCAGGCGGGAGACCTGCATAAATACCGGGCAGGTAGCCCTCAATAAAGCGGATTCCCGTTAAACCATCAATACGGAGCCTCGTCTCGTAGTTGGGGGGAATTGCTACTTTGAAATGTTTTCTTGCCTGTTCCAGGAAAGGAGGATTTCGTATGGTTCCAGTTCGGTGGATTCCAGTGGTTGTGGGTTGCTGCTCTCTTTGGCAGGTGAATCGCTCGAACGGTATTAACCCTTACTATACCGGGTTATACCGTAACATGTACTATATGATGTCTGATTTTAATTTTTTACATCAATCATGGGATAACCCCTTTAACGTTTTTTTTTAACAACCTTAGGTCTTGCTCCATTGCTTCTGTTGCTCCTTCATGTGTTGACATGATTTCCATAGTCACATTGGTATGGCTAGACATTTATATATGTGTCTATTCACACTACGTACTGTATGTCTACATAGTTGTGTATGTCTGTTATTGACAGCCTGTAAAAATATCAAATGCCTCCTTTTTTAACTGTGTATTTTAATACAGTTGGGCGTATAGGATCCCACCAGACACCCTCTCGACTGCTTGATGGGATCTTAGCCTTAACTTTATATAAATGTTTCCCAATTTTTTTAATGTCTTTCCCAGGGACCTTCAGACTCGCAGTCATTAAAATGTCAGTGCGGGTTAAAAATCCCCTCTGCAGACAATTATATTGTGTGGCAGAGTCATATAAAGCTTTCCCACATTTCATGTCCTGCACCGAAGGACAGCAGAGTTTTATTGCTTGAATTTACACTAAAAACCCCACTGTGAGTGTCTGACATGGGGGGGGGGGGGAGTCTACTCGAAACACTTGTCCTGGTTTCATCTCCAGAACCTTTTCACAGAGGAGTCCCGCAGAGTCGGTGGTGGCTGAGGCTGGAGATTTTTACTTACAGTGTGTTAAACTCATATTGTGTAAAATAGCAGATTATACGCTGTCCATTTACCGTGAGAATTAAAGGAGGAAAAGTTATAACATCTACAGCACAGTGTCATGCAGACACGGTAGTGGGCTCTGTTATCATCGTCTGTCCCCCGTGTTAATGGCACTTTATGGTCACACTTTTGGACATGACTAATGCACACATCAATTTTCTGCTATCTGACTGGAATGGTATTTCTGATGATCTGTAAGTTTCAGTCATGGATAATACTATCCAGCTGTGTCTACCTCAACTTATTTATTAAAAGGGAAGACCACCTTTAGATGTCTTTCTGCATGTTATAGACCTATGTCGGCGAATGACTGGTGGCAGTCTGTGAGTTGCTCCTAATCTCATCTTTTTCTTGTAGATGGTTTCAGGAGAAGTTGTAATGGGCAGTATGGTAGGCAGAAGAGTGGCACAGTAATTCACATGGGCACACAGGCTGGTGCAAAACTTGAACTTTACTCTATAGAGGCTCAGGCCTGCAGGTAGGATAATGAGGTAGTTCTTAGTGGATACAGTATATACAGTACAATACTTGGTGGTTTCACTTCTTTGAGGCACAAACTCTTGCCAGTTACAGATTAGTAAATACTTAAGAGTTTGTTCTCATGACAAAGACTTATTCCCTATCTACAAGATAGGGGATGTGTCTCATCGTCAGGGGTCTGGCCGCTCTGACGTGAATGGGGGACCTGTGCTTCCCATTTGAATGGAGACAAGTATAAGCGCTCAGCTATCTCTGGCAGTTCATAGAATTTAATGGAGTGCCACTTATCGCCTCTCGGTTTATTCACTGGAAGACAGAACTTAGGCTCCCATGAGCAGAGGTGGACCAACGGTCAGACATCCGCCAATCAGGTACTTATCCCTTATCCAGTAGATAGGGGAAAAATGATGGAATGGGACATCCCCTTTAAGTGACAGTAGTGGCAACCTTCTGACACCATAATGCATTATCCCAGAATAGGGGAACTTGCAAAAGGGTAATTTGTTGTACTGTTAAGTGCAATGTTTTGATTTACTGTAGTTGTTAGGGGTTGTTCTGTGTTGGCTGAGGAAGAGAGATGACCTACATGTACTTAATGCTCAAAACTAGGCCTGAGTTCAGAGAATCATCGCCTGTGAGGTTTTTACTGCTGCATAAAAGTGCTCCAGAAAGAGAAGACGTTACAAGGAGCAGAATCTATAAGGCCCTGCATTGGAGTCAGTCAGCAAGGTATTGTACAAGTCTATGGCAGAAAGAGAGACCTTACTGCAATGCGAAAGAATATTGCTAACACACCCTTCCACACTTTGAAACGGTTATGCCAGCTGTGCCTTAATTATGTACCCCTCAGCCTGGGAATTACAGAAACATCTAAGAGCCTGAAGTTCTGCAGAGAGAGACTTTGCAAAGACAGCGAGCAAGAGTACCACAACCCCTGTCATTGCTGCTATCCAAACATTGCTACTGGGGAAGATTTACACTATGAACTTCTCAAAACTGTGCCTTACTGTTGGATGTACTACTACTCCTATTCTGCATTTTAGTAAAGAGAGTTTTATTTACTAGTAGCCTGGTTACTGACTCCTCATCCATCCGCCGTACACTTTATCCATTTCTATACTCCAAGCGTTACTTCCGGACAATCGCCTACTTATCAGTGGCAGAGACGGCCGCATTTACATGTAGCCATCTCTTCCACAGTACGGGGAGGACTGTTCGGTAATGCCATCTCTCGTCCCCATACAGATCCATTGTTTGCTGTCAGCAGAGTGCTTTTTTTTTACGGCACTATCTGATGCCGGCAAAAGATGATTTAGGTGTCAACACAAACCATTCTATTACCGGATGAATGAGAGTTTCGCTCATTCATTGGGTAATCAGTGGCATCTTTATACCAGAAGGTTAATGCTAATGAGCATTCGTATGAACACTTGTTAGCAATAATCTACCCGAACATCGGGCAATCTAAAGGGGCCTTTAGTTCTGCCTGCTCAGTTTTCACCAGCTCTCAAACATCTCTCTGACTCCTCTCAATAGGACCCACTGCTTGCTTGACCTCAGGCTGACTCACAACCACAACTACAGTACACTCTCATTAAGCATGGTCTTTTAAGAATACTTCAACAGTCACTTCAGTACAGTTTTGTACAATAATGGCTGCAAGGAGGAGATATTACTCTGCTACTGTGATACTTTCTATCACTCATTGCTCCCTCTTTCTACAGCCACACAGGAGCAACACCCGCGTCCTAGGGGTGGTATGTGAGTGTAATGGTGATGATGTGCCGAATGAGGGTACTAGAACTCACAGCTCAGTTGTCCCCTGGGCCAGCCTGCAGTGGAGGGGAAGACAGCACCAAATCCCTCAGGGGCACTCTCTATTGCAGGGTACACCAGCCAGATGGAAGTTGAGGTGCCCTTGATGGTATAGGTGTTTAAGGTGCTTTGGTGGCTGGGCCCCTGTGTTCATGACGCCAGCACCGTAAGGTGCAAATGTTAAGGGTAGTAGAAAGGATGAGGAGTCAGTTGTAGTAGAAACAGTTGAACATTTACTTAAATCAAATGTCTCAGGAGCATTGGTACAGTTCATCAGTACAGTGCACTTTTATGGCATGAAGGAGGATTCAGAAATTAGTTTAGCTGTATTCCTTACAACAGGTCTGGCAATTGTCAGTTAAGGAGTTTTCCTAATGATGTTACTTTACAGGCAAGACAAAAGTTCTTTTCTTAGATAGTTCTACTTTAAGTCCAATCTCTATCACTCAGATACTGAATATATTGGTTTCCTTACTTTATATTGAGCGATCCAATAAGGGCATTCTCCCTCATGGCAGGCAAACTCTCTGTTACATTATTTTATGCAGGATGCTCTCCTGAAAATGTTCAGGTTCACTATGTCCCAGAAGGCATTTAGTGAAAAAGGATAATTCTGCACACTAATCATCCAGTTGTGTCCAGGTACCTTTAAGTTCCTCCAGGTCACTGCTTTTGAAGTCCCTTGGCTAGACTCAGCTCTAATCTTCACTAGACTTTCTCTATATTCTTACATAGACTCAATTGTCTGTGCTGGGCTGCTGTGACTACTTGGTCTGTCCTCTCCAGGCTTGATCAGGGCCCAGAGGAAAGAAAGGCAGCTACATCTTGGACTGAGCCTGCTCTGCTCCTCCATACACTTGCTTCTCCTCTCTGCTTCCTACACACTCAACCAACTTTATTAGCAAACCCCAAGCTATATATAATATGTGGCGCCAGCACCACCTAGGGGCGAATAGATGTAATGACAATGCCAGCCTGAATTTAGGAATTACAATACATTAAATACATATACAGAAATTAAGGGGGCCACTTATACACACATAAGTGGGACGCTACACAGGCCTGATTGGCCTGACTGTCTTTCTCTAGTTGTGTACTCAATCTTCCATAGTCTAAGTGGGTATCCTTTTTCCCTATGCTTGTCGTTGCCCTGACACAAGGGTTTATTCCCTTAAAGGCATCCCATTCAGCCGGCACTACTATAAAAAAGTTAATACAAGGCACTTACTAATGTATTAGAATTGTCCATATTGCATCCTTTGCTGGCTGGATTCATTTCTCCATCACATTATACATTTCTTGTTTCCATAGTTACGACCACCCTGCAATCCAGCAGCGGTGGTCGCGCTTGCACACTATAGAAAAAAGCACTAGCCTGTGTGCGCTCCAACAGTTCCGGGACCAGAGAGACTGGCGCTTTTTCCTATGATGTGCAGGCATGACCACCGATGATGGATTGCAGGGTAGTCATAACCGTGGAAACGAGCAGCGTAACTCTCTTGTTACCTGTTGAAAGTCATTATATGACAGTGACACCTAGTGTTAACAGTGAGCACTACCACATTCACACATCATATACAGTATACAGTATACATTAATGCAGCAAAAATAAGGCATACAGTGTGAATACATACATTGCATTACACACACAAATGACACATTGAATACAATCTTCTTAGAACTTGCTCTCTATTTCTCATGATCTTGCTTTTGCTTGTTTGGTACAGATTACATTCATACTATCAGGGAAGGAAGTTAACAAGTAGCATAGCACTTGTTACCTCACAATTGTCATATTGCACCATTGCTCTTCCTTTTTATTACTTTTTTTTTAACTCAGTAGACTTTGAGCCTCCCTATTTATTGGGGCCCTGGTTGTAGTTACTATGGGGGAGAGTTATCAAACTGGTATAAAGTAGAACTGTCTTAGTTGCTCATAACATCCAATCAGATTCCACCTTTCATTTTCCAAATGAGCTGTCAAAAATGAAAGGTGGAATCTGATTGGTTGCTATGGGCAACTAAGCCAGTTCTACTTTACACCAGTTTGATAAATCTCCCCCTATGTCCGCATCCTCAATCACTATAATCTATGGCCACTTCAAACCTATGACCTCCACTATACAAACCTCTATGTATATGACACACAGCCTGACTGAAAAACATGGAGTATGTGACTGATACCTGTCTCCACAACATATTATAAAAGAAATGTGTCACGTAATCTGCCGCTTATCCTGGGCACACTCCGATGAATGCTTATTAACACGACTTGCAGAGGGTGGCAGTGCAGCCATGGGTCCGGGTTTTGGTCACAACTCTTTAAAGATGCAAATTGATATTCTTCCTCTCTGCCATATCTGGTTCTCTCCTCTCAGCTGATTCATTCCTTCTAGTGATAAATGGAAAGGCAGATATAACAATGAATATAAATTAGCTGTATCAGTTTTAATATTAATAATACAATCTGACAGACAGTAAACACGGATATAAAATCCTAAGGTCTATTCCACATAATGTCAGCCATTAGCCACATTTACTTGTGTCCTCAGATTTGCTAATGTATTTTGGATTGAAGGTGTTCAGTTTCTTCATGTTGAGTTCTAAAGAGCAGTGCATTGTAGGAGATGAAAAGACAGCTAGTGGGTAAGCTGTTAGGTCACATGACTGACACCGAGGTGGAGCGAAAGCGTTGTCAGTTTCTATAGGCAACCAGCCCAATTTTAAAAGCGGCTCTTTAAGTCATTAAAGTTTTTATTTATTTTTTTAATATTGATGTCCTATCCATCAATGTCAGATCAGCAGGTGTTCAACACCCTGCACTTCTGCCCAACAACTGTTCGGGAGTATCTCCAGTGCCATAACTACACAGCTACTACTGTAGGGGGTGATAAGGGGGCAACACGACTGTGTGGGGCCACTAACGGGGCATAACTACTGAGTGGGGACACTAAGGAGGCATAACTACTGTGTGGGGGCACTAAGGAGACATACCTACTATGTAGGAGGTGTAATAATGGGGCATAACTACTGTGTGGGGCCTGTAAGAGGGCATTACCACTGTGTGAGAGCACTTAGGGGGCATACTACTGTTTGGAGTCACTAAGGGAGAATAACTACTGTGTAGGGCCACAAAGGGGGTATTCTTACTGTGAAGGAGCATTAATGGGACATTCTACTGTGTATGGGCACTAAGAGAGCACTCTAATGTGAAGGGGGCATTAATGGGGAATAACTACTGCCTGGGGGCACAGTGGTGATTGGGCAGGGATGTTCATGTATAAATAGGCTTTGAGCAAGTTAAAGGTATGTCTTAGAGTAAATATATTTGCCGTGACGCACTATGCATGTTGCTGCTGTCGTCACTCATAGGACTTTTGAAAAGTATGAGGGTATACCCTAAGGGTCAGTTCGCACGGCTGATTTTTAAAATACACGTGTAAAAAATTAGCGCTGATTTCAAGAAGATTTTTACGCCTCAAAATTATGCGCGTTTTTGATGCATTTTTTTGTAAAGCGTTTTTAAAGGGAAACTGTCATCAACTTTATGCTGTCCGTACTGAGGGCAGTATAAAGTAGTGACAGAAATGCTGATTTCAGCGGTGTGTCACACATCAACTAAAAGTAAGTGGTTGCCGAGAACCAGCATCATAATCATTGCAGCCCAGGCCTTGAAAAGAGTCAAATCTACCTGAGAAGAGTTCTGGTTATTCATAATCTCCTGCTCTCCTGTCCATCTGCTTCTGCAATGATTATGATGCTGGTTCTCGGTAACCACTTACTTTTAGCTGATGTGTGACACACCACTGAGATCAGCATTTCTGTCACTACTTTATACTGCCCACTGTACGGTCAGCACAACGTTGATGACAGGTTCCCTTTAAGGCACATTTTTGTTGTTGTTTTTTTAGACTCCACAGCTTGGTTTCTCTGCCAACCATACAAACTCCACCTTTCTTCATCCCAGGAGCCAGTTTAAATAATATATGATAGCACATCTGTATGTTCCCTTTGAGCTCCAATAATCACATTAAAGTACACAGCAATGCGCCTTTTAATGAAAATGTTAATACACATATCCAGAATTACACTTATTATATACCAAAACAAAAAGTACACTCCCCTTTTTTAAAAAAAAATGTATTCAAAGTTTTTTTAAATTCTATAGTACTTTCCCCACAAGCGCTCTTGTCATATGAAAAAACTTGCGTTTTTTCCTGATTCCCATTAATTTGAATGGGGAAATCAGCACTGATTCTGCCCGAAGATAGGGCATGCTGCTTCTTTTTTACACGCTTCTTTTTTACACATGCAAAATAGAGGCAAGTGCTGACTTCCACTTAAATTAATGAGAGGCTGTTCAAAGGCGTTTTTTGGCTTTAAACAGCCAAAACAGCCGTGTGAACTAACCCTAAAGTATAAGACAGCATATTATACAAGAAGTAAAGTAAATTCAATATCATATGAAGAGTTAAAAATTGTAATGTTGCTCAAAGTCAGATTACGCCTTTTGCTTGGTTCATTAGGTCTGCGTCTGGTTTCACCGTATGTATGAGTGTCTAGATTGGATCATTTCCAGCCATTTGGTCAAACCACTTCCATTATAACAGGGACGTGGAAGTGTGGTTAGAAGATAAATCTGCACGCAGGCCTAAAGCATTACCTGACGACATCCTACAAACACATTACTCAGCGTTCCCCAAAGTATTTCAGTCAATATTTATTGTATTATTACTTGTCTTTGTGGTTGCTTTCAGTCAATTTCAAATATATCACTGAGCAGGACCCTGACTACTAGAATTAAAGGGGTTGTCTCACTTCAGCAAATGGCATTTAGCATGTAGACAAAGTTAATACAAGGCACTTACTAACTCCTTAAGGACACATGACGTATGGGTACGTCATGTGTCCAGTCCCTGAAGATGGCACCCGCTCCTGCTTGCTGCGGGCACCATCGCTGCGGGGGTCCGGCTGATTCCTGTAGCTGACCCCCGCAGCTGATGATCGCGGTCGGCAGCGCTGCCGATCGCGATCATTTAACCCCGCAGATGCCGTGATCAATCCTGATCACGGCATCTGCTGCAGCTAAACCGAAGTAAAACTCTGGTAGCGCTCCGGCTCCCCCTAGTGGTGATTGGGAGAATCGGAGCGCTGTAAGGGATAGCCTTAAGCCTTTCATTCAGCTTAAGGCTATCACTTACTATTTCCTATGGAGCCCTTGTTAGCAATAGGGCTTCATAGGAAAGTAGTAAAATGCTCATAAACTCCAATACAAGTGTATTGGAGTTTATGATAGAAGCAATCAGGTAACTGATTTATATAGGTCCCTATATAAAATATAAAAAAATAAAAAAAAAAATAAAAAAACCCTAAAAATTTAAATCATCCCCCTTTCCCCAAAATTAAAATAAAATAATAAAAAAAATACACATCATGGGTGTCGCAATGTGTGAAAACGCCCATAGTATAAAAATATAAAAATATATTTCCCATACGGTAAACAGAAAAACGGAAAAAAGCGCCCAAATGGCCGATTTGCCGTTTTTGGACGCTTCATTTCCTCAAAAAAAATTAAATAAAAAGCGATCAAAAAGTCCTACAAACCCCATAATGGTATCAACTAAAAGTTAAGATCGCCCCGCAAAAAAATAAGCCCCCATACAACGCCATACACTTATTTACAAATACGTTATAGCGGTCAAAACATGGCGACAAAAAATAAATAAATTTTTTTTCCCACTTTTGAATTTTTTTTCACTATCAAAACGCAAGAAAAGCTATACATATTGGGTATCGCCGGATTCGTACTGACCTGTCGAATAAAACTAAATGGTCAGTTTTATCGCAAATCAAACGTCGTAATTTAGAAACCCGTAAAACTGTGGTGAAATTGCTTTTTTTTTGCAATTTCACCCCATTTGGAATTTTTTTCCCGCTTCCCACTACACCGTATGCATTATTAAATGATGGCGTTGGAAAGTACAACTTGTCCCGCAAAAAATAAGCCCTCATATGGCCATGTGAACGGAAAAATAAAAAAGTTATGGCTCTTGGAAGGCATAGAGCGCAAAACGAAAAGCAAAAATGAAAAAACCCTGTGTCCTTAAGGGGCTAATGTATTGTATCAATATTGTCCATATTGCCTCCTTTGCTGGCTTGATTTATTTTTCCATCAAACTTGTTGTTTCCATGGTTATGACCACCTTTCAATCCAGCAGCGGTCGTCATTCTTGAACACTATAGAAAAAAAAGCCTCTCTAGTGGACGGGACCATGGGAGTGCGCATAGGCCGGCACTTTTCCCTAGTGTGCAAGCCAGGGGCATAGCGTGGGGGGGGCCAGGGGGGCCGTTGCCCCGGGCGCCACACTGCAGGGGGGCGCTGGCTGGCCACTATGATTTTTTTTTTTTTACATAACTTCAAATAAATTAGTCCATCCACGTCTGCTCTGTCTCGGTGCGCGCCCCGATGAGTCCCAGGACAGCCCGAGCCAGAGCCCGCCCCGTAGTGCAGTTCAAAATAGGCTCCGTCCACCTTCCAGACAGGAAAGGCAGTGCAGAGCCAGGCAGCAACAAGAGAGGGAGATTTACGCGCGTACGGCTGCTTCAGTCAGAGGAGACTGCCAAGGCAGCTGCTGCCCGCCCGCCGTGCCAGAGTGCCCGCCAACGCCAAGACAGACAAGTACTGTGTCTGTCAGAGAGCCAATATCATCACTAGTCAAAAGTATCATCACTAGCCAAGTTTTAGGCTACTTTCACATTAGCGGCAGGGCAGTCTGGCAGGCTTTTGCAGCGGGTGAACAGCCTGTCGGATCCGTCCTGCCGCTACTTCGCGTGTGCCCCCGCCGGACTGTTGCTCCGTCCCCATTGACTATAATGGGGGCAGTGGCGGAGTTCTGGCAGCCTCTCTCTGTGAACTGCTGCGCTGCCACCGGAACTCCACCACCGCCACCATTATAGTCAATGGGGAACGGAGCGGTAGTCCAGGGGCACACATGAAGTAGCGGCAGGACGGATCCAACAGGCTGTTCAACCACCAGAATAACCTGACGGACTCCCCTGCCACTAATGTATATAAAGTCTGAATGGGGGCCAAATGAAATATATATAGTCTGGGTCGGGGCCAAATTAAGTATATATAGTCTGAATGGGGGCTAAATGAAATATATACAGTCTGGATGGGGGCCAAATGAAGTATATACATCTGGGTCACAGTGGGGACATGTTGGGGGCACTGTAGGAGCACTATTACTACCATGTGTGCTCTAGCAGAGAATTATTACTATTGGTGGGACTTTGGGGAGCACTATTACTGTGGGTGCTCCCTGGCTCAATATCGACTTAGCACAGTTATTTTTGGGGGATGTTATGTTTACACCATTAGTGTCAGGGGCCGTATTTCCTGGGCGCAGTTACTGAAGGGCACTGTGTGCCAATAATTATTGAAGGGGCATTTTCTTTGTGGGACTAGTATTTATCAGGGGGTTTACCTATTTCTTCAGTATAGTATTGGGGAGCACAGTAGCACAGTATTGGGGGTAGTAGGATGGTTTGTCCAGAAGATGGGAGGATGATGGAAAAGTAGTAAACTAAGAATTTTTTGTCAAACTGCAGCGACGAGAAATGTCTGAAAAATGGCGGTCTGGTCTGAAGGTCTAAAATGAGAAGATGAGGAAATAAAACATCTACATCAAAGGAGACGTCACTGGATGTAAGAGGTATGGGGCGCTGTATTACCCTGTATGTTCTGTAGTGATAGGGGGGGGATATAGAATTTGGCCCACACTGTAGCAGCCCAGCCCCAGACTTCAGGTCACACTGTGTGTGTTCTGAATTCTGGGGGCTCACACCCATCTACTACATTATCTGTAGTCAGAGAGTTAAAACTGTTTTATCTGTGGGGTTACATAGGACTGCAGGAAATATCTACTACATTATCTGTAAAAAAAAAAAAAAAAAAGGGGGCGCGCAATACTTGGTTCGCCCCGGGTGCTGGCAACCCACCCTACGCCACTGGTGCAAGCATGGCCATTGCTGCTGGATTACAGTGTGGCCGTAACCCCTGGATACAAACAGTGTATAATGTGATGGAAAAATGAATCAGCAAAGGAGGCAATATAGACAATCACAATACATTAGTGAGTGCTTTGTATTAACTTTATCTATATGATAAATGCTATTTGTTGATGTGAGACAACCAAATTAAGGCTGCTGATACACTACATGTGTAAAGAGCTTTTTAGTAGAAATCCCAAATTTGGAGGTTTCTTTTTTTTACATAGAAAGCAACATACAAATAAAAGACCTCTACATAGTGAATGCACACGAGTAAGTGTAGGCCCTCTTCTACCTGGGGCAGATAGTAAAATAGCTGCACCACTCCTGATCATACTATCACGACTATACTTCTAGAAGTACTCAAAGTACCAGCATAGCACTAGGACCAATACAATACAGTCCCTGTGCCCTTGTGCATCTCCATCAAGACCCACAACTGATGCAGAGAGGTTGTAGCTTTGGCAGCCCAGACAGGTTCCTATCCCCCTATGATACGTGTTAGACAATATACAACCTGTCTGTAAAGAACCATAGTGAATAGAAACAATAGAGCAAGTCTGTTAAATAGAGCAAGGCCAGCGAATAAGGGAAGAAATCCAGACTTATGTCCATTGTGTCAGGAGTTGTATTTACTGCGGAAGTTCAAAAGTTAATTTTTCTGAAACAGGAAAGTGGAGTTATTTCTTGGCCCAACCTCAAAGTCTTTGGAATCCTAAATACAATTCTCAAGGCTGAGGGATGATAATAATATATATTTCTATACATGTTGCATGTGTCAATACCCAGGAAACATATTCAGAATGTGTCTATTTTAACTCAGAGTCGGTTTGGGGGTCCCACTATTGTTTCCTGTTTCATATGGAGAATTGTATCCGTCTCCATTGTCAGCTAAACAAACATATACAATGCTAGATATGTATAGTTATGTACATAGCGTGTGGCTCTGAGCCATTGATAATTTGGGTTGCAACCTGAGCCACGGAACAAGCTAACATCAAAATATATTAGACAATGGTAATTATGCCCAAGGCAATTCTCAGTAGGAGCAAAAGAAAGGTCACCTGAGCAGTGTACCACTTTGTAGCCTCTACTGCTATCATTATACATACAGACTATAACATTAAAGGGGTTCTCCTGTCCTATAATGATTTAATTATCTGCTCAGTGTACCCCAAAACACTGCATATTTTTACCCCATATCATATACCTGTTTTTCATGTCAGCACTTTCCTTCCCCTGTTCTCAGCATCACTGCATCCAGGCAGGATGTTTACATGCAGAACTTCCTGTTTTCATCAGCTTCCTGCTGGGTTTTCTAACCAATCTCTGGATGCTTGCTCCACCTAACATGAAGAGGAGAGGTGTACAGAGCATCATTACTGCAGAGCAAACAGTGTGGCAGGCTGAGCAAGCCCTGAGAAATATTACAGAGCAAATCATGCTGGGATTGGTTAGCAAATCCCACTGGAAGTCAAAGAAAACAGGAAGTTCTGCATGTAAACATGCTGCCAAGAGGCAGTGATGCTGAGAACTGGGGGTGGAATATACTGACTTGAACACAGGTATATGGAACAAAAATATGTAGAGTTTTGGGATATACTGGGCAGATAAAAATGTTTTTAATTATGGGACCAATAAACCCCTTTTATGATATAATATATAATGACAGCAGCAGAGATTACAAAGCGATACACTACTCATTTGACCTTGCCCTTGCTCCTACTGAGGATTGCCTCATTACAGGAGAGACAAGTTACTTTTTCTCTCTTTTCTGACCTTACTGTTTAAATGGGTAGTCCCAAAAAAACTAATTTTACATTTTGCAAACCAGCGCTTGGATCTGAATATTTTTCAATGGCATATCATAAATTTTTTTGTATAGCCACTGAATTGTTCAAGAAAATGTATCTGTATATCTCCATCTGCTGATTGATCTTTTCCTTATTTCTCTGTCTATATCGCATAAAGTTAAACCTTTTTTGGGATCTGTGAGATGGATCTCTCAAACACCCCAAGAGCTGCAGTACAACAGGATGCCCTAAAACAGCTTCTTTGTTGTGTTTACGACAATTTTCTGGACTACTGTACCCCTTTAAGAAATAATTTTATTCCTTAACTATGCTACAGTTCCAGTTTAGGCCCATAACCTGCATACAGATGCACCATTCCTAAAATTCCTTATTTTATGTCTAGCCTGCATGTTGCCCATACAGCAGTGCCATAAATGAGGTGGTCCCAACATCGAACCTTCATCTTGGCGTCTTACTAAAGTTTGCAGAAAATATTATTTCAACATTCAAATCGTATCTATATAGCACCCTCTGATGTTTGTTCTTTTCTTCATTTCTCTGTCCATCTCAGTAGTATTGTTGAGGTGGACGCACATGCTCAGTTCCATCCTTCAACCATCTTCTGTTAGAAGCTGTGATAAGGAGAGAGCTTTGGCAAAAGGACTCTTTCCCTGAGCAAGGAAATGCCTTCTGAGAAGGGACATGCTCCCTGAGCTGCCAGGTTGACATAAAAGTAGCAAGCAATATGAGCAATAAACTGGTAGATCTCTGGATCCATGTGAGGTATACAACTGGTTGTAGCCTCGTCCGAAAGAGTTGGTATGTACTATATGATGTGTGTTCATTTTTTAGATTAATCATGGGATAACTTCTTATGCTCTGGCACAGAAAGTAAAGCATTTTGGGGGATCTGTGAGATGGGTCTCTCAAAGACTCTAGGGTCTGCAGTACAACAGGATGCTCTCAAACAGTTTTGTCAACTTTGTCAATTTCCCAGACCACTGTACCCCTTTAAGAAATGTTTTTTTTCGCTAACTATGATATGATGCCAGTTTAGGCATTATAATTGGCATACAGCTGTACCATTCCTAAAAATCCCTTATTTTATGCCTAACCTGCAGGTTGCCTGTACAACAGTGCCATAAATGAGGTGGTCCCAACATTTCACCTTCATCTAGTTTGCAGAAAAGTTTAAAAAAAAAATTCTTTCAACATTTTTTTTCTGCCATGTGCAGTGAAGTCAAGAGAAAAAACAATTCCATTATCAAGTGTAAGCTGCATCCAGGTCTACAGCAAGTGTGAGAACACCCTGTGAAACTGATCAGCGATGGTACAAGACTTCCTGTAGTCACCACATCGGGTGAGAGGAAAAAGATTGCCTTGTCTCCGTCACCAGGGTAAGACTATATTATCTCATGCTGAGGCACTTCTAAATGAATATGGATTAAACATTATATGCACATTAAAACTCGGAGAAGGACAAGGGTTTTAATCAGATTACAATAAATGTCAGATGGAATTATTCATGGTCGGCCATATTTTTAAAGGCTCATCAATACATTTTCTGTGCCTCAATGCATCTGTTGGAAAGCATTCAAGAGCTATTATCATCCATTTCTACCGTGAGGGATTACTGCACTTCAGATCGTCATTCCGTGGATAATAAGACGAGGGAGCTCGCTTATAATGAACCCACCTAGTCATATCGCACCTGAGAGGAGCCAGGGAAATACAACAGGGATTTGGCTCCTGGTCCTCACCGTCACAGGCAGAAAAGTCATCTGTTCTCGGTTAATGGTTGTAGGCGGATTGTGTGACGCCATTTAAGAGGTCAGGGATATTAGACACCTTCTAAGCATTGGACCGTCTTTCTGAAGGGTTGCTCTCGTCTGCAGTTATATTTACATTCTCTACATCTCATTGTATGGTCAGCAAATATATTATCCAGCATCTTTTGTCAGAAATGATTATATATAAATATATAGAAATATATACTACATATAACACACCCTCTTACTGGGTCGGATTTGAGGTTGAATGCAATAAATGAGACAAGAGTGAACGTATAAAAAAAGCTATATTGTATAATGTGGAAAATTGATACCATAGTTATTATTGATGAGTATATATGGAGTTACAGTGGAAGAAAAATAAATAAATATTACATAGAGAGAGACTTATACACACATAACAATGATTACAGTTACCATCCAAGATGACAAAACTTATACAACAGAAAACTCCTTAAACCTTACAGTACATATTTACCACAAGGGCCTTTTTAGGTCTGTCCACCAGTCTCCTCTCCTGTTCCCTTCCAACTTCCTTCTCTCCCTTCCAAGATTCTCCCAGCCTCTTCCAGCTTCCCCCTATACCCCAAACATGGATCTTTTATCCCTTGAGAGCTCTCAACACCCCCCTCCTTGTGAACGCCCCATATCGGTTATCTGAGAGTCTGTGGGCCTGAGCCTTGGTCAACCAGTCATTTTAGCATTTTATGACACTTCTCCACTATTGACATATGTTGGGTGCTCTTTGTTCTCTGCCAATCGGCATATGTAAGAGATACAGGATCCTACACCTTTATCTGTTAGAATCAGAGTAAGACAAAAGGAGCTATATACATACTAATGAAGTATACACACGTATAGTCACCTAACCGTCTCTGATTCACACAAATAATTCCCTCATAACCTATAAAATATAATGCATATATTATTTCCAAAACCTGTATTTCTTACACTTAGTACGATGTGTTCATTATCTTGGTGCTGTTTTCAGGACCTGTCACCTCTCCTGACATGTCTGTTTTAGTAACTACACTTGTATTCCCCATGTAATAATTATTCTGGAGCATCTATTCTTATGACACAATGATGTGCCATTCCTTTATTATTCCGGCTAGAAGTTTACAAATAAATTGCCAGCAGTCTGCAGTAAAGGTACTGCTGGGTGTTACCAGTATCAGGTGTGTCTGACTCTGTCCAATCAGTGCTGCCAGTGGCAGAACATGCAGGGACACACCCCCAACTGGTAACATCCAGCTGGACCTTTACAACAAGCTGCTGACAATTCATTTTAAACCTTCTAGTAGAAACAGAGGAATGGCACAGCATTGAGTCTTAAGAATAGATGCTCACAATTGTTATTACAGGGAGAATGCAGGTAGTTACTAAAAGCGACATTTTTAAAGAGGTGAGAGGTCCTCTTTCAGTTTATTTTATTCTGTGCAATGTAAAAAATATAAGGCTGACTGGAAACCATCGGCAAGTAGGCTAACTGCTAATGGTGACAGATGCAATACAGCCTGCACCTTTATATATATATATATATATATATATATATACAGTGGAGGAAATAATTATTTGACCCCTCACTGATTTTGTAAGTTTGTCCAATGACAAAGAAATGAAAAGTCTCAGAACAGTATCATTTCAATGGTAGGTTTATTGTAACAGTGGCAGATAGCACATCAAAAGGAAAATCGAAAAAATAACTTTAACTAAAAAATAGCAACTGATTTGCATTTCATTGAGTGAAATAAGTATTTGAACCCTCTAACAAAAAAAGACTTAATACTTGGTGGAAAAACCCTTGTTTGCAAGCACAGAGGTCAAACGTTTCTTGTAATTGATGACCAAGTTTGCGCACATTTTAGGAGGAATGTTGGTCCACTCCTCTTTGCAGATCATCTCTAAATCCCTAAGGTTTCGAGGCTGTCTCTGTGCAACTCTGAGCTTGAGCTCCCTCCATAGGTTTTCGATTGGATTAAGGTCCGGAGACTGACTAGGCCACTCCATGACCTTAATGTGCTTCTTCTTGAGCCACTCCTTTGTTGCCTTTGCTGTATGTTTTGGGTCATTGTCGTGCTGGAACACCCATCCACGACCCATTTTCAGTTTCCTGGCAGAGGAAGGAGGTTGTCGCTCAGGATTTCACGATACATGGCTCCGTCCATTTTCCCGTTAATGCGAATAAGTTGTCCTGTGCCCTTAGCAGAAAAACACCCCCAAAGCAAAATGTTTCCACCCCCATGCTTGACGGTGGGGACGGTGTTTTGGGGGTCATAGGCAGCATTTTCTTCCTCCAAACACAGCGAGTTGAGTTAATGCCAAAGAGCTCTATTTTGGTCTCATCAGACCACAGCACCTTCTCCCAGTCACTCTCTGAATCATTCAGGTGTTCATTGGCAAACTTCAGACGGGCCTGCACATGTGCCTTCCTGAGCAGGGGGACCTTGCGAGCCCTGCAGGATTTTAATCCATTGCGGTGTAATGTGTTTCCAATGGTTTTCTTGGTGACTGTGGTCCCTGCTAATTTGAGGTCATTAACTAACTCCTCCCGTGTAGTTCTAGGATGCTTTTTCACCTTTCTCAGAACCATTGACACCCCACGAGGTGAGATCTTGCGTGGAGCCCCAGAGCGAGGTCGATTGATGGTCATTTGTGCTCCTTCCATTTTCGAACAATCGCACCAACAGTTGTCACCTTCTCTCCCAGCTTCTTGCTAATGGTTTTGTAGCCCATTCCAGCCTTGTGCAGGTCTACAATTTTGTCTCTGACATCCTTGGACAGCTCTTTGGTCTTTCCCATGTTGGAGAGTTTGGAGTCTGCTTGATTGATTGATTCTGTGGACAGGTGTCTTTTATACAGGTGACTAGTTAAGACAGGTGTCCTTAATGAGGGTGACTAATTGAGTAGAAGTGTCTAACCACTCTGTGGGAGCCAGAACTCTTAATGGTTGGTAGGGGTTCAAATACTTATTTCACTCAATGAAATGCAAATCAGTTGCTATCTTTTATTTAAAGTTATTTTTTCGATTTTCCTTTTGATGTGCTATCTGCCACTGTTACAATAAACCTACCATTGAAATGATACTGTTCTGAGACTTTTCATTTCTTTGTCATTGGACAAACTTACAAAATCAGTGAGGGGTCAAATAATTATTTCCTCCACTGTATATATTTATATACTATATCTCAAATGATTTGCACTGGGCATAGAGCGAAATAGCAAATCGTCTTTAAGTCCACAGCTCAGTAGTTTATGTGGTTGCTTGAGGTTTTGATTTGATACTACTGTGTATTTGGGGTTCACACTCCATCTATGCAGAATATTTGCATGACTACTTTTTCATTGCATTGTAATTTTTGTCATCATTGCACACCTATCAGGACATATCATCAATAAAATGGGTATGGGAATCAACTATAACCATCAAGCCATGCCTTCTACTTTACTTTTGGGGTCCATTATTATGTCAGATCTTGGGCCCATCCATTGGTAACTCAGGTGGACCAGTCTGACCTTGACTGCCTGATACCGTAATACAGTTTAGTTGATGTTTCTGTGGGTAACACAATGGTAAAATCTTAGCTTTCTGCGCTTGGATCCACATATCAGACCTTCCATGCTTGCGTCATCATCATACAACCTTGTGATATAACTTGACAGCAAAATTGCACGTTGCTACCATAAAGTACATCAGAAGACCAGTGGGAAAAGACAGATTTAAGGCGCCACGTGTGGTTCTCTCCTGCCATAGTGCTGCCACTACACTGTATCTGAACATAACCATAACATTGTGCCAATGTACAATATATTACCATATGCAGAGTACAATGTGATATGTAGTCCCAAGTCCATGATCAGTGATTTTATTTTACAACGGAATACATATCCTAAATAGAATTTTTTTGGGGGGCTTACCAGTCTGTTCCTCACCTCCACATGTCGTATCTCAGCAATGAACACAGTCCTTAACATACCTAAGTGTAATGTCGCTGTGGCTATGACCGCGGAAGTGATCGGTGTGGTAGTAAAATGTAATATTTTATTACGTCATATGCCAATAATGCGTTGAATTCTTCTGACATCATCGCCTAATGCGCCCAATTACCTTGATAATGATTATGTCTAAGTACACGCCGGGAAGAATAAGAGCAATCAATAAGGTTATGTGAGGCTAAAGTAACAACACATCATATCACCGAGATAAAGTGCAGGGGGCTCTACAGAGGACCAGGTCAAATGCTGAAATATTTAAAGAGGAGTCATTGAGCCGATCAACACTATGGCTGGTGCCTGCTGCACGAAAACCAGTATAACATGAGCTTTACCGCACATATATAATAATTGTTCTAAAAATTAGATAGGAGCTGGCGATGGAGTAATAGCCAGTGTCACAAAAATTGGTATTGCTATACCAACTTACAGTGGAAAACTATTTCCCAAATTTCTGTCCATATATATATTGGCAACAAAAACTATTTCTGCGTGTGTGCCATAAGAAAAGCCAGAAAGGTCCCAAAAATAATTTGAGGAAAGTTTATGACAAACTTGTCATCAGAAGGGATAATTAATCTATTATAGGGGTTGAGCATCGGAGCAGTTCATGCTCCGATGCTCTCCTTTGCCCTGCGCTAAATTGCGCAGGGCAAAGGCATTTTCCGGAGTTCCAGTGATGAACCAGGCTCTTTATGGGGCTTCCAGGAAGCCCGGTGACGTCGCCGGCACTGATGGGCAGGCTTTAGCGCTGCCCTAGCCTATAAAACGGCTAGGGCAGCATTAAAGCACGCCCATTAGAGCTGGTGACGTCACCGAACACGCTGCCGGGTGGAAGCTTCCGCCAGGCAGTGTCTTATTGTAAACAAAAGAGCAGGGTAAGGGAGCGCATCGGAACATGAGATGCTCCAATGCTAACATCAGGGGTGCTGCCTGGGTGAAATTATGGGTATGTCCGGGTTCAGCTCTGAACCCGGACAAACCGTTTAATTTATCCAGTTGTTACTTTTGCAAAAATGGTTGAAGCAAAGCAATTAGAAAATTCCCCATAATACAAAATATCAATAAAGTCTTTCTTGGTACTGGTTCACGCCACCTTGTACTTGTTTGCCTCCCACCTCGTTTCCATGATCGTTGGGTTGGTTCACCTCTCCGGTGTAGAGAGTTCAGCATAGTTTCTCCCCAGCCATTAGTAAAGTAGATAAAGCCAACGGGGACTGGGTCCATTAGCAGGGACTTAACGGTACTTAAAGGGGTTGTCCCATCTCAAGGTTTATGGCCGCTAGTGCAGTGACCAAGTGGGGAAGCAGAGAGGATAGAAGTGGTAGTGCAGATAGGATTTGCAGTTGTCAAGATGGCTGCAGGATGGATGACTCCCTTTTGTATGGCGTGGCCTCTAAAGCTTTTGTAAGATCTCTTCCTCTCCAAGGACTGGCACATGAATTGTACCCTTCCTCTTGTAATCAACAGGTGAAAAGCAGCTTCCCCATGCCGCATGGTTCCTTTGCTGTATACTCATCTGCTGCACAGACTAGACTCCCAAAACAGACTTCCTCCTAGAGAGGAAGGGGAAGTGCTAACCCTGCCCAGGTACTAGGCAACTCCCACTCCAAACACAACTTTGGGATATGTAATACATGAAACACTGTGAAATTAATACATCATTCACTTGCAGTGAGGTCATTGCACTAGAAAATGATAAATGTCAGATAGGTGTGCCTCACACCTCTGAGAGCCACTTCTATCTCCAGAATGGGACCTTCAAAGTGAAGAAGAGCATGCTAAACATTGTCTTTAGCAGTCCCATAGCAGTGAATGGAGCAGGTCCCAGAGATGAGACCTGCACCTATCTAACATTCATGGCATATCCTAGTGATATCCCATTATTGTTAAGATGGGCCAACTCATTTAAGGTAGCCATGCACCTTCAATAGCTCTCAGCCAAAGATGATAGATATCTCTCCCATACACAAACAAGCTGGGTTCAACTGAGCGTGTATGTGTTTTCAATGGGGAGAGAGGAGAAAGCACTGCCAGACACTTGTGGTGGTGGCCTATCTCCAAGAAGAACAAAGAGAGCAGGCAAGAAAAAACAATTTGCCCTATCCTTCTCTCCCCCAACATCATCTGTCAGAGGAAAGTCAGGAGCCCTCCATACACATTAGGTTATTGGCTGGTCCTGCCAAAAATGGTTTTGACCAGAAATACACTAATGTGTATGGGGGTCTTTACACCCTTATTGGGGTTACTAAAGCACCAAAGTGGGTCCTAGACTTTTATCTTCTAGACATGTCTCCAGTACATGAAGAAAATAATATATGTTGCCTTCTCAAAGACAGAATTCTCTTCATGTTATTAAACGACAAGACAATTCTGCTTTCTATTCTACAATCCCCATTAATTTTCTGTATCTCTGCCAACCACAGCTCTAATCTCAAATATAGTCTCCTTTCTGATGCCACCAAGTGGTCTCCTAGACTGCGGAGGGCTCTATGCGAGATAATAATTTAACGCGATTCCCCCCACAAACTTCCATCTCTGCAGCCCATGAAATTACTTCTTGCCTCAAATGTGCTGCTAATAAAACTATTTACCTATACTTCCCTTAAATTAGTGGCAGAATATTTACGCCTCGCACCAGCTCCGATGTAGATTTTAATTCTGAAGTTTAGTCATACGCAGTCGAAAGTTTCCGCCATCTCCGATCTGAGTCACTTATGAGTTTATTTCTTAAATCAGTGTCTATGACGTCTCCTGTCTGCAGCTGAATAAAACATGTACGGGTATATGGATGTAATACATGAAGACTGTGGCTGCGCAGGACATGCCGTCCTCTAATGAATCCCTTTTTAATAGGCTTTGTAAGTAAAATGTTCTCGCACAGGCAGAGAATTAACCAGTGTCATTTTATTTGTCAAAACCAATTGCAATCCTACTTATGTGAATGTAATGGAGTGCAGAGCAGTTACTGGATTAATTACAGAACCAGGGGGAACAAAACCAGTACAATTAGTCATTCTCCATTTCTAAATGAAAACTTTTTTTTCTGCCTAAAATTGCAATATTATCTGACAACCCTTTAAAAAATTATCAGCCGGAAACCGACTTCTGCCATAATAGAAGGCATTTGACTGACAGAGCCAAAATTTAGCTTTAATTGACATCTGGGATGAGAGAGTTCAGTGAACATCAAACCCTAGTGATGTTAAGACCCCCATAAACATTAGACTAGTGTTGGTTGTGCAGTACTCCAGACAGGGGCGTTGTTAGGGTCTGAAGACATACGAGCCCCCGTGAAACCATGCCCCCACCCCATGAGGCCACGCCCTCATTGCCACCGGAGGGGGGGGAGCCTCAGAGTAGTTAAACCCTTTTCAGCAGTCCCCACTTCAGTAAACGGTGGACTGCTGAAATGGGTTAATAACTACAGTGAAGGGCCTAGCCGTCTGGGCAACCCCACAGATCATCCTAACCTATGGTCAGCCTAATTTAAACTTAAAGAGAACCTGTCACCAGGAAATTCACTGATAAACCAGGCACACTGCCTTGTAGGGCTCACTCTGCTGAATATAATGATACCTTTCACTTGGTGATCTGTTGCTTTATTGTGGAGAAAAAGTACTTTTAATCCATATGCTAATGAGCTGATTGAGTCCAGCAGTTGATACGAGTCCAGCGTGTTTTTCCTATTCAGAGCTGTAGCCCCTCCCCTATTCACTTCTATAGATCAATAAATAAATAAACCACGCCCCTTTTACAACTGAAGACGTGAATAGGGGAGGGGCTACAGCTCTGAATAGAAAAAATGCTGGACTCATATCAACTGCTGGACTCCAATCAGCTCATTAGCATATGGATTAAAAGTACTTTTTCTCCACAATAAAGCAACAGATCACCAAGTGAAAGGTATAATTATATTCAGCAGAGTGAGCCCTACAAGGCAGCATGCCTGCTTTATCAGTGAATTTCCTGGTGACAGGTTCTCTTTAAGCAAACCCCCCAACTATAAACTAATCACAGATTGCGCTGCTGGGATGCCCAAGAATGAGTTGTAATCTGTGAAGGAACCCATCAACAAGTGTAGGAAGTTGGAACCCATCAACCCCCTTGTACTTGTTCCGCTACTTGCAGGCTGCGCAGGCATGAGTTCAGAACTTCAGTCACTTCGGTCCACAATTGTGTTCTGCGGTACGTCTCGCGGGATCACGCGCAGCAGAACAGAATTGCGCACCGAAGTGACTGAAGTTCTGAACTCATGCCCCCACAGCCTGCAAGCAGTGGAATAGCCTAATAAATAAATAAAAAATCCCACCAGCATAAACATTCGGGGCACTGGACAAAATATCTGGGGCTCCAGCCCCAAATGTTTTGACCTAACGACGCCCCTGACTCCAGAGCAAGGAGGTATGTGCAAATTGTTCATTTCTTTATGCTATGTAATGTACAGAAGGAGAGAAGGAGTACGACAATGGAGAGGACTAGAGAACCTATAGTCTGCATGGTCGAGCATTGAAGTCAGTAAGGTAACCTGCTACCAAAAGCTGTTAAGACTTTACTGCAGTGAGAGACACTGTTAAGACATCCTACACAGCTGGACATGACCTGGCCAGTCGTTTCTGTCTATCTGTATCCCTCAGTGAACATTACATCCACTATTGCAAGAGTATAATTGCCTGCCATCGATTACTTGAGACAGACAGAGAGGGAAGAGCACCATATCTACCATCCTTGCCTAAATCCATATGTTGTTATCTGGGAAGAATTACTCTGTGTATAGTTGAAACTGTGTTTTGCTATCATTGGATTTACTACAACTACAATTTGCACTTCAGTAAAGAGAGATGTATATTCTGCTACATCTGGCCTGGTTACTGACTCCAGCACCAAATACTGGCCATTGCATTCTACTGTACATGCCCTGCATTACACCCATACACTCAACATTTAGGCACCCGACTACCATCACTGCACAACCCTAGGGAGCAACGCTGTGAGGAAAGCCACTGTAACTGCCAGAGCCACTACCACTCCCATCTACTGCTCCCTCTCCTCCGGGGCTGCTGAAGTTAGACCACCTGAGAATTCTCCAACTCTCCCCAGAATATATAATTGAGGGAGTAAAGGATGGTGAGTGATGAATTTCAGAGCCTGATCCTTTTGTTCTGATGGGCAGTATCTGGCAGCGGCTCTCTCCCTATTGACAATCCATACAAACTCAGCCAATCAGAGTGTGTAAGTGCAGCGGCCTGGACGGGGGTGAAAGGACAGGAGTGATGGCGATGTAAGGATGGTGGTTATGGTCTTCTTTGGCACTCCCTGGGCAGGGCACAGTGAAGATGGGGGAGCATCCTTACTTCTTCTTGGGCAACACTCTACCTAATGGTGGTTGGGGTGCCCTTGGTGTTGGTGAACTGTGGGATACGAGGCAGGAAGGCATAGGTAAAATTAGTCAGTTCTTTACTGAAAACTTTGCAGTTTGCATATACGTACTTGCAGAAGTGTGCACAGTTCTTGACCATTACTTAATAGTTCCTGCATATATTGGGGGATGGGGGGGGCGGGGGCGACAATTCAGGAGCTCCCTGAGTCACTTTGCAAAATACCAGAGCTATCTTTCAAATCCAGTCAAGAATGAAAATTCTCTCGTTCTCATTATGTGGCCACAATGCCCAGCTGTGTGGTACAGGCCTAAAAACAGAGCTTTAGTCTGTCTCTCAGGTATGACTGTAGCCTCTAGCCCAGCCAACAATGTGAAGGCCAAAGCCAGAATAAGTGCGTTACCTTCACAGACTTGTATCATGCACCTTCTATATGGCTGCTTAACTATTCAGAATAAAGCAATTTTTCAAAGAATGGCACCTGGACCTGTTTCCTCTCACCTTTTTGCTGGATGTTCCCTGCAATTCCAGTTCTGCTCTTTCTTTCTATCCTGCTAGTTCTTCTTAGTACACTCTGTCTTAGTCCATATGTGTTTTGTGGCCCACAAACTACAACTCCGCAAAATACGGATGCGGTCCGTGTGGTATTCGCATTTTGCTGTAGACCCATCGACTTCAAAGGCTCTTGGTATGCATTTTCCGGCAAATGTTATATCCTTTGCGGAATGGTCACACAAAAACGGACGGCACACGTAGCTTACTAAGAGTCTTATTGCATGTCTAAGGTTCTGCAGATAGACTTTAGGGCAACACGTAGAAGGAGTACTTCAACCCGCATTATTGCTGTTGTCTTTCCGCTACCATTAGGGAAGAATTTATTTAAAATATGCAAGTTATATATAATTGTGTGGGGGCCACTATATTAGGAGCAGCTATCACTGGCACATATGGACAGAAGTTATGAGTAAGGCTACTTTCACACTAGCGTTATTCTTTTCCAGCATTGAGTTCCGTCCAAGGGGCTCAATTCCGGAAAAGAACTGATCAGTTTTATCCTAATGCATTCTGAATGGAGAGAAATCCGTTCAGGATGCATCAGGATATCTTCAGTTCAGTCACTAACCGTTTTTTTGGACATGCTGCGGTATTATCTCCGCCTAAAATTCCGGAACACTTGCCGGAATGCCGGATCCGGCATTAATTTACATTGAAATGTATTAGTGCCGGATCTGGCATTAAAAATACAGCATTGACGGATCCGTTCTTCCAGTTTGCGCATGCGCAGAACTTTAAAGAAAAAAAAATAGAGGATTCTTTTTTCCCCGGATGGCAACCGGAGAGATGGATCCGTTATTGCAGTGCATTTGTGAGAAGGATCCGGAACTGCCTGCCGGATCCTTACAACACAAGTGTGAAAGTACCATAAATTGCCAGCAGTTTGCAATGTCCAAATGGGTGTTACCAGTTTTGGGGGGAGAGGTGTCCCTGCACAGTCTGATACTAATTTAACACCCATCTGGACCTTCATTGCAGACTGCTGGAAATTCATTCATAATTTCTAGCAGGAATAATATGGCACAGCATAGAGCTGTAATAATAGATGCTCCAGAATTATTACATGGTGATTCAAGTAGTTGCTAAAACAGACATTTCAGGAGGGGTTACGGGTCCTCTTTAAGGCAGTTGCAGTATAGATCAGTGAAAAAAATCCTATCCACTATTTTTAACAGGTTTCTCTATTCGGGGAGACACTTTTTCCAGGGTTCAAGCAAAGACTTTTCCTTGCCAATAAGTGGAGGAAAAGGGGGTCCTTTGTAATTTCTAGTAAATGGAAATATTACACCTTTTTGCACAGTGGAAATCCATAGATGGCTTTATTTTTCCCAGATGACCCAGCCATCTGCTGCCACTGAGAAGGGTCCAATATAATCAATGAACATGCAGTAACAATTACTAACTCTCTGTCACACAGAGAGGGAAGAGGAACATTAAGGGAGCAGAGTGAGGGAAAATAGAGAGAAAGTGTGGGGGGCCTCAGGAGTAAGCAACTTGTGTATGGTCACACAGTAGGAATGGCAGAGATGGCAGTGGAAACATCTAGTCTCCCTTGCCTACCACAGCTGTTCTGCTCGAGACATTAAGCTGCTCTAGCAGAGTCTATTGGGCTCCGCTTGGAATGGCATCCAACTTGGGACATTTCCAAAACAATTTCCAACTTTCTGAAAAGCACAATCTTGCACTGAACTTCTTCACACAGACAAGTAGTTAGTTCTGTTGATGGTGGATAATTACGGTATTTCCTTGTTGCTGTATGGCTGCGTGGCCAGAAGGTTGTGATGGGTCCTGTCTCTAACATAACAAGAGGGCCCAGCTACAATACAGTAGTCCGTAAGGTAAAATGAGTCTAGTATTATGTTTAACGGCCCGTCCTCTTAGAATCTTAGACCTGACGAGAGCAGGGCGAAGTTGCAGATAGCGGAGCAACTAATTTAGGCATATTTCAGTATAGTAAATTACCCCCTCAGTCCCTATATTACACACCCGTGTGAGCGGTTGTCTTAGAACAGCCCCTGTCATTAACATTAACATCACTGAACAGTTGGACATCTTTTAGCTGCACTGTCGTGTAATGTAAAAAAGGGCATTTTGAGGGAGCTTTAATAAAACTTTTCCATTACGCCCCATGACAGCACCTGTGAGAGATCTTCCCCCATCTGGACAGGAAACAGGAACTTCCCAGATCTTTAAATTGGTCCACCTCCTTCCATCACTCAGTTCTTTACTCTTTCCTGTCCAGGGGCAGGAGGAGTATCTTCTCGGGTCTATCCTTGGGGCTGCAGAACCTCTAGGGTTATGGGGTGAAACCTATTGGAGGTACCTGTCGGCGTAAGTCTCCATTGGGAGCCGCTGAAAAGCCCAGCAGTTCCCTTCTTCTGCGCCATGGGGGGATTCCAGGGGCCATCTCATCGTCCCTTGCCAGGCTGGCGAAGTTCGGCGTGAGAGGGGAGGAGTTTCCTCTTCTCTCATCTGCGGCAGGCCGGGTTTGGGAGCGCGCATCGCGCTGGAAGTGACGGGTGTGTTCCACCGGCCAGAAGGGGAGGGGCCTAAAAACATGGCGGGCGTCGCGCGGCCCATTTGAAAAAGGGAACGCCGGCCAGCCAGAATGCAGGGAGCAGCAACCAGCCAAACTCTTGACCGAACGGCCAGATCTTCCCTCCATTGCCCCCTTGAAGCACCACGATGCAGGAAGAAGGGGAGGTCCAACCGCGCATAGACAGACAGGAGCTGCACTCTGAATCCAGCATGGTACTCCTGGGGGTAAGAGGTTAACCCCCACCATCTCCCTTTGGGGAGTTATTATTGTGGTTAGATTTAGACTGATTGGGGCTATTTATTAAATGCAGGTAAAAGAAGCCCCAAGGAAAGCTACCCACAAAACAAGGACTAGAGAATGTGGAATTTGCAAACAGAAATTGAGCCCGTCCTACCCTAAGACATGTTGCCAACCTTGTCTGGATAAGTTAGTGGCAAAGGAATCACCATCTTTATTGCAGAACATCCAGGAGTTAGTTAAAAAAGAAGTGCGTTCTTCTGTGGAACACTTTAAAAAATCCCTGCCTGGCTCATCCAGACATAAGAAGGCTCAGACGGTAGTGGAGGATACTTCAGAATCTGAGCCTCAGGAAGAGGGCGCCATTGCAAGTTCAGATTCCTCTTCTGAAGATTTAACTGGGAAACCGTTGTTCAGAGTTGAGGATAAAGATCTACTACTGAAGGGTCTACTACTGTTAGGTCCATTATGGAGCTGGAGGAAGAAAAGGAGTCCAGGTCTAGACAAGAGCTTATGTTTGAAAGCCTGAAGCCGAAAAAGTCTAAGGTGTTCCCCATTCGAGATTGTATTTAAGCCCTAATTAAACGTGAATGGGAGAAGCCCGATAAAAAATTCTTTATCCCTAGAGCCGTTAAAAGAAAGTACCCCTTTGATGATAAATAAGTATTAGCTTGGCAGGAGATACCCAGAGTAGATGCCCCTGTAGCGAAAATAAATAAAAGGTCTGTGCTCCCATTTAAGGATTTAGGATCCCTTAAAGATCCTATGGTCAAAAGGGCAGACACCTACTTAAGGAAAAATTGGGAGGCATCCACGTCGGCCTTCAAACCAAATATCGCAACTACCTCAGTGGCCAGGTCATTAAAAGTCTGGTTGGAGGAGCTAGGGTCTCATATAGAGAAGAAGACCCCTAGGGAACAGCTTCTGGAAGCTATCCCAACAATGTCCAGGGCGGTAGATTTTTATCTCTGATGCCTCCGCTGATGCATTAAGGCTATCTGCTACAGCGGCTGCTCTATCTAATTCGGCCAGAAGGTCCCTATAGTTGAAGGGATGGAAGGGCGATGTAGCATCAAAATCTAAACTATGTGCCCTCTCTTGCCAAGGGAATTTTTTGTTTGGGTTAGCCTTGGACGACATTTTAGATAAGGCATCAGATAAGAAAAAAGTATTCCCAACGCCGTCCCTTCCTAAACAGGAGAAGCCCTTTCGGAACAGTGAGAGAAAGAAGGGTTTTTGGGACCAAAAGAAAAGAAGAGATTGGAGGTCTGATAAATCAAAGAGCGTACTGTTTAAATCCAGACCCCAGACTTCAGGTTCCTCTCAGCAATGACCAAGGCCCAGGTAGGCGGTCGTCTTTCTTTATTTTCTCCTGCCTGGCAAAATATTACCGCAAGCGCCTGGGTAAGGACTATTGTTGAGGAAGGCTACCGCCTAGACTTCAAAAAGTTACCACCAAGGACACTAAAAATCACATCCATAAACCAACGTTCTCCAAAACAAGTGGCTCTTATGGAAGAAATAAACAGTCTTCTGGCCAAAGCAGTCCTTGTACCAATACCGGAAAGCGAACAAGGGGAGGGCTTCTATTCAACCCTATTTTTGGTTCCCAATGGTACATTCCGGCTGATAATAAATCTGAAAGATCTCAACCAATACCTGACGTATCAGAAATTCAGGATGGAATCAATATCCTCCACAGTTCTCCATCTGTTCCCCAATTGTGTGATGGCCTCAATAGACATAAAAGATGCCTACTATCACGTACCCATTCATCCGTCATCTCAGAAATACCTCAAAGTAGCAGTAAAGACGGGGGAGACGACTGTTCATCTGCAGTTCAGAGCACTTCGCTTCGGGATATCGCAGGCACCGAGGCTCTTCACAAAACTAATGGCAGAGGTAATGGCAGATATAAGAAGATCGGACATCATTATAATCCCATACCTGGATGACCTTCTGCTGATAGGGAAGTCCCAGGATGTATTAGTGTCCCAAATACAGGAGGTACTGGGGACCCTGACAAACCTCGGCTGGTTAATAAATTGGGACAAGTCGTCCCTCATTCCAGCTTCCAGTTGTGTGTTTCTGGGCGTCTTGCTAGATTCCCAGACACAAAAAACATATCTTCCGGTAGAGAAAAGGAGGGCCATTCAGCAGAAAATCAGGGCCTTCAGCAAAAACAAGGAAGTGTCTGTAAGACAAGCACTACAGATTGGATCTTTCTTCTATGCAGGACATGTCTTTTGGTAGAAAGGTGCTGCAGGCTGTGGCCCCTCCTTAATAATCATCTAGTCTAATCTCTCACAGGTGCTGTCATGGGGCGTAATGGAAATACTTCAATTACTCTTACCAGTAATATGTTTTCCATGAGCCCATGACAGCACCTACATAAATCCCTCCCAAACAATAAATATATATATATATATATATATATATATAGAGGAAGGCTCATGTGAGCCGGAACGTCGCAAGTTTGCCACAATATGGGTGAATAAAGTTTTTATTGTTTTTCACTATTATTGAGGTGTGCAGTCCAACTTTTTTTCTTTTTTATATATATATATGTAAATATATATAAAAAAAAAAATCTACATATAGTAAATTTTTAGTTTTGTGTCAAAGAGATATGCCCGGGCATATATTTGGCACACATTTTTTGCTTTGTGTTACTGTTGCTTATGTACCATATATATATAGGTGTGTCGCTGGTCCCAGGAATCTTGGCAATTACTGAGTGGTGGAAGGAGGTGGACCAATTTAAAGATCTGGGAAGTTCCTGTTTCCTGTCTGGATGGGGGAGGATCTCTCAGATGTGCTGTCATGGGCTCATGGAAAACATATTACCAGTAAGAGTAATTTAAAAAGCCGCAAATTATATCGCACTCAATATTTGTGTCATAATTTGCAACTTTTACGGCTTCTTGCCACTTTAGAAAAGTGTTGCCAAAAGGGGCAAGGCTTAGTGGGAGGGGCAGGGACACGAGCCGCAGGGTTTACTATAATTTATGCTAGAGACTGCCACAAAGAAATTCAATTCATGACAAATTACTTAGTCACAAAAGGCATTCCTTTGTATGTAGCGGACGCAATGATGGGGAACGACGACTGCACCGCACCCTGCCATTGAACCCCTCAGATGCCGCTTTCATCGCTGATCGCGGCATCTGATGCTACATACTCACCTTATCCATTCTCTTGCGGAGAGGCCGTCTCGGCTATCTTGATTGAAGGCACCGTGAGAAATCTTGTGCGGTGACATGATCATGTCATCACGATGCTATCTTCAATCAAGATGGCCGCGACGGTCTCTCATGAGCAGGTGGGTGAGGTACGTTCTTTTTGTTTGTTTGATTTTTACCGCCATTTCAGGAAAAACAGATTTGTTAATACAAAGTCCGAGGAAATTCAGCTGTGCAACATATTGAATTTTTCCTGAAATTCAGATCGAAGTCAATTCACTCAACACTAACTGGCAGTCTTGATAAATCTCCCTTGATGTGTTGCATCTTTATTACAGTGCAAAGTGGTACCTCAGAGAAATAGAACCATCTCGTTAGCATGGACATGGCCCCTAGGAGTCAATATCTGACTTTTTAACAAGCCTTGGAACATGACAAGGAAAAATTGCCAAGCCAAATATCCATCCTCAGACAGCTGTTTTCGGGTGTTTGCCTCTCATCGACACAGAGCAGGATTCTGTCTGGCTGAGCTAGATGCCTTGGAAGCAGCTTCAGGGGCCACAGGCTCTGTAGACCCAGTACCCCTCTAATCTTTATTATTGAGTTGCCTTGGGTTTGCTGTCAGACACTTTTAACCCTGTTGCACCAAACTATCCACAGAATGAGGCTTGCACAGCTTCTATTTCCATTCTATTAACCTTCTTCATTTGTAATTAAAGTTTACATGTGAAGGAGCTCCGAAGAACAACTTGGGGACTGACGTCTTGACTCAAATGTCGCTGTTACTTAAACATTTTCTTGACTTAAATGCTGACTTCCTTCACGAGCTCAGTTCCTTGTCTTGCAATAAACATTGTACGCGGCTAATGGCAGACAAGAGGATTGAGCGAGGAAACATTTTCTCTGTGTGTGAGCCGCACACTGCTGATTGTCAGCTCTCCTTGGCTCGGTGTCAGCTGCTTTTTGTCCAGATGTAAGCATCCTGAAGACAATCAATGGCCACAGGTGTGGAAAGCAAGTGTCACCAAGGGGGCGCAAAAAATAACATTACAGCCAAATTCAGACGCTGAAAGCTAAATAGACAAAAGTCTAATGGCTCCAGAATAAGAATGGTCAGCACTTCTGCTCCTCTCCCAGCGTGTCAAAGCGCATGCAATGAAGGTCAGGAGGCTCAGCACATTGCCTGCCTTGTCACAAAGTCATATTTTCTTTTGTGTTGTATAAGTAAGGATATGATAAGACAAATGAGTTGTAAGACGTTAGACTCGCGCAGGCCATTTAGATGGTTCAGCTACTCTTGAATGATGAAGAGATCTGCGGATGTGGAAGGAGGTCGCTGACAGAATATAGCATCACTTAAAGTCTATTATATATAGATTTCTCTACAGAACATAATATAAAAGAGAATATTATAAAGGGGAACGTGGAACCCGGAAATGATATTGTTTAAATCACATTCTTACATTTTTTTTTTAATGCATTCCTAAAGTCATGCCGTTTTCACACTACAAGGCATAACAATTTTAGCTTGGTATTGGTAATGGATTATATGTTTAGTTATATGATCATGAGTTGGGGGGGGGGGGGTATGGGGTGATTATTTAGCATATTATTTGCTGGTATGTATTTTGTAATATTTATAAATGCACTATTACATGTGTGATCCTGTATATTGCTGCTGAAAAACTTGTGAGATGCAAAATGAATTTTATTGTGATTAAGATGTGAATTGCACTGAAAATAAAGTCTTATCTAATAAAATGTCAAGACTTTCTGCTCTGCACAGGTAAGGCCAGGTTGACATATGCGATGTGAACTCCGGCAGTCTGTTCAGCGGCTGTGCACCGCCGGATACCTTTCACTGTAATGGGATCCGGACGCATTCAAGCATATATACCAGCTTTCAGCCGTGTCCGGCCTAAAGCCGGCATATATGCCAGCTACAGTGACCATATTACAGTGCCAGAGTTCACCACGCAGATGTGAACCCGGCCTTACGTTTCACAATGCCAGATATCCCCTTTGTAAACCTAAGACAGGATCCGCTATTCACAGTAGGTCATATCACAGCTTATCTTCTCCCTCCTGACCTCTGCATAGGTCATCGAGCAATGCTAGAGAAACTCTCGCATAGAAGCCAATGAGGTCGCCTTCTGTCCATTGTGTCCATGTGGCTTCTTTTAAACAACAGGAAGTATTAACGTATTTTAGGCCTAGTGGCCCAGTTTTCCAAGATTTTCTAACTGATGACCTGTCCTCTGCATAGGTCATCGGTATCTGATCATAGGGATCTGATACCCGGATCCCCACCAATCAGCTGTCTGAGAAGGTACCAGTGCTTCTGTGAGCACAACTGCCTTCTCGCAGCTTACCAAGCACAGCCCGGAAAGTTTTATAGCGGCTGTGCTTGGTATCACAGGTCAGCCCCATTCAATTCAATGGGGCTGAGCTCCTCCTAGGCCACGTGACTGGCCTAGGAAATGCTGAAAAAGAAGGCCGTGGTGCTACTGCGAGCGCCGTTTTCTTCACAAACAGCTGATTGGCGGGGGTGTCGAGTGTCGGATCCTCACCGATCAGATACTGATGACCTATCTAGAGTAGTTTTCCTCAGGGACCACCCGCTGGTCATGATTTTAGAATAACGCTGCTTCCATGAAAATATATTGTCAAGTGCACAGGAGAAGCCTTTTCTCAACGTAGGTTATCAGCGTCTTCCTTTTCAGGATCCAACAGACAAACTCAGCTGCCCCCTCTGAAAGATCAGAAAAAAATCACACCATAGTGCAGCACCTCCAAAGTAGGGATTCATAAAAGGGTTTTTTGCACTTACAAACAGTGGTAAAATCAAGCGTATCTCATAAAATCCGTGTCCACAATGTCCTCGTGGCCCGACCCGGGTTTCGCTCGCAAGCTTCTTCATGGGTGAAAACTAATTACATCCGGGGGGTAGGGTCCTTTTTGAGCTCCCCTAACCCCCATCTTCCGGTACTTAATACATCAAAATTCTATTTTTAAAAATAGTCGTACATATCGAGGCATCCATACACAAATAATAGCCACATTTATGCAACAATACAAAAATTCTATTCCACAATACCCTTCTTCAATAAGGGGCTTCAAATCAAGGAGCTGTTACAAGTCTTAAATTCCTTCGAATACTAAAGACTGTAACATTCGGTGGTCTCCTGCCCTTTAATTTAAAACGGTCTGACGCTACGAGCTCTTTGTTTCATTCACAAAGCGATCAACATGACCTGACCAACCTATCAGGTACCACTCATGATGATGTCACACAATACGGCATCTAATGCCCTACTCCTTTCATTCACAGAAAGATCAAGCAGCTTACTTGGCCAATCAGAGCCACTCTCAGTCATCACATGCAGCACGGGGGCCACGCCTTCCATCGGCTTTGTTATTGGATTAGCGATTTACATGGCAAAAGGAGGGTAATAATAAGTACAAAATTGTCATGCATGATGATGATAATTTATATTAAACACGGTTTTAGATCAAATTCTATATTCAGCCCATCAGGTTGTAATGTATTTAAATGGAAAATCCATTCAACCTCCCTGCAGTTGATCTGAGCCACCGTATTACCTCCACACCAGTGGGGTTTCACTACTTCAACCCCCATAAATTTTAACCCTTTGGGATCTTTTTGGTGTTTCTATTTAAAGTAGGGGAGCTTAAAAAGGGCCCTACCCCCGGATGTAATTCGTTTTCACCCCTGAAGAAGCTTGCGAGCAAAACCCGGGTCGGGCCACGAGGACATTGTGGACGCGGATTTTATGAGATACGCTTGATTTTACCACTGTTTGTAAGTGCAATAAATACTTTTATGAAATCTTACTTTGGAGATGCTGCACTATGGTGTGATTTTTTCAGATCGTTTAGAGGGGGCCGCTGAGTTTGTCTGTTGGATCCTGAAAAGGAAGACGCTGATAACCTGCGTTGAGAAAAGGCTTCTCCCGTGCACTTGACAATATATTTTCATGGAAGCAGCGCGGTTCTTTTTTTGATCATCTCTTTTTGAATGTGCCTCCAACCACGACACTACAAGAACCAGCAGCAGCGCAAGTACTTTGTATCCACTGTTATTTTACGTGACTGATATAGCTGATTTATAATGATTTGAGAATAGCCCACAGAATGAATACCTGTGGTAAGTCCTGAGGCATTGACACTTATTATATTATCTGCTCAATACTAAGGAAATCCTGAAAACATGACCGGCAGGTGGACAGGAGCTGAGGAACCCTGATCTAGAGGATAGGTCATCAGTAAGAAAGCCTCAGAAAACCCCTTTAATGATACGCCATCACAACGCGGCTCTTCCACCTTATAACGGCTGGATTCATTTTTCGATCGCATTATATGCTGCTTGTTTCCAGAGGTTATGGCCACCACTGCAGAGTAGAAAAGAGTTTGCAAGAATAGGATTTTCTATGCATGTGTGCCTATGCGCCATTCCACAGTCCCAGCCACCAGAAAGGCCAGTGCTTTTTCCAATATTGTGCAAGCACGACCATCGGTGCGGTATTAGGGTACTTTTACACTTGCGGCAGGACGGATCCTCTGCCGGATCCGGCCTGCCGCAAGTGCCCGTGCACTGCCGTGCTGCCGCTCCCTCCCCATTGACTATAATGTGGCGGGGGAGCTACAGTGCAGCACGGCAGTGCACGGCAAAGATCGCCGGACTAAAAAGTCTGACAAAAGTCGTGCTGCGCCGTAGCTCTGCCCCCCGCCCCATTATAGTCAATATTTTTGAACTATAGTATCAGCGGAATAACAAAATTGGTATTTAACCAGGTCATAAGGAATATATATATAGTGGATAAGGACTATCTATATAGTCCCTTATTGGACGTCCATGTGGAAGTGAAGGGAGATCTTAGAGACCTCATATACAGTAAATAGAGGGTCTTTGTTATTTGAAGTCTGTGTGCTATTATTTTTATGTTTATATTTTTGTATTAGATATATAAATTAATAAATGAGCATATGGATATTTATTTAACGTCTCTGGATTGTTCCAAATGAAGTGTGCCTGTCTACACTTATAATGCATATATTTATGAATAATAGTCTCCTGATGAACCAGCATTTGGGGTAACACCTGAAGACGTGGATATCAGGATTTTCTGTACCCGCAGATCACATGATTATGAATGCTTAAATGCTGCATCTTTTTGATGGATGTCAGTTGAGTCAGTGTTCAGGAGATTTGGTGATTATTTTAGGCTTTCAGATATAGGGTGACATCAGGATCAGTGGTATGGTCTGTATATGATTCAACAGTAAGATAACGGGTGACTCATCTACCTGAGGAACAGAGTGTACAGGGCGAGTGCACAGGTTGGACTGTATAGTCAAGTCACAATATAACCTGCTCTGCTTTAATTTTATATATTAATATTTCTTTCAATTTTAACAAGTGTAATGTATAGAAACGGTTGTGTCACTTTCCTTTAGATTATGGAACCGCCTATCTGTCAACCAGTCATTTATCTAGATATACATTAATATGTAATGTGTTATCCTATTAGAAAAGATAAAGCACATCACATATGCAGCTGCAATTCTCTATAATAAGCCCACAAAATATTCCCAATTGGACAGAACTAATTATTCCCAATATTTCATCAGAAATAAAGTGGTTGTCTGAGACTGGCAAAAAATTGCCAGGGGGCCGGACAGGCTATAAAAATAAATGTCAGTATGCTGTATTGTAGATTGGCGCTTGTTAAAGGAATCTGTCATCAAATCCATCCTATTAAGATCAGCCCTTGCCGCTGAATCTAATGTTCTTGCTCCAGTGTCGCTCTGTGGCCTTATTGTAGATAAAACAGCTTTTTAATCATATGTAATATGTTCTATGTTAGTCCCTGGTTGCACCCCTCACTCTGTACATGCCCCCACCTATTTGATTGACAGGACCAGAAGTGAGGACTTAGTCACGCCTGGCCCGGAAGTTTTGCGGCAGTGGGATTGCCACTGTCTTCGGCACACACGCAGTGCATAGGATGAAGCTCGCCTGGCGAACTTCATCTTCCATTGCAACTCTTTCATATTTCCTGTGATGTTAGGTCCATGGGCGGGGCAATGATAGGGGAGTGTCTATGTAAGTAGCTGGGTGGGATGAGCTATGAACTAGCAGGGTGTTGTTAGGGGCAGTGATAGGGGAGTGTCTATGTAACTAGCTGGTGGGAGGAGCTATAAACTAGCTGGGTGGTGTTAGGGGGCAGTGATAGGGGAGTGTCTATGTAACTAGCTGGGTGGGAGGAGCTATACACTAGCTGGGCGGTGTTACAGGCAATGATAGTGGAGTGTATATGTAAGTAGCTGGGTGGGAGGAGCTATACACTAGCTGGTCGGTGTTAGAGGCAATGATAGGGGAGTGTCTATGTAAGTAGCTGGGTGGGAGGAGCTATAAACTAGCAGGGTGTTGTTAGGGGCAGTGATAGGGGAGTGTCTATGTAACTAGCTGGTGGGAGGAGCTATAAACTAGCTGGGTGTTGTTAGAGGCAATGATAGGGGAGTGTCTATGTAAGTAGCTGGGTGGGAGGAGCTATAAACTAGCTGTTAGGGGCAGTGCTGGAACTGTAGTAGAGAAAGGAGAAGTGCATCATGGGTTTGGTTGGATACAGCAACAGGAAGTGCTATATGCAGGATGGAAACAAACTAGGGAGATTTGTTTACATTGTGAAAACAGGTCAGGAGGGTCCAAACTGAAAAAAAGCATGTGGAAGGATGTACATGAGGTAAGCAACTACTCAACTACGTGAGCATGTCTATCTGTTATTCAAACCCATGGCCCTTTCTGGCAGACCTCACAGTGTGGCTGGACCTACGGAGGGAATCAAACTTACCTGATCCACGCCCCTGGTTTCCGGCTCCTTCGTTCCTCTGCAGATTGCCAGTCAACATCCGCTTTGACACAGATTATGTGGCCGCTGCAGCCAATGACTGGCCGCAGCAGAGACATATCCCCCATGCATCACGTGACCCAGTGACAGGACACATAGGGAAGACGTCACCACTGCAGTCAGTGATTTGCTGCATCAGCCACGTGACCTGCAACAAACCGGATGTTGACATGGGAAGACCGGCGATCTGCGAGGTGGTGGTGGAGCGAAAGAACCAGAACCCAGCAGAGGGGATCAGGTAATTATACCCTCTGCAAGTCCGGCTGCACTTGGGGGGTCTGCCAGAAAGGTCACCCGAGGGTAAACAACCCCTTTAAACTTGAGAGTTACTGCACATTCAATGTGTTATGAATTACAGGCTTTTTAGGCAAGGGGGCACTTGGACATTATACCGATATGGACAGTAATCGTGTATGGTAGCACATTGTCATCTAGACGTACAGTTGTGTTCAAAATTATTCAACCCCCAATGCTGTAAAGGGTTTTAGGGAATTTAGTGTACATTTGTAATTGTGTTCAGAATGAAATCTTACAAGGACTTTTTAAAGAACCAAATGCAACTAAATGACATCAATTGTTTTTGTAATACAGTATTAAATGTTTTTTTTGTGATTTCTTCATTGACACAATTATTCAACCCCTTAAAGCCTACCACTCTTAAGAACAGAGGTTCATTCAAGTGTTTTCGATCAGGTATTGAAAACACCTCTGGATGTCAAGGAGCAGCAATCAAGCATAATAAGCACCAATTAGGCAGATGTAAAATGACTGTGATACTCAGCTCCTTCTAGCCATTTACTGGTGTGTTTACAGACATGGTGAAGTCAAGAGAATGGTCCAGGAAGACAAGAGAAGAGGTGATTTCTCTTCACAGGAAGGGCAATGGCTATAAGAAGATTGCAGAGATGTTAAACATACCAAGAGACACCATAGGAAGCATCATTCGCAAATTGAAGGCAAAGGGCACTGTTGAAACGCTACCTGGTCGTGGCAGAAAGAAGATGCTGACTTCGACTGCTGTGCGCTACCTGAAGCGCAAAGTGGAGAAAAGTCCCCGTGTGACTGCTGAGGAACTGAAAAAAGATTTGTCAGATGCGGGTACTGAAGTTTCAGCTCAGACAATAAGGCGCACACTGCGTAATGAAGGCCTCCATACCAGAACTCCCAGGCGCACCCCCTTGCTGTCTCCAAAGAATAAGAAGAGTCGACTGCAGTATGCCAAAAGTCATGTGGACAAACCACAAAAGTTTTGGGATAGTGTTCTGTGGACTGATGAAACAAAATTAGAACTGTTTGGGCCCATGGATAAACGCTATGTTTGGAGGAGGAAGAACAAGGCCTATGAAGAAAAGAACACCTTGCCTACTGTGAAGCATGCCGGGGGGTCAATCATGCTTTGGGGCTGTTTTGCTTCTACAGGTACAGGGAAGCTTCAGCGTGTGCAAGGTACCATGAATTCTCTTCAGTACCAGGAGATATTGGATGAAAATGTGATGCAGTCCGTCACAAACCTGAGGCTTGGGAGACGTTGGACCTTTCAACAGGACAATGATCCCAAGCATACCTCCAAGTCCACTAGAGCATGGTTGCAGATTAAAGGCTGGAACATTTTGAAGTGGCCATCGCAGTCACCAGACTTAAATCCGATTGAGAACCTCTGGTGGGACTAAAAGAAAGCAGTTGCAGCGCGCAAGCCTAAGAATGTGACTGAACTGGAGGCTTTTGCCCATGAAGAATGGGTGAAGATACCCGTAGATCGCTGCAAGACACTGGTGTCAAGCTATGCTTCATGTTTAAAAGCTGTTATAACTGGAAAAGGATGTTGTACTAAGTACTAAGATTGAATGCCACTTGGGGGTTGAATAAAACTGATAATGATATGAGCACAGAAAAGACATTTGTGGTTATTTCATTATAAATGTTATGTTATATTTGTCTGACTTACAAGGGCCTCTTTGATTTAATTGTAAACAAGATGACTGAAATGATCAAAATCAATGTCAAACTGGCCAAAACACTCAATTTCAGGGGGGGTTGAATAATTTTGAACACAACTGTATTTCAAAGCACACTTTTATGACATGATAAATTTGATTATATATTGATGCCTTTCTAGATAAATTAGTGGTTGACAGGTAAGTGGTTTTATATGGAGAGACACAACCATTTCCATATATTATATTGGTGTATAATTGGAATATTATTATTACCTAAATGTCTACTTTGCAACAAGCAGTCCAGAGAGAAGGTTATATTGTGACTGTATATGGTTACCTTACACTTAGTTATATAATCTATCAGTGCAAGGTTATGATACCTCGCAACATTTTTTTTATTTCTTTGTATTTTGTGGCACTGGAGTTATCTAATTCTGGAATAGTTTTGATTAAAGTTTTATATTAATAGGTCTGCTAGTGACACATGGCCTTAGAATCTGTTCAGTGACATTTTGTGCTCTATTCTTTACCAGTAAAGGCAAAACTATGCATCCTACAGGCTTGCCCGTCAGTTTACCTACATGGCCCCTGAGACTCCACACAACATATACTTTTATTTGTGTTAATGGAATGAGTTGGACAGTGCCAGATTCTTAGAAACTTGAGGAAAAACTTGTGAGAAAAGCAAAAAATGTCATCTGGACTGTTCAGGGACCCTGGTGCCTGTTGTGTATATTGAGCGCCCTCTAGTGGACATCTGTAGGAATGCATCTGCCCAAACACAAACTTCTTGCTGAATACAGTGAGGATATGATCATATTTGGAAAGTTTGTTGCATTTTAGCCACTGCAGCCAACAATGTAAGTTATGGAGGTTCTCGTTCCAGTTGCCATTGCAAAGTGCATGGGCATGAATACACCACCATTGTAGTTGTACTTCATTTATTTGCACTTATTAAAGATGTGTTCTGGTTTTCTGAATTTGATGACCTACGCTGAGAAAGTTAGCTTATAGATGGGAGGATGCCCTTCTGTGACATCCTTGCGTTCTAATGGCCTCTTAGTTCTTGCAGGTTAGGAGGCCCTAAATCTCTATAACATATGAGAAGACTTTAAAGTGTACCTCCAGTTGCAATCTCCACAGGGCATGGAGAGACACTACTGAGCTGTGGACAGTGCAGTTGCTGTGGCACTGTATACCCCCAGATAATCTAATTGCTCTAATGAATTGACCTTAGGCCAAGAATCTCAGTTTCGTTGTACTTACTCTTGAAATAAAAATGTTAGATTATAGCACATTATCAATGAGTGTTTATAATGTCTGTTATATTAGTTTTCATCTAGAAAGTGATAAGTAAGAAATAGCTGAATAGAATTTGGGGCCTGAGTAGTGCAGGAGTAATATCGACCCTAACATGCTACTGCAGTGACCTGCTCCACTTGTGTCATGTGGCCAACTGACATGCTGCAAGGAAGGGTGGTTCTGTCCTCCTTATGTGTGAAGGTACATAGCTCGTCTTAAGTGAATAAGGAGAACAGTGTCCTTTAATATTGAAGATATCAAAGAAGGTCGAGTTAGCAAGAGATCTATTACTCTGATCATCAAGGATGGCATACAATCTTACTGCTTTCTCTTTATGACCAATAAGGTAAACTGTGACAAGACAGATCTTGGAGCAAGATTTGTTACTAAGCACTTCTCCGCAGACTTCGGTGCACTGAGGTGTCACTTCAGGAGGTACTGTGTCTCTTTCCTCCCCGCCGTGCTCTACAGCCTGTTCTGAGGGTGTGAGAGTCCATGAAACTGGCCCAGGGTGTAATGCTGTATTGTGCTCTTCACTGTTGCATTCAGAGCTTTTGATGTTTACAGTACAGTATTTTGCAAGATGAGAGGTTGATGCACAACACCTGTAACAAATGTGGTTCTCCTTGAGGAAAGTTTTGCAGTCCCTGAGAAGTTTTTCTCTAAATCCTCTGCACTTCAGCAATGAGTGTGGTTTCTTATGTAGAGGACATTTTCTGCATGGGTCTTTGGTTGAGATCTTTTCAGACTCCGAGCTACTGTAGGTTTTGTTTGTGGGATATTTGGAAGGTACACAAGACAGATGTACCTTTCATTTTACGAAGTAAGACAGGCCTACCTGGCTTGGGGTAAGTGGTGTCAAACATTGAGAAGTCAAAGCTGGGATAATTCCTAGTCTTTGCTTGCTGGTGCATGAAATCCACAAAGAATGAGAATGGAAGAAATGGGACATTGAACTGTTGCTTGTACCTAGAACCTTGAGCAATCCAATTCTCTTGCAGGTAATAAGGTAGTTTTTATACTTTAGGGTTTACACCACGTGCAGTATCTAAGAATGCCAGACCTTGTAAATCTCCTTCAGCATTGGCAACTTGGAGCTCTGTCAGCAAGTCACTCAGTTCTCTCAGCTTCTGGAACTCTTTGTTCTGGATCTTAGGGAAATTTTCAATTATTTTGAATAGTGCGTTCTCTATCACTTCTGGTGAGCCGTAAGAGTACTCAACTCTCTCCCATATCATGTTTAACCCTGTGCTTGGGTAGTTAATATTAATGGCTCTAATCCGCTTTGCATGCTCTGCGGATTCATTTCCTAGCCACTTGACAAGAAGATCAATTTCCTCACATGCAGACAGATTTAGGTCTCTGATTGTATTTCTGAATGATGATTGCCATGACCAATAGCTTTCAGGTCTGTCATCAAACTTGGAGAGAACCTTGGTTATTAACTCACGTGGGGCAAAGAATTTTAGAAAATCTCACATACTTGGATCTCTGTTTGGTGGATTGTTACTGTAGTAGTCACCATCTACTTGTTCTTTCTTAAAAGATTTGAATGCAGGTTGCATTGAGGGCATTGAGGGCTGATGTCCTATGAAACCGTTTTCTCGTGCAAAGCAGGGTTTCTGGTTAACTGAGGTCACTTGTGTGAAAGGAGTCTGCTGGGGTTCTTCAGCAGGGATTGACGCTGCTCTTGGACTTAAATTTAGGCTGTCATCCGACTCTGCATGCCGCATAACGTAATCTGAAGTGCGTTGCGAGTTATCATGATGGTCAGGTTCAGGCCCAACTATGCTGCTGAGTCTGTCACTTGTGGAGTTTGCTGCTTCTTCTAACGCCTCTGCCTCAGCAGCTGCAGCCTCCTTTTGCACAGTTAGCTTTTCCAGTGCTGCTTGTTGTGCAGCCAGGGCTGCTTCCATGCGTGCTTTCTCCATTCCCATACGAGTTTTCATTTCCATTTCCACACGAGCTTTCTATATTTCCATACGAGCTTTCTCCATTTCCATACAAGCTTTCTCTTCTTTTTTTTATTGTCTTTCTTGCTTGGCAAATGTCGCATGGGTTTTGGCTGGAGCTAGCCGAGATGCAAGACCTTGTCTCGTATAGTTTGGATTCTTTTGTCGACATAACGACACTGTGAACCGTTTTGCACACTTGCAACTGTCGTGGATGACTATGTTGCACCTTGCAGGGTTCAGTACCATGCGGTCCAGTCTGTTAGAGGTTGGTTGTCGCAGGGTTTGAGGAATCGCAGTTTCTAGTATCTAGCTTGTAAGAAGCTGTTGTTTTACTGCGGTCAAGGAGTCGCAGTTCCTTGTATCTAAGCTTGTAAGAAGCCGCTGTTTTACTGTTCTGTCCTCCTTATGTGTGAAGGTACATATCTCGACAGACAGCTAAACCTTATCCCAGCAATGAATTGACAATGGAGTATCGTCCAACTCTTTATTGCAAGGATGTAAATGCGCGTGTGCGCGTGCGGTGAAACTGGGGAACAGAAAAAATAATGCACTTACTAAAGTGGTCTGACATATGACAATGCATATCATAACATTACTGTGCATAGCAATGCACATATAAACACAGATACAGATCTAACCATGAGCATGTTATCCTATCTACATAATAGGCATAGTCCCTATCTGCTAACTGAAGCTGCTATACAGGACCAGGAGAAATGACATGCAAATACAGTATACAAACAGATGCAAACAGGCAGTAATATGGCATACCAGAGATGCTACCGATGGCTTAGATGTGGAGGATGACTCAAGGAACTTCCAGACAATGTGCTACTGTACCTCTGGCAGGGATGACTGTGAATAAGGAAAATGGCTGCTATGTGCAGGGATGATGATGTCACTAAGGTATGGGAGCTGAAATAAACCAAACTTAATATAAATGGATGCAATGTGTGTAAACGGCCACTAGATGGTGCTGTTACACAACTAAAAGAGAATTATACAGAACATATATTGAATATGCATGAAAACTATACATAAATTAACAATAAACTTGCTGAAGGCATGACAGTGGTAGTATGGAGGACCAGAAAAAAGTGAGGTAGGTAGCTGGATAACGTTTAGAAAGTGAGGTAGAGGGAAGACTGCCAAGGAGGCTAGCCCTGATCTGACAAACCCCAAAAAATTTGCAAGGTTAGCAAATTAGGGGGATGTCAGTTCAGGGAGGGCACTGCTGCAGCCGGACACTTCCTCTGCCAGTCAGGGGAATGTCAGCTCCAATAAGTAGGGGCCTAGGAGAGCAGGGCAGGCCAGACAGGTGCTGGTAGTGGGAGACCCAATCATTAGGGGTACAGATAGGGCAATCTGTCACAAAGACCGGGATCGTTGAGCAGTGTGTTGTCTTCCTGGAGCTCAAGTTCGACATATCGCAAATTGGTTTGATAGATTACTGGGAGAGGCTGGCGAAGACTCAATGGTCATGGTCCACATTGGAACCAATGACAAAGTTATAGGTAGGTGGAGGGTCCTTAAAAATGATTTTAGGGATTTAGGTAACAAGCAAGGACCTCAAAGATAGCATTTTCTGAAATACTACCTGTACCACGAGCCACACCAGAAAGGCAGCGGGAGATTAGGGAGATTAAAAAGTGGCTAAAGAACTGGAGTAGAAAAGAGGGGTTTGGGTTCTTGGAGAACTGGGACGACTTCTCTGTCGGCTATAGGCTCTATCGTAAGGATCGCGGGCACCTCAATGGAGAAGGGGCCGCTGTTTTGGGGGAGAGGATATCTAGAAGGTTGGAGAGTTGTTTAAACTAGGGACTGGGGGAGGGGGGGAGGGAGAGTAATTACGTTATAGGAGGGGAAGATAGTGCAGATAGAAACCTGGGGCTAAGTAAAGGAACTGGGGGAGAAATGGGGTGAGGGACTAGAACAGTTCATAAGGAAAGGTATAGGGTAAAACATATCCAAAAATCTCTTAGTTTATATATGCTAATACCAGAAGCCTAACTAATAAAACTGGAATAAGTCATCTGTGAGGGGGACTATAATATAGTGGGAATAACAGACATGGCTGGATGATGGCTATGACTGGGCAGTTAATGTACAGGGTTACAGACTGTTTAGAAAGGATCGCAAAAACCGGAGAGGGGGAGGGGTCTGCCTTTATGTAAAGTCCTGTCTAAAGCCCAGTCCGAGAAGATATAAGGCACATGAGAGGTACATACCTTATGGGCAGGGACAGCATCAGCACCCTGCATACCGAGGCAAGTGCTGGGGCCCACTGGTCCTGGGGGGGGGGGGACAACACTGTGCCGCTATGAGCGCTTCCATCCATACAGATAGAAGCGCTCATTGCTGGAGCGCAGGGAGCTAAGTCACATGAAAGCCTATTTCAGCAGCATGCAGAGTCTGGCTGCCGCTGTTCCCCTTACAAGCTTCCGTGCTGTGGAGCCTCAGACATGCCCCCTTATGTCAGGGAACTCTTCAAGCTGCTGCTGGATGCTGTAGACCAGCAGCTTCATGCTATTTAGTTGTTTTACTGCCTCATTAAGCCGTTTGCCTCCATGACCTCTGCCCCCCATATCCTGTCCTATCTCATCCTCATGGATCCCCTTCTGTCTCCTTTCCTCGCTTATGTATCCAGAGCTCTTGTTCCACCCTCCTATCTCCTATTGCTGCCCTGCACAGACCTCCTGCCACTACTTTTTGTATGAATCCCCCTCAGAGCCCCTTCCACCTACTTGCTGGTCCACCCCTCCTGTCCATCCAGGGCCCCGGGCCCCTGTCTCACTCCTCTGCCTCTTATTATGGTGGTGTCTAAACTCCATGCTCTATAAGGACCTTATAACGTCACAGGGTGATGTCACTGTGCCCCCCACCCTGAACTATGCCCCTTATACCCTGCATTGTGCTCTCTTACCATACCCTGTACAGTGCCCCTAGTCATTCCCTGTACTGTACCCTCTTTTACCCTTTTATTTGGTCACTGTATGGAAGTATCCAGTCACTGTATGGAGGTGTTATCCAATAACTGTATGGCAATAACTGTATCTCCTTCCCTGCCCATGCCACCTTTTTTAGACCTTGCATGAGCGGGGAAAAGTTGCAGATTGCTGTCCACCAGGACCTGGCTGTGCTCTGTCAGTACATGGCGGCCTCCCCTCTCTGCTCCACTGTGTACTATTGCTTATTCTGGCACTAAGGCTGGGTTCACATCACATTTTTGCCATCCGTTTAATGTATACCAAAACATATACGATAACATATGCCCCAGACTGATGCTATAGAGTGGCAGCCGTTCACCATACAGTTCCATAGTAAAAAAAAACACATGTTAACGTATGTATTTTTTTACTGGACTCTGCAGTATACAAAAATGTGGTGTGCTGCACATTTGTATACATCGAACCGATAGGAAAAACATGATGTGAACCTACTGGGAGGGGGGTGCTTTTGTACAAAAATTTGCTGTGGGGCCCAGTCAGTTCTAGCTAGTGAGGGCCCTTTACACAGTATAATGACCCCCATACATTATAATAACCCCGAGTGCCCCCTCCATACAGTATAACCCCCAGTGTGGGCGACTGGGGGTCAATATTCTGAATGGAAGGCCACTGTGGGATCATTATACTGTGTGGGGGGCCCACTGAGATTTATCGCCCAAGGGCCCACATGAACCTGAAGCTGGTCCTGCTTATGGGAATAAGAGGGTAAGGAACAAGAAAAAAACAATGTGGATAAATAGAAATTTAATGGGAGCAATGAGTGACAATAAAAAAGCATAAAAATCACTAAAACAGGAAGGTAGCGGAGAAGCATTGAAAAACTATAAGGAAAAAACAATATATGTCAGGGCTTGACAAATTTCCTTGGAATCTAGGAGCCAGCTAAAAAAGTTAGGAGCCAGGCGGAGCCGCGTCATAAAGCTCCCAATAGATGCCCCCATAGTGCTCCTCCCCCCCCCCCACTTCTCTATAGAGCCCCCCAATAATGCATGCCAGTACATAGGGCCCCCAGTAGATGCCCCCATAGTGTTCCTACCCCTGTTTTCCATAGTGCCCCCCATAATGTGCGAGTATATAGGGCCCCCCATAATGCTTCCCCTTTTCAATAGGTTATATGACACACCAGATGCTAAGTGATCGCCACTTGCGGCCGCCATGACATGTGGAAACCCTTACAAGGATTACAGGGTCCGGAGGGGAGGGCAGAGGGGTCCGGAGGGGAGGGCAGAGGGGTCCGGAGGAGAGGGCACAGGGGTCCGGAGGAGAGGGCAGAGGGGTCCGGAGGAGAGGGCAGAGGGGTCCGGAGGAGAGGGCAGAGGGGTCCGGAGGGGAGGGCAGAGGGGTCCGGAGGGGAGGGCAGAGGGGTCCGGAGGGGAGGGCAGAGGGGTCCGGAGGAGAGGGCAGAGGGGTCCGGAGGGGAGGGCAGAGGGGTCCGGAGGGAGGGCAGAGGGGTCCGGAGGGGAGGGCAGAGGGGTCCGGAGGAGAGGGCAGAGGGGTCCGGAGGGGAGGGCAGAGGGGTCCGGAGGGGAGGGCAGAGGGGTCCGAGGGGAGGGCAGAGGGGTCCGGAGGGGAGGGCAGAGGGGTCCGGAGGGGAGGGCAGAGGGGTCCGGAGGGGAGGGCAGAGGGGTCCGGAGGAGAGGGCAGAGGGGTCCGGAGGAGAGGGCAGAGGGGTCCGTCTTGTCAATCTCTTTCCCCCTTGTCATTCACTTTCTCCCCCTTGTCATTCACTTTCTCCCCTCCCCTTGTCATTCACTTTCTCCCCCTTGTCATTCACTTTCCCCCCTGTCATTCACTTTCTCCCCTCCCCCTTGTCATTCACTTTCTCCCCCTTGTCATTCACTTTCTCCCCCTTGTCATTCACTTTCTCCCCCCTGTCATTCACTTTCTCCCCTCCCCTTGTCATTCACTTTCTCCCCCCTTGTCATTCACTTTCTCCCCCTTGTCATTCACTTTCTCCCCCCTTGTCATTCACTTTCTCTCCCCCTTGTCATTCACTTTCTCCCCCCCCTTGTCATTCACTTTCTCCCCCCTTGTCATTCACTTTCTCTCCCCCTTGTCATTCACCTTTTCTCCCCCCTCTTGTCATTCACCTGGCCGAGCTTTGTATAGTCCCACGGGTACAGGAGCTTTAGTTTCCTGTACTCGGGCGGACTGACAGGAAGTGCACACTGTGTGCGCACTTCATGTCAGTCCGGCCGGGTACAGGAGACAGATGCTCCTGTACCGCGGACCACGGTAGGCTCGGCCACGCTACAATGAGGAACTGACAGGAGGGAGCGCTAAGCGCTTCCCTCCTGTCAGTCCCTCTCTTCATGCTGTGCCCGGGCGGTGCGCCCTCATGGACGCGCCAGCCCGGGCAGTGCTGCAGCCGCCTGAGGCTCTATACAGAGCGCTCGGGCGGCTGCAGCATGAAGGGGGCCGGCGCTCCTAGTCCGCGCCGGACCCTGCGCCCGGGCACCTGACAGAACGGGCTGACAACTACCCAGGCGACCTGGCGCCTGGGATTTGTCGAGCCCTGATATATGTAATGGACAAATAAAAGCAGCCAAACTAGAGACAGGAAGATTCATTGCCAAAGAGTAAAACTAACCCTAAAATGATCTTCAATTATATAAATGGTAAAAAGTATAAATCTGAAGGTGTCGGCCCTTTACAGAGTAATAAGGGGGGATTTGCAGACAACGATGAGGAAAAAGCGAAGCTACTAAATTTTTTCTTCACTTTATTCACTGAAGAAAATGAAATGTCAGATGAAATGCAGAATGTCAAAGTAAATTCCCCATTAAAAGTGGCCTGTCTGACCCTGACAAATCCAGATAAAAATAAGCCCCAAAATAAGGGCCCTTGCACATGACCGTATGCCCTCCGAGACATACAGTCCGTGAGCGGGCTATATGTCCCAGAGCGGCATTGATCGTGCGCACGGGAGCGCACAGCATCATAGATTACAATGATGCTGTGCACGTCGGGCCGCGCGCAGGACTGTTGTCCCACACTCATATGATCATACGAGTACAGGATAGTAGTCCCGGAGGCGGCCCAACATGCACGTCATTATTGTAATCTATGATGCTGTGCGCTCTCGTGCGCACGATCAATGCCGCTCTGGGACATATGGCCTGCTCACGGACCGTATGTCTCGGAGGGCATACGGTCGTGTGCAAGAGGCCTAAGGTAGAGTGTCTAAAGGTGCACCAGATTAAGGCTACTTTCACACTTGCGTTGTTAAATCCAGTATTGAGATCCGGCAGAGGATCTCAATATCAGAATTAAACGGATCAGTTTTGATTTTGAACATCAGGATGCATCCGTTCCGTTAGGATGCGGTTGTGTGAAATCAAAATGGAAAAAAACGGATTTGTCACTAAATAAATTGAAAGTCAATAGGTGACGGATCCGGTTTTTTAGGCTTCATAAAAAACGGATCCATTGACTTACATTTTCAGTACCGGATCCGTTTTTTTTTTTTTTTTTCATTTTTTATGACCTGACACAAAATCACAGCTTGCAGCGGTTTTGTGTTGGGTCACAAAACGGAATGCTGCCAGAACGAAAGACATCCTGATTAGAGATGAGCGAACTTTAAAAAAAAGTCCGGTGTTTGGTGTTCGGGTTGTGGTAAGTCGTGGTAAATCAAATCCAGTGCTGAGCCACGCCCCCTGCACTGATCACATGACAGTGACGTCACCCCAGGTCGTTCGGCTGTTCAACAGTTCGGGTTGGTGGCAGCCGCCCCTTATGGATTCCATATGCCGCTATAGTGGAATCCATAACGGGATGCGCGACTTACCACAACCCGAACGCCGAACACCGGACTTTTTTTTAAAGGGGTTCTGCAGTTTGTTACCACTGATGATCTATCCTCAGGATAGATCATCAGCATGTGATCGGCCGGGGTCCGACACCCGGGACCCCCGCCGATCAGCTGTTTGAGAAGGCAGCGGCGCTGCAGGAGCGCCGCGGCCTTCTTACTGTTTACTGCTGCTAGCAGTGAATGGAGCTTAGACTTGATACAAGTCGTGACGTCACTGGGCGGGGCGCTAGCAGCAGTAAACAGTGAGAAGGCCGCGGCGCTCCTGCAGCGCCGCGGCCTTCTCAAACAGCTGATCGGCGGGGGTCCCGGGTGTCGGACCCCGGCCGATCACATGCTGATGATCTATCCTGAGGATAGATCATCAGTGGTAACAAACTGCAGAACCCCTTTAAAGTTCGCTCATCTCTAATCCTGATGCATCTTGAATGGATATCTTTGCATGTGCATGTGAACCAAACAGAAACGTCTTTTCCGGAAATACCGGAAAACAACAAGGCAAGTATGAAAGTAGCCTTATTTTCCAGCATCAGTCATTGTGATAAATCTGGCATAGTTTATTTTTTTTACAGCATGTGGAGCCCCTCGGACAATTTTTTTTGCTTAAATATCTATTAAATATCTATTACATATTAGCTCATAAATAATCTGATTATAAATATTTTAAGGTCCAGATTGCACCAAATAATAAAGTTATGGTCTAATATACAGATAGTTTAGTAAGGAGCAATTTAGTAAATTTATTAACCACTTCAGCCCCCCTAGCTTAAACACCCTTACCCTGGGTTCACACCTGAGCGTTTTACAGCGCGTTCAAACGCGCTGTAAAACGCTCAACAGATTAAAACCAATGCATCCCTATGGGAGTGGTTCACACTTGAGCGTTTTACAGCGCGTTTGAACGCGCTGTAAAACGCCCAACGCATAAACAAGTACTTGAGCTTCTTTTGGGGCGTTTGACGCGCGTTTTGTGATTGACACCACAGTAGTCAATCACAAGAACGCGCGTGCAAACGCGCGTTTCCTATTTGCAAAAACGCGCATAAAAACGCGCGTCAAAAACGCGCGTAAAACGCGCGTTTTTGGAACGCTCAGGTCTGAACCCAGGGTTAATGACCAGGCCACTTTTTACAATTCTGCACTAGACTACTTTCACCGTTTATTGCTCCGTCATACAACTTACCACCCAAATGAATTTTGCCTCCTTTTCTTCTCACTAATAGAGCTTTCATTTGGTGGTATTTCATTGCTGCTGACATTTTTTTTTTTTTTATATTAATCAAAAATGACCGAAATTTTTGCAAAAAAATGTCATTTTTAACTTTCTGTTGTAAATTTTATTTTTTTTTAAACTACATTTCTAGCTAAATTTTTCTCTAAATTTATTGTTCTATATGTCTTTGATAAAAAAAAATCCAATAAGTGTATATTTATTGGTTTGGGTAAAAGTTATAGCGTTTACAAACTATGGTGCAAAAAAGTGAATTTCGGCATTTTGAAGCAGCTCTGACTTTCTGAGCGCCTGTCATGTTTCTTCAGGTGCTAGAATGTCAGGAAAGTATAAATACTCCCCAAATGACACCATTTTAGAAAGAAGACACCCCAAAGTATTCGCGGAGGGGCATGGTGAGTTCATGTATCATTTCATTTTTTTTCACAAGTTAGCGGAAAATGACACTTTCTGAGGAAAAAAATAAATAATAAAGTTTCCATTTCTGCTAACTTCTGGCAAAAAAAAATAAAATCTCCCACGGACTCACTATGCCCCTCAGTGAATACCTTGGGGTGTCTACTTTCCGAAATGGGGTCATTTGTGGGGTGTGTTTACTGTTCTGGCATTTTTGGCGGGGCTAAATTGTGAGCCGCCATGTAAATCCTAAAGGTACTCGTTGGACTTTACGCCCCTTTACGCACCCAGGCTGCAAAAAAGTGTTACTCATATCGCCGTGATCAGGAGAAGTAGGGCAATGTGTTTTGGGGTGTATTTTTACATATACCCATGTTGGGTGAGAGAAATATCTCTGTAAATTGTCAACTTTGTAGAATTTTTTTTTAAAAAGTTGTCATTTACAGAGATATTTCTCACACCCAGCATGGGTATATGTAAAAATACACCCCAAAACACATTGCTTCTACTTCTGAGTACGATACACATGTGTGACACTTTTTGCAGCCTGAGTGCAAAGGCCTAAATCAATGAGTACCTTTAGATTTCACAGGGCATTTTTACATTTGGATTCCAGACTTCTTCTCACGCTTTAGGGCCCCTAAAATGCCAGGGCAGTATAAATACCCACAAGTGACCCCATTTTAGAAGAAGACACCCCAAGGTATTCCGTGAGGGGCATGGTGACTTCATGTAAAATTTTTTTTTTTTTTCACAAGTTAGCGGAATAAGAGACTTTGTAGAAAAAAAAAAGACAATTTCCGCTAACTTGTGCCAAAAAAAAAATCTTCTATGAACTCGCCATGCCCCTCACGGAATACCTTGGGGTGTCTTCTTTCCAAAATGGGGTCACTTGTGGGGTATTTATACTGCCCTGGCATTTTAGGGGCCCCTGAAGCGTGAGAAGAAGTCTGGAATCTAAATGTGTAAAAATGTCCTGTGAAATCCTAAAGGTACTCATTGGTTTTAGGGCCTCTTTGCGCATCTTGGCTGCAAAAAAGTGTCACTCATGTGGTATCGCCGTACTCAGGAGAAGTAGGGCAATGAGTTTTGGGGTGTATTTTTACATATACCCATGCTGGGTGAGAGAAATATCTCTGTAAATTGACAACTTTTTAAAAATTTTTATACAAAGTTGTCATTTACAGAGATATTTCTCACACACAGTATGGGTATATGCAAAAATACACCCCAAAACACATTGGAAATCGAGATGATGCACAGATGCGTCCACCCAGAATAACCCGACCGCCCGCCGAACACATCCGTGCGTTAGGCAGTCCTGGAGCGGTTAATGCACATTTACACATTACTTCCCTGGGTCAAATTGAGGGACATTTAAGGATCAAAGAGGGACTTGGGTCAAAAAGAGGGACTGTCCTTTGAAAAGAGGGACAGAAATAAAAGAAAAATACAGCCATGTGCATGAAGCCTAAAGACGAGCATGTTTTGTCTGGGAAATACACTCCATGCGATGGCTGCATTTCCTAGATTACCGCTGCTAATCTGACCCAAACTCACTGCATCATAGTGGTTTATCAGGCATCTTGCACATGAACGTTGTGGGTCCGTTCCGCGCATTGGGGACTGCAATTTGCTGTCCCCAATGCACGGGCAACGTCTGTGCGGCGGCCGGGACGGATCGAGACCCATTCAACTTGAATGGGTCCGTGATCAGTCCGCACTGCAAAAAAATAGAACAAGTTCTATTTTTTTGCGGTGCGGAGGCACAGACAGAAACACCACGGAAGCACTGAAGTGAATGGGTCCACATCCGTGATGCGGAGTGCACATGGGCCTGTGCCCATGTATTGCAGACCCGCCATATGCGGGCCTCAATACGTCCAAGGGCACACAACGTTTGTATGCAGGAGGCCTAATGCTGTGAGTTTCTGCTCAACCGCAGCAGGTCTAATGCCCAATGTTCACAGCAACTGCCAGTTAGGACTCATGGACACAAACGTATTTTCTTTCCGCTTCTGTTCCATTTTTTGTGCGGCCCTTATGCGGAACCATTCACTTCAATGGGTTTGTAGAAAATAAGGAAGTTACACCATGTGCATTCCATTTTCGTTTGTCCGCATGGCCGTTCCGCAAAAAAGTAGTGCATGTCCTATTATTGTCTGCAAATCACGGTCCGAGGCCCCATTCAAGTCAATAGGGCCGCAAAAAATACAGAACGCACAAGGAACACATCCGTATGTCATGCTTATTTTGCGGATCCATACTGTAGAAATGCTATGCCCAGCCCATATTGCTCATGTGATTAAAAAGTTACTGTTTCCGTTTCCGATCCGCAAAAACGTATCGCATACAGAAACCATACAGATATGTTTTGTGGAATAATGGAACGGAAGAGCACTTAAATCAGAGATAAAAAAAAAAAACACAGATGCGGAACAACGGATCCGTGAAAAAACGGACTGCAAAACAACAACGGTGATATGCATGAGCCCCAAAACAAAACAAACTTTTCCTTTTTACCTGTCTTATTTCCTTTTGCTATAAAACGATAAAAATGTGGTATCATTGTAATCATACTGGCCCAGAGATTGAAGGTAACAGGTCAGTCTTACTGCATAGGGCACGCCGTAAAAACATAAAACTGTGGAAGAATTGTGTTTTTTTTCACCCAATTTCATACCGTCTGGAATTTTTTTCCAGCATCCCACCACACTTTATGCAATATTAAACGGTGGCATTAGGAAGTACAACTATCTTGAAAAAAACAAGTCCTCATATGGCTATGTAAACTGCTAAATAAATATAAAAAAAGTTATGGACTGTTTTCGTAAAAAAAAAAAAAAGGAAAATCCCAGGGTCTTGAAGGGGTTAACAGTAACCAACTGCTAGCTCATTGCCCCCCTGTAGTCACCCATCATCCTCCGTCCTATATGATATAGTCTCTCACTGTTATTGACCAGTGCTGAATCAATCCTATAGGATTTGCTTCAGGCCTAAGTAACCAAAGCTAAGTAGTGTTGCTAGGTAACGCGCGTCAGCCACTCAGTAAGCGAGAAGGCAATGAGACGTCGCCTGTGATTGAAGAGACGGTGGACTCAGGGATGTTAAGTCAACTTTGATTGGACAAGAAGCGCTCCGTGTTCAAACTGATGCAAACTGCAGGCAGAGCGGCTACTGAGCGCGGGGAGCGGGTAAGTATAACCGGGCCGGGAGGAGGCGATGTGTAGCCGACAGTGCGGGTAGCCTGGAGTCTCTGGTAACGGAGGAGCCACCGCTCCTGAGGGGAGATAAAGCCAAATCTCCGTAATATAACACATAGCATGGAATGTAAACAGCGCTGTTACCCATAGCAACCACAGACGCCGTTTTTGTAATGCAGGTTTTAGAATATGAAAGTTGCAGCCATGTTGGTTGCTATGGGTAACACTGTGCTAGTTGTTTTTTTTTCTTTTCTAAATCTCCCATATGTGTCAGTAACATTTGTGGGGTTTGTCATCTAGGAGATATATATATATATATTACAGCTTAACTGCATTCAAAGGACTGGCGTTGTACGGGGCGCCATGTAGAAAAAGCCCAAGTGTTACGTTTGTGATTGGAGCAGTGAGCGTGGCTTGAGGTATGACGTCCTCTTTCTTCAGATCAAACTAAGCAAACCTCACACATAGGCTTCTGCTGGGGTTTTTCTGCACTTTAGTGTTTTTTGCATCTGCATTTTTTTTTGGTTGTGACACAGTTGTTTAGGAAAAATTGCCTTTCAGAAAAAAACGCATGCGGTTCCAACAAACATAAAAATGTCAGATGAAATTTGTGTGTGATGGGGCCCTCAAGCTAAAAATCGTCGTGGGGCCGAGCAGTTAATAAGGCCTCGCTCACATTTCCGAGTATGTTTGACATCCGTGAAAAAGTCCGTGTTTCATCTGTGAAGGATCCGTGTTTGCTCCGTGTGCCCTTTTTCTGACCTCCTCGTGTCATCTGTAATCCACGGACACTATTTAGCTGAGCATTAATTGCTGAAGCATCTCCTATCAGTGAAAAACACGGACGCAACACAGATGCCGTCATTGTGTTCGTGTTTTTTCACCGACCCATAGACTATGATAAATTGTTTCGTCCACATCGTGGACAAAAGTAGTACAAGTCTCCCTAATTTTTTTTTTCACTAACCCATGGTGAGCAGACACATTAAAATCAATGGGCACGCTTGCTGTCCACACAAAATACAGACGGCACATGGCAGTGAAAAACGGAAATGTGAACGAGGCCTTACCACGATATCACGGGTGCAGGGGGTAAGGGCTCATGCACATGACTATATATTTTGCAGTCCGCAAATAATGGATCTGCAAAAAATATGGATGACGTCCGTGCGCATTCCGTATTTTGTGGAACAGAACAGCTGGTCCCTAATAGAGCTGTCCTATCCTTGTCTGTAATGCAGACAGTAATAGGACAAGTTCTATTCTTTTTGCAGAACGGACATGTGGACGTATGGACACGGAATGCACACAGAGTAATTTCCATTTTTTTGCGGCCCCCAAAACAGATCGGACACGGAAACAAAGTATGTTAATGTGCATGAGCCTTAAAAAAAATCACATGCACTGATACATTGCAACAAAATCATCAGCTGTGAGAGGTGTTAGGTCAGGACTGGTTTCAGTTCACAGGCAGAAAGTAGAGATCTTGAAAATGAGGTGAGCACAAGTTCTAGGAAAAAGTAGCAGAACTTTCTGCTGATTAATGTGATCTCTTTGTGTTTCCCCCCTAGCATGGCCACCACTGTCCTCGGTGTGGGCATCGGAGTGATTGTGATCGCTGGTATTTGGGTGGTGACGCTGCTGGTTTGCGTCCTTTTGACTCGAGCCCCTGGAGCAGCTCGGTAAGATTCCTGGATAATACTGCTCCGTGTTACTAAAGCTCCATCGCTGTACCCAAGTTGAGTGGCACCAACCTGCAGTGCCTTGAAAAAATATTCACCCCCCTTGAACTTTTCCACATTTATTTCACGTTTCACCCACAAACTTAAATGTATTTTGGGGGAATTTTATGTGATAGATCAACACAAAGTAGCAAGTATGTGTAAAAGAAAATAATATGGGGTTTTTAAAATTTTTAATAAATAAAATGTGTAAAGTGAGGCGTGCACTGGTATTCAGCCCCCCTGAGTCAATACTTTGTAGGACCACCTCTCACTGCAATTACAGCTGCACGTCTTTTGGGGTATGTCTCTACCAGCTGTACACCTCTATAGTAGGGCTGCAGCTATTGATTATTTTAGTAATCAAGTATTCTACCGAGTAATCCAACAATTAATCAAGTACTCTGATAAGAAAAAACTACTTAAAGAGGACCTTTCACTAGTTTAAAAAGTAAAAACTAACTATATCTGTGGGCAGAGCGGCGCCCAGGGGTCCCCCTGCACTTACTAGTATGTCTGGGCGCCGCTCCGTTCGCCCGGTATAGGCTCCGGTGTCTGCAGCTCCATCTGTTGTACTGGGCGGAGTTTTTTTGTATTAGGCGTGTCCCTTGCTGCAGCGCTGGCCAATTTCAGCGCACAGCTCATAGCCTAGGAGTCCCAGGCTATGAGCTGTGCGCTTCCCATCAGCTCTAACCGTATTTAGCTCCATCCATCTTCCCTGCTGAAGAAAAGCATCTGCACAGCAGAATACTGCCACCACCCTTTATTTACAGTGGGGATGGTGTGTTCAGAATGATGTGCAGTGTTAGTTTTCCGCCACACATAGCGTTTTGCAGTTAGCCCAATAAGTTCAACTTTGGTCTCCTCTGACCAGAGCACCTTCTTCCACATGTTTGCTGTGTCCCCCATAAGGCTTGTGGCAAACTGCAAACCGGACTTCTTATTGCTTTACATGTCTCCACAGCTTTATCCCTGACCTGTCTTGTGTGTTCCTTGGTCTTCATGATGCTGTTCACTAACAAACCTCTGAGGACTTCACAGAACAGCTGTAGTTATGCTGAGAATAAATTACACAGAGGTGGACTCTATCTAATTAGGTGATTTCTGAAGGCCATTGGTCACACTGGATTTTATTTCAGGGTATCGGAGTACAGGGAGCTGAATACAAATGCACGCCACATTTTCCCAAAAAAATGTATTAAAATTTTTGAAAACCATGTATTATTTCCGTTTCACTTCCACAAGGCACTGTAGGTTATCAGTTTACAACTCTGCCCAGATCCTAAAAAGGAAGCCTCTGTTAGAGCTAAACGCAATGGTCCAGATTTACTAATCTGTCTGCGCGTAGAAGCGCTCTAAAAGGTGGCGCAATTGGGCACAGCTAGGGTTTCTACAATTTTTGTGGGTGGGGCTTAGTTGGAAGGGGTGTGCTGTTTTGTACTAAAATTGTGCCACAATTGTAGAGCAATATTTGCCAACCAGTAGTATATATAAAGTCGGAGAAAAGTGTCTATCCCTGCAGCACATTTATCATTCAGCCTGAGCCCCTGTGATAGATTCGGTGCAGGTCTAGACAACCTGTCCCAAGGTCCATGGACCAGTAATCAGATCAATTATCGGGGATAAGTGTTTGTAGAAATGCTCGTTCCTGATAGCTGCCCTGTGTAAAAGGCACTGGCCAGCTGTACATAGCTGTCCTTGGACTGGCAGAAACAATAATCGTTCCTGTGCAGCAGATCCTAGTGTCTAAGCCTCATTGACACAACCAAATTTTCAGTTCACATCCAATCTGCATTTTTGTGGATCGCACGCAGGCTAATTCATTTCTATGGGGCCGCAAAAAATTATCTGCGACCCTGCAGCCTTGCCGAAAATGATAGAATATGTCCTATTCTTGTCCGGTTTGCCGACAAGAATAGGCATTTTAACAATGGGGCCAGTAAAAATTCGCAAGCCAGATGGGCAGTATCTGAATTTTTCGGATCTCAATACGGATACAGCCGTGTGAATGTAGTCTAAACAGGGGTGTGCTGTCCAGTAACAATGATTCTCTATGGGGACCAGCAATCAATGTATCGATCGCTTATCCCCATACAGCGAAAGTGATTGCAGCATGTGAACGCAGCCCTCATCTCTGTTGATGATCAGGCAATTATCGGGAACATGTAAAAAGACCTTGGAAGTCAAGGACCGGCTTTTGATGTCGGTAATTAATAGCCCCTGCACTGCCTGAAGAGGCGCCCAATTTATGAAAAGACATACTGTATTTTTCGCATTATAAGACGCACCTGATGATAAGACGCACCTAGGTTTTTGAGGAGGAAAATAAGAAAAAAAATATTTTGAACCAAAAGGTGTGCTTTTGGTAGGTTTTGAACTAATGGTGGATCTGTGGATTACACTAATATTGGGGATCTGTGGATTACACTATTAGTAGGGATCTGTGGATGGCACTGTTATGGGGGGATCTGTGGATGTCACTGTTATGGGGGTGGATGACGCACTGTTATGGGGGGATCTGTGGATGACGCACTGTTACGGGGGGATCTGTGGATTACACTAATATTGGGGATCTGTGGATTACACTATTAGTGGGGATCTGTGGATGTCACAGTTATGGGGGTGGATGACGCACTGTTATGGGGGGATCTGTGGATGACGCACTGTTACGGGGGGATCTGTGGATGACGCACTGTTACGGGGGATCTGTGGATGACGCACTGTTATGGGGGATCTGTGGATGACGCACTGTTATGGGGGATCTGTGGATGACGCACTGTTATGGGGGATCTGTGGATGACGCACTGTTATGGGGGATCTGTGGATGACGCACTGTTATGGGGGATCTGTGGATGACGCACTGTTATGGTGGATCTGTGGACGACACTGATGGGGGATCTGTGGATGACACTTATGTCATCCACAGATCCCCATAAGTGTCATCCACAGATCCCCCATCAGTGTAGTCCACAGATCCCCCCATAACAGTGCGTCATCCACAGATCCCCCATCAGTGTCGTCCACAGATCCCAGCAAAGTATCAGTGTGGAGGGAGGAGGCGGGGACACTCATGGCGGGGCCCGGTGCAGTGATTCTATTCTAATACACCGGGCCCCGCTGCTGTTAAGTACCGTACAATCAATCCCATTGATTTCTTCATGTATGCCGCACTGTCCTTCACTTACTGTAGTACCGTATGTCTAGCATTAAGACGGCAGAGAGTGGCAGCTCCCTCCAAATGCGCCGCCTGCCTGCCTATATCACTTTATGAATGAGCAGGCAGGCGGGGGGGAAAAGTGCGTCTTATAAAGCGGAAAATACGGTAAGTCTCGTCATAAATTAGACATCATTGGCAGTCCATGTGACTAGAGTGAAATCTACTCCAGCCCCTGACTGGCTGACTAATAATTAATATATATATTTATATAGCTCCTCCATATTCCGCAGCGCTTTACAAATTCATAGGGTTCATGTACAAAACCAAAGTAGCTGGCTAATACACAACTGAAACACTAGGAGTCAGGGCCCTGCTCGCAAGAGCTAACAATCTATGAATTAGTTTTCACTCCACTTTTATGGCTGTTTCCGGTCATGAATGTCTATAAATCCACCATGCCCCTGCACTCCCAAGTGGAGAGGAAGGTGTAAAAGAACCGCATGCAACTAAATTTTGTTGCACAGGCCAAAAATTAGCATACAATTTCTAGTAAATGACCCCCCCCCCCCCTTTAAATTTATACAATCTGTAACATAGTAACATAGTATATAAGGCCGAAAAAAGACATTTGTCCATCCAGTTCGACCTGTTTCCTGCAAGTTGATCCAGAGGAAGGCAAAAAACCCCTGTGAGGTAGAGCCAATTTTCCTCACTTAAGGGGAAAAAATTCCTTCCCGACTCAATCAGGCAATCAGAATAACTCCCTGGATCAACGACCCCTCTCTAGTAGCTATAACCTGTAATATTATTACGCTCCAGAAATACATCCAGGCCCCTCTTGAATTCCTTTATTGTACTCACCATCACCACCTCCTCAGGCAGAGAGTTCCATAGTCTTACTGCTCTTACCGTGAAGAACCCTTTTCTATGTTTGTGTACAAACCTTCTTTCCGCCAGACGCAGAGGATGTCCCCTCGTCACAGTCACAGTCCTGGGGATAAATAGATGATGGGAGAGATCTTTGTACTGACCCCTGATATATTTATACATAGTTATTAGATCTCCCCTCAGTCGTCTTTTTTCTAGAGTGAATAACCCTAATTTTGATACCCTTTCAGGGTACTGTAGTTGCCCCATTCTAGTTATTACTTTAGTTGCCCTCCTCTGAACCCTCTCTAGCTCTGCTATGTCTGCCTTGTTCACGGGAGCCCAGAACTGTACACAGTACTCCATGTGTGGTCTGACTAGTGATTTATAAAGTGGTAAGACTATATTTTCATCACGGGCGTCTATGCCCCTTTTGATGCAACCCATTATCTTATTGGCCTTAGCAGCAGCTGCCTGACACTGGTTTTTACAACTTAGGGTACTTTCACACTAGCGTTGGTGCGGATCCGTCTGTTTATTTTCACAGACGGATCCGCACCTCTAATGCAAACGTTTGTATCCGTTCAGAACGGATCCGTTTGCATTAGGTTTAAAGAAAAATGACAAAGTCCAAAACGGATCCGTTTTGGATTACATTGAAAGTCAATGGGGAACGGATCCGTTTTCAAATGCACCATATTGTGTCACTGACAACGGATCCGTCCCCATTGACTTACATTGTAAAAAAAAACGGATCCGTTAGGCTCCGCCTCTTCAGACGGACACCAAAATGCTGCATGCTGCAATTTGGTGTCCGCCTCCAAAACGTAATAGAGGCGGAACGGAGCCGAACTGATGCATTCTGAACGGATCCTTATCCATTCAGAATGCATTGGGGCTTAACTGATCCGTTTTGGAACGTTTGTGAGAGCCCTGAAACGGATCTCACAAACGGAATCCAAAACGCTAGTGTGAAAGTACCCTTAGTTTGTTATTTATTAAAATTCCTAGATCCTTTTCCATGTCAGTGTTACTGAGTGTTTTACCATTTAGTATGTACGGGTGACTTGCATTATTCCTTCCCATGTGCATAACTTTACATTTGTCAGTGTTAAACCTCATCTGCCATTTCTCTGCCCAAGCCCCCAATCTATCCAGATCCCTCTGTAGCAGAAAACTGTCCTCTTCAGTGTTAATTACTTTACACAGTTTAGTGTCATCTGCAAAAATTGATATATTACTGTGCAGGCCTTCTACAAGATCATTAATAAATATATTGAAGAGAATAGGGCCCAATACTGACCCCTGAGGTACCCCACTAGTGACAGTGACCCAATCTGAGTATGTACCGTTAATAACCACCCTCTGTTTTCTGTCACTCAGCCAGTTACTTACCCACATACAGACATTTTCCCCCAGTCCGAGCATTCTCATTTTATATACTAACCTTTTATGTGGTACAGCGTCAAATGCTTTGGAGAAGTCCAGATATACGACATCCATTGATTCGCCGCTGTCAGGTCTAGAACTTACCTCCTCATAGAAACTGATTAAATTAGTTTGGCATGACCGAGCCCTTATGAAGCTATGCTGATATGGTGTAATTTGCTTATTTTCATTGAGATCCTCTAAGATAGCATCTCTTACAAAACCTTCAAACAGTTTACCCACAACAGATGTTAAACTTACCGGCCTATAATTTCCAGGCTCTGTTTTTGGACCCTTTTTGAATATTGGCACCACATTTGCTATACGCCAGTCTGGTGGAACATTCCCTGTCAGTATGGAGTCCGTGAATATCAAAAATAAGGGTCTGGCTAGGACATCACTTAATTCCCTTAGGATACGGGGGTGTATGCCATCCGGTCCTGGCGATTTGTCTATTTTAATCTTTTTAAGTCGCTGCTGTACTTCTTCCTGGGTCAGACAGGGCACTTTTAAAGGGGAATTTACTTTTACATTTTGCATTTCATCTGACAGTTTATTTTCCTCAGTGAAAACAGTGGTGAAGAAAATATTTAATAGCTTGGCTTTATCCTCATCGCTTTCTGCAACTCCCCCCTCATTGCTATGTAGAGGGTCGACTCCTTCAGGTTTATATTTTTTACCATTTATATAATTGAAAAACATTTTAGGGTTAGTTTTGCTCTCTTTGGCAATTAATCTCTCGGTCTCTAGTTTGGCAGTTTTTATTAGTTTTTACATATTCTATTTTTTTCCTTATAGTTTATCAGTGCTTCCTGGCTCCCTCCTGTTTCAGTGATTTATATGCTTTCTTTTGTCATTTATTGCTTTTTTACGGTTCTATTTATCCACATTGGTTTCTTCTTATTTCTTAGCCTTTTATTTCTATAAGGTATGCATCGATCACAATTTGATGTTACAATGCTTTTAAAAATCTCCCATTTTGTGGTTGTATTTTTATTTTTGAGGACTCTGTCCCAGTTAATTGGGCCTATGGCTTCTCTTAGTTGGCTAAATTTTGCTTTTTTGAAGTCCGGTATTCTTGTTCCTCCCTGTAGAAACTCTCGTTTGAAGGATAATTGGAAGGTTATTACTTTATGGTCACTATTTCCCAGGTGTCCCCCGACCTGCACGTCTGTTGTTCTATCAGGTCTATTGGTTAATACTAAGTCCAGTATGGCCGTCCCTCTAGTTGGGTCCTGAACCATTTGGGAAAGGTAATTGTCTTTGGCTATTGCCAAGAACCTGTTTCCTTTATGGGATGTACAGCTTTCAGTTTCCCAGTCTATATCTGGGTAGTTGAAGTCCCCCATAATAACCACCTCATTATGATTTGCCGCCTTGTTTATCTCGTTTAGTAGTAGATTTTCTGCTGACTCTGGTATATTAGGTGGTTTATAGTAAACTCCTATTAGTAATTTATTATTGTTTTTGGCTCCATTTATCTCCACCCACAATGACTCCACATGTTCGTGTCCCTCACAGATGTCTTCCCGGAGTGTGGGCTTTAGACAGGACTTTATGTAAAGGCAGACCCCTCCCCCTCTCCGGTTTTGACGATCCTTTCTGAACAGATTGTAACCTTGTACATTAACAGCCCAGTCATAGCTATCATCCAGCCATGTCTTAGTTATTCCCACTATGTCATAATCCTCCTCACACATCACTAATTCCAGTTCCCCAGTTTTATTAGTCAGGCTTCTGGCATTAGTATACATACATTTGAGAGGTTTATTTTTACCCTACACCTTTCCTTCTGAACTTTTCTAGTCCCTCCTTCCATTTCTCCCCCAGTCCCACTACCTTGCCCCCGGTCTCTATCTGCACTATCTTCCCCTCCTATAATGTAATTTCTCTCCCCCCCCGTCCCTAGTTTAAACACTCCTCCAACCTTCTAGCCATCTTTCTCCCCAACACGGCTGCCCCTTCCCCATTGAGGTGCAGCCCGTCCCTACGATAGAGCCTGTAGCCGATAGCAAAGTCGGCCCAGTTCTCCATGAACCCAAAACCCTGCTTCCTACACCAGTTCTTGAGCCACTTGTTAACCTCTCTAATCTCCCGCTGCCTCTCTTGTGTGGCCCGTGGTACAGGCAGTATTTCGGAAAATACTACCTTTGAGGTCCTTGCCCTAAGCTTGTGACCTAAATCCCTGAAATCATTCTTAAGGACGCTCCACCTTCCTCTAACTTTGTCATTGGTTCCGATATGGACCATGACCGCTGGATCTTCTCCAGCCCCTCCCAGTAATCTGTCAACCCGATCTGCGATGTGTTGAACTCTAGCGCCAGGAAGACAGCACACTGTTCGGCGATCACGATCTTTGTGACAGATCGCCCTATCTGTTCCCCTAATAATTGAGTCTCCCACTACCAGCACCTCTCTGGCCTGCCCTGCTCTCCTGGTCCCCTGCTTACTGGAGCTGACATTCCCCTGACCGGCAGAGGAAGTGTCTGGCTGCAGCGGTGCTGTCCCTGAGCTGCCATCCCCCTCATCTGCCAAACGTGCAAACTTGTTGGGGTGTGTCAGATCCGGGCTAGCCTCCCTGGCACTCTTCCCTCTACCCCGCTTTCTTACTGTCACCCAGCTAGCTACCTCACTCTCCTCAGCCTCCTCGCTACCACCCTCCCCCACATCTACCCCAAAGACTGCTTGCTCGGTGAGCAGCAAACTCTTTTGCAAATTGTCAGTGGCTCTCAGTGTTGCAATATGCCCGTTTAGAGACTCGATGTGCGATTCCAAACGGGTAATTTGCTCACATTTTGAATAAAGATATGCACCCTCAAACGGCTGTTTCAGGACTGCATACATCATGCAAGATGTGCACTGGACGGCATTGTCAATTGTGCAAGACATACTAGTGGGGATTACACCACAAAAACAAAAAAAAATACAATATAATCTAGTTACAAGAACTGGCGAATTTCTGTCCCCCACTGAAGTCCCTGAATCTTAAGTCACACTTACACAACCACACACTTAATCAACCACGCGTCGCGACCAAGCTCGCGTTATATATATATCTACTTATATAAGTATGCTGTAAATGAAACTCAAATACACCAGCCTGTTTTTTTTTCCTCTGGATTCAAAGGCTGAGTTCTCCTTACTGCTGACTTCTTAAAGGCTCCTAATTAGGCAGCCACACCCTAATTACTCACCTGTGCAACCCCTGGTAAAGGAAAAAAAAAATGTTAAAACAGCAATGAAGCTTGCAAAGCAGAAAGTCCCAGTGTACAATAGAGTCAAATGTAGGATTAGTAAATCTGCCCCAATGTCCTTCTACTACTGAACTGTCACCACATGTGTTTGGGATGGTGATATCCGGGCTGTCCTTGTACTTGATAGCCATTAGGGTACGGCTACACTGTGATTTTGGACACCCATGTCGCTTTCAAGTATCTCAGTGTAGTAGGGCTGCCATAGGAATGAATGGGGTCACAATGCGACTTGCACCATTTCTTGCACCCCAAATCCGATTAAAGGACTGAGGGAACTGGCCTAGTGATTAGTAGTATAAACGGACCCATACTTGTTGCAGCCAATTATGGATCATTTTTCTTGCACCATATAACCCCGCCCTTCCGCCTGCGCTGGCTGTGAACTTCCAGGATTGAGGTGAGAGGTGAGTGTTCCCAGTATCTTATTGCTTTCCCCAGCGACCACTGCCATCTTCTCCCCGACACAAGGAGGGTGCAGTTACTTGTTTGCGGTCTCTCAGCCACGTCTCATGTCTTCATGAGGCAGGAAGAATGTACATTTCTTCCGATTTTACGTGACTAAGGGCTGTAGCGGTGTAATGGGGTCCAGAAATAAAGGAACCAATGTGAGTGACAACACTGATTGTATTATAGGCAAATCAAAGGAATTATTAGACCCTGGATAATCTCTTTACATTGCCTTCGATCCCAGCAGTAAGATCAGGATGGCGACTGTGTAATAAAGCTGTTATTTACTTGCAGTGGTACGGGCCCAGCTCCTGAGCCCATGGTATCACCATGACTCTTACCACACTCAGTATTATCTCGCTATGCTCAGTGAGGGGGAAGGGGTTATCCGAGCCTGGAAATGTCACCCCCCCTCCATTTGCCTGGGCCCCCCACAATGATTCTACTTACCTGGCTCCCCACGTCGCCCCTGGTCCCTGCACAGCCGCCGCTGCTTCTCCCCATGCGCAGATAAAAGGATAAAAACCTCCTGTGTTGGGGGGGGAGGGGCGGCATCGGCAGGCAGTGACTGGGACAAGATTCCCTAGCATCGCGGGTGATACTGGGGAGGCCCGTCCCCGTCACCACCTGCCATTGGCTCCTCCCCCCGACACTGGATGTTTTTATCCGCGCAAGGGGAGAAGCAGCGGTGGCCGTGGGGAGCCAGGTAAGTAGAATCAGTGTGAGGGGCCCGGGTATATGGGGGGGCATTTCCAGGCTCGGATAACCTCTTTAACCTTCTGCTGTTCTATTTTCTCTGGAGAGTGTTCTAGGCTTGGAGCCTATCATTTTTGTGCAGTACTGCAGAGTGGGAGGCTTCTGCTGCAGTCAGTTGTCGTACATCCAGACACAGGACAGTGAGGAGGGTAAAGAGAAACTTGTCTGATCTCCTGGGACACACAAGAAAAGATGTCTTTACATATTTCTCATTTTTAACTAATCAGTCAAACAGGAGAAAAAAAAAAAGGAGGAGACGTATTTATTTTTTGAATTTTCTATATTTTGTGTGCCTTTAGTTGCTCTCTACTAGTGTCTCTCTTGCTGATAATGGTTGTTCTTCTTCAGGTTATCAAGCATCGCGTTGTTCTTCCTGGCAGTGATCATCACTCTCATTCTGGTATTTTTTCCACGAGCAAGCGAAACTCCCTCCCCAGAAAAGGAGGTTCAGGTATTCCATCTGTCCTATCTATATTGCACTGACAATACAGCTACAGTAGCCCCAATCCATACAGAGAGACACTGAGAGATACAAGTGTTGCTGCATTTATTCCAGTCTTATGTAATATGGATGCTGGGGAGGCTGGAAATATGAAGAAGCAGGTTACTGATACAGTCCACTGTCAGACCAGTTACACACATCAAGACAAGGTGCTTGTCCCTAAAAGGTAGAATCTCCGATCCATACAGAGAGACAGAACAGAGTAGATAAAAATCATATTATGAAAAAGCACGGATTGAACAGTTTGAGGCTACCACCAAAAACTTAGTAGATAGAAAAATAGGGGAAAATTGATCTATGAAGCACAAGGAGTTATGTATACAGGGGATACTATATCTCCTTATGGAGTGCGCCTCATCAGCGTGAGGAGTCTTAAAGGCCAGGCAACGCTCCTCTGGAATTCTGGGAAGAAAGGGATGCAAATTAGCTCTAAGCAAGCTCTGGCTCTAATGCCACCAGATGTAAGGTAGCTATCCTAAAAGTCAGTGTTCAACCTTTTAAACAGGCCTTGAGACATGACTTAGACAATGATTAAGCCATTACCTCCTCTTCATCTGGTGGCATTAGAGGCAGAGATTGCTAAGAGCGCATTTGCATCCCTTTCTTCTCATAATTCTAGAGGAGCATGTATGGCCTATAAGATTCCTTAATCTGATTAGGCGATCTCCAAATGGAGATATAGTATCCCCCCAATCTTGATCTGGGCCTCTCACTCAGTTAAGCCAGTGCTCTCTGCACTGATGAGGGGCAGTCACCCTGAAACAGCTGTTTGCAGATTATTATCAAAGCCATGTCTCAAGGCCTGTTTAAAAGGTTGAACATTGACTTACAGGATAGCTGCCTTACATCTGGTGGCATTAGAGGTTGAGCTTGGTAAGAGCTCCTTTGCATACCCTCTTCTAAGATATGTATAAATATACTAGGGATGAAAAAATTAATTCTATCAATATAGATATCCTGAATATTCCCAATAAATTTGATTCTAACAAACCCAAATATTTTCCAATTCAAGAGAGAGACCCATGTGTGGAAAATATGTGCAATTCAGCTTTCTTTCTGAAAAGGATTAACAAAAGCTGAGTGTTTCACAATACGACGATGATGCCGGACCTGATCAATTAACCCCTTAGATGCTCTGGTCAATAGCGATCTTGACATCTGTGGAGTTAGGCTTCCTCTACCATTTTGTAGTCATCTTGCCCCCCCCCCCCCTTAAAATTGAATAACAGTGATCAAAAAGTTGTACCAATAAAAACATTAGTTTATTCTGCAAAAAACAAGCCCTCCAACAGCTCTGTGAATGGAAAGAACATTTTTTGCAAAAGGTAGTAAAACAAAATAAAAACTACACAGGCCTCAGAATAATGAAGTCGTGTGATTTTTTAGCACACAGTGAACACCTTAATATCAAAGCCCAAAAAACCTTGGCGGGATTGTGGATTTCTTTTCCATTTCACCGCATAAAGATTTTTTATTTGTCCGTTTTCCAATACAAGACAGTAAATTAAATGGTGCGTCCCACAAAAAATAAACCCTCATAAAAGTCATGGCTCTTGGAATATGAGGGAAAAAAAGCGAAAATGGGCTTCTTCTTGCAAGTTAGCCTAACAGAGCCTCCAATGCAGAAGTGAACCTAGTCTAAAGAAAAATAGCAGCCAGAATGGCAGAGGATCCAGCTGTTTCAAAATAATTAGAAAAGGGGCTCTCCCACGAAAAATATTCTACATTTTTGAAAGCAGCCCCTGGATCTGAATACTTTTGTAATTGCATGTAATTAAAAAATTTAGAATAGCGAATTTTATTCAATAAAATCAGTATAGCTCCACCGGCTTTTTGTTCTTTTTCTTATTTATGCGTCCAACTCGCTGAAGTAGACGCACATGCTCAGCTCCAATCTTCAACTGCCACCAGTTAGGCCCTATTCACACGTCCGCAATGTTCGTCGGCACCCGTTCCGCAAATCTGTGGAACGGGTGCGGACCCATTTATTTTGAATGGGGACGTGATGGATGTGGAGAGCACACACTGCTCCGCAATAATATAGAGCATGTCCTATTCTTGCCCGCAATTGCGGACAAGTATAGGCATCTCTTTAGGGCTGGTGGCAAGGTGTGTTGCGGATCCACAACACACTACAGACGTGTGAATAAGGCCTTACAGGGAGAGCGCTGCAGCAGAAAGGACACACCCCAGAAAAAGCCACACATCCTTAGCAGAAAGGACACATCCTCTGAGCTGCCAGCTTAAATTATATCTATCAGAACAATTGGAGAAAACAGAACAGTTGAGGTACAGGGCTGGTACAGATACTGACATGTACTGTAGGATGCCTGAGATTTTATTTTTTTAAATTAATTATGGGACAGCCCTTTTAGTACACACTTTATAAGCTGGGATCGGCCAAGTCAAGATGTGCAATGTCTAAGGTGGGGGTTCACCAACAGATGACTCCCTATTTAATCAGACAGAATTTCACAATGTAGTTGATGCTTGTCTTAGTTCCTAATTGCTGTAGGGAGCTCATGTGAGGCAGTGGAACCCGAAAACGTTACTCTGCTTTTCCCAATTATTTGAAAACAATAAAAAGGAAATGATGAAATAGAGTTAATTACGGTATATGTGATTTGTCTCATGCCATACATATGGGCAGAATCCGCCCCACCGCCCGGTATGCGCTAGTGATGTGGTGATGCCTATAGACTTCGATTCTTATAGCTGTAATTGCCTTGTTTTCACACACGGCAGATATGGGGCACAGAGCGCACACAGCCTGAGATTACAGGTCACCGGATCAGAAATAAACACAATGAACGCAGGTATCTGCGGCTGCTTTAACTCTCGATGGCCACACTCGTCCGAGAACTAATTATAAGATTTGTGTCCCCCCCCCCCCCCCTTTCCACCTGACAGCACGAGGGCTCTATCAATAATACATGACTAGGGCTTTATGCACTGAAAGTCCACTAATTGGCTAATTAAAAAGCGAAACGCGTTGCCCAGACAAACATGTCATCCACAAGAGACTTGTTCTATGCGGGAGCCAAGGTCAGACTTAATATGGACTCCTCGGGATGACCTTTCGTGTTGCAGCAGCATGTTGGCCCCGTCCCTGGAGCCAGTTCACAGCTAAGGATAGCTCAGGAGATCACCTCTCATGTGTTCACACTTGTTTCATGCCCGGCAGCTCAAAAATAACTTTTATTAGGCTGCCGTCGACTTTCTTTCATCATCCTGCTATGGGTGGGGATGGCTGTGTTCCCTGTAAGGATGGAGTTTGCCGGCAGATGTACTATGAATAAAGTGACCTAAAAAATATTTGCAGGGTCCGGTCATCAGGAAGTCCGCCTCCATTTGTGTTATGCACAGTGCTAACATTCAGATGTTCTCTGTCTTGTAGATTGTAGACACATTCTTCATTGGCCGCTATGTCCTCCTATCCGTCATCAGCGCCATCTTCCTTGGAAGCTTCTTCATGGCTCTCGTCTATTGCCTCCTGGAACCGGTCTATGCCAAACCTCTGCGGGTCCGGTAACGCCTGGAAATTCAGCATCTTGCATGATGGCGGTATTTTTATATAGGCGTCTGCTTCAGTTATTTGTCTGTAAATCATTTATGAAGGAAATAAATTATTTTTTATTATCAGGAGATGTGTTTTTTTGCAGAAACCCGGTGTAGCTATGAGGACTGTGTGACTCCTGGATCCTTGTTCCTTCTGCCTCTTCCTTTATGGTCATCGTTGTTGCATCTAATTACAGCATGACTCTCTTAGGGTACTTTCACACTTGCGTTTATTTGCACAGACGGATCCGCACCTATAATGCAAACGTTTGTATCCGTTTAGAACGGATCCGTTTGCAATAGTTAAAAGAAAAATGGCAAAGTCCAAAACGGATCCGTTTTGAATTACATTGAAAGTCAATGGGGAACGGATCCGTTTTCAAATGCACCATATTGTGTCATTGACAACGGATCCGTCCCCATTGACTTGCATTGTAATTAAAAACTGATCTGTTAGGCTCCGCCTCTTCAGACGGACACCAAAATGCTGCATGCTGCGTTTTGGTGTCCGCCTCCAGAACGGAATAGAGGCGGAACGGAGCCTAACTGATGCATTCTGAACGGATCCTTATCCATTCAGAATGCATTGGGGCTGAACTGATCCGTTTTGGACCGTTTGTGAGAGCCTTGAAACGGATCTCACGAACGGAATCCAAAACGCTAGTGTGAAAGTACCCTTAGTACTTGTATATGAAAGCTATGCTGTGATTGGTTGCCGTGGACGACAGAGACATTTTTCCTAAATCTCCCCCAATGTCTTTTTTTTTTTTTTGACTGTCCAAACCGTAACCTCGGCATGGTAGCTGTGATAAAAGTGGCAGCAAAAGACATGACTGAAGCCAGATATTTTGCTGTACAAAGGCCAAGAAAAGGCCTTAATGGGGTTAGGGGAGGAAACCGGACAACTCGTAGGATCGACCTGTAATGAAGAATAGATCCTGCGCCACTGCTGTTATACCAGCTGCAGCAGTCATGTTACATCAACAGCACATGACCGCTTCGACCAATCACCGGCTTCTTCAGTACACCACAAAGGCCAGTGATTGGCTGCAGCAGTCACGTATTGTCAATGTAACGTCACTGGCAAAGCTGGGAAAACGGAACTAGAGCAGCGGCACAGGATCTGTCAGGTGACTGATCATCTATTCTTTATTACAGGTCAATCCTCCTGAAACCGGATGGGTCCTTTAAGGTAAAGCTCCACCTTCACTCATCAGGTTGTTTCTAGTTAAAAATTCTGAGCTAATGTCTTAAAGGGGTTATCCTGCAAACTCTTTTCTTTCTTTTTTTGTTCTCTCACTTGCCTGTTTATCTGGAGAACTTGCTTGCTATTCTGTGGGTAGGCAGTAGCTCATAAAGCGCCTGCATCTCCCAGGAAGCACTGCAATTAGCTCTTGTGATCCCCTTCCTGCATAGAAAATAGCCCCAGAGAACTTATGGTTTGTAACGCCCCCATAATTTCCTACTCCACTGTCTAGAGAGAGATATAGATATGCTTCTATGAATTTAGAAGTAGGGAGGAATGACTGAAAGGAGTCTTGGCCGCTTCACTGTGAGATCACTAGACAGCACTGAGGAGAGGGGAAGGGAAGCTATTGAGTTGAGTATATTAGTAGGGATGAGCGAATCGACTTCGGATGAAACATCCGAAGTCGATTTGCATAAAACTTTGTTTCAATACTGTATGGAGCGAGCTCTCTGTACAGTATTAGAACGTATTGGCTCCGATGAGCCGAAGTTATTACTTTGCGAAGCCTTACGAGACTTCGGGTAATAACTTCAGAAATTGATTTATACTGTAAAAACCATTTCCCGAACTCGGGTGGTACCTTGGAGCCAAACCCGAGTTTGGGAAATGGGTTTTACAGTATGAATCAATTTCTGAAGTTATTTATGAATGTTAGCGCTTGCTCTGTAAAGTATTAAATCGAAGTTTTATGCGAATTGACTTTGGATGTTTCATCTGAAGTCGATTCGCTCATCCCTATATATTAGCCCGCCGCTGAATGCAGGAGAAGATGGACCAGAAGGTAAACAGCAAGGGGCGCTACCAGAAAGCAAAATATCATGTACACATTCTATTGCATACTATGGGCTCATGCACACGACCATTGCCTGTCTTGTGGTCTGCAAAATACAGATACCCGCCGTGTGAGTTTTGCATTTTGCGGAACGTCTGGCCTATAATAGAACTGCCCTATCCTCATCCTTAATACGGACAATAATAGGACATGTGGACATATGGAAAGGAATGCACACAGAGTAAATTCCATTTTTTTTATGCGGACCCATAGCAGTGAATTGATCCGCATATGGGCTGCAAACAAACGGCAGGGAAACTGGAAAAAAATAAGTTTGTGTGCATGAGCCCTACTGCTGAGTGACGGCTCTGGTGCTGAGAACATGAATCACATCATAGAACTGGTCTGTGTGTTGGTTAGGCCTCATGCTCACGACTGCATCGTTGCGCGATCTGCAAATACCGTGGATACGGGCAATGTGCATCCCTCACTTTCCGCAGGCTTTATTGTAGAACTTTATAAAATGGACAAGAATAGGACATGTTCTATCTTTTTTGCGGAACAGCCGTATGGACATACAGATGCGGACTGCACACGGTGTGCTGTCTGCGTTTTTTGCTGCCCCATTGAAATGAATGGGTCTGTATCTGATCAGCAAAAAATGTAGATGCGGTGAAAAAAAATACGGTTGTGGGCATGAAGCTTTAGGCTACATGCACACGACCGTTGGTGTTTTGCAGTCCGCAAAACATGGAAGCTGATCCGCGTTCCGTTCCGCAATTTGCGGAACGGAATGCGGGCCATTATAGAAATGCCTATTCTTGTCCGCAAAACGGACAAGAATAGGACATGCTATATTTTTTTTGCGGGGGCACGGAACGGAGCAACGGATGCGGACAGCACACGGAGTGCTGTCCGCATCTTTTGTGGCCCCATTGAAGTGAATGGGTCCGCGGCCGAGCCGCGAAATATGCGGCTCGGATGCGGACCCGAACAACGGCCGTGTGCATGAGGCCTTATATTGAGGTTTTCTGTAACCTAAATGGTGTACACTTCATTCAAGATCTATGGGTTTTCTTTTGTAAATCCCAGCCACACCTGCCCACCTTATGACCCTCTGCTCTTCCTATAGCGCAGTTATGGAAAGTGGCCGAATGACTCAGTTCACAGCATTCCAAGATAATGCAAACTCATTTATTCTGGCTCACGAAACAGGAATGAAGGGTGAACACACATGATTTATTTGCACAGTGAAATGCTGAAAGTGAGAGCGTGGATTCAGCCAGCTGGCCGCACCGCCTCTATCATAACAACTGGTTAACGTTTCATGCACCCGAGGGGCAAATTCACGCAAATCTAACGGTCATTATCAGTAGTTTGCAGCTACATCAACAATGTCTACAAATGATTCTTGGAAAACTGGAGTTTTCGTTACAAAAAAATACTTTCGTGAAACCAGCTCCTTTGCGGAGAACAGCCGATACTGATGTGGCGCTATCTATTGGCAGTATACATGGAAGTCCATTAGACATGGTGAAGCCTTCTCCGTGTGATCCTAATGATGTCTTCACACGTGGCGGAAAAATCTGCCAGGAAAAAAAGAGCAGCGTAGACCTCCCCATGTTATCCTATGGGGTTGAAAAGTGTGAGTCCCTGCCCTCTGTGTTCCCCTGCAGAATAACTTTCTGCTGCATAAATAATGATGGGGTTTTCCGAAGCAGAACATCTCCATTCATTTCAATGCCGGTTGTAATCTGTAACAAATTCCGTAAAAATACACACTTTTCTGCCACATATGACGGTACCCTAAGGCCTCTTGCACACAAACGTTTTTTTTTATCAGTGTTTTGCTGTCCGTTTTTAACGGACCCGTTTTTCCGTTTTTTGCTTCCGTTTTGGTTCCGTTGTTCCGTTCCGTTTTTCCGTTTGGCATATACAGTATACAGTAATAACATTGAAAAAATTGGGCTGGTCTTAACATTTTCAATAGGTGGTTCCGCAAAAAACGGAACGGATACGGAAGACATACGGATGCACTTCAGTATGCTTTCCGTTTTTTTTGCAGACCCATTGACTTGAATGGAGCCACTGAACGTGATTTGCGGACAAGAATAGGACATGGTCTATATTTAAACGGAACAGAAAAAACGGAAACGGAAGGCATACGGAGACACTTCAGTATTTTTTGCAGACCCATTGAAATGAATGGTTCAGTATACTGTCAGTATACTGAACTGAAAAAACTGCCAGTATACGGTCCGCAAAAAACGTTCGTGTGCAAGAGGCCTAAGGTGCGGGCTGTCTTGCTGAAATTCCGCACGAGTTTCTGTGTGGGTTTCTGTCGTTTCTGCACCAAATCCACACTAAAACCCACATGTTACTTGCAGTTTTTAGTGTGAATTCGATGTAGTTTTGCCACAGATCACGCTCTTTCATTGAAAAGAGTGAAATCCGCACAAAGAATTGACATGCTGCGGATTACAAAGTCTGCACAGCGGGTCAATTTCCGCATGGAATGAAAAAGCAAAGTGTACGTGTAGTTCGCATCGTGTGCAGGAATCAGTGCGGAATCTGCAGGTTTTCTGTGCGTTTATTCATTTTTTTCAGCTTTCCATTCATTGCAGTTGGAGAATCAGCGTAGATTCCACTCCAAGATGGAGAGAATGCTGCTGCTTTTCTCTGGAAAAAAAAACAGCGTGGAAAAAAAAAAGCCAGTTCTGCCTTCCATTGAAATTTATAGGAGGGTTTTTAGAGGCGTTTTTTGGTGCGGATTCCACATATAAAGGCCTCATGCACACGACCGTTTTTTTATGCTGTCCGCAAAAAGGGGTTCCGTTGTTCAGTGATCCGTGTCCGTTTTTTCCTTCCGTTGTGTTTCCGTGTGTCTTCCGTTTTTTTAGCGGACATGACCCAAAAGATTTTACCAAAAGACAGGCTGACAATGTTTCCCAAGTGCCTGCCAAGGGATCCGCAAAAAAAACGGACACGGAACACGGATGACACACGGATGGCCATCCGCATTTTTCACGGACCCATTGACTTGAATGGGTCCGTGAACCGTTTTTCACGGACAAGAATAGGACAGGTTATATTTTTTTGACGGACTGGAATCACGGACCACGGACGCGGAGGACAAACGGTGCATTTTCCGAGGTTTCCACGGACCCATTGAAAACCAATGGGTCCGCAGAAAATCACGAAAAACGGAGCAACGGACACGGAATCAAACAACGGTCGTGTGCATGAGGCCAAAATGCAAGAAAAACACTGTGTGACCGGGCCCTTAGGGCGCCTGCACACAGTGCGGATTTATGTGCAGAAAATCCGCATGAAATGTGCACCAAAAAAAAGATAAAAATCCACACTATATATATGGTGTGTTTTTTTGGTGCAGGTTTTCATGCTGATTTTCTGTTAATGTAAACAACCACATTAAAGTCTATGGAGAAAACCTCTCTACAGAAGGTGCTGTGGATTTTAAAATATGCACAACAGGTTCATTTCTGCCCCTAAGGAAAAAAAGCAATGTGTACATGAGATTTGTCTAATTTCATGCACTTTGCTGGTACTGTATCACGCTTTACCACAGAAAAACTGTTGTATGCAGCCACCCTTAGGGTCCGAGAGTTTATGGTTGCTTTCCCTGCAGCACGGTCTACACTTTTCATTGACTACTGGAGTAGTGAGAGCCAACCTCAGATGGAGGATTCAGGAAGGACCTGCTAATAGCTGAGTGTGTATTGGAAGGGTCTTTAAAGATGGCGCCTGCTCCTGAGCGGAACGGGCGCCATAGCCGCGGGTTGCCTGCTGTTTCTTATGGCAGACACTCGCGGCTAATGTCCACAACCGGCAGTAATGCCGATCGTTTGTCCACCCGCTTTCTGAAGATTGACTATTGAGGTTCTTAACCCTCAGTTCACACTTGCGCGTTTTACAGCGCGTTCGAACGGGCTGTAAAACGTATAACCGATGCAAACCAATGCTTCCCGATGGGACTGGTTCACATTCTCGCATTTTACAGCGCGTTCGAACGTGCTGATAAACGCCCGACGCATAAACAAGTACTTGAGCTTTTTTTGGGGCGTTTTTCGCGTGTTTTGGCCCATAGACTTCAATGGGAACGCGCAACGCTTGTATTTTGCGCGTTTTTGACACTGAAAACACGCGTTAGAACGCGCGTTTATGAATTTGCAACATGCTGGAAAGGCCAAACTTCATATAGACAGGGATATTTGGTCATTGGACAACACTGCAGTCAATCACACAAACACGCTTAAAACGCGCGTTTACTATTGCCAAAAATGCGCACGAAAACGCGCGTCTCAGAAACGCTCAGGTCTGAACCCAGCGTTATGGGATTGTGTTCTGGACCCAAAATGTCATTGTTCTGTTTTCGGAGCCACTTAGTTATCACTTTTGCCTTGTGACCTGGTGCTCTGTCATGCTGAAAAAGGATTTTTCACCAGCTTATTGCTCCTGGATGGTTGGGAGAAGTTTCTGGAGATGTAAGTGGTCAAAACCGAGACCAAATTTATCAAATGTCATACAGAGTGTAGTAAATAGGAAGTAGTGCAGATTTGCAACATTTTGATTTAAATTTTTACACCAGTTTGTGGGAGAAGAATAGGACGTAATTTCGTTACATGATGCGCCTGTTCATGATTTTACACTTATGGGGTTATGCTTACAACGCTGCCTATATTTGCACTATTTCTCTCATAACACATTCATAAATAATCCTATTAACCGCGCCCACTTTCATCTGAGGGTTTCTATTATGGTGTAAATCCTTTTTACAGTGAATTCTAACCTAGAAACATCTGCTAAAAGATCTGAAAACCGCCTCAAAACTTTTGGCCACTGTACAGATTAGCTCCGGTGTGTAACCCCAATCTAAGATGAAAGTTAGTGAATGGAGAACTGACTTCATTTAATGGGGTTGTGCCAAGTATTAAAGTTATCCTTTACACGGGAAAACAAATTGATTGGTGGGAAGGGGGCTTTTCAACAGCTGGGACCCCCACCAAGGGTCCTGTTTATCTATTCTAAAGAAGAGGCAGGTCAAGCATGAGCCCTGTCGCCCCATTCATTCTGGATGGAATTGTGGGGAGGGGAATAGTGGTGTTATTTTTTGTTTTTTATGTTTTGTTTTTATTTCTTTTTTGGACAAAAAAACAAAACATTGCAACATGCTCTAGGTATGGCATTTTCAGCCATTTTCCTGTAGACTTCTCTATATGATAAAAATGTCTGAAAAAAAAAACACGTCAAGAACGTGTGACCCAAAAAAAATTGGGAACAGAAAGTCGCTTTAAAAAAAAAAAAAAAAAGCCATAAAAGTGTCCTCATGTACAGTTTTGATGGAGTTTTTTTTTTTTTAAGCTAAAACTAGAAGTGGACTAAAAAGAGACAAAATTTTTCTTGTATGCTTCCAAAATAGATGCATAATGTATGGACTAAGCCCTCACTCTTAGGCACCATTCACACGTCCGCAATGTTCATCCGCACCCATTCCTCAAATCTGCGGAACGGGTGCAGACCCATTCATTTTGATTGGGGACGTGATAGATGCGGAGAGCACACACTGTTATCTCCGCATCCGCATCTTCCGGCCGGCGGCTCCGCAATAATATAGAGCATGTCCTATTCTTGCCCGCAATTGCGGACAAGTATAGGCATCTCTATGGCGCTGGTGGCAAGGTGTGTTGTGGATCCGCAACACACTACGAACGTGTGAATGGGGCCTAATTATAAAATCTGAGACTCTCAGCCAATATAGTTTGATCAAAACACATCTGTGCTTAGTCCATATATTATGTTTTCATCTATTGTTTTAGTGCATTATTTTTCGTGATTTTATAAATATAGTTCGCATATTTACTATCATATCTTGTAGGCTGTTTTGTATCTTTTTCTGTGAATTTATTTTTTTTCTTGTATGCTTCCCCTTTCCTTATGATCTATTTCTGTTATTGGCTGCAAAAACTGTATGAAACATGTGAAAGTACCTAAAAAGTCAGAATCTACGACCGCCTCCAGAATAATCTACGTGGTCCAGTCTGTTTCCCTTCTGCATACCTGGACTATCTTTCGTTTAGGATGTCTAATAATCCAGCCCAACCCCGCTCGATGATCAGGATTTTACGCCGTATGTTTTGCAGCTCCTCCATAATGCACATTGCGTTGGAATGATAAATGCATCGCTGCCTCTAATGACTCCAGCGTGTTCTCCAAGGTGCAGGCTCTTTGCTTTTTATCATTTTATTGCTCTATCACTTTTGGCACGTTCTCAAATGCTAAGGATTCTTCTGGTTAATTAGCTGAGCTCCGTCTGAGGAGGAAATTGCAGTATTGATTTAACCTTGGAAACCACTAAGAATAATACTGAGAAGAAACAGCGGCCATTGCCGTGTGAAGTTTATCCTGGCATTCTATGGGGGTAACGCCGTTATACCACTGTGTTTTCTTAGTGTCCAGACTTGTCGAGCTCCGGCCAGGACATTACATAGATCTAGATTTCCTGACCCGTTTCATTTCCGGGTCTCTATTGTTTGCAGCATTTAATAGGGGCTATAGTCTTTCCTGAAAAGTCACCAGTGTTTTAGCTATTTTTCTCCTTTTTTAGCTGGCACCAGTGACGGGTGCCCACAGGGCACGGTGATTGAATTGTGCCAGCAGAATAGATGTCTAGCCTGTATTTACAGACTGGGAATTTAGAGTGGTACTGGAAAAATACCTACATGTGGCTCCATGTTTTAGGTGGATCCAAACTGACAGGAGGCAGGTCCAACACATATCGGCAGAGTCAACAGAAGTAGGTGGGGCCGCAATCAGGGGCGTACATAGAAATCACTGGGCCCCATAGCAAGAATCTGAAATGGGCCCCCTTAACCCCACCCACTACCCACCCCCTGGCCCCTCCCACCTCCCCCTTAACCCCGCCCTCCTATCTCCTGTCCTGGCTCCTCCAATGCCACACCCCCATTAAATAAATTTATACATGACCTACTGAAACTACTGGGGGGGCTGTGGATGGCACTGTTATGGGATGGGGGGGCTGTGGATGGCACTGTTATGGGGGGGGATCTGTGGATGGCACTGTTATGGGGGGATCTGTGGATGGCACTGTTATGGGGGATCTGTGGATGGCACTGTTATGGGGGATCTGTGGATGACACTGTTATGGGGGATCTGTGGATGGCACTGTTATGGGGATCTGTGGATGGCACTGTTATGGGGGATCTGTGGATGGCACTGTTATGGGGGATCTGTGGATGACACTGTTATGGGGATCTGTGGATGACACTGTTATGGGGGATCTGTGGATGGCACTGTTATGGGATGGGGGCTGTGGATGGCACTGTTATGGGATGGGGGCTGTGGATGGCACTGTTATGGGGGATCTGTGAATGGCATCCACAGCCCCCATCCCATAACAGTGCCATCCACAGCCCCTCCCCATCCCATAACAGTGCCATCCACAGCCCCCATCCCATAACAGTTCCATCCACAGCCCCCCATAACAGTGCCATCCACAGGCCCCCCCATAACAGTGCAATCCACAGGCCCCCCCATAACAGTGCCATCCACAGCCCCCCCATCCCATAACAGTGCCATCCACAGCCCCCCCATCCCATAACAGTTCCATCCACAGGCCCCCCCATAACAGTGCCATCCACAGCCCCCCATAACAGTTCCATCCACAGCCCCCATCCCATAACAGTTCCATCCACAGCCCCCATCCCATAACAGTTCCATCCACAGCCCCCATCCCATAACAGTTCCATCCACAGCCCCCTACCCCATAACAGTGCAATCCACAGGCCCCCTCCCCATTACCGCTCCTGTCAAGTTCTAAAATTCAATTACGGTACTCTGTACCATAATCCATAATATAAATAATGCCCCTCTGTTTTAATTTATCATAAACTCACATGAGGCGCACCGGCAGTGAATACTTCACGCAGGCCGGGCGGGCGAGCGCAGCGTGACTGACGTCACATGCCTGCGCCGCCTGCTTCATTCATAAAGCAGGCCGGGCAGGCACGTGACATGAGACAGTCACGCTGCGCTCGCCCGCCCGGCCTGCGTGAAGTATTCACTGCCGGTGCGCCTCATGTGAGTTTATGATAAATTAAAACAGAGGGGGCATTATTTATATTATGGATTATGGTACAGAGTACCGTAATTGAATTTTAGAACTTGACAGGAGTGGTGGGGCCGGAGTGCCCAGCCTCAAATGCCCGCCCCCAGCTCCTCCTCCCTGATTATACATCGCAGCCTGCGATGCTGGAGCATCGCAGGCTGCTGTCCGTGCAAAGTGGGGGGGCGGAGCGTTCCATGGCTTCGGGCCCCCCTGTGCTGCGGGCCCCATAGCAGTGGCGTGGTCTGCCTCTATAGACGGTACGCCACTGGCCGCAATAGCAACCAAACACTATAGCGCAGCACAAAATACTGCTGCCCGCGCTGCTATGAAACTGTCCTCGTCCTGAGGATGGCAATAGTGTTGAATTCGGGAGGGCGTCTGCGGCTGCTGACCAGGTGCATAAGTACCTGATGCTCCTACATTAGGCTACATTCACAGGTCCACAAATTGCGGATCTGCAAAACACGGAATGCACATGCCAGGCACGCTCATAGAAAATGCCTATTCTTGTCCGCAATTGCAGACAAGAGTAGGGCATGTTCTATTTTTTGGCGGAAGTGCGGAACGGAAGTACGAATGCGGACAGCACACTGTGTGCGCTGCACATCTTTTGCGGCCCAAATTGAAAATGAGGATATATAGACACCTATAGGAAAAGAACTGATGCCAAAAGCACCATTTTGTATTCTTGTGCATTTCGATCCAGCAAAAAAACTGATGCGCCACTTTCAGTTGCAATTTGGCACAAAAAAAAAATCTATTGAAAGTGATAGGAGGATAAATTAAACGGATGGCATGCAATAGCATTCGTTTTTCTTCAGCTTAAGACCTCGTGCAAACAACCATATTTTTGATTTTTTGCAGTTCAGATGTGGATCAATTCATTTCTATGTGGATGCAAAAAATGTGGACAGGACGCGGATGTCATCTGTGTGCCACCCTGCACATTATAGAACATGTCCTGTTCTTTTCCATTTTGCTGACAAAGATAGGCATTTCTAATCTATAGTAGAGACCGAGGAACGTGCGGGATCTGCACTGCCAGTATCCATATGTTTGCAGATCACAAAATACATACGGTCATGTGCATAATCTGTTAAAAAATAATTTTTTTTTAAGAAACATGACTGTTCTCCCACACCCCTTGTGTAACCAATCACAGGTCATTTGCCTTGTTTCCATGTAAAAATAGTAAAACTGGATCAGTTTAAATAAACGGATGCAAATTTTACTGTTTTTGGAAGTCCGTTTCTCTAAAAGCCTGAGACAAAAAAAAATGTGATAGGAAAGAGGCCTAACATTGAATGAGTGGAGATGTGTCCATAGGACTGCTGTAAGCCATATAGTCCATAGAGGGGCCCAATAAAAATTGCTTAAAGGGAACCTGTTGTCAGCTTTATGCTGCCCATACTAACGGCAGTATAACGTACAGACAGGTGAGTTGATTTCAGGGGTCTGTCATTTATAAGTTAAAAGTAAATGGTTGCCGAGAACCAACATCACAATCATTGCAGACTGGGCCTGGAAAAGAGTCCCGGCCACCTGAGAAGAGTCCTGGTTGTTCATGAATTCCTGCTCTCCCTGCCCACCTGCTGATGACTGACTAATGTCTAATACCTAGTTTTCTCCCTTTCTCTCTAGGAGAGAACTGCCAATCATCAGCAGATGGCGGGAGAGCAGGAGATGAGGAATAACCAGGACTCTTCTCAGGTAGATTTGACTCTTTTCAAGGCCTGGGCTGCAATGATTATGATGCTGGTTCTCAGCAACCACTTACTTTTGGTTCATGAGAGACACACCGCTGAAATCAGCATTTCTGTCACTATTTTATGCTGCCCTCAGTGAGGTCAGCATTATGTTGATGACAAGTTCCCTTTAAACAACATAAGAAAATAGTTTGCCAGAAAGCATGTGGTAAACTCAGATGAAACTAAAATTGAACTTTGTCTCCATCATAGGAAATACTATGAGGGACACTTATTATGAATTATACCCCACTTTTTGCGTATTAATGTCGCAGATTTTGTTGTAATTGTTTTTTGCGGGAAAATTCGCAACTTTTTGACGCTCGCGCCACTTTTCCCAAGTACCAAGAAAAGAGGGAGTAGTGAGGGTGGGCCAGCAGGCCCGTCTCATTTATAATTTTCTACAGGAGAGCTGGTGTAGATTTTAGTATGTTGCACGGCCTGATAGAGGAAGCGCCAAAGTTATGTAGAGGCCTCACAGAGGGACTAAGATTGGCATCTAAATCACCGGTCTTATTAAATGTACCCCTATGTGTTGTGCAAACCCAACACATCCCGTCACCTCAAGAACACCATTCCCACATTGAATCATGGTGGTGGCATGAAAAACTTTGCACCCTACTCTCCAGATGACATCTCACTACCTGTGCGCTTGACCTGATCCCATCCCATGTTATCCCCCAACCCAGCTATAACCTCTCCAGCCTATAACCTATCTCTTCCCCACCTCTTTTGAACACGCAGCCTTCACACCCATCCTTAAATGTGTCTTCTGCCTTTGACACAGTTGATTATTCCCTTCTGTTACAATCTCTCCTATCCCTTGGCATCCCAGACTTGGCCCTATCCCAGATCACCTCATACCTCACCGGACATTTAGTATTTCCACCTCATCTCACCCTCTGTCTGTTGGTGTCCCTCAAGGCTCTGTCCTTGAACTCTACAACCTGTCACCTCCTTACATCTGTGATCTGATCTCTTAATACCTTCCCATCTCTGATCCTCACAAGACCTCCTTCTCTGCTCCTGACACAATTGCATACTCTAGAATTCTCTACCTCAACACATCAGACTCTCACCTACCATGGGAACCTTCAAAAGAAACCTGAAAACCCACCTCCTCAGACAAGCCTACAACCTACAGTAACGCTGTTACTACTATACCTCTGTACAAGCTGCTTCTAACCTCACCTACTGTCTTCTTTCCTGATCCCTTGTAGATCGTAAGCCCTCGTGGGCAGGATCCTCTCTCCTTCTGTACCAATTTATTACTCATTTTGTCCATACTTATTATTCTTATTGTGTTTTCTTTATGTATTTACACCCTTTTTATATGTACAGCGCCCTGGAATAATTGGCTCTTTAAAGGGGTTGTCCAAGACTTTAATAATGATGGCCTATCCTCAGGATGCGGGTTCGTGTTGTGGCATTTACTGAATTGCGTTATGGATTCCGTTTCCACGGACCATAACGCAATTCCATGACTGAATGCCTTTAGAGGTATTCCATTATTTATTCCGTCATAATAGAAGTCTATGGGCTGCATAACGGAGAGGACTCCAGCACAACGTAAACTGGACGGATCCGTTATGCAGGCCATAGACTTCGACGGAATGAATAACGGAATACTCTAAAGGCATTCCTTCATGGAATTGCGTTATGGTCCGTGGTAACGGAATCTGTAACGCAATTCAGTAAATACCACAACACGAACTTCAAAATATGAAATTCGCTCATCTCTACTGTACACCATTGTAACCCATCACACTTGAAGGACTTGGAGCAGTTTTTCCTGAACAAATCGCAGAAATCTGTCTAGATGTGCAAAGGTAATAGAGACATACCCCAAGAGACTTCGGTAATTGCAGCAAAAGGTGGCTCCAAAGGAATGACTTGCAGGGGGTGAATACTGATGTGCAGTGCATTAACGTTCTCTTTTTTTTCTTTTTTTTTTGAGTTTGTCACAGTAAAAAATATTTTTATCCTTCAAAGTGGTAGATCGAGATGAGCGAAGGGACTGGTACCTTGGAACTGGAGCCGAGTTCAGTTTCAAGTTTTAAAGTTGTTTTCCACTTTAAGATCAATTACCAAAGTTATTCAATGAAGTCACTAGCAAATAACTAACTTCAGCTCATTGGAGCCCATACATTCTAATACTGTACGGAGACGGATGTAACATCCAATTCATTTCTATCGCTTTGCTCATCACTAGTGGTAGATATGGATGAAATTGTACAAATCCCTCAAAAACTCCATTTTAACTCCAGGTTGTAATGCAGCAAAATAGGAAAAGCACCAAGGGGTGAGTACTTTCGCAAGGCACTGTTTGTTACTGCTTTTACTGTTGTCCACAGATTTCTATAGCACATTTTGAAGTCACAACCACCGATTGTGCCAAAAACCACATGTACCTACAGTATCTGCGGTGCAGAACAAATGGATGACTGAAAAAAACACCCCCTTATTACTAATGGTCGGCAGTACAGAAGGTTGTCCTCTAACCTGAATGCCATATATATATGTAAAGTTACACCCCACCCCTGTCCTGCTTGTGTGTCAGTCTGTACTGTGACTTGGTCATTCTATGCATGATCTAGTGAGCTCAGGATAAATAAGTCCCTCACAGATAAAGCTGCTGTGTACAGAAGTGTGAATGGAAGATTAATACACTTTTTATTATAATTCAACCCGTGGCTGCAGTCTATGGGAGCTCCTGGAATAGCCCCATAACCTGCTACCCTGTAAAAACTCAAAGATTACATTAGAAATGTATAGAATTCCTGAACGTGGAGCGAACATCGGACGTATGGAAAAGTGTGACTCCATTCAGAAAATGCAGAGATCTATCCGCTCTGAGGGGCTGCCAAGATCTGTTATTCTAACCTGGCGTCTGAGCATTGAAGGGGGCTAATCCTTATTTAATGACTCCCAACATATTCCCCCAAATACCGAGCCCAAGAAGCCGAGATCTGCACCCCTGCTGTTTAAAGGCGCACAACTGGCAAGGAAAAGGAGACTTTGAACGCCACATCAATTACGTATTTAAGAAAACAGCGCGAGCGCCAGGACATGCAGGACTGCTGGAGAGGTCAGAGCGGAGTAATATTAATCATCGCCTCACTCCTACTGATCACACCGGGGGCTCTGGGCCGCACCGCCAGGTTTACACATTTTATTGCACATGGAAAAGTAAATTATACACAGCTACAAGGTTTCTATGTTTCGCTTCGCCTTGCCTCCGCCAGACAGGATCTCGGCCTTCTTCTGCTGGACCTGTGGAGCAAGAACGAAAAATTCCGTTATTTTGTGTGCACAGAAAACAATTTCCAGTGGACTCTGTGCTGAGAAGCTTTCACGGTAAATTACAGGGGGAGAACATCCTAATGCACTGCCAAACCTTCAGAGCCCATTTCAAAACTTATTTGCCGTGAAGGTACTTTAACAAGTATTCTGCCCCCTGCTGGTGTTACTAATGGCAGCACTAAATGCTCTACTGGTATGATATCTATGGTGATTTCCCAGATTTATTGATGGATGTGATGCGAGTGCCGTCGTTCTGGAGGACCATTTCTATTTAACAATTATAGGAAACGAGTAGAGATGACAATAATTACTTTGGTCCTTTGGGATACAGCTCTGGTAACTTCATCATGGCTGCGCCGCCTACTGGAGACTGTGGTAGTCTTACGCTGGGTTCACACTTGAGCGTATTTGATACGCGCGTTTTAGTCGCGCGTATTACAGCGCGTTTTTGGAAATAGGAAACGCGCGTTGTACGCGCGTTCGTGTGATTGACTACTCTGGCGTCAATCACAATACGCGTGACAAAACACCCCAAAGAAGCTCCTGTACTTCTTTGGGCGTAGGGCGTTTTACAGCGCGTTCGTACGCGCTGTAAAACGCTCAGGTGAGAACCATGCCCATAGGGAAACATGGGTTTTCGCCTGTTGAGCGTTTTACAGCGCGTAGGAACGCGCTGTAAAACGCTTAGGTGTGAACCTAGACTTAACTTCACCTCCTGTCCTATCAGAAACACTGGCAGCTGATGTAGCCCCATTAAGGTACATTCACACCAGTGGTTTGAAATCTGGCAGGCCGTTCCGGCAGAGAAGCCGCCTGCCGGAGTTCACAGTATCCGGCGTAGCCAGAAAATGCCAGGAACCACCAGATCCCCATTGGAATCAGATCCAACCTTTTTCCAGCATAAATGCCGGCTTTTGGGCAGACAAAAAGTCCCGAATGCAATCCTTTTTGTCCTGCCGAAAGTCGGCATTATGCCACAAAGCTGGCCGGACGCCTATTGGAACACATTGTAGTAAATGGTGATCCGGCGGTTCCCAACCTTAGGCCTCATGCACACGACCATTGTTTGTTTCCGCGTCCGTTCCGTCCGCAAATTTTGCGTCCGCCAAAAAAAAACGATGACGGACCGTTTTTTGGGGCGGATCCGTTTTTATGGCAGATCCATTGTAATGATGCCTATCCTTGTCCGCAAACGTGAAAAAAATAGGACATGCTCTATTTTTTTTGACGGAATGTAAACACGGACCACGGATGCGGAACAGAAATGGTTGACCATCCGCATTTTTTGACGGACCCATTTAAATGAATAGGGAAGCATCCTATCTGTGAGAAAAAACGGAACGGACGCGGAAACAAACAACGGTCGTGTGCATGAGGCCTTAATCTGACTATGCTGAATTCAGTGATTTCACAATGTGACTGTAGGGTTACACAGTAGCTCTGATCGGTTAGCACACAACTGTGATCAGCTGCATTGCCTAATGAAGTCTGAGGTAGTCTACTACTTCTTTTATCATCATTGGTTCAGGCTGATCATTTGTCCCCCCATACTTTACACTGTAGCTGTTCTTGTTAAGATTATAAACTACAATTAACTAGACTACCAGTAAGAAAGAGATTATCAGAAAATATCTACATGTAGACTGAGAGCAATGAATCTTAAAGGGAACCTGTCACAATGAACATGGTGTTTGAGCTGCAGGCAGCATATTATAGAGAAGGAGGAGCGGAGCAGATTGATATTTAGTTTTATGGGAAAAGATTCTGTATAATCTGTATTTCATTCATTTAAATTCCCGCTCATCCTGGGCATGAATGAGATTGCAGAGTGCCAATGTCTGTGCACACAGGCTGCGGCCTAATTAAGCCCCACAGGCCTGCATTTAGAGTACAGTACTCTAAGGCCTCTTTCACACGGGCGTCATGTTTGACGCCCGGATAGTATGCGGGTGCATTGCGGGAATATGCGCGATTTTCCCACGCGGGTGCAAACGTTTGTAATGGGTTTTGCACGAGCGTGAGAAAAATCGCCATGTTTGGTACCCAACCCGAAGCCGGACTTCATCACTGAAGTCCGGTTTCGGGTCTTCTGGAGAATTTATTATTTTCCCTTATAACATGGTTATAAGGGGAAATAATAGCATTTTTAATAAAGAATGCATTGTTAAATGATGAGGAAGGGGTTAAAAATAATAAAAGTTAACTTACCTTAGCCACTTGATCCCGTAGTTGCGATCTGTCCTCTCTTTCCCTGCATCATCTATGATCTGAAAGGACCTGTGATGATGTCACATCACATGGTCCAATCACATGGTCCATCTTACCATGGTGATGGACCATGTGATGTGACGTCATCACAGGTCCTTTAGTTCTTAGCTGATGCAGGGAAAGAGAGGAGAGATCGCAACTACGGGATCAAGTGGCTAAGGTAAGTTTACTTTTATTATTTTTAACCCCTTCCTCTTCATTTTACTAAGGATTCTTTATTAAGAATGCTATTATTTTCCCTTATAACCGTGTTATAAGGGAAAATAATAAGGATCTGGTCCCGCTGCTAAGCAACCATGCGGGAAAATCGCAATGCATCTGCACTTGCTTGCGCATGCTTGCGATTTTCCCGCAGCCCCATTCACTTCTATGGGGCCTGCGTTGCGTGAAAAACGCACAATATAGAGCATGCTGCGATTTTCACGCAACACAGAAGTGATGCGTGAAAATCACTGCTCATGTGCACAGCCCCATAGAAATGAATGGGTCCGGATTCAGTGCGGGTGCAATGCGTCCTCCTCACGCATTGCACCTGCGCGGAAAACTCGCCCATGTGAAAGGGGCCTAACAGTAACATACAGTGCAATGTATTTTAGAAGTGATCAAAAGATCGCCGACTATAGTCCCCTTGTAGGACTATTAAATGGTTAAAAAAAAAAAGAAATAGAAATTATGTGCCGTAATGATACCAGTGGAAAAAATCAAGCCTTCACACAGCTCTGTAGAAAAAAAAAATTAAAATGTATTAGTCTTGAGATGTGGTGATGCAAAAACATTTTGCAAAAAGGGGGTTTTATTGTGCAAAAGTAGTAACATGTAAAAAAAACTATATGTATTTGGTTTCGCTGTCATTGTACTGAACCAGAGAATAAAGGTATTGGGTTATTTACGTGGCAGTATTGCTATGTGCACCCCAAAATGGTGCCAATAAAACAAAAATTTGTCCCGTAAAAAACAAGCCTCAATACAACTACATTGATGGAGAATAAAGATATACCGTAGCTCTTGGAAGGCGACAATGAAAAATTGAAAAAAATAATTTAGTCATTAAAGGGATTCTGTCACCTCTGATAACACAAATTCAGCTTTTAAACCAGTCATGCTCCATAGGTTACCTTGAATCGGCTTTGCTTTTCTGTAATGTAATCCGTCTAGTAGTTTTGCAGAAAAACGACTTTTAAAAATATGCTAATTAATCCTGAAGGTGCCCAGAGGGGCGTTTTCTTCCACTTGTGTGCCCAGTAACGCCCCCCCGCAGTGCCCAAAACCGGCTCTGTCAGAGGTGACAGAATCCCTTTAAGGGCCCAAAAGGGTTAGAACATATAATAAATGAGGACACTAGGACACTAAAGGGTTAGAACATATAATAAATGAGGACACTAGGACACTAAACGGTTAGAACATATAATAAATGAGTGTATAATATTACATGTATATGACATAGATCATTTTAGTTTTAAAGCAGAGAATAGAATCGGATTCATTGTAAATGATACCTGCATCTAGGCACAAGTAAATAAATAAACATCTGATTCTTTTACCACCCCCTCCCCCCATTTAGGCCCCACCTCTTTAATCCAAGCAGCAGTGTAAAGCATGGAGGATTATATATGATTGTCATGGCTGTGTCCAGTCCAGGATCATGTATATATTAAGGCTGTGATATACTGATCCCTTTGGACTAAAATGAATGCCTATATGTCACTACAGAATTGTACATACGAGTATGTGGCCGTATCGGATATTTATCCTGAGACACGATTGGCTGCTCTAGTTTCAGGGTCTGCTTATGTTCAGTAACATCTAATACAACAGTTTGTATTATTATTGTATTAAAATAAAATACCTTGATATTCCATCATCCTAAGGTCTCATTCACACACAGTTTTGGTACTGGCATTTTTGAGGGAAAAATCCTCAATAAACACTTGATTGTTTTTGTTTTTTTTTTGCCCTGCTCTGCTTGAAAAAACACAAGTGTTGCGGTTTTTATTGTGTCTTTAACACTGCGTTTTTTCTTTTACAATGGCTTTTTTCATAAACAGAGGAACTGAAATCAGAGGGGGATGTATACTTTCCTGCTGAAAAAATGCATGTACAAAAATCTAAAAAAAAGCAAAAGCGCCACTAAAAATATCGAGCACTAGGTTGACATTTTTGGATGCATTTTTTTTTTATTTTTTTTACAAAAAAAATGCAAACCGAAAGACAACAAAAGATGTAGTGTAGAAGCAGTCTGTGTATGGTGATGTGAAAAGAATGCAGATGGTGCCATCTAGTGGTAGTCCAGAGGAAGTACACATGCATCTTTTACCTTGTTATACAAGTGATTCCTTTGAGACAGAATGGCCTCAAGATGCAATATTTTCAACACACATTAATCTTTCCCGGGCCTTTGTAACTTGAAACCAGAATCAACAATGCCTCAGACTCAGATCCAACCAATCAACCTGGCCATTTATTGTTTTTTCTCAGAAAACATAACAATATATGACCCACCATAATTTCAGGCGTGTCATGCGGTTTGTCACAGTAAAATATATATTCAGTAAATAAACAGAAACAAAATACAACAGAAACCAGGAGTTCTTAAATGAAGAAAATCTGGAGGTAGATGGTAAGAGGTGTAACAATGGTTTATGTGTGAGTATGTAGGAGGTGTTAACTAGTTGCGCCATATTTGCTTTCATTCCACAAATACCAGGTCATATTAAAAGATATGAAGGAGTTAAGGATAACAGAGGGTGTTAAGGTTTTCTCGTACAGACATGAAGTAGAAACGTTAGACATTACTTCCCCTATAGTAGGAGCCCTATGGTCCTTCCATTGTCTGGTAATCACTAGCTTGGCTATGACCATGGGCGTAGCTATAGGGGGTGCAGAGGTAGCAGTCGCTACCGGGCCTAGTAGCCTAAGGGGGCCCAAAGACCCTTGTGCCGCATATGAAGACACACAAATCACTGAGGGAAGAGGGGCCCAAGCTGAACTCTTGCACCAGGGCCCATGAGCCGTTAGCTACGCCCCTGGCTATGACATTTTTTTGGTAAAGCACCAGCACCTCTGCGGTACTATATGCCCTGTGCCAGGATGAGCTGCCCCTTTTGATGTGGGTGGCGGTACACTGTGTACAGTACAGGAAGGACCCTGAAGAAGCTGCTGTCCTCATCATGCAATGTATGAATGGGACGTACTTTATGTGGCTTGGTTGGCTGCTTATTTATCTTGAATGTTCATTTCACTTAGGTCAAGATAATATTTTGGGGCTTTGGAACCAATCACTGATTTTCTATAGAGTTATGGTTACAATTAGTGATGAGCAAAGCGAGCTTCGGGTGCTACATCAGCAGTTGCTTTGTACTAAACTTCGGAATAATACTGTACGGATTCTGCAGGCAGATAGAACAGCGCACCGGCAGGCTACAAAACGACTAATTTCGTAGACTAAAGCTTCATGCACATGGCCGTGTCAATGTCTCAGTGTGTAAAAAAACGCATCTTGATACCTCCAACCAACCTCTCATCTGCAGTATGGACTAGAATAGGACATGTTCTATAATTTGAGGAACGGCCATACGCATCTTGAAATAGCCCTACAGAAATGACCCCAGGAAAAAGTGTGCTTAGCGCAGGCAGGGATGAAGAGGAGTCGTGTGAAAAAGGGCCTTTTCTAACCTGAACGATGCAGGTGGCTGGAATGGTTACCCTGTTACCCACTCACCTCTGCCATTGCCTCTTCCAGCTGCATGAGATCCTCGTAGTGATCCCTCGCCTCCCGCAGGGGGCACACCATCACCTCTTCTATTTGCGGGAAAAGCTATAAAAGATGTCAGGAAAGTGTGATTATGGGTCAGTGGGACAACACTAGTATTAACACATCATATATTATGCTGGAATATCCCCAAATATAAAAGCGTGACAGCTCCTTCTGGTCTGGAGACATAACCTATATTCGGTTGTCTTCCCTCCTGTCAGCCCATTATTGCCCCGTTTTCCCCCCCAGATATTATCATAACATGAGCTCATGTACCTCCATGACCGTCTCAAACATCGGAATCAAGACAAATTTAATGAATCCAATCTGGGCCTTTGGTTTTGTGACCTTATCACGGTCCATGAATGGGGTCACGGGGAGACCCTCAGATTTTTCACGATCGCTCTGTAAAGGAAAACATTAGTGTTAGCTGCTCACAAAGTGCTATCCGTCCATATGAAATCGGAGTAGACTACTCAAGGTCACTGTGTGCCTCGTGTCCTTCTAGAGCAGGGATCAGCAACCTCTGGCATTCCAGCTGTTCAGAAACTACAACCCCCAGAAGGCTTCATTCACTTTTATGGTAGTAAGAATAACAGCCGAGCATGTTGCATGCTGGGAGTTGCAGTTTCACAGCAGCTGGAGACGAGTGCCGAAGGTTGCGAATCCCTATTCTAGAGGATATTACAAGTATTACCACAGCAGTGGAACATCAGTGACATCTTCTACTGGTCGTGTGGTCAGTGTCACATAATTAGGCCTCTTGCACACGAACGTTGTGTGCCCGTGGCCGTATTGCGGCCCGCGTATGGCTGGTCCACAATACACGGGCACCGGCCCATGTGCACTTCGCATCACAGATGCGTTGAATGTTGAGGTTGAATGGGTCTCGATCCGTCCCGGCCGCTGCACGGATGTTGCCCATGCATTAGGGACCGCATATGCGGTCCCCAATGCACGGAACGGATGCACAACGTTCATGTGCAAGAGGCCTTATTCACATGTTTTATAATTTTTTCCTCATGCAGTAACAATTCTTAAAGCGTTTATATAACCCTATGTTGTTCCATTCTTCAGTTATTGCTACTAGAAGTTTATTAATAAATCTACAAATGGGTGTTACCAGTTGGGGTGTGTCCCTGCATACTCTAACACCATCCAATCTAGGGTTGTCACGATACCAAGATTTTGATTCGATTTCAATACCATAAAAAAAGTATTGCGATACTTGATACCACGCGAAAAAAATAAAACACCAAAAAAGCTGTGTGCATTCTGCATTTTATGGAACGTCCGGCCCATAATTAAACAGTCCTATCCTATTTTTTTGGGGGGAAAGCTGACAAAAAAATGGCGAATCGCGCAGTTTATATATTTTTTCTGTTATGGCGTTCACCGAATAGGAGATTTTAATAGTTTAGACTTTTCGGATGTGGCGATATGTAATACGTTTATTTATTTATTGTTTATATATTTTATATGTAAAATTGGGAAAGGGGGTGATTTATACTTAATATTTTTATTTTTACTTACTATTTCCCCCCCTTAGGGGCTAGAACCTGGGATCTTTTCATCCTTTGTCCTATTCACCCTAATAGATCTCTATTAGGGTGAATAGGACTTCACATTCTCCTTGCTGCCGTGTGCATAATGCACACAGCAGCAGGGAGCTTACCATGGCAGCCAGAGCTTTAGTAGCGTCCTGGCTGCCATGGTAACCGATCGGAGCCCCAGGATTACACTGCTGGGGCTCCGATCACAACTACCACTGCAGCCTAGTATCAGTAAAAGGCAAATCCCTGTATCAAATTGATACCGGTGCAAAAGTATCGATTGGGTATCGATATATTGATAACCAGTGCATCCCTAATCCAATCAATGCTGCCAGTGTCAGACTATGCAGGAACACACCCCCAACTGGTAACACCCAATTGTAAATTTATTAATAAACGTCTAGTAGTAATAACTGAGGAATGGAACAATGCTAAAAATTGTTATTACATGGGGAATGCAATAGACATTGCAAAACAGACATGTCAGGAGAGGTGACCGGTCCACTTTATTTAAAGTGAGACAACCTCTTAAAATAGGATTAGCAAATCCTGAAACACTGCAGCAGAAACATAATTAATTGTCGTTGGGTAGACTCAATAATGTCTGCTGCATGGTTCCCTTTCATCAAGAACATTCACCGACAGGAGGCAGAGATCATAAAAATGTTCTGATATTAAAAAGAACTGGGCATGTTTCAGGTGATTGGGGGGGGGGGGAGTCTCTTTGTATGTTCTTTTTTCCACCCCTCTTTCAACATGCAGGTATTTTTTCTATAGTTGAATGATGATTTCTTTTCAATGAGCAGTAACCTGTTTTCGCCTGTAGGTGTCGCTCTTGCAGCACAGGCTGAGTCTGGTGCATACTACCAGACCATTATATATGATGACAGTGTGTCATACAGACCTGCATGAAATACTCCTCTAGCAGACAGTCCACCCAGGGCTCCGCCACCTCTGTGGGACGCACTTCATTGGAGATATCGCAGCATTTTATCAGCAACATCTGCAGCTGAGAGAGAGAATAGAACATCCCCGGTCAGTACAAGGAGAACTTCCCCAGAATAAGGCTTGCTGGGCATTGCTTTAGGAGGACAAATGAGCCACACATCCACCATATTCCTGCAGTGTCACAAAGCGAATACCTGAGACAATGGAGAAAACTTTTCTCATTCTATGTATATATCATGTATTACCATGCCGCCCGATGCAGCATTGACCACTGATGAAAATCCACAAGTTGTATCCGATGGGCACACTTTACCATATTATATTGTATTTATTCTCTATATTTGTTTCATGTACTGCTCTGTCCTATTAGACTAAAAGCTATGGTCTTCCAGAGCTTCCTGTATCATTACTAGAATTCAAAGAACGGCGTTTAGAAAAGGGATTCGATTTATATGCATGGATGTGTCTAAACGCTCTCTGAAGATATGCGGCGTGATCATGGGGGCAGGAAGGTTTCTTCACTGTGTGACACTTAGGTTGTGCTTTGCCACAGTTTTGGAAAAATTGATGCAAAAGTTGCAACATATAAATAAATCCTTATAGTAAAAAAGCGTTATGAGAGGAGACTATAACTGTGTAGATTAATATACTAAGGGCTCGTTCACATCACCGTTTCTCCTTTCCGTTCTCTGGCTCCGTTAAGGAGCAGGAGAACGGAAAGGACGGATTCTGCAGATAACTGAGCGTAACGGAGCCTAAAGACCCCATAGACTATATTGGGGTCCGTTAGGCGTCCGCTCAAAACATGATTTTTGAGCAGGGACGAAAGTACTACATGCAGGACTTTCGTCTCCACTCAAAAATCATGTTCTGAGCAGACACGGAACGGACCCCATTATAGTCTATGGGGTCTTGAGGCTCCATTACGCTTAGTTAGGTCTCAATATCTGCAGAATCCGTCCTTTTCATTCTCCTGCTTCTTAATGGAGCCGGAGAACGGAAAGGAGAAACGGTGATGTGAACGAGCCCTAAGCTGTAGAAGTCATTAGTAGACAAGGAGCAAATCACACAGACTATACAGAATATTACAAGGCTCCGCAGAGACGACTCAGGGACTTACAGTTTTCACATGTTCCTCGTTACTGAAGTCAAAATTGGCAACAATCTGTTTAAAAGATTCCAAGATGTCACCGTGCCGAGCCATGTCAGTTGCTAAAATCAGGCGAATGATAGACTGTAAGGAGGAAAAGTTCAAAAAAATACCCAAAAATGAGAACTTGTCACATTTACACATCACAGGTGACATTTACAGACATAATTAAGTGAGACCCCCACCTCTACAGACACATCAGTGATTGGTGGTATGAGCTGTTCTCTACATGGGTATATAGAGACCATAATCCAAGCTGGTACCAGTCAACTTAATATGATATTGTGACTGTAAGCAGGGGTCGGGGGTGCACCACCAATGAGGCCAGACGAGGTGATCACTTCAGGCAGCACCAGGAAGGGGCAAGAGGGGCGCAGCAGAAGGGCCATGGGCAATGATCGCTTTCATTGTGGAAATGCTTATCTCAACATATTCAACTGCATTGCTGTACTCAGGACAGCAATACAGTTGAATGCTGCAACGGGGCATGGGAGCAATGTCTCCCTTGCCCACTGTTTCCTCTAATAGGCTTTAGTTCTAGTTCCTGTAGGCCGGTGTCATCGTTATTGCGCTGCTTGAGCCAGGCCTTTCAGTTTTCGCCTCAGGCAGCAGAAAGTCTAGGTTCACCCCTGGCAGGGGTGAACTGGGCATAGACGCTACAGAGAAATGTTTCAGGGGGCTGATGTACATGGGGGCACTCGAGCTCTCCTCAAGGCCGCCTGCTGGATACATAATGGTCCCATGCCCTCAGTATTAATTGATGCTAGGAGCATCAGGTAATTATGCACTTGGCTGGTGCCCTCCTGAATAAAGCTGTATTGCCGTCATCAGGACTGTGATACAGTTGAATACTGCAGACGGTACTGTATTGTGCTGCACTGTGGTATTTGGTTCTGCTGGGGTGGTGTTTTGTGCTGCACTGTGGTATTTGGTTCTGCTGGGGCGGTGTTTTGTGCTGCACTGTGGTATTTGGTTCTGCTGAGGCAGTGTTTTGTGCTGTACTGTGGTACTTGGTTCTGCTGGGGTGGTATTTTGTGCTGAACTGTGATATTTGGTTCTACTGGGGCGGTATTTTGTGCTGCACTGCGGTATTGCTGGTCCCTTCTACTTATGTTGCACCGCCTTTTGTCAATTTGAACCTGCTCACAGCAAGGGGCCTCTTTTAGGTTTTTTCCACTTTAAGTTCCCAGTCCTCCCCTGACTAAAAGATGAAATTCCAGTGTTCCCAGTGTCTGACCTGCCGCATCTGCTTGAAAAGCTCGGGCGAAATATTGGAGAAGATGTTGTTTTCTGGCTGCGCCAGGATTTGGAATGCCACTGCGCAGTGATGGTTCTCCAGAGGAGATATATCATTGTAACGAATCGCCAGCTCGGTGCGGGCGTTGATCTGGTACCTGAAACAACAATGTAGTCATCAATTTCTGCTCATAGACTCCCAGGGGCTAGGCACAAGAGATTGCCCTCTACAGTATGTTTTTGCTTATTGGAGTAGATGACAATGACTTGGGCTGGAATTTATGGGTTGTGTAGAGATAAACTTACGTGTTGTTGTATCCTGGGTGGTCAAGATCATGACACACTGCGGCCGTCATAAGAACCCCCAACTCCACAAGCGACAGCCGGCCCTGAACAGGGGTGAAAAATAGATGTGAGGATGGTACATGTTGAACACAGAGCATTGTGCTGCCACAAGGGTCATCATCACCCAGCTCCGCTAGGAAAAATGAGTGAGCTGTAAAGACCGCCATATTGGTAGTCACCCAGCCTTCTCAGCATCAGATATTATTATTCAGACCTGGAGCTCACAGAGGTGAATCATCCCATACATCATCTGCGTCACACAGAAGCAGTGCCGGAAGTTGTGGAACGGGTTGGTTCTGTAATTTTCCTGGATGCACAACTGTGAAGGCAAATCATAGTAATGTTAGTGAATAACACCTGTATTCGATGCTGCCACCCAGCAATCTAACTAGTTACGCCATGCTGTGAGGAGGTGACCTCTCCCTTATCAATCAGGAGCTATAATGGTGGCTAAATTTGTCGTCACCCAGGATATGTTGCTGAGAGTTTACCGGACAGAGGTAAAAAAGCTTTAAAAAATATCACTATCCAGCATCATCCATGCGAGGCCTGTCCGGTATGAGGACATGGTTAGGGCTCGTTCACATCTGCTCGGTGCTACTCATTTCCTTTATTCTGCTGTGTTATAAGGGAACAAATGACGATACCAATGACGTCTGATGGACCTCATTGACTATAATAGGGTCCATCAGGTTTCTGTCTCGGGTTCCTGCATTTTACCGTGCAGCATCCTGAACTATTCTGTCGGAATCTGCAATGTAGGCTTCTAACGGAACATCCACCGCAAATGTGAACACTGCCTTATCAGCTCTGCCCCCCATTAATAACACGAGAGCGCTACCTGTCCCCTGTGGGTGTATTGATACATCGATGTCACCATGGCAGATCCTGGCAGCCGTTTTTGGCTTATTTTGGGGTACGTACCAGCCAGCGCTTCACGGTCATGGGGTTCATGTTGAATTCCCGAACAAGTCCAAGGTCATGATACATAAACTCCAGACAGCTCAGCATCTGCGCAGACAGTAAGGAGATGTGAGCAGCCGTATGTTACCACCTGCCCAATATATGACTGCTCTTATAGACTGGGTGCAGCTACCTGGACATTATGGAGGCCATTTACCATGCTCGTCTGTTTTTGACTGTGATTAGACCAGTGTAGAAGATTAGCCTGTCACTATTAAGCATAGTATTTACGGTATAAAGAGTCGCGCAGCAGGTGATGAATTACGCGATGCGTCTCTGTATTCATCAGGTCGCAGGTGGATCGTGTGCGATTAGACTACTCGTTGGTTGGCTCATGAATTAGGTGCAAAAGTGCAGTGAAAAAAAATCACATATTAGATAAAAAGTTACATATTAGATCAAAAAAAGTCGCAGCCATATACACATGTTTTTTGTTTGTGAAAAGGCGCATGTCTACCAGAAGGTGCAACTTTTTTGAAGAAAATTCTCGCACAGCCCAACACTAAGCAGGCAAACAAACTCGCCCTGAAGTGGAGTAAAATTTGGAATGTTTTTGTGCCTAATTCATGTGTAAATAAGGCGCAACTACATAAATAGGCAGTAAAAAATGCGGAAAAAAAATAAAACGCCACCAGAATTAATCCAAGACTGAAAATTGTTAAACGTGAAGTGCAAATGCCTCCAAAACAGACAGACACATTTATTAGATGGACCTAAAAATTTGTCCAAAATAGGAAAATTTCTAAACGCTATAATAAATGACCCCCAATATGTGAGCCATTAAGCTTTGCCTGCTGAATTCCCTCTCCCATTGCTATGGTGAACCTTAGGGCTTGGAGGCTGGGATAATGTTCTATATAGTTTACACAGACAGCCTATAAGAACTACAACACCCATCGTGTCTTAACCTGGTGTCCACTAGTCCCAGTAATGGGTGATTATCGAGGACAGGCACCACAATGGGTACAGCTCGCTAACATCATCACAAGAGGACAGGTCATTGCCCCCACAAGATCAGCACACTCCTTTCCTAAAACATTCTGTGCTGCTGTGACACTCTCATCTCCTTCGTCTTTATTCCCCTCCTCAGATTATGCCTTATTTTTTCCAAACAAACCTCATTGTATTCCCAGTGCCAGACGTCAAAGGTGGGTTTCTTCAAGGTCTCGATAGTTTCAGAAGACAACGTATACTGTGGAACCAAAGATAGCTGAATATCACCTGTGTATCACGTACAGCATTTCACCCCTATAAAAAACAGGGGTTAAAGGGGTTTCGGAGATTTAAATATCGATGACCTCTCCTCAGGAGTGGTGGGTTTCCGACTCCCGGCACCTTGTTAATCATCTGTTTGAGGAGCTGGCGAGTGCCACGGCCTCTTTGCAGTTTACCAAGCACAGCATCGTCCATTGGATAGCACTGTGCTTGGTATCACAGCTCAGGCCCGTTCACTTGAATAGGACTGAGCTGAGCCCAGGCCATGTGACCAATGAACGTGACGTCACTGGCCTAGAAAGAGGCCGCAGCGCTCACCAGAGTGCCGCAGCCTCTTCAAACAGATGAACGGTGCGGGTGCCGTGAGTTGGACCTTCACTGATCTGACATTGATGACCTGTCCTAAGGATAGGTCATCAGTATCTAAATCTCAGACAACCCTTTTACTTTTATAATTTTACTGAAAGAGTCCACAGGACATTGGTTGTCTGCATGTACTGTGAGCCCAGTCACATATGCATGGTTGCCAACTGTCCAAAATTTGCAGGAACTTTCCCTGATTTGCAGAGACAGTCCACCTAATTCGGGCTGTCCCAGGCCAAAAATGGGCGGGGCTAACGATAACCCGACCTATAAGTGGGTGTTTCTGGATGGGGTTGGGACATTCTTGGGGCAGGGTTTTGGATGCCCCAATTGTACCAACCTAAACATTGGTAAGTATGCATATGTCTGACTCTTAAAGGGGCCATATATAAAGACGGACAGATATGCTCCTTCTTCCTAATACTTCTAGAATATTTCAGTTGGAATCCAGTGGAGAAGGATTGCTCACTTATCCATACATCACAACAGGCAATAAGACATTTTCATGGATTCAAGCGGTAGACGTTAATTGCGTATTCTGGAAATTCTACAATAACTACATTGGGGCAGATTTACTAATCCTATAGATGGTGTCTAGACCTGAGGCAGATTTATCACAGGGGCTCAGGCTGGATGATGAATGTGGTGCAGGGATAGACACTTTTCTCTGACTCTATACCAACTAGTGTTTGGCTTACTTTGTGACAGCATTTTACACCAGAATTGTGATACAATTTTGATGCAAAGGGTTGGATATTAAGCCATGCCCCCTGTCAGGGCACACCCCTTTCTCAGACTAGGTGCAGATCATTTCTTGAAACCTAGATTCTCCAAATTACACCACGTTTTGCTGCAATTTAAAGCAAAATCTAGGTGCACTCACATTAGTAAATGTGTGGCAGTGTAACTTCATACACAGAGGTGTAGCGATAGTGGAAGCAGGGGAAGCGGCTGGTTTGGAGCCTGACCTCAGAAGAGGCCCACCCAGGAAGAGGGCTAAAAGATTTTATTGTCAGGGTCCACTTAACAGTATTACACAATTAAATTATATACAGTATATTCGAGTAGGAAACAGTCCGAGCGGCTGCCGAGCCTGGTCTGAGAGAGCACGATCTTGATTTGTCACAGGAGTGGGGGTTGCATGGGAGGAGAGGATTTTAAAGAAGTTGCGTTGGGCATTCAAAAATTTGCTGTGGGGCCCAGTCATTTCTAGTTGGTAGTTACGCCACTGTTCATACATGTAGATGAGTATGCTGGATGATGTCAATGCCTGTGCCTCGCGTCATCTTGACTTGTACATGCATTTTGCAGATACTGGTTTACCTTGGGATAATTGGGAACATCTCTGCGGCGGTCTATCCGGATAATGTCTCCAGAGCGGGAATATTTACAGGGACAGCTGAGTCTGCTGGAAAAGACAGAAAGTGTAAGAGGTTTATAAGGGGTTGTCCATGTGTTTAATATTGATGACCTATCCTCATGCAGGGGTCCAACCGATCAGCTATGTTGCTGTGAGCGTCGTGGCCTCCTCATAGCTTACCAACCACAGCGCAATACACTGCCTAGTGGTCATTACATGATTGCAGGTGTCACTATGTGGGGTACTGCTGTGTTATGTGAAAATTACATGCAGTACCCCACATTGTGACACCTGCAATCATGTAATGACCATGTAACACAGCAGTACCCCACATAGTGACACCTGCAATCATGTAATGACCGTGTAACATAGCAGTACCCCACATTGTGACACCTACAATCATGTAATGACCATGTAACACAGCAGTACCCCACATAGTGACACCTACAATCATGTAATGACTGTGTAACACAGCAGTACCCCACATAGTGACACCTGCAATCATGTAATGACCATGTAACACAGCAGTACCCCACATAGTGACACCTGCAATCATGTAATAACCATGTAACACAGCAGTACCCCACATAGTGACACCTACAATCATGTAATGACTGTGTAACACAGCAGTACCCCACATAGTGACACCTACAATCATGTAATGTCCATGTAACACAGCAGTACCCCACATTGTGACACCTGCAATCATGTAATGTCCATGTAACACAGCAGTACCCCACATAGTGACACCTGCAATCATGTAATGTCCATGTAACACAGCAGTACCCCACATAGTGACACCTGCAATCATGTAATGTCCATGTAACACAGCAGTACCCCACATAGTGACACCTGCAATCATGTAATGACCATGTAACACAGCAGTACCCCACATAGTGACACCTGCAATCATGTAATGGCCATGTAACACAGCAGTACCCCACATAGTGACACCTGCAATCATGTAATGACCATGTAACACAGCAGTACCCCACATAGTGACACCTGCAATCATGTAATGTCCATGTAACACAGCAGTACCCCACATAGTGACACCTGCAATCATGTAATGACCATGTAACACAGCAGTACCCCACATAGTGACACCTGCAATCATGTAATGACCATGTAACACAGCAGTACCCCACATAGTGACACCTGCAATCATGTAATGTCCATGTAACACAGCAGTACCTCACATAGTGACACCTGCACCCAAGTAATGACCATGTAACACAGCAGTACCCCACATTGTGACACCTGCACCCATGTAATGACCATGTAACACAGCAGTACCCCACATAGTGACACCTGCAATCATGTAATGACCATGTAACACAGCAGTACCCCACATTGTGACACCTGCAATCATGTAATGACCATGTAACAAAGCAGTACCCCACGTAGTGACACCTCAAATCATGTAATGACCATGTAACACAGCAGTACCCCACATAGTGACACCTACAATCATGTAATGACTGTGTAACACAACAGTACCCCACATAGTGACACCTGCAATCATGTAATGACCATGTAACACAGCAGTACCCCACATAGTGATACCTGCAATCATGTAATGACCATGTAACACAGCAGTACCCCACATAGTGACACCTACAATCATGTAATGACTGTGTAACACAGCAGTACCCCACGTAGTGACACCTGCAATCATGTAATGTCCATGTAACACAGCAGTACCGCACATAGTGACACCTGCAATCATGTAATGACCATGTAACACAGCAGTACCCCACATTGTGACACCTGCAATCATGTAATGACCATGTAACACAGCAGTACCCCACATAGTGATGCCTGCAATCATGTAATGACCATGTAACACAGCAGTACCCCAGATAGTGACACCTACAATCATGTAATGACTGTGTAACACAATATTACCCCACATAGTGACACCTGCAATCATGTAATGACCATGTAACACAGCAGTACCCCAGATAGTGACACCTGCAATCATCTAATGACTGTGTAACACAGCAGTAGCCCACATAGTGACACCTGCAATCATGTAATATTCACATAACACAGTAGTACCCCACATAGTGACACCTGCAATCATGTAATGACCATGTAACACAGCAGTACCCCACATAGTGACACCTGCAATCATGTAATGACTGTGTAACACAGCAGTACCCCACATAGTGACACCTACAATCATGTAATGACCATGTAACACAGCAGTACCCCACATAGTGACATCTGCAATCATGTAATGGCCATGTTACACAGCAGTACCCCACATAGTGACACCTGCAATCATGTAATGACCATGTAACACAGCAGTACCCCACATAGTGACACCTGCAATCATGTAATGACCATGTAACACAACAGTACCCCACATTGTGACACCTGCAATCATGTAATGACCATGTAACACAGCAGTACCCCAGATAGTGACACCTGCAATCATGTAATGACCATGTAACACAGCAGTACCCCACATAGTGACACCTGCAATCATGTAATGACCATGTAACACAGCAGTACCCCACATAGTGACACCTGTAATCATGTAATGTCCATATAACACAGCAGTACCCCACATAGTGACACCTGCAATCATGTAATGTCTATGTAACACAGCAGTACCTCACATAGTGACACCTGCAATCATGTAATGACCATGTAACACAGCAGTACCCCACATAGTGACACCTGCAATCATGTAATGTCCATGTAACACAGCAGTACCTCACATAGTGACACCTGCAATCATGTAATGTCCATATAACACAGCAGTACCCCACATAGTGACACCTGCAATCATGTAATGTCCATGTAACACAGCAGTACCCCACATAGTGACACCTGCAATCATGTAATGTCCATGTAACACAGCAGTACCCCACATAGTGACACCTGCAATCATGTAATGTCCATGTAACACAGCAGTACCCCACATAGTGACACCTGCAATCATGTAATGTCCATGTAACACAGCAGTACCCCACATTGTGACACCTGCAATCATGTAATAACCATGTAACACAGCAGTACCCCACATAGTGACACCTGCAATCATGTAATGACCATGTAACACAGCAGTACCCCACATAGTGACACCTACAATCATGTGTTCCATTAAATCAATTAGTGGTATATGTTTTTTTGGGGGCTCTAACTTTATGTATTTCTGACTTGGGCAGAGCAGGAGGTGACTGACCTGTTACTTCTTTCCTCCAGTTCATCCCGCAGCTTCTTCACATCATTCTTACACTTGTCAATGTCAATAGCTTTACGACCTTCAGCTAGAAGATGAGCAGAGGAAACATCAGGCACAGAGTGACGCTTCTTATGCTCTTACACTTTTTCTTTTTAGAAAGAATTTATTGTCTTACATTGCCCGGTGTCCAACTGCCAGGGGTTTTGCTGCTGTGGCACCCGCCATTGGCTAGAACAATTTGGCTGTGCCGCCGTGTTACTTTGTCTTTTGTTGGCTCTGAGAAAGAAAGAAATATGAGTGTGCACTCACTACACTGGGCCTTGGGAGATAAAAGTATGAATTTATTGGGTAAAAACGGCTAAAATTCATACTTTTATCTCCCAAGGCCCAGTGTAGTGAGTGCACACTCATATTTCTTTCTTTCTCTAACCTATTTTTAGGGGGTCGGGCACCCCCGTTTTTGAGATTGTTGCACCCGTCACAATCTATCCTGGGTGTGAGCCAAGTGTCTTCTCGTTTATATAATTTTTGTTGGCTCTGCTCTGCCTTTTCTAGTAGCCAATACTCAACAATGACACCAATGATTTTTATTTTTTGGGGAATCCAAGACAAACATTTGTATATTCCCAATAATGTTATGGCGGCAGACAGACAGTTTTATGGTGTGTAAAATATTCTAAGGAATGTAGATCCATATCTGCTGGTTTATACAGAGAACTTTAGGTTAGCGGAGTGCATGTGCCGACTTTACCATCACACAAACCAAGCATATCCACCCTGCTAGCCACAAGTGGTTGGCTGAGAGAAACGACTAGGGGTGGTCATACTGCCGGTGCAGCCAGTCCAGGTTGGCAATCCAGTGGCCAGCCTGCACTGCTAAGCTAAGGCCTCTTTCACACGAGCGTGTCCGGATTAGGTCCGGATGCGTTGCGGATGCGTTCAGTGAAAACTGTGCGTTCAGTTGTTAAGTTTTTCCCGCGCGGGTGCAATGCGTTTTGATGCGTTTTTCACGCGCGTGATAAAAAACTGAAGGCTTACAAACAACATTTCCTAGCAACCATCAGTGAAAAACGCAACGCACCCGCACTTGCTTGCGGATGCAATGCGTTTTTTCATGCAGCCCCATTCACTTCTAAAACACAGAACATAGAACATGCTGCGATTTTCATGCAACGCACAAGTGATGCGTTAAAAAAAACACTCATGTACACAGACCTATTGAAATGAATGGGTCTGGATTCAGTGCGGATGCTATGCGTTCACATCATGCATTGCACCCGCGCGGAAAACTCGCTCGTGTGAAAGGGTGGGTTTTAGAACACCAACGGGCAGGGTTTAGCAGTGTGATGGGACAGAGCTTTGCAGTGAGACAGGGCCCCTCACACATAAGCTTGTTAGGGGCCCCAGAAATGGCAGTACATTAATACAGTGCTAAAGTCAGTACTGCCACACGATCAATAATTTGCGTAATGGACAAACAGGTGCGGATAGCACACGGATGTCATTCTGCAAATTATAGAACGTGTCCCGACCTCACCAGCGAAATGTGGTCCACAGACTCATTGAAGTCAATGGGTCCACAAAAACATGTGGATGGCACACAGAGGATATCCATATTTTGCGGATTTGCGTTGTGTGGACCCCAAAACGAATAAGGTTGTGTGCATGAGGTCTAAATTCAATATTTTTTTTGCACCAGTGCCTTTTCCCCACTGGCCTCGGCACGTTCCCGGAAAGAGGGCATGACGAAGGTTGGAGGGGGAAGGGCCAGCGGCTCAGCCACATTTATAATATTCTACGCCAGTTTTCTGGTGTAGAACAACAGTGGCATAGATTTCAGTCCAAGAGCATGGACTACTGGATGCTGTGCCCAATTTATGACGAGGCATATGCCAGTTATCATAGCCCAACGTACGCCACTGGGATTGCACCAGCCCCAACTCTCTTAACGCTGGAGCTTAGCCAGTGTTTGGGGGGCACTTTGCTGGTGTACACACAATAAGGGTATGTAACTTCTGTTATGTTGCTGTGTGGAAGAGGATTGGAAATAAGCGTTGTACCTCTTACAAAGAAAACCATATCCCTTACAGTAATTGATATGATTTACTGTATGACCCTGTGTGGTGGCAATACCACCTAGGTGAACTGTAATTTGATTGTTTATGCATGCTATTATGACACTCTTAAGTGTGCCATGGAATTAGCACCCATGATTATACACCATGTTGTGATGATATGTGTGCAGTGATGCAGTGGTTAATATTGTGTTGGATCACTACTAAAGAATTAAGGTTGTGATTCATTGCTAAAGCACCTAAATGGTTAAAGTATTATTTTCCTAATGCACTGTGTATCCCAAATGGTTGTGTATAGGCAGAAAACAGTTAAAGGGAACCTGTCATCATGTGTCTCTCATGAGCTAAAAGTAAGTGGTTGCCGAGAACCAGCATCATAATCATTGCAGCCCAGGCCTTGAAGAGTCACATCTACCTGAGAAGAGTCATGGTTATTCCTCATCTCCTGCTCTCCCGCCCATCTGCTGATAATTGGCAGTTCTCTCCTAGAGAGAAAGGGAGAAAACTAGGTAGAAGACTGTCAGTCATCAGCAGGTGGGCAGGAGAGCAGGAATTCATGAACAACCAGGACTCTTCTCAGGTGGCCGGGACTCTTTTTCAGGCCCAGTCTGCAATGATTGTGATGTTGGTTCTCGGCAACCACTTACTTTTAACTTATAAATGACAGAACGCGGAAATCAACTCACCTGTCTTTACTTTATACTGCCATTAATATGGGCAGCATAAAGTTGATAACAGGTTCCCTTTAAACCTGGCAGTCTTTATTAGATTGTCAAGAGACAGAATGGATCGCCCCCCTGATTACTGGGTCTTTGCTAAGCAGACCTAGTCCAGGAAACCTTCATCCCTGAGACTGAAAGCTGCCAGAGAAGCAACTGAACTGAGAGAATACCCCTGAGAGGGAGAAAAACAGACATTTTGACAGTTGACAACCACTTAAAGACCATGCTGAGACAGTAAGGTAAATGCATGTTTATGGCAATAGACTTTACTGTTTGTGGAAAAAGTTATTACCTCTGAAGCCACCACGCTTCTGAGATGGCCGGGCCATCCGGATCTAAGTTCTGCGCCCCGCAGATTAGTCATTGCAGAAAGTGTAATGAGACCTACTTTTGGGAGATTCTTGCTGTGTCATATACCTCAGACCTGTGCTTATTGCTTGCATTTATACTACAACCTCCATCATCTATTCAGTAAAGAAATACTTTATTTATAGGAACCAAATGGGCATGGTCATTGCCTCCACCATCCCCTGGCCCCTATGCTTCCTCTTCTATCTTGCATCCATCTACCTTACATCAAAGGCAACCCAGCCACGACCAGGCAGGAGCCTCATAAAGTCCAGGGTGTTCCCTCTACTTACTATACTACTTGCCCAGGGAGCGTTAAAGGGAGAGGAATTAGCCACTGTGAGGACTACAACCACCCTCATTGCCACCGCCACCACTCTCATCCACTCCAGTTCTCAGCCACCACACCTTCCGTGGCCAAACACACTGCATCTAATTGCTGTGGTATGGAAGTGAGGGGATGATAAATGTATGTGCGCTTGTAAGTACTGAGACCATGGCGAGAATATATAGTGATGATGGTATGGGCACTACCACTCTGGGGGAGTCATATCCCTTGGATAGGATGTAACTACAGAGACTGCACTGTGAATAAATATATATACTGTATGTACTGTAAATAAACGCACTATATAATTAATTGTGTGCATTGTAAATGTATGTGTTGGGAACATCACTGATATTATATTGATATCTACTGACCAATTATATTATTATAGTTTAATAATGGGGGAGACCTTTCACTAATTAGCATAAGGTCTTTAAAGGGGTATTGATGATCTATTCTTAAGATAGGCCATCAATATCCCATCATCGAGGGATCTGACACTATGCAACCCCACAGATCAGCTGTTCCAGTGTAACTCCAGCAATAATGGGGGATCGCAAAACGCATACGGTCGTGTGCATGTGGCCTAACTAAAAGGCTACTCCTGAGAGAAAGAGAACAGACATTTTTGATGGTAGAGAACCACATCAGAGGATGTGCTGGAAAGACAGTAAAGTATCGCTTGTTTAAGCCATAAGACTTTTCTTCTTGTTTCTTCTTCTTGCTTTGGTGCCCAGCACATTTGTGAGACGGATTGGCCGTCGGATCTAAGATCTGAACCTCGCAGCGTGGAAATTGCAGAAAGATTTAATAAGAATATAATTGCACACCTGTGGTATTTGGGAAAATTGCAAAGTGTACTTATAGTGAGACTCAGGGAGGACTACTACTACCATCATTACTGCTGCCTATACACAGCTATTGAGAAAAGCCGACTCTGTAACACACCTCAGAACTGTTCCTATAGCGAATCTATCTCCTGCAACTCCTATAATCTTTTCAGTAAAAAGAGACTTTATTTATTGTAACCAAACAGGCCTGGTCATTGACTCCATCATCCATATACCATCATTGACTCCACATCTGTACTTTTGCCTTGCACCCATCTACCTAACATCAAGGGCATCCCACCCAACTCCGGGCAGGAGCCCCAGAAGGTCCATTGTGCGCTCCAAGAGAAGAAATGGTGCAACCTCTATTCACAAAAGAAAAATCAAAGACATATACAAGGTAAAGGCACTTACTAATGTATTGTGATCGTCCGTATTGTCTCCACATTATACACTGCTCATTCCCATGATTACGACCATCCTGCAATCCATCAGTGGGGGTCGTGCTTGCACACTGTAGGGAAAAAATTCAGCCTCTCTGGTAGCTGAGACCGTGGAAGCGCACATAGGCCAGTGCTTTTTCCTATAGAGTTGCAAGCACGACCACCACTGATGTAGTGCAGGGTGGTCGTAACCGTGAAAACAAGCAGTTTATAATGTGATGGAAAAAAACAGCAAAGGAAGCAATATGGACAATAAAAATAGATTAGTAAGTGCCTTGTATTAACTTTCTCTACTTAATAAATGCTATAAGGATAAAGCAAATTTACCAAAAATATATATGGCCTTTAGCCATAAACCTTACGTTCATGTCCCCTGGAAGACCTATAATAACTTAGCTATTAAAATTTTTTAAACCCACGATTATTAAAATATCTACAGTTGTGTTCAAAATTATTCAACCCCCACTGAAATTGAGTGTTTCGGCCAGTTTGACATTGATTTTGATCATTTCAGTCATCTTGTTTACAATTAAATCAAAGAGGCACTTGTAAGTCAGACAAATATAACATAACATTTATAATGAAATAACCACAAATGTCTTTTCTGTGCTCACATCATTATCAGTTTTATTCAACCCCCAAGTGACATTCAATCTTAGTACTTAGTACAACATCCTTTTCCAGTTATGACACAAGTGTCTTGCAGCGATCTACGGGTATCTTCGCCCATTCTTCATGGGCAAAAGCCTCCAGTTCAGTCACATTCTTAGGCTTGCGCGCTGCAACTGCTTTCTTTAGGTCCCACCAGAGGTTCTCAATCGGATTTAAGTCTGGTGACTGCGATGGCCACTTTAAAATGTTCCAGCCTTTAATCTGCAACCATGCTCTAGTGGACTTGGAGGTATGCTTGGGATCATTGTCCTGTTGAAAGGTCCATCGTCTCCCAAGCCTCAGGTTTGTGACGGACTGCATCACATTTTCATCCAATATCTCCTGGTACTGAAGAGAATTCATGGTACCTTGCACACGCTGAAGCTTCCCTGTACCTGTAGAAGCAAAACAGCCCCAAAGCATGATTGACCCCCGCCATGCTTCACAGTAGGCAAGGTGTTCTTTTCTTCATAGGCCTTGTTCTTCCTCCTCCAAACATAGCGTTGATCCATGGGCCCAAACAGTTCTAATTTTGTTTCATCAGTCCACAGAACACTATCCCAAAACTTTTGTGGTTTGTCCACATGACTTTTGGCATACTGCAGTCGACTCTTCTTATTCTTTGGAGACAGCAAGGGGTGCGCCTGGGAGTTCTGGCATGGAGGCCTTCATTACGCAGTGTGCGCCTTATTGTCTGAGCTGAAACTTCAGTACCCGCATCTGACAAATCTTTTTCAGTTCCTCAGCAGTCACACGGGGACTTTTCTCCACTTTGCGCTTCAGGTAGCGCACAGCAGTCGAAGTCAGCATCTTCTTTCTGCCACGACCAGGTAGCGTTTCTACAGTGCCCTTTGCCTTGAATTTGCGAATGATGCTTCCTATGGTGTCTCTTGGTATGTTTAACATCTCTGCAATCTTCTTATAGCCATTGCCCTTCCTGTGAAGAGAAATCACCTCTTCTCTTGTCTTCCTGGACCATTCTCTTGACTTCACCATGTCTGTAAACACACCAGTAAATGTCTAGAAGGAGCTGAGTATCACAGTCATTTTACATCTGCCAAATTGGTGCTTATTATGCTTGATTGCTGCTCCTTGACATCCACAGGTAATACCTGATCGAAAACACTTGAATGAACCTCTGTTCTTAAGAGTGGTCGTCTTTAAGGGGTTGAATAATTGTGTCAATGAAGAAATCACAAAAAAACATTTAATACTGTATTACAAAAACAATTGATGTCATTTTAGTTGCATTTGGTTCTTTAAAAAGTCCTTGTCAGATTTCATTCTGAACACAATAACAAATGTACACTAAATTCCCTAAAACCCTTTACAGCATTGGGGGTTGAATAATTTTGAACACAACTGTATATTCCTTCCTTGGCTGTTTTGACTGGATGCCTTCTGCACACCCCCAGCCAGATTACGAGTCACTGCCTTGGTTACATGTGGGACGCCTTGTTGTGGGCACACTATCCAGATAGATAGTTACTGCCTCGGTTGTAACAGCAGGACGCCTTTCACGCACAAGACAGCCAGATTGCTAATTCACCACCTTGACTGCAAATGGGATGCAGCGTTTTGCAAAGACAGATAACTAGGAAATCTACCTCTTAATAATTACAACTAAACAGATAGAGCTGGGGTATGTAATATACATCTAATATATAAAGCTGAGTATATGTGTGTATGTATGTCCGCTAAAGGAATCCGCACCGTCACATTTACAATCACAGAATTTGGCACACAGGTACATCAGGTGTTAGGCCACACCCCCCATCCCAACAGGGATTAAAAAAATTAAGGTAACAATCACTTTCTCCCTGCAGTCCCCCAGTGCTGCTGTCTGAGAGTGAGCTGTTCAAAAGGACATCCCTGTGTCTGTCCAGGCCCTGCGCCGAATGGGGGACAGGGAGTCTAAAAGCCGGACTGTCCGGCCTAAAACTGGACCTCTGGCCACCCTAGGGGCAGGCTGTTGTGGAGGTCACAGTTAAGGGAATGGTCTGCTATGGAGGTCAGTATTAAGGGGCAGATTGCTGTAGAGGCCACTGTTAAGAGGATGGGGTGTTGTGGAAATCATTATTGAGATCATTATTGAGATGGGGTACTGTGGAGGTCACTAATAAAGGGGCAGCTGCTGTGGAGGTCACTGTTAAGGGGGCGGGATGCTGTGGAGGTCACTGTTAAAGGGACGGGCGCTGTGGAGGTCTCTGTTAAAGGGATTCTGTCACCACCTATAAGCCCTGTGAGCTAAACATATGCTCATGTCCAGGGTAGCATTCTGATTTCTCAGGTGGCCTTATAAAAGCTATTTGTGGCCTTATTCTGCGAAAAAACAGGTTTTACTAACCCGTCAATCATTGAATTAAGGTGCCCAAGGGGAGGTCTGTGGATGCATGGTGCCCGGCCGCATCCAGCGCCGTTCTTGCCCAGCGCCGCCTTCCCAGCGTTTAGCCTAGCCTACTTCTCCTCTGTACATACAAACAAATGAAACAGCACTCTGTAACCAGAGTTCTGCCCAAGATAAAAGCTATAAGAGGACATTGGTGTACTAATCCACCATATCGCATGCAAACAGTGGAGACATTAGTTTACATTTTGATCAAAAGGTAGTAAGCCCACTCACCCCTTCACGGTTGTCTCCTAGAGTGGGTACTAACGCTAAATCTGACCTGTTATGGGCCATGACAGCCACATAAAATCCTCCTAAAGCTAAATATTACCTGTTATGGGCCACGACAGCCACATAAAATCCAGGGAGTGTGGGCCCAGCATGCATGCTGGGACAAACCATACTTATTAACCCCTTCTGGTGCTGTAACAGCCTCTATTAGATCCAGGGATGCAGGTACCAACATGCATGCTGAGCCCACTATGCACTCCTCCTGGAGCCAGATGGCTACTAGCAGGTAATGTGAGTACACATTCAGCTTTATACTCACTCTGATTAAAAACCAGCATCTAGGGCAGATAAACTAGTCAGGTGTGCACGACTGAAGCGGAGGTTGCCACACCTCCGACTCTTACTAAACAGAAACAAACACAAGGGGGGGTGTTCAGTCAGCACTCCCTGTATACAGGTGCACGTAGCTACTACTCCTCTGTGTCTGCCTCTCCCTCCCTCCCCCTCCTCCTGCTTTGAGATCCCGCGCGTGCGCACAGGCTCAGCCTGATGCGCCAGGGCGGACTGCTTGCATCGGCTTCATCTTGCGAAGTGCGCATGCACCGGCACTTCGCTCAACCCTGGGATGACCTGAACACTGGCTGAGCCTGTTTTCATGCGTGGGATCTCAAAGCGGGAGGAGGGGGAGAGAGGGAGAGGCAACACAGAGGAGTATTAGGCTGGGCTGAGCGCTGGGAAGGCGGCACTGGGCACGAACGGTGACGGGTGCGGTCGGGCACCATGGATCCACGGAACTCCCCTTGGGCACCTTAATTCAATGATTGACAGGTTAGTAAAACCTGTTTTTTCGCAGAATATAGCCACAAATAGCTTTTTTAAGGCCACCTTAGAAATCAGAATGCTACCCTGGACATGAGCATATGTTTAGCTCACAGGGCTTATAGGTGGTGACAGAATCCCTTTAAGGGGGCAGGGAACTGTGGAGGTCACAGTTAAGGGGACGGTCTGCTATGGAGGTCAGTGTTAAGGGGCGGGGTGTTGTGGAGGGGGCGGGTTATTGTGGAAATCACTGTTAATAAGACAGGGTGCTGTGGAGGTAACTAATAAAGGGGCGGCCGCTGTGGAGGTCACTGGTAATGGGCAGGACGCTGTAGATGTCACTGTTATAGTGAATACTATCTATATCTTTTAACGACACACACAAACATTAAATGAAATAGATTAAATATACCCGTGCAAAGCGGGTCCCTCTGCTAGTATATAAATATATATATTTTAATAATTGTGGATTTCAATTTTTTAATAGTAATAATAAAAGCTAAGTATTGTAGGCTTACCAAGGGACATGAACCAGCTATTCACTGCACAGCCCCAGGGAGTATTGGAGTTAGGACTGCTACCGTGAACCAAAACTGCCACACCCCTCCGCCCGGCTCTTCCCCTGGGGGTCCCTAGCAGCATTTAGAGATATGCTTTACAGCAGCCACCATGGGCCATAGGCACAATGTATAGGAAGGCACCTCATTGACTTCTATGGCAGAGATTTTTAGGCATGCTCTGTGCCCTGTGATATCACCTATTGTGAACAGTGGATCCTCTGTTATCTACAGTATATATAGGTGATATCTGTCATTGAATCCGGCCTGTGATATCACTGCCGAGCAGTGTCCTGTACAGACCAGGAATTGGCTTCTATTATTAGGCTTAGTGGCCAGTGCGAAAATGACAGGATTTTATAGGTTTCTTTTATATATAGAGAGTGAAATGGAAAATAAATAAAAACATCACTAAACATAAAAACACAATTTATTTTAAACAATAGGTCCTTTTCTTTTTAGGCCCTTTAAGGGTCTGACAACCCCCTACACATGTCTATACTCTCTGTAGATACAAAAAGCTCATGAGTACTGAAGGTATCTTACAGAAATCCACAACTGTCAATTATTCTATTTGTGGTCTGTGCGATTTTCACTTGTGCACTTTATTGATCTATATTATACCATAATATATGTGGCATGCCTTTTTGGTTACATATATTGATCATTATGAATATTGAGCCCTCTATGTGTTTGTCACCCTAGTGATGCTGCCTTATCCTATGTGCTGCTCATTTTTAATACTTGTTTGAATTTCCTTCATAATGTTTTTGATATTTTTATTCTGTTGCTATACAGACCCAATTTCACGTTATAGATTGCTCCATACAAGATAACGTTACATCAGCAACTGAATAAAGAGGGACCAGACACGTAGATGCCATCTACATGTCGATAATTTCTCACCTTCCACCCTACGCTCTAAGGTTGTGAGACGTTCAAAGACTTCTCTTTTCAGCTCACTAATCCTGAATGCTCTAGGAGAAAATAAAAAGAAGTAAAAAATAATCATAAATTAATTTCAGTTTACTTATAATTTTAATATTTTATAGTATATCTTTATATGAGTTGGAGCTCCAATATCCCCTGGCTTAATCACACAACCATAAAGTTACACTCTTCCTGCCTGTGGACACCATCCAATAGTAAGCTTGCTGCATATAAATGCATACATTTCTTATTAACCCCAATAATACGTTTGTCTTCAATTAGCTCCCCCTAGTGGTGGCTGCAGAGAGTCAAAGTTGTATAATGTAACCCGTTAATGTCTAGGCCTGAAAAGGCCTTAATGACCAGACTAGAGATGAACACATTTCTTGAAATTAATTTCATGGCAGATGTTGAATTTTTGAAAAAAAAATTGTTATGTGTCTGAATCAATTTTACACAATTCGAAGTTGCTCTGAAATGTAATATATAAACACCCTTTAGTCTCCTAGGACTCAGATTTTGAATGAAAAGATATCTCTTTTTGTTATTTTGTTACACCAATTTTTGCTCTCTTCTCCTCCTGAAGCTCCTGAACGCAATGACAGCAACAGCAAATAATTATATGGTTGATGGTGTTAACAAACAGCATATTTTAAAAAAAACACCACGCTGTTGCATGGGTTATGCTGTTTCACATTACAAAGCTTCCAAAAATGGTTCCTTTTCGGGGGCAGATGATGTTTAAATACATACAATGTCATTTGGACCAAGCGTCCAAACATTAGGCCTTAACAGTGTCTTGCCACATAAGAATGGCTGAAATGCAAGGACAGTGTCCTGGACATTGCCAACACCTTCCGCAAGCCAGTGCACTTTTAAAAAAAGTGTTGAACAACTAGGTTTTTCATGTGTGCCATTCAGGGAGCATGTGTTATTTCCTCCAAATGCAGCATGGCCACAATGTTCTGGCCACTGTCGCTGACCACCTTGCCCAGTTGGAATTGGCAGGGAGACAGCCATTGTGATGTTTGCTGCTTGATGCCCTTTAGCAAGTAATCGGTTGTGTGGCTAGTTTCACCCAGGTTGCTCAGCTCTAACACCCCATGGCAACACTTCACTTTACACATGAAGTGGGAGTGATGCTCTGCCCTGCTGCTGTTGGGGATGGGAGTATGTCCATTCAGGACGAGGCAGAGGAGGTGGATAAGTGGCTGGTATGAGTACCAGACCGACACAAAGTCATTAGGACCTGGTCTTGTTACTGCGGTGCTGCCTCACCCCAAAATACATTGACCCAGTAGGCCATGAAAGACATGCACTGTCCCTGCCCATAACAGCTGCTCCAGGTGCCCAACATTGTGTTCACTTTACTGCACAGTGGGAATTGCAAGGAGCGGCCTACGTTCTCCGCCAGGTCACAGTACAAGAAAGGGATGGCTTTTTTGGAGAAATAATGCTGGCTAGGTATGCTGGTATGGTAAGCTTGCTCACCAGCGGATTAATGGGCATGTACAGTTGTTTCCACACATTCTATTAGCAATTGTTAATTACAGAGCCGAGGGGTCTGAATGGGAGAAGCAGTATGTGATGATGAGGATGACAAAGACAGTGTACTGTATGTGGATGTGGCCTGGCTGCTGCAAAAACGACCGAGAGAAGGAAGGAGGACACTCTTGGTGTGCTAGCTGGTAGTCACTTCTATTTTCCCGCTGGATCAGGTGATGCTGCGGCATGTGCTGGATCAAACCCGTGCTGCCTATGTTTGTGTTTGAATGTCCATGGCTTATTTGAATCCTTCAGATCTTGCACACTGCAATGTTTTTTTGTCGTCCAGCAGCGAGAAGAAAAACTGCCAGACAGTAGATACTTGCACACTCTGCACAAAGCTAGCAGCCGCAGAGCTTGGCTTAGGTCTGGCATATTTTGGGCCTGCTCCCACAGTATCAGCACTATCACCAGTTCCCGGAGCAGATCTGGCCCTGGCAGTTCTTTGTGAGGTTCTGGCTGTAACTTGCCACTGCTCTTTATTGCTGCCGCTGGCAACACCCTGCTCCTCCTCCCCTGATTTGGCTTCCAAGTACTGTCCAACATACAATCATCATAATAGTCCTCACCCTTCCCACCACTTTTATCAGACCGTGATGGTTCATTGTGAGCTCCTTGGCCTCTCTCCCGATTCTTTCCTCTGTATTTGCCCCAAGAGTCACTGTTGCTACCACTGGGCGTGGGTATCTTTGTTATTTATTTTATTTTATTTGCATTCCATTATATATTTTTTGCTTAATTTTTAAATATATTTTTGGCACATAACATGTCAGCCAAGAGGTCATTAAAAGATCTCTGGGGGGCATTGACACCTTTTTTTTTTTTTTTTGCACTTTTTCTCTGTAACCAGGGCATACAAAGGAGCCCCAGTTACAGCCCTGTACACAGGAAGAGCTGATCAGGGTCAGCTAAGAACTGGAAGCTCTGCTCTGACCAAGACATCTGTCAATCGCAGGATCCAATAATGAAAGAGGCTTTGCCTCTTCCTCTATTCACTGCATTGCGCTGATTTGTAACTATGTTACAGGAGAAAGGAGAAGGCAGATGTGGAAATTAACCGCTTCTATCTTCTCCTCAGGATATGACAGTTGGGGACCCGAACTGCTCCTGCTAGATTACATGTACGGAGCTTGGTCGTTATCGGGTTAAAGCAGAACGTTATCTGTGGGACTGCATTGTGCTTACTGTAAAGTTTGGTGGACGAGGGATAAGGGTGCAGCTACATTGCAATTTTGGTCTTTCGACAGCTGTTTTGCCCAAGCATGCAGTGTAGCAGTGCTTCCTTAGAAATGAATGGGGTCTTAGCGGAACTCGCACACGTTTCCCGACCTCAAACCCCAGAATTGTAAAAAAATCCAACACTGATGGATTTTTTGCGCTTCTGGGGTCACAGCTGCGGCACACGTGCTAGTCGCACTGCGATCCCATTAATTTCTAAGCTAGTACCGTGATCCTTGAGTACAACACCTGTTGAACGACCAAGATCTCCAGGCAGCTGAACGCTAATGCTGTAGGCAGTGGCGTGCCTAGAGTGTTTGGCACCCGGGCAGGTCCTTTCTCTGCCTCCCCCCTATCCCCCAATACTTAAAAAAAATTGTACCCTCTCACAGTAGTATTGCCCTCATTGCACAACCTTCACAGTAGTTTCGTTTTGTACAGATGTGTGCCCCCTCACAGTAGATATGCCCATATTGTGCCCTCTCACAGTAGTCATGCCTTCTCTGTGCCCCTTTTACAGTTGTAATGCCCTCTTTGTGCCCCCTTCACAGTAATAATCCTCATTGTGCCCCTTCATAGTAATAATCCCCATTGTGTCTGCTTCATAGTAATCATCCCCATTGTGTCCCCTTCATAGTAATAATCTCGATTGTGCTCCTTTATAGTAATAATGCCCACTGTGCCTCCTTCATAGTAATAATGCCCATTGTGCCACCTACACAGTAATAATGCCCATTGTGCTCCCTTAATAGTAGTAATGTCCACTGTGCTAATAACGCTCTCTGTGCCCCCTCCATAGTAGAAATCCCAATTGTGCCCCCTTCTCAGTTATAATGCCCACTGTGCCCCCTTCACAGTAATAATGCCCACTGTGCCCCCTTCATTGAAGTAATGCACTCTGGCTCTGTGCCCCCTCCATAACAGAAATGCCCATTAGCCCTTCACATTAGTAATGCCCTCTATGCCTCCTCCATAGTAGTAATAATGCCCTCTGTGATCCCCCCCCTCCCCGTAGTAATAAAGTCCTCTGTGCCCCCTCCATAGTAATAAAGTCCTCTGTGCCCCCTCTGTATTAAAAACAAAACAAAAAAAACACAGTAACTACTCACCTTCTCCCGTTCCTGAAGCTCACAGTCCTCTCTTCCCTGCAGACACAGATCGCTCTGCAGCACTGTGTGGGCAGAGCTTATGTAGATTACAGGGCTGCAGCTCCCCCTACACATGCTGGCAGCGCTATCTGTGTCTGCAGGCTGAATGGTGGAGCGGGGAGAAGTCTTCCCGCTTTACCATTCTGTGCGTCACCGACCTGAAGGAGGGGAGGAGCGCGGGGAGCTGAGCTCCAGCAATGAGCGCTTCCATCTGTATTATCGGTGGCGCTCATTGCTTCTGGTACTCCCCTGAGAGCCGGCACCCGGGGCAAACCGCTCCCCCATGCCCCCAGCCTTAGTACGCCACTGGCTGTGGGGTTGTTTTCAGGGGTTGGCTTAGGCCCCTTAGTTACAGTGAGGGAGGATCTTAATGCTTCAGCATACAAAGACATTTTGGACAATTTGAGGCTTCCAACTTTGTAGAAACAGTTTGGAGAAGTCCCTTTTCTGTTCCAACATGACTGTGCCCCTGTCCACAAAGCAAGGTCCATAAAGGTACGGTTACTGTAGGTGATTTTGGTTTTGAAGAAGCTGACTGGCCCACACCGAGCCTTGAACCCATTGAACACCTTTGGGGTGAACTAGAACGGAGACTGAAAGCCAGGCCTTCTCATCCATCATCAGAGTCTGACCTCATAAATGCTCGTCTGGGTAAATGGGTAAAATTTCCCACAGACACACTCCAAGATCATGTAGAAAGCCTTTCCAGAAGAGGAGAAGGTGTTTTATCTGCAAAGGTGGAACGAACTCCATATTAATGCCCTTGCATTTAGAATGGGAGATTATAAACGCTCCTGTAGGTGTAATGTGTAGGTGTCCCACTTTTGTCCACATAGTGTATTTATGTTACAGCTTCTATATATTCTCTTTGGCCTTGAATTAAGTCTATATTTGGTATTGTGCACCGAGAGAAGTCACACATAAACAACCTCAACCAGTCTGGGTCACCCACCTTGAAAATTCTTCTGTAACTTGGGGCAAGAGCGTGTGGAAACAGTCTTCCTTTTCTGGAAAAACATGGAGAAGATCTATAATCTAAGAATTTTCTACTGTTTAGACCTGTAGCCAATCATATGAATATTACCTGATCGTAGAGACGTGTTCTCAGAGATGATCCGGTATGGAGATCTAAAATTAAGGCAAGGCAGTTAGGATCTACAATGTTATCAAGTAATTTAGACTTGCTTGGCTACATCTTACGTAGTAACATAGTTTATTAGGCTGAAAAAAGACATCTGTCCATCCAGTTCAGCCTGTTATCCTGAAAGTTCATCCAGAGGAAGGCAAAAACCCCTGTGAGGTAGAAGCCAATTTTCCCCACTTTAAGGGAAAAAAAAGTCCTTCCCGACTCCAGTCAGGCAGTCAGAATAACTCCCTGGCTCAACAACCCATCTCTAGTAGCTGTAGCCTGTAATATTATTTACTATTATTGCCAAGTTTGGCTTGTGTAATTTACATATTGTTTGTATAATCACATCCACAGTCGAGTTATGGTATCTGGCCAGTCTACCTGTATGGGAGTGTTTTCATGTCATGGCACTTTATGTATTTGCTGCTATATTTTAATATGATATTCAGTTTGTGTTGTGCGTATTTCTACCAATAAAATGTCATTATATCATATGTGTGTTTTTGCTTTGTTAGTGATTTCTTGTATGGTACCACTCATATTTAATAATTTATGATTTGTCAGTATCGGATGTTTTAACCCCTTAAGGACCGGGGGTTTTGGGATTTTTGCATTTTTGTTTTGCGCTCCTTGCCTTCCAAAAGCCATAACATTTTTATATTTCCGCTCACATAGCCATATGACAGCTTGTTTTTTGCGGGACAAGTTGTACTTTTTAACGCTACCATTTATTTTTGCATGTGATGTAGTGGGAAACGGGAAAAAAATTCCAAATGGGGTGAAATTGCAAAAAAAAAGCAATTTCACCACAGTTTTACGGGTTTTTAAATTACAACGTTCGATTTGCGATAAAACTGACTGGTTAATTTTATTCTTCAGGTCAGTACGAATCCGGCAATACCTAATATGTATAGTTTTTCTTGCGTTTTGATAGTGAAAAAAATTTAAAGTGGGAATTTTTTATTTTATTTTTTGTCGCCATGTTTTGACCCCTATAACTTTTTTTGTAATTATGCGTACGGAGCAGTGTAGGGGCTCATTTTTTGCGGGGCAATCTGAACTTTTAATTGATACCATTATGGGGTGCGTATGATGTTTTGATCACTTTTTATTCATTTTTTTAGGAAATGAAGCGTCCAAAAATGGCGAATTAGCCATTTGGACGCTTTCTTCCGTTTTTATGTTTACCGTATGGTGAATATTTTTTATTATTATTATAGTATGGGCGTTTTCGCACATTGCGACACCCATTATGTGTAATTTTTTATTTTTTTATTTATTTTATTTTCATTTTGGGGAAAGGGGGTGATTTGAATTTTTATATTTTTTATTTAATTTTTATTTTTTAAACTTTTTTTTTTTTTACCACTTTCTTATAGTTCCCATAGGGAACTATAAGATGCAATCATCAGATTGTTATTCTCATATATTCCAATGCAATAGCATTGGAATATATGAGAAAATCGCATATTTCCTATGGAGCCTATTACAGTCATAGGCTCCATAGGAATACTATGTAGTAACCTAGGTTTCATTCACAGAAACCTAGGCTACTACATGCATGCTCGGCTCCCCTTGTGGCCATCAGGGAGCCGGAGCAAACCGAAGTGAAACTTTCGGTTTTGTGCTGATCAGATGCCGTGGTCAGGATTGACCACGGCATCTGAGGGTTAAATGTCCGCGATCGGCATCGCTGCCGGTCGCGGACATGAGCTGCGGGTGTCAGCTTGATGAATCAAGCGTTTACCCGCAGCTCATGCGCCCGCTCCGTGCGGGAGCGGGCGCCATCTTTAAAGTGCGGACGAAGGGCGTACATGTACGCCCTTTGTCCTTAAGGGGTTAATATTATTACACTCCAAAAATACATCCAGGCCCCTCTTGAACTCTTTTAGTGAATTCACCATCACCACCTCCTCAGGCAGAGAGTTCCAAAGTCTCACTGCTCTTACCGTAAAGAATCCTCATTTACAAACCTTCTTTCCTCCAGACGCAGAGGATGTCCCCTTGTCACAGTCCTGGGGATAAATAGATGATGGGACAGATCTCTATACTGACCCCTGATAAATTTATACATAGTTATTAGATCTCCCCTCAGTCGTCTGTTTTCTAAAGTGAATAATCCTAATTTTGATAACCTTTCAGGGTACTGTAGTCTACCCATTCCAGTTATTACTTTAGTTGCCCTCCTCTGAACACTCTCCAGCTTTGCTATGTCTGCCTTGTTCACAGGAGACAAGAACTGTACACTGTACTCCATGTGTGGTCTGACTAGTGATTTGTAAAGTGGTAGGACTGTATTCTCATCACGGCATCTATGCCACTTTTGATGCAACCCATTATCTTACTGGCCTTGGCAGCAGCTGCCTGACACTGGTTTCTACAGCTTAGTTTGTGGTTCACTAAAATTCCTAGTTCCTTTTCCATGTCAGTGTTACCGAGTGTTTTACAATTTAGTATGTACTGGTGACTTGCATTATTCCTTCCCATGTGCATAACCTTACATTTGTCAGTGTCAAACCTCATCTGCCACTTCTCTGCCCAAGCCTCCAATCTATCCAGCTCCATCTGTAGCAGTATATTGTCCTCTTCTGTGTTAATTACTTTACACGGTTTAGTGTCATCTGCAAAAATTGATGTTTTACTGTGCAGCCTTCTACAAGATCATTAATAAATATATTGAAAAGAATAGGGCCCAATACTGACCTCTGTGGTACCCCACTAATGAAAGTGACCCAATCTGAGTGTGTACCACCCCCCTCTGTTTTCTATCACTCAGCCAGTTACTTACCCACATACAGACATTTTCTCCCAGTCCGAGCATCCTCATTTTATATACTAACCTTTTATGTGGTACAGTGTCAAATGCTTTAGAGTCCAGATATACGACCATTCATTGATTCGCCGCGGTCAAGTCCAGACCTTACCTCCTCATAGAAACTGATTAAATTAGTTTGACATGACCGATCCCTCATGAAGCCATGCTGATATGGCTTTATTTGCTTATTTTCATTGAGGTACTCCAAGATAGCATCTCTTAGAAAACCTTCAAACAGTTTACCCAAGACAGATGTTAAACTTACCGGCCTATAGTTTCCGGGCTCTGTTTTTGGACCCTTTTGTAATATTGGCACCACATTTGCTATGCGCCAATGCTGCGGAACACTTCATGTCAGTATAGAGTCCTTTAATATCAGAAATAAGGGTCTGCCTATGACATCTGGTCCTGGCGATTTGTCTATTTTAATCTTTTTAAGACACCGCTGTACTCCTTCCTTGGTAAGGCAGAGCACTTTTAATGGGGAATTTAATTTTACATTCTGTATTTTATCTGACAGTTTATTTTCTTCAGCAAATACTGTGGAGAAAAAAATATTTAATAGCTTTGCTTTCTCCTCATCGCTCTCTACAACTCCCCCTTCATCACTCTGTAAAGGGCCAACCCCTTCAGATTTATACTTTTTACCATTTATATATCTGAAGAACATTTTAGGGTTAGTTTTACTCTCTTTGGCAATTAATCTCTTGGTCTCTAGTTTGGCAGCTTTTTTTTTGTCTTTTACATCTGAAGGATCACTAAGGAATTGCTGTCCATCGTACTGTATGTGCTTGAAGATTCCAAATAAAGAACCGTAAGATTTTAACTTTACGTGCTGGATTTAAATCGTTCTTTGAGTATGTTATAACCATGCCGGCCTGGCTGTTTCCGTGACACGTAAGGACATTGGTGTGCTGCATAAAATTAATTTATCTGAATATTTTTTTCCTTATAGTTTTTTAATGCTTCCTCACTACCCTACTGTTTTAATGATTTAAATGCTTTATTTTTGTCATGTATTGCTTTCTTTACATTTCTACTTATCTACATAGTTTTTTTCTTGTTCCTTAACCTTTTATTCCCATAAGATATGTACCTCTCACAATTAGATTTTAGGATGCTTTTAAAAATATCCCATTTTGTGGCTGTATCTTTATTTTTTAGGACTTTGTCCCAGTTAGTTAGGCCTATGGCCCCTTTTAGTTGGCTAAATTTAGTTTTTTTGAAGTTTGGTATTTTTGTTCCTCCCTGAAGAAACACTGTTTTGAATTACAATTGGAAGGTTATTACTTTATGGTCAGTATTTCCCAGGTGTCTCCCCAACCTGCACATCTGTTGTTCAGGTCTATTGGTTAATACTAAGTCCAGTATGGCGGTCCCTGTAGTTGGGTCCTGAACCAGTTGGGAAAGGAAATTGTCTTTGGTTATTGCCAAGAGCCTTTTTCCTTAATAACGACCTCATTATGATTTGCCGCCTCGTCTATTTCGTTTAAAAGTCAATTTTCTGTGGACTTTGGTATATTAGGTGGCTTGAAATAAACTCCTATTAGTATTTTATTATTGTTTTTTCCTCCATGTCTTTCTACCCACAGTGACAACACATGTTCCTTTCCCTCACTTATATCTTCTCGGATTGTGGGCTTTAGACAGGACGTTACATTAAGGCAGACCCCTTCCCCTCTTCCTTTCTAGACAGACTGTAACCCGGCACGTTAACCGCCCCAGTCATAGCTATCATCCAGCCATGTCTCAGTTATTCCCACTATATCATAGTCCTCCTCACACATCACTAATTCCAGTTCCCCAGTTTTGTTAGTCAGGCTTCTGGCATTAGTATACATACAATTAAAAGGTTTATGTATATTTTTTACCCTACACCTTTCTTTATGAACTGTTCTAGTTCCTCCTTCCATTACCTCGCCCCATATCTCTATCTGCACTATCTTCCCCTCCTATAATGTAATTACCCTCCCCCCCAGTCCCTAGTTTAAACACTCCTCCAACCTTCTAGCCATCTTTTCCCCCAACACAGCTGCCCCTTCTCCATTGAGGTGCAGCCCATCCCTACAATAGAGTCTGTAGCCGACAGAGAAGTCGGTCCAGTTCTCCAGGAACCCAAACCCCTCCTTCCTACACCAGTTCTTGAGCCACTTGTTAACCTCCCTAATCTCCTGCTGCCTTTCTGGTGTGGCTCGTGGTACAGGTAGTATTTTGGAAAACACTACCTTTGAGGTCCTTGCCCTAAGCTTGTGACCTAAATCTCTAAAATCATTTTTAAGGACGCTCCACCTACCTCTGACTTTGACATGTTAAGAATACTTTCGCATATGTGGTAAAGGTATCCAATAGGCTGTTCAGGCAGAAAAACAGCCTACTGAAGTCCACTATATCCGGATAGGGCTGTGCACCGCCAGATCCCATTGACTATAATGGGATCCGACGGGGATTCGGCCGGTTTCCAGCATGAGTGTCTGGTTTTGACAAAGAAAACAGTGCATGCACCTGTCAGAACATCCTGCTGGATAACTTTACCACAGATGTAAAGCTATACTTACTATAATCATGTGTTTTTGTGTTAATGTAATCGTTCTCTTTTATGCAAGCAGCGTTTTAAAATTGACTTAAAATGGTTTTAGTGTCGGATCCATCATGACCATTTTAGAGATAATACAACCGGATCCGTTCATAACAGATGCAGCCGGTTGTATTATCCTAACAGAAGCGTTTTTGCTGATCCATGACGGATCCGGCAAAAACGCAGATGTGAAAGTAGCCATATGTCACAAAATGATATTTTGTGCAACAAAATGAATTTAGTGACAAAATGACATTCTGTGTGACAAAATTACTGTGCCACAAAATGACATTCTGTGAGAAATATCTGTCAGTCAAACTAGGCAATCAAATGCTCTCATCAATCAGAAGTTACTGAGCAAATATTGGAGCTGTAAGCCACCCCTCCTGAATGACATCCTTCCGCTCCTCTCCAACTAGAACAGTGCGGTGTGCACTATAGGCAGGTTCTATGTTTGCCGTTTTATTGACACAAATTTCCTTCTGCAGTATTGTCCAGAGCCCATCCTTTCCCTTCCTCTCAGCGCCATGTTATTGGGGTGTCTGCACTTCCAGAACTTTGATAGTATATGTCATCAATATCAGATCTGTGGAGTCTGACATCTGGTAGCTGCAGCGATCAGCTGCTAGCAGGAGCTGCAGCCACTGGAACTAACATAGTGTATGGAGGCTGACCTATAATACAGCTCTGTGATGGCTAACCTATGACTCCCAAGATGCCCGCTTGCTTGGCTGGTCTCAGAACTCCATAGAAATGAATGGAGCATGCTGTGAGTTGTAGTTTTAGCACAGCTGGAGTCAGGGATGCACCACCAATGAGGCCAGGGGAGGCGATTGCCTCAGGCAACACCAGGAAGGGGCAAGAGGGGGGCAGCAGAAGGGCCGTAGGCAATCAGCGTTTTCATTGTGGCAAAGGGGTTAGGTTAAGAAATTGGCATTGAGGGGGAAAGGGGGGCGCCGTTTCAGTTTTCACCTCAGGCAGCAGAAAGGCTAGGAGCACCCCTGGCTGGAGTGCCGGAGGTTAACCATCACTGCATATAGCTCATCAATATTGTCCTGGAAAACCCCTTTACCATTGTAGATTTATACAGTTCTGCTGATATCAATGTGTATCTTATATTATCTATGCATATACATTATATATATGGACTTACTTCTTGCAGTTGGCTGGAATGGTGGGGTCAGTAGCAATCAAAGTGCCGCTTTGGTCCACAAGGATAATAGACGTCTGCCTGGTGGGAAACATATATCAATGTATGATTCCTATATGTGAGCATTGTACAGACCTGTATCCATGTGACTGTTACACTAAATCTGCTGACTTAAGTTGAATTTGCAGTTATGTAAATGACCATTACCAGGGGAGTCCGGCCGATGTGCACAGAATCTGCTTGATGTCCTTGCTGCTGCTCTGCTGACTGAAGATGATCTGGAAAAAGCAATAACTTCCCATTATAACAGTAAATGCAGTTACAGTGAAGATGATACCTATGATGCCCATGTGAATTGCATATGTCACATTTACACGTGTTCATTCATAGGAGAAACCACCCGTCTAAAGAGAACCTGTCACCATGAAATGCAATGCAATCTGCAGACAGCGTCTTATAGACCAGGAGGAGCTGAGCAGATTGATATATTTTTTTGTGGGAAATTATTCAGTATAAGGGTCCATTCACACATCCGTGTGTGTTTTGCGGATCCACGGATCCGCGGATCCGCAAAACACGGACATCGGCGATGTGCGTTCCGCAATTTGCGGACCGCACATCGCCGGCACTCTCATAGAAAATGCCTTTTCTTGTCCGCAATTGCGGACAAGAATAGGACATGTTCTATTTTTTTCGGGAACGCAATTGCGGACCCGGAAGTGCGGATCCGCAATTGCGGACCCGGCCGGGACATCGTCTGTCCCCATTGAAACTAATGGGTCCGCAATTCCGTTCCGCAAAATGCGGAATGGAATTGCGGACGTGTGAATGGACCCTAATTTGTATTTTATGCAGTAAAAGGCATCTATGTTGGTCTTGTGTTCATATGTGCCCGCATTGCTGAGAAAAATGATGTGTTAATATATGCAAATGAGCATCTAAGAGCAATGGGGGAGTTGCCATTACTCCTAGAGGCTCTGCTCCCTGCAACTGCCCCGCCCTCTGCACTTTGATTGACAGGACCAGGCATGATAATCTTTTCACTGCTTGGCCCTGTCAATCAAAGTGCAGGGGCGCAGCAGTTGCAGAGAGCGCAGCCTTGTTGTACCTAGAGGCTCATTTGCATATATTAAAACATCATTTTTCTCAGAAACGCAAGCACATATTAACATAGGTCCAGCACAAATGTCTTCAGCTGCCAAGTGCACATGTAACAGGTCAGACAGTTTCATAGAGACAAATCTACTGATAGAGGCCTTTAAAGTCTCTGCTCTGTAATTATATAAATACTTGCACTTGGGAGTCATGTGGGTGGTACTACTCACTAATTGACAGCCTTCCTTGTATGTTCAGTCATGAAAAATTACCTGTCAGTCACTAATAGGACCGCCCACATAACTCCTAAGCATAGAAAGCAGGGATTTAAATTAATAAATTACCAGTTTTAACCCCTTCAGGACCCTGCCATTTTTCACTTTACGGGCAAGGCCATTTTTTGCATATCTGACGTGTCACTTTATGTTGTGATAACTTTAAAACACTTTTACTTATCCAAGCCATTCTGAGATTGTTTTCTCGTCAAATATTGTACTTCATGACAGTGGTAAATTTGAGGCAAAATATTTCAGTTTATTTATAAAAAAAATACCATACTTACCAAAAATTTGGAAAAATTCACAATTTTTAAAATTTCAGTTTCTATGACAGATAGTGATACCTCCTAAAATAGTTATTACTTTACATTTCCTATAGGTATAATTCATGTTTGCATCATTTTGTAAATTACATTTTCATTTTTTGGGACTTTAGAAGGCTTAGAAGTTTAGAAGCAAATCTTAAATTTTTTAAGAAAATTTGCAAAACCCAATTTTTAAGGACCAGTTCAGGTTTGAAGTCACTTTGTGGGGCTTACATAATAGAAACCACCCATAAATGGCCCCATTTTAAAAACTACACCCCTCAAGGTATCCAAAACTGATTTTACAAGTTTTGTTAACGCTTATGGTGTTCCACAAGAATTAAAGGAAAAAGGAGATGACATTTCAGAATTTTACTTTTTTGGCAGATTTTCCATTTTAATCCATTTTTTCCAGTACCAAAGCAAGGGTTAACAGCCAAACAAAACTCAATATTTATTACCCTGATATCACCCCATATGTGGTCATAAACTGCTGTAGGGGCACACGGCAGGGCACAGAAGGAAATGAACGCCATATGGTTTTTGGAGGGCAGATTTCACTGGGATAATTTTAAGTAGCTATGTCACATTTGAAGCCCCCCTGATGCATCCCTAGAGTAGAAACTCAAAAAAAGTGACCCCATTTTGGAAACTACGGGATAAGGTAGCAGTTTTGTTGGTACTATTTTAGGGTACATATGATTTTTGGTTGCTCTATATTACATTTTTTGTGAGGTAAGGTAACAAATAATAGCTGTTTTGGCAACGTTTTTATTTTTTGTTTTTTACAATGTTCATCTGACCGGTTAGATCATGTGCTATTTTCGTAGAGCAGGTTGTTGCGGACGCGACAAACTGGTTTGTTTCAGTTTTACATTATGAAGCATTTTTGAAAAAATGATTTTTTTAGTGTCTCCATATTCTGAAAGCCATAGTTTTTTTTATTTTTTAGACGACTGTCTTATGTAGGGGCTAATTTTTTTGCTATGAGATGATGGTTTGATTGGCACTATTTTAGGGTGCATATGACTTTTTGATCGCTTGGTATTACACTTTTTTTGATATAAGGTGACAAAAAATGGCTTTTTTGACACAGTTTTTTAAATTTTATTACGGTGTTCACCTGAGGGGTTAGATCATGTGATATTTTTATACAGCATTTTAAAATGTAAGTCTATAGGATGGAGGGCACTCAAATGTATGGGTATATAGAAATAGACGAGTACTGATTATATATTAGGTTATTTATTAATATAAATGTAAAAATATACCATACTGGTAATTAAAATGTATATTAAAAATAAATAGCAAATGGTTCCGGAGTGATGACTTCAAAATCTTCAGGGTTATGGTATTGAAATAATGTATACCATATATACCCCAGGTGGTGGTTATAAATGGATAAATCCCTGGTGGTGTGTACTCATACAGGTGATCAGTCTGTATAGTACCTAATGCCAGTAGCCACGGTGGTGTATGTGGCTTGTAAGTGGTGATGGGGTAGATATATCCGGTATCCAAGTTATAGAGTACAAGATAAAAATAAAAATAACATCGAATCAATGTCAATATTGGAATAAGTATCCTTTTGATTTAGATAAATCCGGTATAAGGATTGGAACAGTCTTACCCCATTTGTAATGGCTTCCAAATGGATAGTCTCCTGGTCGGTAGGGGCAGTGGTCCGGTCCTGAGGGGATGGGTTGGTGCGCACGTGTCCTCTGTGCGTTCGGCATCCTTCTCCGTTGCGGCTTATACCCCCTGGCTCCGGCGTCTCTGGTTACCTTCCACGTGACTCGGCGGATGGCGTCCCACGTGGTGTAGAGGACGGCGTCTCACGTGACTACAGGTCAGCTGACCGGAACAACGATTGCCGCGGCCAACTAAGGGTACTTTCAAACTTGCAATGGTGCGGATCCGTCTGTTTATTTGCACGGATAATGCAAACGTTTGTATCCGTTCAGAACGTGTATTAGTTAAAAGAAAAATGACAAAGTCCAAAACGGGTCCGTTTTGAATTACATTGAAAGTCAATGAGGAACGGATCCGTTTTCAAATGCACCATATTGTGTCATTGAAAACGGATCCGTCCCATTGACTTACATCGTAATTCAAAACGGATCCGTTAGGCTCTGCCTCTTCAGACGAACACCAAAATGCTGCATGCTGCGTTTTGGTGTCCGCCTCCAAAACAGAATAGAAGCGGAACGGAGCCTAACTGATGCATTCTGAATAGATCCTTATCCATTTAGAATGCATTGGGGCTTAACTGATCCATTTTGGACTGTTTGTGAGAGCCCTGAAACGGATCTCACAAACGGAATCCAAAACGCTAGTGTGAAAGTACCCTTAGCTGAAAATCTCTGGGTTGCAGTCTCTGTATTTTAGGGTCTTTAATTGCTATAGTATTAGCAAGGGGGAACTGGTTACTGTCTGAGAGAATACCAAACGCGTTTCGGTGCACACTTGCACCTTCATCCGTGGCAGGTTTTTATACAGCAGGTTGTTACGGACGTGGCAATACATAATATGTCAACTTTTTTTTATTTATTTAAGTTTTACACAATAAATGCATTTTTGAAACAAAAAAAATCATGTTTTACTCACAGTAGTTATGCCCTTATTGTGGCCCCCTCACAGTAGTTATGCCCATATGTGCACACCCTTTACAGTATTATGCCCACAAGTGCCCGCTTCACAGTATTATACCCATATATGCCTTCACAGTTGTTATGCCGACATTGTGACCGCTCACAGTAGTTATGTCCACTTTGTGCCCCTCACAGTAGTTATGTCCACATTGTGCCCCTCACAGTAGGTATGTCCACATTGTGCCCCTCACAGTAGTTATGCCCATTTTGTGCCCCTCACAGTAGTTATGCCCATATTCTGCTCCTCATAGTAGTTATGTCCCCATGTGCCCCTCACAGTAGTTATGCCTATATGTGCCCTCTCACAGTAGTTATGCCACTTTCAGAGTATGCCCAGTAGTTATGCCCACATTATGCCTTTTTCAGTAGTGTCCCCTCACCTCCATTAATAAAGTAAAAAAAAAACACTAAATACTAACCTAGGCATTCCCCCAATTATCAGAGCACATCCTGCACTCCTGAACAAGCATGATGCGGTCACACATCGAGCTGCTAGGCTGTGTAGGAGGAGCACAGGCTGATTTCCGGGCCTGAACCTTCCTCCTACACAGTCCGGCAGCGAAAGTGTAACCGCATCCTGCTGCTGCTGGGGAGCGCTGGCAGCTGAGCTGAATGGAGAAGCATGGAGTGGACGGCTCCCTGCTTCACCATTACAATCAGCTGTCTGTGCATCCTATGGACGCATGGACATCTGACAACGGGACATACCTCAGCCATTCTGGGATCACGGGACAGCCACAGAAATCCGGGACTGTCCGCCAGATCCAGGACGGTTAGGAGGTATGGTATAAATGCACACAATAGCATAAATCACAGTGCAAGTTAACCTATCAAAGTGCAAAAAAGTATGTTCATAGCTTTGCTTAGTAGCATTAGGGGCAAATGTTCACAAATTTTGATAGATGCTTTAAACGGGTATTCCACAGTTCTTCTGCATTTTGGGATTTTGCCTCAAACTGCATTTTTTATTTCACCCATACGTTCTCTTTGGGATTGAGGTCAGAGGATTGAGTTGGTCTCTCCATTTCCTCAATCCTGTTTGTAACCAAGATGTTATTTGCTTACTGGTAGGTTTTGGGTTATTGTCTTGTTGAAACACCCATTTCAAGAGCATTGGCATAGATCTCAATAATTCTGAAATGTTTAAACTGACCCATGGTTTCTCATAAGAGGTAAATAATCCCAACACCACGGTATGAGAAACATTCCCATATCATGATTTTTGCACCATCATGCTTTACTGTCTGCATGGTGTACTGTTACTTGAATTCAGTGCTCAGGGGTCTTCTGACATACTTTGTCTGGACCCCAAAAAGAACTATTTTGCTTTCATCAGTCCACAAAATGTTTCACCATTTCTCTTTAAGCCAGTCAATGTGTTCGTTGGCAAATGTTTTTTTTTTTTTTTCAACAACAGGACTTTGTGGGGAGTTCTTGCTAGTAACTTGGCTTCACTTAGTTGTCTTCTGATTGTAGCAGTGCTCACTGGTAACTTCAGATCTTCTTTGGTTTTTCTGGAGGTGATCATTGGCTGAGCCTTTACTATTGTAGCTATTCTTCGATGTATTTGAACAGTAGTTCACCACTTCCTTCCACTTCTTTCAGGTTTGGGTTGCCACATCAAGGCATCTGAGATCATTTTAGCTAAGCAGCCTATAATTTGTGCCCTTCCCTATATGTTTTTAACTCTCCAATCAATTTTTTAGTCAAATTATGTTCAGAACAATATCTGGGATAACCCATTTCCCCCAGTATTTCAGAAGGAAATGCAGTATAACCAACATGTGCAATATTTGCCAACCTCCTAACTCAAATAAGGGCCAACATTGACACTTGTTATTCCACAGAATGAATGACTTCACCAACTTAAGGCCCCATTCACAGTCCGCAATTCTGTTCCGCATTTTGCTAAATGGAATTGCGGACCCATTCATCCTATATAGTGCCGGTGATGTGCAGTCCGCAAATTGCGGAACGCACATCGCCGATGTCCGTGTTTTACGGATCCGTAAAACACTTGTGGACGTGTGAATGGGGCCTAACTCCTCATTACTATAATTTTGAGCACGCCCCTTTCAATTAATGATTCAGTTCCTTAGAATGAGTGGCATGCATGTCCTAATTGTTTACAAGTAAATTATTTGATATGTAGAAATATCACTTCTACAAAAAACAGTGAGTTATCAGGTTAATGATGTTGGACTGCTATTACTTTAACACTACTGTAGATTCTAGTAATCAAATTCCTGGGACCCCCGCTGATCTAACATTTTCGACCTATCCAGTGTGATCACCTGAAATACCCCAATAAATGTAATGAAATAAAAATGACTATATAAGTACTGTATATACGTTGTGTATGCGTGAAGAAACAGCAGCTGTAATATACATGATAATAATCAGCAGAGCTTTACAAATGGGATTAAAAAATATATCAATGGTATTAATATTACTTTTAAGGGGTTGTCCAATCCTCGTTCTGTGACTAATATACACAAAGAACTCTGCTTGCTGATAGTGATTGGAAATCTGTCTGAATCTAGTACTTCTTACAATATTCTCTTAAATAACTTATTTACACTTATATACTGTGACATATCATCTGCTGTGAGAAATATTATTATAGGTTTACAGTCTCTGAATGTAGAGAGAGAATGTTCCCATCTACTCACAGCAAACAGGGATTTTGGAAATGGTGAGGAATTGAAACCAAAGTACATTAGAAGGTTGCAGAATTTTCCCTGTACTGATTTAGTTTCATACACACTGAGGTGACTGCTTCTGGGGTGTCCGGTATCATTCCACAATCTTCCACGTTCATAAATTAACTACTATGAGTAGGACTTACCTTCTGTACCTTTCCATCCACCTCCAGAAAAATCGTCTTTTGTGCTGAAGCTCCTGATCCCATCTCTCGTCTGGTCAGGTCTCACCTCCGGCGACTAGTACAGCTGATGTGTTAGGAGGTCTCCTAGCCTTGTTCCCCCTATTCTGGGAGCATCTTCAGGGTGCTTTGTTGTTCTCCTCTCTGGAGACTGATTCTCCTTCTGCTAATTAATAGATTTGTACTTGGTGTGTGGCGTTCTCTGGTCCTGTGCCCCTTTGATCATTTATCTTTACAAGTTAAATATAAAAGGCGGCCACACTCAAAAGGACAGAAGAAAAGGTGTCACAATACATCTGGTTGTCATGGAAGGAGCCTATAATAAGCCCTCTCCACATGCACACACCTGGGACCTGGCCACTTCCAAAGCTTTCTACACTTGGGAAGACATTAGGATTCTAGGAATCTAATCCGTGTGCCAGTAACACAGTAAAAATGCCAGTCAATGGGGTTGCATTCGTCTTGCGGCCCGTAATACGGGCATGGGGCACACATGCTCCTGTGCATGAGCCCTAACAGACATGCTATCCCTCCCATGTACAAGCCCAGAAAAGTAAGGCAGATCCTACCTACAATGGACCGAATGTACCCGATTTGGGGCTAAAATCATCCTTGTGCAGCTTGTATTAAAAGATAACTCAACTCACAAGTATGAACATCAGTAATTCTGTAATCCCAAAGGATACTGCAAAAATGCTGCATACAAATACTGCAAATCTATTTAATATATTCTGAGGTTTATACCGATTATGCATAGATCCCACTTTAGGCCCTCTTATACATGCCAATTATTGGGCCGATTATGGGGAATGAACAGTGCTGTGAATATTTGCTTCCGATAATTGGTCCATGTAACGGTACAGACACACACAGTGCAGAATTGCTTGCGGAAAATCTACAGTATTTACAGTAGCAATAAATGGATGAGATTTCCAAAAGAAAATCAGCACATAACTTGACTTCTCAATTTATTTTACGGATATCTGTCATGTATTTCACCCTTTTCAAATGAAAGGTTCTCAGAAATCTCAGCAAAACCGCTTCCGGATTTTGCTGTCGTGATATATTTTGTAAGATACCCTGCAGATTTTCCACTGCGGTACCTTAAATGAGTCCACTTACTAGATCAGTGTCCATCTCTTGGGCTGAAAAAAGATTTGGCATGCAGTTTAGAGCTCACACTATATAGTTATCAACCATTATAAGGTGAATACGAGAGTGCTCTCAGGCAGTCGATTTTGAGCTCCACCAGACAAGAGGGTCCTCCCTATGCAGTTTCCTCATTATTGTGCTGATGGTAGGACATAGGGAAAACATTAATCTGTGTTCCCTTAGGCCAGTTTCACACTAGTGTCTTTAGTCCGGGAAACATGCTCCGTGTGAGAGCAGTATTTCCCGTACTGAACACTTCCCCTCTAAAATGAGCTCACAGCATCATAATGATTTATGATGCTGTGAATTCCTATCTCACCTGTGTGTCTACTAAACTGTAGTCACATAATGCAGTGACAGCAGTTCAGTAGACCCATGGGTAAGATGGGAATTTACATCATCATAAAACATTATGATGCTGCAACTTCACTTTAGAGGAGCAGTAGTCAGTCCAGGAAATACTGCTCCCCACATGGAGCGTGTTTCGTGGACTGAATACACTACTATGAGACTGGCATCAATCCTAATAGCAGCACAAGCTTTCCACTCTAGTTAAGTTACTTCTTTAGAATAATAGAATAATAAACACAAGGGTGGAGGGTTAAACATCCTTTTATAGGCTCAATGGGCTCTAATTATATAATGTTTGTTTTAGTTAATTAAAAATGCTGAGGGGGGCGTGGCCTGATGCCGTGCTGAGAAGACGTGCGCAGCTCAAGCTCCGGCAGCCTCAGCAACACAGCAGCGCTTTGTTAAAGCAGTCCCTGACTCTCCACAGCAGACAGATTAAGTGGCAGAATGACAAGGACCAAGAAAACCCCAGGTCCTCCAACAAAACTAACCTCCTTCTTTTCCTCCGCGCCAATCCAAGATGGCGTCTGCTCTTTACAGGAGGCAGCACAGGGAGCGCATGGAATGCTGAGCGCCACATCCAAGTGCAATACAAGGCAGCACACTTCCTTAGGAGCAGCAGATGAAACTTCCCCAGCAAGTAAATCCTCTATTTCTAGTGGGGGATCAGCTCAAAGTTCTTCATCTAGAGCAGGAGTGCACAACCTTTTCTGGCCGGGGGCCACATTGTCAGCCTGAACCAATTTCAAGGGCCGAAAATCAAACTTAAAGGTGTATTACCAACTGAAATACTGTATTTTCGGCATATTGAACATGCAGTTTATACTTTAAATGTCTAGTTACAGTTCTAGGACACCCATCTAATAGGAGAATATATAACAGATTCATGTAAGAAGCCATAAGACATAGACCTACATGTCTTTTACCAGTTGTTTGGGGGCCGTACAGAATGGTATCGAGGGCCGCATGTGGCCCCCGGGCCGCAGGTTGTGCATCCCTGATCTAGAGGTACACATGGGAGTGTACTAAGGGCTGAAAGGGAGGACATTATTACACTGCCATGCAAGATTTAATGGCAGGCTTAAAAAACTCTATCCACTCAGATATACAATCAGCCCTAAACAGCATCAGAGCTGATATCATAGCTATTGGGGATCGCACAGCCCATTTAGAAGAAAAAAGGAAGGAGTTTAAGGAAGCACACAAATCTATGGTTGACATATAATGAAACACAAGATTATGTAGCAGCTATGAAGCTAAAACTAGCAGATCTTGAAGATAGATCTAGGAGAAACAACATTAGACTCAGGAACATCCCTGAAACAGTAACCAATGAATCCCTCCAAGAATTCCTGATAAATCTCTTTACGTCAATTCTTCCTGACAGCCCTGAAAGGGATCTCCTTATAGAAAGAGCACACCGGGTTCCCAAACCCAGATCTATGCTGTGGGGAGTCGCTCTGGTAGACAGCGGTGCGGGTGCAGTTTAGAGGCAAAACAAGGAGTCCAGATTGTGCATCAAACAGTGTTTTATTCACACTTGCACACCAGAAATGAAAACAGTCTCTTGGTGACAGTTCACACACAACAGAAATCATGTGGCAAAACCAAAAACAGGCCAACACAGGGTTCAGTCACCTGGGAGGTTTAGGTGAGGGTTCACACCTAGCAGTCGGCCCAGCCGCAGGAGATTCCACCTTCAAGTTGCAGGGAAAAACACCACCTTGCTGAGCTCTTTCCTCCAGATCAGAGAATTCCACAACAGTGTTAGCAGCTCCAGGACAATCACAGCCTCCCAGCAGCTGGTGCTGGCTGAGCTTTAAACCCAGCCCAAAACTCGGACTGGACCGTGGGGAGCAGCCACCCACCCTACTCTTTAGCTGCTCCCAGTAAGAGCCGGCCCGGATCGGCTTTGCAGCCATGCTATTTAAAAGAGTCAAAACAGCACTAGCTGCTGCAGACAAAAACCCGGCTCTCACCTCACCGAGGCCAGCAACCTCGGTGACACGTACCTGCCATCGCATATCACACCTTGCACCTTACCACATACCCCCCTTTGTTCAACCCTGAGGGGTGAACACACGTAAGGCAGTGGACGCGGGACAGGGCATCTGCATTGCCCTGCAAGCGGCCTGCCCTGTGTTCCACGGAAAACTTGAAATTTTGCAGGGATAGGAACCACCTGGTGACCCGAGCATTCCTCTCCTTGGCCTGACTCATCCATTTGAGGGGAATGGTCGGTCACCAGACGGAACCTCCTCCCTAACAGGTAGTAGCGGAGAGATTCGAGTGCCCACTTGATAGCCAGGCACTCCCTCTCCACTATACTATATCTGGACTCGGCGGGACTGAGCTTACGGCTCAGGAAGACAACGGGATGTTCTTCCCCGTTGACCTCCTGAGACAGTACCGCACCGAGGCCTACCTCCAGGCGTCGGTCTGTACGACAAACTCCTTGTTGAAGTCGGGTGTCACCAAAACCGGGGACCCACACAGGGCCGACTTCAACGCGGCGAAAGCCTCCTCCGCCTTCTCACTCCAGCTAACCCTCCCAGACTTTCGGCCCTTCAAGAGGTCTGTCAACGGCGCTGCTATTGTGGCAAAGTGGGGCACAAACCTCATGTAGTAACCTACAATCCCCATGAACGACTTTACCTGCCTGGTGGTGACCGGTCGGGGCCAGTTACGAATGGCCTCTACCTTGGTTACCTGAGGTTTGATGACTCCCGCCCAATTACATATCCCAGATATTTTGTCTCCTCTAACCCTATGGAGCACTTCTTTGGGTTAGCGGTCAGTCCGGCTTTCCTCAGGGCATCCACTACCGCCTGCACCTTGGGTAAATGGCTTTCCCAGTCGGTGCTGTGGATGATTACATCGTCTAAGTAGGCCGAGGCGTACCGACGATGAGGTCGCAGCACAATATCCATTAACCTTTGGAAGGTGGCGGGCGCCATGCAGGCCAAAGGGTAACACCTTATAATGATACAGGCCCTGCGGGTAACAAAAGCAGTTTTTCCTTGGCCGACTCCGTTAAGGGTACTTGCCAGTATCCTTTAGTGAGGTCTAGCACAGAAAAATAACGGGCTTGCCCTAAATTCTCAACAAGCTCGTCTACCCGGGGCATGGGATACGCATCGAACTTGGACACTTCATTTAATTTGCGAAAATCGTTGCAGAACCGCAACGTCCCATCTGGCTTGGGTATCAGGACTATGGGACTGGCCCACTCACTTTTCGACTCCTCAATGACATCGAGCTTCAACATTACTTGCACTTCCTCCGCGATGGCCCGTCGCCGAGCCTCGGGTACCCGGTATGGTTTTAACCGGATCTTGGCCTGAGGCTCAGTGACGATGTCATGTTGGATGAGAGACGTGCGGCCAGGAGGTCCGAGAACACATCCGTGTTCCGACTGATGAACTCCCTGACTTCCTGAACTTGTTTAGAAGACAGGCTGTCTGCAATTTTTACCGTGGTTACTGCTTCACAGGCCTCGAACTGTGGGGCTGGACCCTTTTCACCTAGAAGCCCTGGCCGGGGCTGTGGTCGTCGGCCGTGTCCCTATCTTTCCACGGCTTTAGTAAATTCACGTGGTACACCTGCTCCGGTTTGCGCCGCCCTGGCTGGTGTACCTTGTAATTTACTTCCCCTACCTTTCGATCACCTCATAGGGGCCCTGCCACCTAGCTAGGAACTTGCTGTCAAGGGTGGGTACCAGAACCAAAACCCGATCTCCCGGATTGAAGTCCCGTACCCGAGCCTGACGATTATACACCCTACTTTGGGCTTGTTGGGCTGCCTCCATATGCTCCCGGACCAGCGGCAACACCCTTTCCATCCGTTCCTGCATCTGGGTGACATACTCAATGACACTTTTGTGGGGGACAGGCTGCTGTTCCCACGCTTCCTTGGCAATATCCAACAGGCCTCGAGGGTGTCTGCCGTAAAGCAGTTCGAAGGGCGAGAACCCAGTAGAGGCCTGGGGCACCTCTCGCACTGCGAACATGAGATAGGGCAGAAGCAGGTCCCAGTCCTTCCCATCTCTAGACACCACCCTTTTTAACATATTTTTTAAAGTTTGGTTAAACCTCTCGACAAGACCGTCCGTTTGCGGATGGTAAGCGGACATCCGCAATTGCTTTATACGCAATAACTTACACAGTTCCCTCATAACTTTGGACATAAAAGGGGTCCCTTGGTCTGTCAGAACCTCTTTTGGCAGGCCCACACGGGAAAACATTTCCATTAACTCTTTGGCAATGAGCTTAGCTGAGGTATGTCGCAGAGGCACCGCCTCCGGATACCGAGTGGCATAGTCGAGAACTACCAGAATGTGTTGGTGGCCCCTGGCAGACTTTGGTACAGGCCCAATTAGATCCATAGCGATTCGCTCAAACGGGACCTCAATAATTGGAAGAGGTACCAGAGGACTACGGAAATGTGGCTGGGGGCTATTTATCTGACAGGTCGGACAGGACTTACAATAATTTTCTACCTCCTTGAACACACCGGGCCAATAAAACCGCTGCAGTATGCGGTCCTGGGTTTTCTGCCACCCCAAGTGACCCCCAAGAACATGTTGGTGGGCAAGCTCCATAACCAGCTTGCGATATGCGGTGGGCACCACCAACTGTTCAACAGGTTCACCTCGGATTTGGTTCACCCGATACAACATATCCTGCAGAACAATAAATCGTGGGAACATTAATTCAGCCCCTGGTTTCTGGGGTTTACCATCAATTATTACGACACTTTCCCAGGCCCTGGTTAGGGTTTGGTCCCGGTGTTGTGCGGTCCCAAAATTTTCCCCGGAGACATTGAGGTCTGCCAACTCAGGTCCCGGTGGCAAGTCCTCCGTGTCTCCCACCATTACCCTCAGTGGGGTTGTCTCCCCCTCTACCGCAGCCGTGGTGGTCACCCCTACCGCAGGCCCTTCGGACTCGGGCTCCCAGGGCTCTGGCCTCCCACTGGAACCAGGCCACTCATCTAGGGTTACCCCTGTCTCAGGGCTATTAGTCACAGGCCAAAGTGACGGAAAACCAGGAAGTCTCTCCCAATTATCAGTTCATAGGGTAGCTTTGAGGAGATCGCCACTTCACAAGTCCATGTGCCGGCCGCCGTGGACAGAGACATTACAGCCGTGGGATAGTCCTTTAAGTCTCCGTGTATGCACACCACACCAACTTTCCGGCCCGTATACTGGGAGGGCTGTACCAGGGCGGCACTTACCAGGGTTACTAGGCTCCCTGAGTCCAGCAGCGCCACTGCAAGATTATCACCGACTTGCACCTGGCACAGATGACGATTGTCTATTGTCTCGGGGGTGCCGGTCGCACACAGTCTCCGGGCATACATGGAAGCCCGGTACCCATAATTAGTCTCCATGGGTTCGCCCCACTGTGGACAGTCGGCCCTCACATGGCCAGGCTCGTGACACCGCCAGCAGACTATCGGGGCCGGGTCTACAGGGGTACACCCGAGCAGGTTTCTCGGGTACCAGTCGTCGGGACTGGATGGGAGACCTCCGGGGTTTGACCGGTCCCCTCCCAACAACACCCCTTTCAAGGTTTTTGTGGCCTCATAGCGCTCCACGAGGTCGACCATGTCCAGGGCATTAGTGGGTGATACTTGGCCGATCCAGTGCTGAAGGGAGTACGGCAAGACCCTCCAGAACATGTCAGCCAGCAGACGGTCCAGCATAGCAGCCGGGCTTAGAATATCAGGCTGCAGCCATTTTTGCAACCTGTGCAGTAACTCATAGTACTGCGGCCGGGCGGGTTCAGCCGCTTTAAAGTCCCACTGGTGGACCCGCTGAGCCCGGACTAACACGTTCACCCCCAGTCTGGCCAGGATCTCCCCCTTCACCGTGGGGTAATCAGCAGCCTGGTCATCTGCCAAATCAGAGAACACCTGCTGGGGTCCGGACGCCAGGAACGGAGCGACCACTTCAGCCCACTGGTCACGGGGTAACTTCTCCCTCACGGCCACCTTTTCAAAGACCGCCAGATAGGTCTCAACGTCGTCCGAGGGGTCATCTTTGGGATCGCCGCACGGACCGCTTTCCGGGCATCATGGACGTGTTGGGACGCTCCTGCCGTTTGCAAAGCCATCACGTGCTGTAAAAGCAGCTGATTAGTCTCCTGCTGCTGCTTGTTAGCCTCCCGCTGCTGCAGGTTAGCCTCCACAAGGGCTTTTACAACCGCCTCCATTTTGTCAGGGTTCACAGGCTGCAACTTTGCCGGCCTAATATAGGACATCCAGTCGTGCCCAGCAGAAACAAAAAATTTTCGGCGTTCACGCCAGCCTCACTGCGCATGCCCGCATCCTCCACCAAATGTGGGGAGTCGCTCTGGTAGACAGCGGTGCGGGTGCAGTTTAGAGGCAAAACAAGGAGTCCAGATTGTGCATCAAACAGTGTTTTATTCACACTTGCACACCAGAAATGAAAACAGTCTCTTGGTGACAGTTCACACACAACAGAAATCATGTGGCAAAACCAAAAACAGGCCAACACAGGGTTCAGTCACCTGGGAGGTTTAGGTGAGGGTTCACACCTAGCAGTCGGCCCAGCCGCAGGAGATTCCACCTTCAAGTTGCAGGGAAAAACACCACCTTGCTGAGCTCTTTCCTCCAGATCAGAGAATTCCACAACAGTGTTAGCAGCTCCAGGACAATCACAGCCTCCCAGCAGCTGGTGCTGGCTGAGCTTTTAAACCCAGCCCAAAACTCGGACTGGACCGTGGGGAGCAGCCACCCACCCTACTCTTTAGCTGCTCCCAGTAAGAGCCGGCCCGGATCGGCTTTGCAGCCATGCTATTTAAAAGAGTCAAAACAGCACTAGCTGCTGCAGACAAAAACCCGGCTCTCACCTCACCGAGGCCAGCAACCTCGGTGACACGTACCTGCCATCGCATATCACACCTTGCACCTTACCACAATGCCTATAAGCTCACCAAGAGATGTACTGGTGAGACTACATTTTTTTATTTTAAAAATGCTAAGAGAAGCTGGTCGCGAAAAAGACATTCCCCAGAGGTTCAAACAGATCTCTTTTTACGCCAATCTCTCCCCTGCAACCCTAGTGAGAAGAAGGGAATTCGCTAAATACACTGCTATACTAAGAGAAAACAATATTCCCTATCGCTGGGGGTTCCCAGTAAAGCTAATTGTTAGCAGGAATGGCACTAACTATGTTTTAATGTCTCCATCATGAGCTGCGGAGCTGCTAAAGAAATGGTCCCTTCAGCTAACACAAGAGGAGGACAGTCCTACTGGTAAACAGAAGCCTCCAACTCTGATGCAAGAATGGACTGTTGTGAAAGCCTCAAGATAAAGAGAGACATTTCATGTGATAACACAAGGTACTTTTACATACCCCAACAATGAGGAACACTTAGGCCCCTTTCACACGAGCGAGTTTTCCGCGCGGGTGCAATGCGTGACGTGAACGCATAGCATCCGCACTGAATCCTGACCCATTCATTTCAATGGGTCTGTGTACATGAGCATTTTTTTTCACACATCACTTGTGCGTTGCGTGAAAATCGCAGCATGTTCTATATTCTGCGTTTTTCACGCAGCCCTAGTCCCATAGAAGTGAATGGGGCTGCGTGAAAAACGCATTGCATCCGCAAGCAAGTGCGGGTGCGTTGCGTTTTTCACTGATGGTTGCTAGGAGATGTTGTTTGTAAACCTTCAGTTTTTTATCACGCGCGTGAAAAACGCATCAAAACGCATTGCACCCGCGCGGAAAAAACTGAACAACTGAACGCAATCGCAGGCAAAACTGAATGGCTTTGCCAGTGAAATCGCACAGTTTTCACTGAACGCATCCGCAACGCATCCGGACCTAATCCGGACACGCTCATGTGAAAGAGGCCTTACTCACTTACTTATCTCAGTTTTTTTAAGAGAACTTCCAGAAACAATGGCTGTTGGCTAGCCGGAGCTGGCTACTCTGAAACATTTCCTTTAGCGTTACACTATTCCTTTGACGGATCTGAGGACTATTTTACCCCTAATTATACGGGTATTAACACCTTGATCATCAATTCCTTTTTTCCTCCTGTCTAGGAACATTCAGATTCCTACACTGTTTTGGTTTCTATTTTTTTGAGTTTACCTGTTATGTGGATAGTGGCACAACAACTGGATAGAGGCTAACCTTATCATATTCCTTATGCCTAAACCACAGTTTAAAATGGTTTACTACAGGTTTAAAATTAACCGTTCAATATGGCTCTTAAAATATCATCTTTAAATGTTAAAGGGTTGAATAGCCCTTTTAAAAGAGCAAGTCTGTGGAGAGAATCAGTTAAACTGAAATGTGATATCCTTTGTGTACAAGAAACACATTTGGTAGCTAAAGACAGCTTTAGAGTCCACGACAAAAGATTTCCTCACATCTACCAGTCGCATTCGGAAAAAAAGAAAGCGGGTGCCAGCTTTGACCTTTGGAGGAGGCTGGACACCGTTGTGAGGGGCGCTATCTGTTCATCTCATGGGTGTGCCACTCTGATTACTGCAGGTACCTCTGGTTTCACCAGCCCCCTTCATATATCCTAAGTGACATTTATTGATTATGCATCTATATCTGACTTCTTTGGCCCCCGATGAACCCAATTTTTGGAGGAAACGCGTCGGGGTCTCAGGTGTATGTGGTTTTAGGGCAACCTAGGGGCATTCATGGTGAGGTACGGGGGATCGCCACCATCAGGTAACTCCTCCGGGCTGAGGGGTACTTAGGAACACAATAGGGCAAGATATACCTGTACCCCAGCATTGTTATTCTGCTGTATAGCTCTTATCCTCCTATTGTTGTCCTTAATAGGAAATATTGTTTCTTATCATTATTTTTGGGGAATTTTTCTCATCTATTAGGGGCAAGAGGTCTTTTTAATTGTGTATTAATAAAGTCATTGATTTTAGGGTCTGCCTGTGACCATATATATTTTTCCAGAGATTTATTTTGGGGACTCAGTTATCAGTATATATCCTGTTTTCAATACTTTGGGTGTCATGATTGCAATTAAGGACACAATATCTTTTAAACTCATTACATCTTATGCGGATACCCATGGTAGATATATAATAGTAGTAGGCTCCATCGATAACCAAGTTTACACTATTGCATCCATATACAGTTGTGTTCAAAATTATTCAACCCCCAATGCTGTAAAGGGTTTTAGGGAATTTAGTGTACATTTGTAATTGTGTTCAGAATGAAATCTTACAAGGACTTTTTAAAGAACCAAATGCAACTAAAATGACATCAATTGTTTTTGTAATACAGTATTAAATGTTTTTTTTGTGATTTCTTCATTGACACAATTATTCAACCCCTTAAAGACGACCACTCTTAAGAACAGAGGTTCATTCAAGTTTCTTCGATCAGGTATTCAAAACACCTCTGGATGTCAAGGAGCAGCAATCAAGCATAATAAGCACCAATTAGGCAGATGTAAAATGACTGTGATACTCAGCTCCTTCTAGACATTTACTGGTGTGTTTACAGACATGGTGAAGTCAAGAGAATGGTCCAGGAAGACAAGAGAAGAGGTGATTTCTCTTCACAGGAAGGACAATGGCTATAAGAAGATTGCAAAGATGTTAAACATACCAAGAGACACCATAGGAAGCATCATTCGCAAATTCAAGGCAAAGGGCACTGTTGAAATGCTACCTGGTCGTGGCAGAAAGAAGATGCTGACTTTGACTGCTGTGAGCTACCTGAAGTGCAAAGTGGAGAAAAGTCCCCGTGTGACTGCTGAGGAACTGAAAAAAGATTTGTCAGATGCGGGTACTGAAGTTTCAGCTCAGACAATAAGGCGCACACTGCGTAATGAAGGCCTCCATGTCAGAACTCCCAGGCGCACCCCCTTGCTGTCTCCAAAGAATAAGAAGAATCGACTGCAGTATGCCAAAAGTCATGTGGACAAACCACAAAAGTTTTGGGATAGTGTTCTGTGGACCGATGAAACAAAATTAGAACTGTTTGGGCCCATGGATCAACGCTATGTTTGGAGGAGGAGGAACAAGGCCTATGAAGAAAAGAACACCTTGCCTACTGTGAAGCATGGCGGGGGGTCAATCATGCTTTGGGGCTGTTTTGCTTCCACAGGTACAGGGAAGCTTCAGCGTGTGCAAGGTACCATGAATTCTCTTCAGTACCAGGAGATATTGGATGAAAATGTGATGCAGTCCGTCACAAACCTGAGGCTTGGGAGACGTTGGACCTTTCAACAGGACAATGATCCCAAGCATACCACCAAGTCCACTAGAGCATGGTTGCAGATTAAAGGCTGGAACATTTTGAAGTGGCCATCGCAGTCACCAGACTTAAATCCGATTGAGAACCTCTGGTGGGACTTAAAGAAAGCAGTTGCAGCGCGCAAGCCTAAGAATGTGATTGAACTGGAGGCTTTTGCCCATGAAGAATGGGCGAAGATACCCGTAGATCGCTGCAAGACACTTGTGTCAAGCTATGCTTCACGTTTAAAAGCTGGTATAACTGGAAAAGGATGTTGTACTAAGTACTAAGATTGAATGTCACTTGGGGGTTGAATAAAACTGATACTGATGTGAGCACAGAAAAGACATTTGTGGTTATTTCATTATAAATGTTATGTTATATTTGTCTGACTTACAAGTGCCTCTTTGATTTAATTGTAAACAAGATGACTGAAATGATCAGAATCAATGTCAAACTGGCCAAAACACTCAATTTCAGTGGGGGTTGAATAATTTTGAACACAACTGTACACTCCCAACAAATCCCAAATCCGCTTCTTACGCCGATTCTGCACAACACTAATGTCTACGAAGCAAGGCTTGTTAATACTGTCTGGCGATTATAAAAAAAAATGATAGATCCCACCATGGACAAATCTCCTACAGAAGCCAGATTGCACAAAGAAGTTCTCTTTGACCCCTGGCACACCCTACACGCCTCTGAGAGAGACTTTACTTTTTTCTCAGCCCCACATTATTCATATTCACGCATAGACATGATTTAAGTAGACAAAATATTGTTGCAAAAGGTCTTATCCGCAGACATTGGTCAGACCATGCACCTAGTTCCTTAACCATTAAATTAAAATTCCCCATATTACACTTTGCACCCTGGAGCCTGAATAACTATTTTAAACAACCCTGAATATCAAAGTATTCCGCTCAGCTCTACAGGAGTATTTTGAAATGAACTCAACTCCAGATGTTTCTACAACAACAATATGGTGCGCCCATAAAGTGGTTATGAGGGGTTTTTTCTTGAAATACTCTGCTGTTGTGCTATTGAAAAGAAAAAACATCTCCAAAAAATGGAATTACTTACCAAAAAGATCACATCTGGAGAACAAAAACATAAAATTACCTAAAACATTCCTTTCCTCACAACTTAAAGACCTCAGACACGAATTATATGTTCTTATGCACTCTAGGTTTGAGTTTCTCCTCCATAAATCTAAATCCATGTACAACTACAGTGGAAACAAGGCCAATAAATCAATAGCGAACAGAATCAAAACCAAATCAGCTAAATCCAGAATACCTTTCCTATACAACGCAGACCGGCAAAAAAATCATGAACCTGCAGGACATTGCGAACAAATTTGCATCCTATTATACTAAACTATATAACCTTGCTAAAGATGATAGCACCCTGCAACCTACCATGGAAAATATTAATGCATTCCTCAATAAAATATCTCTTCTTAAGCTAGAAGAAACTCAACTAAGCACATTAAATAAAAAAAATACAAACATCAGAGATTAGGCAAGTCATAGCCTCCCTCAAGCTAAATAAGTCCCGAGTGCCCGACGGGCTTACAAATTAATATTACAAGGTACTATCCCCTCTATTATTGGAGCATATGAGTGAATGCTTTCAACAGTTCTTTGATGGCAGACCCATTCCCAAAGAAATGCTATCGGCCATCATAGTCACATTACCTAAGGCGGCTAAATCTCCCGACACACCATCTAATTTTCGACCCATATGACTACTCAAGTCTGACTTAAAGATCTTTTCCAAACTCCTGTCCAACCGTCTAGTAGATATTTTACCTGAACTAGTTCACAACGACCAAGTAGGTTTTGTGAAAAATAGACAAACAGATGGCACAAGGAAATTTATGGACCTGCTTGGATGTCATTTATAGCTGGGGAACGCAGAGAAGGCGTTTGACAGAGTTAACTGGAACTTTCTAAAAGCCACATTACTCAAATTTGGTTTCCAAGCCAATTTTCTCACCGCTTTGCTTTCACTATAGTCTTGTCCCAAAGCCTTGGTTTATACCTCCGGATTTGTATCCAGCACGTTCAATATCACCAACAGTACTCGCCAGAGCTGCCCAATGTCCCCCCTTATCTTTGCCCTGATCATGGAGCCTTTAGCCAAAAAGATTAGAACTTCTCAAAAAACAACTAACTTTTTACAGGACGTTTGGAATATCATGGCTGGGCAGAATAGCTGTAGCAAAAATGATGATATTACCTAAAATTCTCAACACTTTCAGGAATGTATTGATTTAAGTCCCCCGTCCTATATAAACAAATCACAAGCTATAATTATTAAGTTTGGAATGGAAGAAGGGCAAGAGTAAAAACAAATGTCTTAATCTCTCATGTGTCTCGAGGTGGGGTAAATTACCCTCTCTATCAACGTACTATAAATCAGTGGTCCTAACACATTTGAAATGGCTTTGGACTAGAGATATTTCTATGAAATGGGTTCAATTAGAACTGGTAATGTTGAAAAACCATGATATCTCACATTTTATGTTTACTCACCTCAATTTTGTACCTTACAACAAATCCCCCTTTTTTACATCCACATATACAGCTATGATACGATTATGGCTAAATATATAAAATCATGGCCTCTTTAAGCCACTAGACATGGCCGATATTCCTATAACAATTCTGGAACTATTTATTCCTGGTCTTTCCGTCCAGGGTATAGGAATAACTACCATAGCGGCAGACCATGCGACTGGGATTATCTTCTCTTTTACTGGAGGTGAAAACTTGGCCAGGACTCTACCCTCTAAAATAACAACTTTTAGCAAATGAGGCAGTGGAAAAAATGGCTCAAGGTGTAGCTGGCTAGCTAAGACCTGTCCTAGGTTGCCAATATGGCTTATATAGGTATCCAGCTAGACCTGCCAATAACCTTAATACAGTTCATATGTTTATATGTTAAAGACAGAAAGAGAGTTATTTACTGTGACTTCATGTTTTGGATGTCATATAACAGTTACAGTATATATTGTGTTCTCAGAAGCAGAAATGATAATATGCCTTTAAGATTCATTATGAATGTAAGGTAAGCTCAATGACACAGCAGAATTAACAACAGAAAGCATAGAGTTAAACGGTTGTTACTGCCCAGGAGTCTTAACCAATCACAGTCAACCTCACACTGAGCAGGAGTCTTGACCAATTTCAGACAATCTTACACTCAGCCTGTGTGGGAAATCCCCCTAGCAGAAGCTGCTGGAATCATTACACCAGAGGAGAGAAGCTGAACAGACACACAGTTCCAGTCAGAGTTCAGTTTTATGGAAGCAAAGAGGCCAAAATAGGTATTTAGAACAGTGATGATATGTTCCTATTGTTAGTATTGTGGTTAGAGCTGTATACTGAACTAGTTGTGTATGTTTACTTACAGTTCCACCAAGTTGCGACAAAACTGTGTAAATCATATTGCAAATTACATACAATCATATTGCAATCTGCGAATAGTTCAAACAAACTGCTCAAAGCAATTGTATATAGCAAACTGCAAACCAAGTAGAGCAAGTAGAACTATTGGTTAAAGCTCAGATATACCTCTCAGAGAGATCATAAAGTGCTTAAATAACTTAAAGTGAGAGTACAGATACCGAAGAGAGAAATATATCCACCATTTTATGTTGAATGGCAAGACTGAACAGTTGAACCACCATTTTGTTTAACACTTTTTTTGTACATAGACTATCTGCTGTGGAGGCGGCAGTGTTATATATGAAGAAAAGTTGAACTTAGTAAAGAAGCTGTCTTAAGCATTTGGTGTGCTCTTTAAGCCTACTGTTTCCATAGAATGGCGCTAGAAGAATTAAAACAGAGTAACAGTTTGGTTGGACTAAAAAGTTAGAGATATCAAAATTCTTCTAATGCAACAGCGCATAAGACACTGCATTGTGCTGCGCCTGCCACACAAGGGTCATTGAAAAGGGTTTAGGCAGAAACCTTTCTGTCCTGTTTGGGGGGTCTGGTTTGATCCTTGCTATGGGGCCCTTACTTCTCTATGTATGCCACTGGTCCAGGGTACCAATACAATATATGGCTTATATTATTTTCCTAAAAATGAATAAGTCTGTATTTCTTACAAATTAAAATCCCCCTTTTTTACATCCACATATACAGCTATGATATGATTATGGCTAGATATATCAATTCATGGCCTCTTTAAGCCACTAGACATGGCCGATATTCCTATAACAATTCTGGAACTATTTATTCCTGGTCTTTCTGCGTCCGGCTGAATCAGTAAGGGTATTACCCAATTGAGACATGTTCGATTTTCTGAACTGTTTCATTTTTCTACCTTAGCCCAAAAATACAACTTATCAAGTAAAAATGAGGATTAAAACCATCTATACCACCCCTCAACCCTCTGTACTGCCGCTGTGGGTGTCAAACTCCAACTCTAACTCACACAATATCTCTTTCTGTTATAGAAACCTGCTAAATGGGGAGGGAGAAGGGACATTACTTACTGAAAACAATTGGCATGGGGCGGAGTCTGTAAGCGCATGGAGAAGGAAGCATAGTCCCGAGCTCCTCTCTCACCTGGCGCCTTTCCTGGCTCTTTAGCGTTTATTTTTGCACCTATTATGGGCAAAATCGGTCGTGACAAGACCAGTGAGACCCCTGCAACACCCAGACATGCGAAACAGCAAACTGAAATGGATAAATTTCTAAGGAAATCGAACTCTGCAACCGGCACTCTGTCATCCAAGATGGTGCCTGAGACAGACATGCTGGATTCGGAAGCCGCAGAAGACTCTGATGTGGACAGCATTGCTGAAGGGGTAAGATATACTGAACCCATTACCAGAGCATTTCTGAAACTAACCATTACATTAACTTTGCGGCCCCTGATAAAAGAATTGCAAGATATCAGAGGGGACCTCTGTCATCTTGAAGGCCGCGTGGACACTTTAGAAGAACAAACGGCCCCTCTTCTGACCTTCCGCGAAGCTGTGAGTACTAAGTTCATGGAACAGCAACGTCAATTAAATGAGGCCTTTAATCAATTAAGGACTTAGAAAACCGTAACCGCAGGAATAACTTGCGTTTTAAAGGCTTACCTGAGGCGCACGGAGTTGGGGGCTACCTCTTTGAAGATATTGTGGGGAAAGAAAGAGCAACATCCATATTGATTGAGCGTATTCACAGGGCTCTTCGCCCTAAACCTACCCCCCCTGATCCACCGCGGGATGTTATCTGTAAGCTATTGAATTTCGCAGACACTTCTGCCATCATCCGCCAGGCGCGGGAAAATGGGAAGATCCGGTTAAACTCGGCCATAATACAAATATATCAGGACCTGTCTCCCACCACTCTTGCTAAGAGAAGAACCATGAAACCCCTGCTGGAGCATGTTAAAGCACACGGATTGCTATACAGATGGCTCTTTCCATTTGGACTAGTGATTTTGAAAAACAACAAGCAAGTAATAGTCCGTACACCGGAAGATCTGCAAACGGCTTGGGCCAAACTTGAAATTCCTACAGTGCCGGTACCATCTTGGCTACATATTCCGATGGAAGATGGTCTCCCACGGCTACCAACTTCGCCGAATCCGTTTAAAACAGCGGTAGAGAAGCAACCTTCACACCGCATGAAAAGATTCCATGCCAGGTCCCTTGCCAGCTGAACAAGTTTGGGGATTGTGATCGCAGGCATCTGTGCAAGTATAAGTTGCTCTGAGAGACTCTGCCGTCTACCACCTTATTAAGTTCTGGGTTTTTCTCTATTGGCCCGTTATGTATATTGTCATAGGGTATTACGCCTTGCATCCCAGTATAGGTTTTAGAGTAAACATGTCTCAGGGGTTACCAGTCTCTCTTTTTTCCCCACTGTAATTTCTTCTGGTGTGTCCTAGTGCAGTTTTAAGAACTTAAATTGATCTGTTCCAAACACTTCTGAAGCTTAATTGTCCCATACTATGCAGTTATTAACCCTTCAGGTAGTTATGTAAGCCAGGTTCAGTTATGATGCTCTTCTCATCTTTCTCCCACCTCGCTTTCTTTTACTTATGTATGATTGATGGACCCAGTCCGGATGAGCTGTTGTTTACTCTGGATTACCTCTTCTGGAGCTCTGGGTTAGTTCAGCTTGGGCCCATCAAACAATTGCTTATTTCACAAGCTTTTCTTATGGCATTTTCACTGGCAGCTTATTGTTTTTTCTGGTACTATTTTATATTTCTGGGGGGTTGCATGGCGGGCGCGAGGGGCTACACTATCGCGTGGGGCCTGTGGCTTGCAAATCAAGTAACATGAATAAGTACACTATTTACTCCTTCAATGTGAAGGGGTTTAACATTCCTCAAAAGAGATCACAGGTGTTTGATTTGCTACGTAAAAAATCCCCTTCCATACTGTTTATGCAGGAGACACATTTTAAATCACGAAAAATTCCAAAATTACAGTACTCTGCCTTTGACACATGGTTCCATAATTGTAATGGTGTACATGCGTCTAGGGGAGTCAGTATTGCTCTCAAAAAGGGTCTAGCATTTGTGCATTCACAAACTCAATATGATCCAGATGGTAGATTTGTGTTTGTTAAGGGGAAGCTAGACAATATCTCTATTACTTTAGCAACTGTATATGCACCGAACCAGGGCCAAGTACAATGGCTCACTAGCACTATCCAACAACTGCAATTGTTTGCAGAAGGCATTGTTATATTAGGAGGGGAGTTAAATGTAACACACAACCCATTTTTAGACTCGTCCTCTTCACGCTCCGCTATCTCTTTCTCAGGGTTGAGTAGTTTAAAGGTGGCTTTAGAAAGCCTCCATCTGGTGGTTGTCTGGAGAATACACAATCCTACCACTATAGACTATACATTCTTCTCACATCCACATCACTCTTACCAACATATTGACTACCTCTTTATCTCACAGACTCATTTGACAGATGTGAGTTCTGCCGACATAGAGTCAATCTCTATTTCAGATCATGCCCCCATCTGCTTCACTTTACAGCTTCTTGTTTTTTGCAAGAAGGCATGGTCATGGAGACTTAATGAAACCCTCATACAAGATGATGGCGCTAAACTTACATTAAGTGGTAAACTTACAAACTTCATTGACAATATTACTCCAGATATACCTTTCCCGGTAATTTGGGAGTCGCACAAGGCCTATATAAGAGGAGAATTGATTGCTCTAGGATCAGCGGTGAAAAAGAGGAGGTCTGGGGAGACTGACTGTCTGTTAGTTCGGATCTTCGACCTTGGAGAAAACGCATAAACGCTCTCTTGCAGTAACACAGCTTTCGGAACTGTCGATCCTACGAGGTCAGCTTAAAGATCTCTTAGCAGTCAGATTTGCAAAAAACCTTATGTATGCGAAGCAACGTATTTATGCTTTTGGTGAAGGGGGGGGTGATGACTTCTTTACTTAGAGGTCCATATGCCCGAACCCCGAACCCATGTCTTAGCAGTGCGCTCCACATTTAATTCTCTTTAATACTAAACTAATGAGATTGCCTCTCAGTTTACAGACTTCTATGGGACATTGCATAATCTTAACTAAAATGGGGGGCCTGGGGTTGTGGGGCAACATGTAGAAGAGATTAAAACATTCTTAGCTTCTTTAAGTTTACCAGCGCTTTCACAACAGGACACATTGACATTATTGGAACCCATCACCTTAACTGAAATCCAACACGCGTTGGCATCAACCCCAGTGGGGAAAAGTCCAGGTCCTGATGGACTACCCATCAGGTATTACAAGAAGTTTCAAGATATACTATTGCCTCATTTTGAAACTTTATGTAATGCCCTGCAGAAAGGGGAAGAATTCCCCAGACAAGCATTAGAAGCCTACATTGTTATCCTACCAAAGACAGGTAAGGATCCGGATCCGGAGAATTCAAGCATTACTTCCTTCACTTATACATGAAGAACAAACGGGTTTTGTTCCCTCCAGAGAATGTAAGGACAATGCCAACAGAGTCCTAAATGCTATACATTATGCTAGGTCTAATGGAATTCCTATAATCCTTCTCGGCACAGATGCCGAGAAGGCCTTCGATAGGATTGACTGGGTTTTTATGAGAGAAGCTCTGCTTAGGTTTGGTTTCCCACCACATATCATTGAAGCCATATTTTCACTGTACTCATCTCTCTCGGCTAGGGTCAAGGTCAATAATTCACTTCTACCTTCTTTCAGCATATCCAACGTTACCCGACAAGGCTGCCCTTTCACCAAGTCTATTTGTTATATGCATGGAAACATTAATACAAGCTATAAGGCAGCATCTGCACATTAAGGGTTTACAAGCCCCATTGGGAACTCACACAACCGCTGCATATGCTGATGACCTCCTAATATTTCTCACTAACCCAACCATAGCTTTTCCACATTTATTACGCCTCTTCCATGACTTTGGCCAACTTTCAAATTTTAAAATCAACTTAAGGGACATCTGAAGTCCTCAACATTACTCTGGATTCGGAGGAGGTGACAACCTTAGAAGCCTCGACCCCGTTTATCTGGCAATCCTCATCGATATCATATTTAGGCATAAAAGCATCAGCTGATCTGTCTAAAATATATGACCTGAATTGTCGCCCATTGCTTAACTCAGTCCGAACACAATTAGCTAATGACAAAATACCTTTCTTGTCTTGGATAGGGAGGAAACATTACCTCATGACTTATATACTGCCCAGATTTTTATATCTAATGCAAGTAGCCCCCATATATCTTCCATCCTCATTCTTTCAATCGGTCAGGAGGATTTTTTTCAAAAATGTTAATGGAAAAATTCCCATCCTAGGCTGAGTTATAAATTGCTTGCTTCCCCTTTTTGTTGCTTAAATTCTTTTATTCCATCCTTACTTAAGATCCCCTGATACAGACGGGATGTTAATTGTTTTCCTTCGTTCTGTTATTCATTTATAATATGGCTTATTATGATGGTCCTGTGTGACCTATTGCTGGGCAGTAGCCCTTATCCTGTTTTCTATTGTCCTTTCTGTAAACTGTCATTTAAAAAAAAAAAAGAAAAAACTCAGATTACACATAAATTGCTTGCTTTGCCAAGACAACAAGGGGGATTGGCTTGCCAGATATAAAAATGTATTATTTGGCTATACAGCTACAGCGCTGGCTAGACTTTAATAAACATATGGGCAACTCCCTATCTGCTTCACTTTTATGTGGTCGAAGGAAAAAATGTGTACCTCAGTACGTAACATTAATGTTCTTACAAAGGGTTTACTGTTATCATGGGGGGAATGCAGAAACAACCCAAATATAGCTCCCTTCCCCACTAACGCCTGCAAGCTTTTTACCATATTTATATGGAGATCACAGCCCACTAAAACGCTCTGGGATCAACTACATTCTGTCCAATCTCTGTACTCCTTTTAGGAGGAAATATCCCATCACAGGAGTTCCTTTCACAGAAACTAGATGGACCACCACTTCACATGCTTCAATACGCATACTTTCTCCGAATCTGTCAAAAAGCCACTGCCATTATTCTAAGGCCTCATGCACACGACCGTTGTTTGTTTCCGTGTCCGTTCCGTGCGCAAATTTTACATCCGCCAAAGAAAACGGATGACGGGCCGTTTTTATTGCAGATCCATTGTAATAATGCCTATCCTTGTCCACAAACGTGAAACAAATAGGACATGCTCTATTTTTTTTGACGGAATGTAAACATGGACCACGGATGAGGAACAAAAACGGTTGACCATCCGCATTTTTTTACAGAAACCCATTGAAATGAATGGGGAAGCATCCTATCCGTGAAAAAAAAAATGAACGGACGCAGAAACAAACAACGGTCGTGTGCATGAGGCCTAAGACACAGAGCAAACACAGCTTTTGAGTCTGCACTGTTGTCTCCCAGACCTACGCCGAGGGCAATGTCCAAATTTTACAAACTCCTAACACAGCATGATGGGGCTAAGAATTTGATGTTTAAAAACGAATGGGAACTAGAACTTAAGGGATCTGGCACGATGTCTCATATTTGGTGGTTTTGCGATAAAATCCAACCTTTCTGGTCAGCAGTGGAGGAACAGATTAGGAGAATACATAATAAACCAGTGACAATGTCACCCAAACTGATATTGTTCTGGCTTGACTCTGCACACTTTAGTCCCAGCAAATATGAGTTACCTACCTTCCTGATTCTTGCAGCCAAACTATTAATACCCTTAAATTGGATGAGTCCAGACCCTCCTTCACATCAGGAATGTTGAACAAAGTTGACCAAATATGTAGGTTAGAGGAACTTACAGCATGGGTGGAATATAGACACGAAAAATTTCTTCGGATATGGGAACCGTGGAAATCTTCGGTGGATTATGACAAGCTCTCCCACTAAGATGAGTTAGTTTCCCTGTGAATCTCTCTCAACTACTCTTAACGCTATACCATTATTAGTACTACCATACCTGCCTACTCATGAGCCCATAGTTCAATGCTCGTATTTCAGACACCTATTCCCACTCCTCGTCTGCCTTGTGTCGCCCCCCCCCCCCCAATTCTCTCGTGTTCTATTATTGTTTTATTATATTATGTGTAGGAGTAAAATACCTACCTCGCACGATACTTATCTTGTCTGATGTTGAGTCAGTGCAGTCTCTAGGTAAAATTTCTCTCTGGGCGAGTGTCAAACCCCCCCCATCAAAACTGCTCGATGAAATCATATCAGAAGAGTACTTTTAACTGTCTCACCTTCTATTTTTTTTTTTTTACTACCTGGGGCCCCGCTCACTTAGTCTAATGCCTAACCTGTGTATGCAGGCTTCATGAAAGATAATTTTTATTATGCCTACAATTAGGTTAGGCAAGATTAGACTAAGTGAGCGGGGCCCCATGTAGTAGAATTTCTAGGGCCCCGCTCACTTAGTCTAATCTAAATGATTTGCCTAATGTCAACTGGCCCCGCCACTGGGCACAGGCCAGTCCGGCGTAGTGGCGGATCCAGAACCTGGTTTCGGGAGGGGCACTTCCGGCAATCGATACGCTCTTGCTCCGATCACTACAGAAATACAGCCCCACTTACCTCTTACATCCAGTGACGTCTCCTTTGATGAATATGTTCTTTTTCCTCATCTTCTCCTTTCAGACCTGCAGACCAGTTTTCGTCTGTCCAGTTTGACAAAAAACAACAACTCAGTTTACTACTTTTCCATCATCCTCCCATCTTCTGGACAATTCATTCTACTACCCCCAATACTGTGCCGCTCTGGTCCCCAATATTATACTGCAGAAACCGATAAACCCCCTGATAATACTAGTACCACACAGAGCCCCCATATAAAATACCCCTTCTTTGTGGCCTCAGAAAATGTCCCCATAGATGCTCCCCAGTAACAAGTGCCCCCCATAGATGCCCCCCAATCATGTGCTAGTGAAAAGTGCCTCTCCAATCTCCCCCCCTGATGTGCCAGTCTCCTCCCTCCCACTCATGTGCCAGTAATAAGTGCCACTCCCCCCCATCATGTGCCAGACTCCTCTCTGCCCCCCCCCATATGCCAGTAATAAGTGCCATTTCCCCCTCATCATGTGCCAGTCTCCTCTCTGCCCCCCCCCCCACCATCATCATGTGCCAGTCTCCTCTCTGCAACCTCCCCCCATCATGTGCCAGGCTCCTCTCTGCCCCCCCCCACTATGTGCCAGTCTCCTCTCTGCCCCCCCACCATTATGTGCCAGTCTCCTCCCTGCCCCCCCCCACCATCACGTGCCAGTCTCCTCTCTGCAACCCCCCATCATGTGCTAGTCTCTTCTCTGCCCCCCACCACCACCATGTGCCAGTCTCCTCTCCACCCCCCACCATCATGTGCCAGTCTCCTCTCTGCAACCTCCCCCATCATGTGCCAGTCTTCTCTCTGCCCCCCACCATCATGTGCTAGGCTCCTCTCTACCCCCCGTGATCATGTGCCAGGCTCCTCTCTGCAACCCCCCCATCATGTGCCAGTCTCCTCTCTGCAACCCCATCATGTGCCAGTCTCCTCTCTGCCCCCACCATTATGTGCCAGTCTCCTCTCTGCTCCCCCACCATCATGTGCCAGTCTCCTCTCTGCCCCCCATCATGTGCCAGTGTCTTCTCTGCAACCCCCCATGTGCCAGTCTCCTCTCTGCAACCCCCCCATCATGTGCCAGTCTCCTCTCTGCCCCCCCCCCCCACCACCACCATCATGTGCCAGTCTCCTCTTTCATGTGCCAGTGATGTGTAGGAGCAGCTCAGTTGCAGTACCAAGCACGGCTGCTATGCAATGTATGGCGCTGTGCTTGGTAAGCTGCGAGAAGGCAGCGGTGCTCACAGTGCTCATCATGTGCCAGAGGATAGGTCATCAGTAAAAAAAAAAAAATCTCAGAAAACCCTTTTAATGTTCCTATGAAAAATACGCTTCAACTGGTGTTTAGTGTTGCCCCTGCATATGAACATAATAAAATGAACCGCACCTCTTTTCAGACTAGGCACAGATTTTGCTAAACCTAGATGTGCCAAATTGGGTCCCATACTGGCACAATTTACACCAGTATCTAGGTGCGCTCACATTAGTAAATGGGCTAATGTTTATATAGATACTATGTATGATGTAATTAATCCTAGTAGTTAACACTGTGGGTGGCAAGGCGGAGGGTCTCAAAGCTCCACCTCTATTTTAGGTTTAGGTACTCAGTGCTTACCCTTCCTTCTGATCCAAGTAGTTGCTTGCTGCAGGTAATTATTTCTAGGCCACTTCCTAACAACCTACAACCCTGAATATCCTGCAGAGTATTTGCATTCGTGGCTGGGAGAACATCACTGCTGCCTCAGCTCCTAATAATTCTCCAGCTGATATCAATTTACTAGGGCAAAATCCACCAGCTCAGCAGCAGCAAAGCCGATTGCAGCAATTAGGAGTCGCGTTCACACCTCTACTTCCTGCTTTTTCCACAACAATTGACTAATCACGAGCTCATTATACACATCTGTCTGAGCACAGGGGACCCCAAGTGTTTGTTAGAAAGATAATGATCAGAGGGACGAGGGCGACAGTTTGAGCTTTTCAACTCTAGCCCAGGAATGGAGAAATCAGCTATAAAGACATAAAGTAATTATTTGGGGGAGGAATTTTCCTATACACAGCCGACTTCCTGTCCAGGAATCAGCACCACTAATATACATGATCAGTACAAAATGTTTAATGTCTGCACACAATGAATCTGCAGTACCCCAGACTGCAGAAAGTTAACTGTAACTTTAAATTGAGTGAAATTGTCTGATTTACTGAATTTATATTCCCAATAGCATTTAATTGATGTCAGGGTTAAAGGCCTCTGTCAGCAGATTTGTATGAAAGTAGCTGACCTGTTACATGTGCACTCGGCAGCTGAAGACACCTGTGTTGGTCCCATATTCATATGTTCCTGCATTGCTGAGAAGAATGATGTTTTAATATAAGCAAATGAGCCTCTAGGAGCAATGGGGGCGTTGACGTTACACCTAGAGGATCTGCTCTCGCTGCAACTGCTGTGCTCTCCGCACTTTGATTGCCAGGGCTTGGTAGTGAAAAAGTCATCCCAACAGTCCCTGTCAAAGTGGAGAAGGCGTGACAGTTGCAGAGAGAGCAGAGCCTCTAGGTGTAATGACAAACCCCCCCCCCCCCCCCATTGCTCCTAGAGGCTCGTTTGCATACATTGAAACACATATGAACATGGGACCAACACAGATGTCTTCAGCTGCCAAGTGCACATGTAACAGGTCAGCCAGTTTCATAGGTACAAATCTGCTGACAGGCACCTTTTCTCAACCCCTTTAAGTTGCCAGGGGATGGACCTGGGTTGAAAGTCTATAGCTAGCTAAAGAGGCAACCTACATCTGCTTACTCCTCAGAGGTAGGCCTGAGCTCAGAGAACCTTCATCTCTCCGAGACAGACTGCAGCCAAGAAAGCAACTGCTACACAAAGGCACTCCAGAGAAAAGGAAAATGAGAGCGTCCAGAATCTACAAGGCCGTGCATTGGAGTCAGTCAGCAAGACTCCATGTGGTCTTTACACTACACGTTGTCTCCTGTGGAGCGGCAGCGTAGTGCAATTACAAGCACTTGCTCAAGTCATTTGAATGGAGGGAGTACTTGTACTACACTGCACCAAGATGAAGTGCAGCGTATTGAACAGGTAGCGGCACTTGAACGGAGCACTAACTCCTATTCAAACACCTGATCGGCGGGGTTGCTGGGTGTTGGACCCCGCTGTTTCAATTATTGCTTACCTATCTTGATCTGGTCAGACAAACCCTTTAATTCTGTACACCTCAGCCCGGGAATGTCAGAACATATACCTAGAACCTGAATTGCATGCCTAATGTTCTGCAGGGAGACTTTAGAAAGACAGAGGAGTACCGCAAGCCCCACTGTTGCAGCTATCCATACATTGCTAATCGGGGGGAATTGCACTGTGATTTGCTTGGACTATGCCTTGATACTGTTAGATCTACTACTACTACTACTACTACTACTCATATCCTATTCTGCACTGTAATAAAGAGAAACTTCTTTATTTGCACCAACTAGCCTGGTTACTGACTCCATCACTCTTCACCGGCCATTGCACCTGCATCCACACTCCTGCCTTGCACCTTGCCAAAATACTTAACACCAAGGGCACCCCAACTATCACCAGACAGGCGCCCCAACACCAGTGTGAGCCCCGAGGGTAGAAAGGGTGCCCCCTCCTTTCACTGCATGGCCCCAGGGGGTATCAGTGTTATTTGCCACTGTGATCCACGTGTTTAATTATCTTTGCCAGAGCCACTACAACCACCATCCTCCACTCGCTTCCCTGCAAATCCACCAGCATAATAGTGAGAGCAGCTCTGGAGTATAATACAGGATGTAACTCAGGATCAGGACAGTATAAGTAATGTATGTATACAGTGCCTTCACCAGCAGAATAGTGAGTGCAGCTCTGGATTATAATACAGGATGTAACTCAGGATCAGGACAGTATAAGTAATGTATGTACACAGTATCTTCACCAGCAGAATAGTGAGAGCAGCTCTGGAGTATAATACAGGATGTAAGTCAGGATCAGGACAGTATAAGTAATGTATGTATACAGTGCCTTCACCAGCAGAATAGTGAGTGCAGCTCTGGAGTACAATACAGGATGTAACTCAGGATCAGTACAGGAGAAGACTACTTTCACACTAGCTTTTTTATTTTCCGGTATTGAGATCCGTCTTAGGGTCTCAATACCGGAGAAAAACGCTTCTGTTTTGTCCCCATTTATTGTCAATGGGGACAAAACAGAACGGAAATGTCCAAACAGAATTCCATTCCATTTGGTTGTGTTCTCATACTGGAGAGCAAACCATAGCATGCTGCGGTTTTCTTTCTGTCATGGGATGTGGAGGAAAACAGATCCGTCATGACCAACAATGCAAGTCAATGGGGGACTGCTCAGTACAGTCAGTGTTCGGTCAGTGATTTTGGGCTAAAACCAGGTGCGGCTCTAAACACAGAACAGGTGCAGATCTTTCCCTTATACCTTATGTCTGTGGAGGCTCCAATCCTGGTTTTGGCTCACAATCACTGATGGAAATCACTGACCGAACACTGATGTGTGAATGAGGCATAACCCTGACACTATCTGACTTTCAATGGAGTTCATGACGGATCCGTCTTGGCTATGTTAAAGATAATACAACCGGATCCGTTCATAACGTATGCAGATGGTTGTATTATCAGTAACGGAAGCGTTTTTGCTGAACCCTGCCGGATCCAGCAAAAACGCTAGTGTGAAAGTAGCCTAAGTGATGTAATGTATGTACACAGTGACTCCACCAGCAAGATAGTGAGAGCAGCTCTGGAGTATAATACATGATATAATTCAGGATCAGTACAGGATAAGTAATGCAATGTACTGTATGTACACAATGATTATAGATTGTAAGCTCATGTGGGCAGGGTGCTATACCCCTCTGTACCAGTCTGTTAATAGTTTCTTGTTTATTGTATTTTGATGTTTATGTAACCCCATCTGGCTGTACAGCGCCATGGAATTAATGGCACTTTAATGAGGTGGTTAGGAACATTCTTGGAGACCTGGTGAAGGTGCGCTCTCTGGAGTAGGAGAGGTTGGGGACGGGTAGAGCCTCTCTCCTCTGGAGGGGTTTTGCCTTTAGGGTACCCTATCCTGTTGTCTCCTTTCCTGGTGGTGGGCTGATGCTGACACTTTAGATTTTTGTTTTGGTGGCTGTATGAGGACATAAGGCTTACAGGCGCCGAACTTGTGCTTTAATGGTTGTGTGTGGCTGAAAAGCCTCACTATGGGTGGTCTGCCATGTATTTTAGTCTATATGTATATTTGTATATATTGGTATGTAGTGTGTATATATGTTGTATATTAGTGATGTATATATTTTATAATTTGAGTTCTTGGGTGTAGGGTTAGGTTGGGTGGTGGGTAAATGGGGGGGGGGGGGTTAGGGTTCCATGGGATATTGGGGACTTTTGGGGTATATGAGAAAATCCTGGGCTGGTTCATAGACGTCTGTTATCATGTACTGGGGGGGCATGGGATGCGGGACCAGCTCAGGGCCCAAAAAATAAAATAAAATATATATTTAGTTGGGTTGTTGGTGTGTGGGATTTTGGAGCTTTGGCTGCTGCTGGAAGGTCCTCCTTGATTCCTTACCTGCTTTTTTGTAGTTGCCACTTGCCGCCCACAGACCCAGCCCGCAGTCTATGAAGCTGGGTGTCAAGTGGCACTGAGAAGAAAGGGGCGGACATTAGTTAGGTCACAGTCTGGGCGGGCATATCAGCGGCTGGCGGGGATAAGCAGCTTCGCCTTTTGTGCGGAGGAGCTGCAGTTAGTGGCAGAGTCACGTACCCGGCCCGCTCTGAGTCCGCCTCACTCCTCTGCTAGCTTCCACTACTGACGGGGGCGTAGTCGCTGGACCCGGCTGTTACTGCAGCAGACATCTCGTAAGTGAAGGGCTGCTGTTGCAGAGTATATTGCTAGATTTAAACTGGTGGCACAAAATGGGGCGTTTGGGATGGCGAATTGGCAATGGGCCCTTCACTCACCCTGGGCCCGGGGCTGCCGACCCAAACACCCCTATTATAATCCGACACTGTCTGTACTCTGCTGAGGTGCATTATGTCCTGTATTTTTGGTTTGGGATTTGTGTTATGTTTTGGTGCGATTTCTGTATTTATGTTTTTTAAATTTTAATAAAAGAAATACAGGCTACATACATACATTACTTATACTGTACCAATGAAACAGTGACACATTGTACACAATGCTGTTTATGGAGATTCTCCGGAGAGCACGATAGCACAGGTGTGGCTGAAAAGAATAATCGAACTTCCTATAAAATATCACTTTCATTAGGGATGAAACATCCGAAGTCGATTTACATAAAACGTCGTTAGAATACTGTACGGAGCAAGCGCTCCGTACGGTATTAGAATGTATTGGCTCCGATGAGCCGAAGTTATTACTTTGCGAAGTCTCGCGACACTTTGGGTAATAACTTCAAAAATTGATTTCTACTGTTAAAAATCTTTTACCGAACTCTGTTTCGTTTCGAAGTGGTACCTTGGAATCAAACCAGAGTTCCGTAAAAGTTTTTTTTTTACAGTAGAAATAAATTTCTGAAGTTATTACCCAAAGTCTCGCGAGACAACATGGATGCTCAAGCCTGTAGCTGGCCACCCGTAAAGACCACAAAAGAACAATATATTTGTTTAATACAGAGGTGCTGGCCCTCAGACTGTCTTGTAATGAGACACAATATTTCAAATATAATAATTGTAAATTAAAGGGGTTATCCCATGACTAATGTAAAAAAAAAATATATATATATATCAGACATCATATAGTACATGACAATCTCTTTCTGACAAAGATAGAACCAGCCTGGCCCTCACGGTCAGTGTTAGGTGTGGTTTATTCAATGTAGCCTTGCATAAGACTATGCCTAACTAGTCTATCATCTGGGCAAAATGTCACTGAGTGCGTCGTAGAGGCATGTCAACGATCTCGCACCAAGAGAGCCCTTCTATAGGGCAGCAGGAAAAGCACTTTTACGCCCTCTTGTGGCAATACCCAGTGTCTAAATAGACAACACCTGTAATGATTCACACATCTGCCTGAGATATAACTGCATGTCAAGTATTGCGGCAATCCCACTTTTCTATCTGGACGTGTTATTTTTTTGGTTAATGTTTACAGATATATATACATTCACATGCACTGACACATTGTGTGTGTGTATACCTGCGTGGTGCTCTTAATCAGTACTATCACAACATCATAGTGGAGTTGGACACTCTGTGTTAGCGTAGGTCCCAGTCTGATTAGAAGCCACCTTGCCGCTTGGTAGACGGGCCCGACATATGTTTGATCAACTATATGCGCTAAGAGCTTCTACCCCATGTTATGGTAAGTATGGCAGTCATGTATTTGACCCTGTTCACACATTCACCTGTTCACCCATTCTCAGTGCATTCAGCAGTGTGCTGCTATTTCTCTAGTTTGCTGTATAGTTGCCGTGTAGCTTGCATCTGCATTTAAATTACCTCTAGGAGGTGCTGTTTCATTTTCTGGTATATATATATATATATATATATATATATATATATATATACACACACACACACATATTACACACAAACATATATTGTATTTTCTATCCGATGACTCATTCTACGCGGGAAACATGAAGGACACAGTTGAGACATCTCTGTATTTTATGTAGATTTTATTCACATTTTCTTTGCTGTCTCAACAGACAAAAAAAATATATGTTTTCATCTGCCTCTGGAATTGTTCTCATATACATTGTATACAGATCATGAATGGGCTCATTCAATAATGAGACACAATGTAACATTCCTGTCACGTGGGTTTGTATACTGCAATATGGAGGGTCATTGGATCACCAAAGTCTTTAAAATCTGTATTGAAAAAAAAAAAAACAAAAAAAAAAAAAAAAACAACTTCCAGCGTTTGCTTATACTTAAAATAGCAGCAGTAAAGCTGAACCGGCCAGCAGAACAGGGGGAGCAGGACACCCGGGTGCTGCACATCTGACCATCACATCTCTGTGAACCTGAAAGCAAGACAAGAAGAGTTATCTGCCAATCTACAAAGGATGAAACACAGAAATCATCTGCCCAATGAGGCCTAGATCAGGCGCTGAAACATAATCAGGTTTGTCCTTCAGAACCCAACACCGGATCAAGGCAGTTACTGATTGAGCCACAAGCAGAAAGCACAAAGCAAAAATCACTGCAGCATCCAAACCAGATCTACATCGGATGAGGAGTGACAATCTGAAGGAAAAGATACACGGACACTGCTGCTTTCATCATGACCACTAGAGGGCACTGCAAGGGAAGCATTACTATACACATGCCACAAAGTTAGCAACTACTTTAGTTTGACATTTTCAGTGGCACGTCACGTTAAAGTTTGCTGTCTCACGGTATGTAATGTGTTAAATGTCAAGTTAAAGTAAAAGTGTCCCACGTCTGTATATATAAATTCACAGATGCAGCAGGGCTGGACTGTTCATTTAACCAAATTGGACAATACTGCTAGTGCACTGAGATAGCTGTTAGCAGCTGCTGGGCATTTCAATGACAACTTCTGCAGAACCTCTTTTTGCAGAGGAGGACAGAGCCTTGGGGTATACCCATATGGTGTATACAGGTAGCAGTGGTGAAGTTTATTAAAACCATGATAAAACTGTGTGCATTTTTTGCTGCATGGTTGGTTCTTGAACATGCGAGAACCATGGCACAGCCACTACATCTGAATATACCCTCAGGTTATAGGTGCTGCCCTGGACAACAATATTACTATGTACTGACTGAGATGAAGTCCTCCTCTTTGCAGTGAGGTTCTCCAGCTGCTACAGGATGTATTTTGAGGATCTGCACAAGACGTCATACACAAAGGCGTGCGCGTATTTCGGTCCGCAAACCACAGATCCACAAAATACAGATACTTCCTGTGTGCACTCCACATTTTTCTGACTCCCATTCATAGATAGGTTTATACTCATCTGCAATGCAGACCAGAATACGACATGTTCTATAACTTGCGGATCTGGAATACGTATGTGTGCATGGCCCCATAGAAATGAATGGTCAAGGTGCTATCTACGAAAAATGCAGATAGCACACAGATGAAAAATACAGTTGCATGCTTAAAAGACGGTAAAGTAGTTGAGGAGAAGCCAGATATGATTTCTGTACAGATTAATGGATCATAAGTTGATGTATCATTATGGAGATTTTCTTGCCTTTTGTTAATTCTTGATCTGCTCAATAGATGCTGATTATTCTCATCACATGTAATTAGCAGTAGATTAATGAAAGAGATCAATAAGCGAGTCGTCCAACAGATGCAACACTCAAACTGTGACGTTACGTCATTGGGTTAGTGGTTAATGCAATGGGTTACTGGGAAAATGTAAGTTTAGGGACACCAGAGACCAATTACAGTGAATCTAGGGATGTATGCTGCCCCCTGCTGTTAGGAACAGGGAGCACGGGGACAAACCCTACAATGCCACCACTATAGAAAACAGGTGAATACAGAGACCTGTGCAGATTGGGACAATGGTTAGTAGTTAATATAAAGTAGTAAGGGTGTGTACAGTGGTTTTTGTCGTGATTTGTGAGAATCAAAAACCGTAATATGACAGCACTGCTAATGAAATCTTAGTAATTCCGTTATTTTATATCTAGTTACAGTTGTTACCCAGTGTGACCAGGCTTTATATCGAGTGACTCTTCTGTATCCTATACACTGCAGTGACGGATGAAAAGTTTTGCATCTGGTCGGACTCCTAATAAAGCGCAATTCTCATTTCCAGGACACAATATACTCACAGTGTGCATTAGAACTACTCGACTGTCCCAGAATTACTGTGCTTTAATGCCAGACTATCGCTACAAAGACACAGGAAGGACGCTGTTCATTTCATGTCAGAATAGTCGCTCAGTCATTCAGATATCAACCTGTCCTTCCCTCTGCATCATCTCCAAATAATATTTTCAGTATAATTCCTTTAATCTGGCGACTGATGGTCTGCTAGAAGCATATCTAATAACGTTAGGGTGCAGCAAGACTGCGTGGCTCCATGGGAGTTGGCTCACTTGCTTGGAGCCATGAAAATGCAGTGTGATACTCCGTGTAATGTATTTCTATGGGATTCCATGACATTACATGCAAGCAAACTCACCTGCAAATGAATCCAACTTTCTGATTGTTTGCAATTATTGCAGAGGTCCACCCCCAACAGCTAACATATCGCACGTGAATTTGCGCTGTGATCTTGCACAAGATACTGTATGTTGCTGTGGAAAACCAATTTCATACAGCCGCAACATCCGGACCCTTTGTAACTATGGTGCTCTAGTTCATTCAGTGAAACCAAGGGAGATCCACATGTCCATAGTGTATTGCGGATCCACAATACACCCGGCCGGTACCCTCATAGAACTGCCTATTCTTGTCCGCAATTGCGGACAAAAATAGGACATGTTCTATTTTTTTCCGGAGCCACGGACCAGAAGTTCGGGGACGCGCTCCGAAAATGCTGATGTGGACAGTGCACTGTGTGCTGTCCGCATCCATTCCTGCCCCATAGAGAATGAATGGATCCGCACCCGGTGCAAACACATTCACGGACGTGTGAATAGACATGGACCCTAAGATATGGCAAATGTATGGCTTTTCCAGCCTTCTGAATAATAAAGCGTAATCTGCAAAGAATAAAAAGAGCTGAGACTTTCTCCTATACACTGGGGTTTCAGTTCCTCAGCATTTACAAGGCCTATGTTGTCACAGATACAAACATCCTCATTTTACATCCAGGGGCTGGACAACCAGTTTAACCTAGTGTTACCCAAACAGCTGCAGTTTGTTACAATGTACTGGTGTAGGTCAGAGCTGGGCTTAAGGACAGGAGAGAGGTTTTTGTCATTGACCCTTGTGTCTAAAGGGTCAATAAGCTTTCAAAAGCCCATAGGAAACCGAAGGTTTTTTTTAGTTTTTGCGCCCTTTATTTTTCTTCCTTATATTCCTTGAGCCATAACTTTTTTATATTTCTGTTCACATAGGAAGCCGCAAAAAAAAAAAAAAAATCCAAATGGGGTGGAATTGTAAAAAAAAACGCAACCCCTCCCCATTTTACGGGTTTTGTTCCCATGGCGTTCCGTTTGCAGCAAAAATGACCCATGCCCTTCATTCTCTGGTCAGTACGATTACAATGATACCCCATATAGATCATTTCTGTCTAAATAGTGTAAAGATAAATTTAAACTTTTACCATATTCTGACCCCCATAACTTTTTTTTATAGTTATATCTACTGAGCTGTGTGGGGGCTTACTTTTTGTGGGACAATCAGTTGTTTGGAGTGTGTGTGACTTTTTGATCACATTTTATTAAATTTGTTTGGGTAAGAGAAGCAATGAAAAAATTGCATATTGGCCACTTCGACCCTTTTTTTCCGTTATGCCACTTGCCGTATTTGAAAACTATTTTTATATTTCAATGGTACAGGAGTTTTTGGTCGTGGCGATACCCATGATGTTTATATTTTTTGTTATTAGGTATTTTTTTTTTATTATATGGAAACCCCCTTTAACCGCTTCAGCCCCCCTAGCTTAAACACCCTTAATGACCAGGCCACTTTTTACAATTCTGCACTACACTACTTTCACCGTTTATTGCTCCGTCATGCAACTTACCACCCAAATGAATTTTACCTCCTTTTCTTCTCACTAATAGAGCTTTCATTTGGTGCTATTTCATTGCTGCTGACATTTTTACTTTTTTTGCTATTAATCAAAAATGACCGAAATTTTTGCAAAAAAATGACATTTTTCACTTTCTGTTGTAAATTTTTTTAAAAACTACATTTCTATATAAATTTTTCTCTAAATTTATTGTTCTACATGTCTTTGATAAAAAAATCCAATAAGTGTATATTTATTGGTTTGGGTAAAAGTTATAGCGTTTACAAACTATGGTGCAAAAAGTGAATTTCGGCATTTTGAAGCAGCTCTGACTTTCTGAGCGCCTGTCATGTTTCTTCAGGTGCTAGAATGTCAGGAAAGTATAAATACCCCCAAATCACACCATTTTAGATAGAAGACACCCCAAAGTATTCACGGAGGGGCTTGGTGAGTTCATGTATCATTTCATTTTTTTCACAAGTTAGCGGAAAATGACACTTTCTGAGAAAAAAAAAAAAAAAAAGTTTCAATTTCTGATAACTTCTGGCAAAAAAAAAAAAATCTCAGACGGACTCACTATGCCCCTCAGTGAATACCTTGGGGTGTCTACTTTCCGAAATGGGGTCATTTGTGGGGTGTGTTTACTGTTCTGGCATTTTGGGCGGGGCTAAATTGTGAGTCGCCATGTAAAACCTAAAGGTACTCATTGGAATTTGGGCCCTTTGCACTCAGGCTGCAAAAAGTGTCACTCATGTGGTATCGCCGTACTCAGGAGAAGTAGGGCAATGTGTTTTGGGGTGTATTTTACATACACCCATGTTGGGTGAGAGAAATATCTCTGTAAATTGTCAACTTTGTATAAAATTTTTAAAAGTTGTCGTTTACAGAGATATTTTTCACACAAAGTATGGGTATATATAAAAATACACCCCAAAACACATTGCCCTACTTCTCCTGAGTACGGCGATACCACATGTGTGCCACTTTTGCAGCTTAGTGCGCAAAGGCCCTAAAACCAATGATTACCTTTAGGATTTCACAGGGCATTTTTACGCATTTGGATTCCAGACTTCTTCTCACGCTTTAGGGCCCCCTAAAATGCCAGGGCAGTAAAAATACCCCACATGTGACCCCATTTTGGAAAGAAGACACCCCAAGGTATTCTGTGAGGGGTATGGTGAGTTCATGTAAAATTTTATTTTTTGTCACAAGTTAGTGGAATATGAGACTTTGTAAAAAAAAAAAAAAAAAAAAAAAAACAATTTCCGCTGACTTGTGCCAAAAATAAAAATTCTGTGGACTCACCATGCCCCTCACAGAATACCTAGGGTGTCTTCTTTCCAAAATGGGGTCACATGTGGGGTATTTATACTCACCTGGCATTTTAGGGCCCCTAAAGTGTGAGAATCCAAATGCGTAAAAATGTCCTGTGAAATCCTAAAGGTACTCATTGGTTTTAGGGCCCCTTGCGCACCCAGGCTGCAAAAAGTGGCACTCATGTGGTATCGCCGTACTCAGGAGAAGTAGGGCAATGTGGTTTGGGGTGTATTTTTACATATACCCATGCTGCGTGTGAGAAATATCGCTGTAAACGACAACTTTTAAATTTTTTATTCAAAGTTGTCAATTTACAGAGATATTTCTCTCACCCAGTATGGGTATATGTAAAAATACACCCCAAAACACATTGCCCTACTTCTCCTGAGTACGCCGATACCACATGTGTGACACTTTTTGCAGCCAAGATGCGCAAGGGGCCCTAATTCCAATGAGTACCTTTTAGAGGGCATTTTTACGCATTTTTCTTCTCACGCTTTAGGGGTCCCTAAAATGCCAGGACAGTATAAATACCCCACATGTGACCCCATTTTGGAAAGAAGACACCCTAAGGTATTCCATGAGGGGCATGGCGAGTTCATAGAAGATTTTTTTTGGCACAAGTTAGTGGAAATTGATTTTTATTGTTTTTCTCACAAAGTCTCCGTTTCCGCTAACTTTTGACAAAAGTTTAATTTTTCATGGACTCATTATGCCCCTCAGCGAATACCTTGGGGTGTCTTCTTTCCAAAATGGGGTCACATGTGGGGTATTTATACGGCCCTGGCATTTTAGGGGCCCTAAAGCGTGAGAAGAAAATGCGTAAAAATGCCCTCCTAAAAGGTACTCGTTGAATTTGGGCCCTTTGCGATCTTGGCTGCAAAAGTCACACATGTGGTATCGCCGTACTCAGGAGAAGTAGGGCAATGTGTTTGAGGTGTATTTTTACATATACCCATGCTGGGTAAGAGAAATATCTCTGTAAATTGACAACTTTGAATAAAATTTTTTAAAAAGTTGTCGTTTACAGCGATATTTCTCACACCCAGCATGGGTATATATAAAAATACACCCCAAAACACATTGCCCTACTTCTCCTGAGTACGGCGATACCACATGAGTGACACTTTTTGCAGCCAAGATGCGCAAAGAGGCCCTAAAACCAATGAGTACCTTTAGGATTTCACAGGGCATTTTTACGCATTTGGATTCTCACGCTTTAGGATCGCTAAATGCCAGGGCAGTATAAATACCCACAAGTGACCCCATTGTGGATGAAGACACCCCAAGGTATTCTGTGAGGGGCATGGTGAGTTCACAGAAAAAAAATTTGGAACAAGTTAGCGGAAATTGTTTTTTTTTGTTTTTTTACAGTCTCATATTCCACTAACTTGTGACAAAAATAATATTTTCCATGAACTCACCATACCCCTCACGGAATACCTTGGGGTGTCTTCTTTCTAAAATGGGGTCACATGTGGGGTTTTTGTACTGCCCTGGCATTTTAGGGGTCTTCGCAATCATTACACGTATGGCCAGCATTAGGAGTTTCTGCGATTCTCCGTATATTGAGCAGACGGGTAATGAGATTTTTTTCCGTTCAGCCTCTGCGCTGAAAAAAAAAATGAACGGCACAGATTTTTTCATTCGCATCGATCAATGTGGATGAAAAATCTCTGCCAAAATCAGTGACTGCGGTGCGGTGGGCTGGGCGCTAGCTACCTAACAAGTAGCTAGCTAACTGGCGGTAAAAGGGGGCCCTTATGCCCCATTCACACGTCCGAAATTCTGTTTGCGGAACGGAATTGCGGACCCATTCATTTCTATGGGGACAGACTTTGTCCCGCTCGGATCCGGAATTACGGATCTGCGCTCCGGGTCTGCACTTCCGTTTCTGCAAAAATATAGAACATGTCCTATTCTTGTCCGCAACTGCGGACAAGAAAAAGCATTTTCTATATAGTTCTGGCAATGTGCGGATCTGCAAAATGCGGAAAGCACATTGCCGGTGTCCGTGTTTTGAGGATCCGCGGATCGGATCCGCGGATCGGATCCGCTGATCGATCCGCGGATCCGTGAATCCACGGATCCGCAAAACACATATGGACGTCTGAATGGAGCCTTACAAGGGGTGTGATCAATGACAGGGGGTGATCAGGGGTCTAGATGGGGTGATCAAGGGGTTAATAGGTGAGGGGGGTGGGGGGTTAGTGTAGTGTTTGGTGCAACTTTATTGTAGTTACCTGGTCCTCTGGTGGTCGATCCCAGTAAATGGGACCACCAGAGGACCAGGTAGCAGTTATATCAGACGCTGTTCATAAACAGCGCCTGATATAGCAGTTTGATGCGATTTTATTCGCATCTACAGCCTGCCAGCGATGATCCATCGCTGGCAGGCTGTAGCCGACTGCTGTGCCGCGCTTCCTGTGGAACGCGCGCACGCGCGCGCGTTCACAGGAAATCTCGGCTCTCACGAGATGACGCGCCGACGCGTCAACTCAGAGCTACAGGGCCGCCCGCAGGACGCATCCCTGCGTTAGGCGGTCCTGTAGCGGTTAAACTTTTATATGCTTTATATATTTTTCAATAGTTGTTTTTTTTTTTTTTTTAACTTTTTTGTAATGATTTTGAAGCTCGTATTTGAGCGTACAAAATCCATTTTAAAATTTTTAATTTTGAACAATCATGGATTTTTAAAATGCATTTATTACTGACTATTGCTAATTTCTTATGTTGGCCTGCCATCTGGTGACCAAAATAAGAATTGCAGCTTTAATGCCCTCAGCCTCTTAAGCGAGGCTGAGCACATTGAAACCAATTACCGGCATCCTCATTGGCAGGCTCGGACTGGCCCACCAGGGAGGCGGGGGATTCCTCGGTGGGCGCCCTGTCTCCTGAGCCCAGAGATAAGACGGAAGAGTAATTATTTCTCTTGTTTCTCAGGAGAGATAATTATTGTAGCCACTAGGTGGCAGTATTGCACAGTGCTGCAGCCTCCTACTGGTGTAAATTGTACAGGAGGCCCTGCAGTATCTTCTAAGCTTCCCGTGCTATGGCAGTAAAGGAGGAGAGAACATGTCTGGTCATCCTCCTGCCCTCCCTGCTGTTAGAAAACTGTGGTTGCTGGAGAGAAGGACTCCTTTGCGGTGCTGGGCTGATTTCTGTGATTGTGATTGTGTGACAGTAGTGAGCTGTAGGAGACTATGAGGGGGAAACAGGGGATTTGTTTATAGTAGACTCAGATCTGTGTATGTGTGCTGCTCTCTGCAGAGTTAAGAATGGCATTGGGGGGACTCTGCCCTAGATCCCCCCAATGCCTCCGCTTTAGGTGCACCCCCATTAGTGCCACAGCTCCAGATGCCCCCACTCTAAATGCACCGCTAATATTGCATCTTCTTCAGTTGCCCTCCCTAATACCTCTGCTCCAGCATCAACACCTTTACCTCAGGCGACCCTAATGCCTCTGCTTTAGGTGCACCCCCATAAATGCCCCATCTCCAGATGCCCCCACTCTAAATGCACCCTAATATTGCATCTTCTTCAGTTGCCCTCCCTAATACCTCTGCTCCAGCATCAACACCTTTACCTCAGGCGACCCTAATGCCTCTGCTTTAGGTGCACCCCCATAAATGCCCCATCTCCAGATGCCCCCACTCTAAATGCACCCCTAATATTGCATCTTCTTCAGTTGCCCTCCCTAATACCTCTGCTCCAGCATCAACACCTTTACCTCAGGCGACCCTAATGCCTCTGCTTTAGGTGCACCCCCATAAATGCCCCATCTCAAGATGCCCCCACTCTAAATGCACCGCTAATATTGCCTCTTCTTCAGTTAACTCTGTTTCAGTTATGACCCTCCGTTTGTGCCCTTTGCTCACGTTGCTCCTCTAGCACCTTTGCTTGGGCTTTGTTAAAGGTTATGACCTGCAAAGGGGGTTGGACTTAAGGCTTAAAAGTTCTGCACAGTGCGTCACATTCTCCAGTATTGACACGTATGGTTTACATGACGTAGTGATTATATTCCGTATTTACAGGCATCACTGCTGCCATGTAAAGAGATACTGGTGGGGGAGGGGGTGGAGGATTTAAAGGGGTTGTCCAGGTTTTCAAGGTATCCTCTCCACACCACAGGGCATAACTATATGATTAGTGGAGATCCGATTCTGATCGCAGGAACGGGTCCTGTTCCCACTTTTTGATGGCTTGAATAACTGACAGAATCTGGCAAGACCAAATAACAACCAAGTCTTCTCAAGCAAAAACAAAACCCTTTAATCGATTGACTACGCGTTTCGGGGCTCTCGTGACCCTTTTTCAAGTCTGGAAATGGTGGGTTGGCTGACCGTACGGTGGTGGGTATGTTTGTTGGTGGCAGATTTTGCTTGCTGTGTGGAGCGGTCAAGCTGGCACGTGGGACGCTCACATTACCTCTTTTTGATGGTGTGGCAGGCCACACATACTCCCTGCTGCTCCATTTATTCTCTTTGGGACCACTGGAAATAGCCAGCGCTGTACTCTGCCATCTCCAGCGATCCCATAGAGAATGGACGGAGAGGCAGGGCATATGCTTGAAGGGGGATCAGTGGGGGCTCCAGCGTTCAGACCCCCACGGATCACTTAGTTATCCCCGATCCTGTGGATAGAGGATAACTAAAAAGGTGGACACAGGTCCTTTAACAAGTGAGCATTTCTATTTTAGTTTGACACATATTTTGGGCCAGATTTTAAATTTTTATTTTATTTTTTTACACCCAAAGAAAATCTTTAAGGATAGGGAATGTGAAAAGGTCCAACAGCTATGACACGACAGGTGATAAGTGTCTGATTGATGGGGGTCTGACTGCTGGGACCTCCATGATCAAGTGAACGTGGTCTTAAGACCCTTGTGTACAAAGATTGGCGGTAATGTAATTGAATGTCTCAGGACCCCTTTTTTCACGATCAGGTTTGTGCATTCCACATTATGCGGAACAAAACAGCCGGCCTCTAATAGAACAGTCCTATCCTTGTCTGTAATGCCGACAATAATAGGACATGTTCTATCATTTTGTAGACCGGTCATGCGGACATACAGACATGGAATTCACATGGAGTCTTTTTTTTTTTTTGCGGCCCCATTGAAGTGAAGTGAACGGTACGGACATGAAAAAAAATAAGTTAGTGTGCAGGAGCCCTAAGGTGGGCCGCCAGAATCAGTTACACTGGTGGGCCCCAAGTACCCCAGTCTCACACTGCTCATTGGCCACAGAGGATGCCAGTAACAAGCCCGGAAGCACGAGCTTCTGGGTTTTTGACCCTTTAGAGGCCGTGATCTCACTTAATCTCGGCATCTAAAGGCTTTAATTACCACAACCAGCATTATTGCCAGCCATGATGCCCGCTACACGTGCGAGTGGGCGCCATGTTTGCCTATCGCTCCGATGTACAGTGCTGGTAGCGAAAGGGTTAATATGTCTAAGCGGCATATCAAAGGTTTTCATCAGTGGGGGTCTGAGTGTTGAGACCCTTCCGATCCCTAGAAAGAAGAGAGAGAAGTGCTCACATAGTGCAGGAGACAGGATCGAGATGGGCTCAGAGACTTCTATTGAGCCAATGTCCAGCAGCAAAGAGAGAGTGTGTGCTTTGTAAGTGCTTCTCTCTCCTCATTCTAGTGATGGTGGGGGTCTTAGCACTCAGACCCAATTCCGGGGTAAAATTCTGTCTAAAACTAAGCCAACCATCAGTTCCTATAGAGTTAGAAAAAAATGCCTAACCCTGCACCACATTTATCCTCCAGCCTGAGCCCCTGTGATAAATTTGGTGCAGGTCTAGACCGCCAAGCTAAGGTTACTGGAAACCTTAACATACAGTAAATACGTTTTGCACTCATTGACAAAAAAAAGAAAAGAAAAACGAGTTGCTGGAATATAATGAAATCACATTATAGTGTGGTCACGGAGGCATACAGGTTCCGTATGGTATCCCGCAGCACATTCACCCACAGATGTCACAGTTTTGTCAATGACTGTATTTAAGAATACAGAAAACCCATATACATTGCATTTATCTTAGTAACACTCACCCTCTGGCCCTCTTGAAACAATGACACAATTCTTTAATTTCCTTATACACCAGACGAGCCAAAAACTGTAAGGAGTGAGCAAAGCAGTCAGTAAATGTGACAATATATCCTATCGGGGGCACAGTACAGTGCTGGGTGGGGATGCACTTACTAAACAAGCTAGGAGGTCGGACACAATCAACATGTAGAAGACGTAGTTCCAGCCCTTGGACGAGAGCACGGATGCAAGGGTCGGGCCCAAAGCAGCTCCTGGTTAATAAGAAATACAAATATTACAGATCTTCTCCTAAATCAGGAGCCCTGTACTAGCCTCAAAAACATAGCCCGACAGCTATTTATAACATCATTATAGGACAGTAAAATTCCTTTAATGTGACAATCCAGAACAAGACAATAATAATACTGGTCTTCCTGAAGGCTACGTCTCATGAAATTTAGAAATGTTTGATAATACAGAATACTTACAAATTCTTCAACTCCCATTAAATTAAAGGAATTTTACAGTATAACGTATTACATCATCCTTGTACTGACCTATCGAACCACAGCCGTCAATAATGGCAGTGACGGTAGAAAGCGCTTTGGAATTTCCACGTAAAGATTCGTGTGTTCCCTGAAAGTAAAATCAGAAGAATCAACATTCAAAGATGGGCTCACCAGCCCTGGTCCATCTCATGAATCAGACGGCATCTCATCAGAGGGCAGGCACATGGACGCGGTCAGACCACCGACTATGCTGGTCAAAATGTCTTACCAGATCTGCAGACACCGCAGTGGTGATGAGTGAATAGGGCCCGTTAACCAGCAGGCCACATACGATGAGCATAGCTGCAGAGAGAAAAGCCCAAAATGTAACACTAAATGTACACAGCGTGCTGGTACAGAAACGATAATGAGCTAAAACTTACCGACTGTGGTGGAAACTGCCATCTGCCCATACTGATTGTAGATGAATAACTACAAAAAACATATGTACGTACATGATTATATACAGATGATGCTTAGGTTATACCAGCATGGTCCATATCACTATGTGCAATATTATGTATGAAATATACCATCTGTGCATATATAATTATATATCAGAAGATGCCCATGCTATACCAGCATGGTCCATATCACTATATACAAGATGTATAACATATACCATCTGTGCATATATAATTATATATCAGAAGATGCCCATGCTATACCAGCATGGTCCATATCACTATATACAAGATGTATAACATATACCAGCTGTACATATATAATTATATACAGGAGATACTCGGGTTATACCAGCATACTCCATATCACTATATACAAGATGTATAACATATACATGGTCCATATCACTATATACAAGAAGATGTATAACATATACCAGCTGTGCATATATAATTATATACAGACGATGCTCAGGTTATACAAGCATATTCCATATCACTATATACAAGAAAATATATAACATACCAGCTGTACATATATAATTACATCAAATGATGCTCAGGTTATAGCAGCATGGTCCATATCACTATATACAAGATTATGTATAATTTATACCATCTGTGCATATATAATTATATATCAGAAGATGCTCAGGTTATACCAGCATGTTCCATATCACTATATACAAGAAGATATATATGTACAGCTGGTATGTTATATAATTATATACAGACGATGCTCAGGTTATAGCAGCATGGTCCATATCACTATATACAAGAAGATATATAACATACCAGCTGTACATATATATTTACATACAGACGATGCTCCGGTTATAGCAGCATGGTCCATATCACTATATACAAGATTATGTATAATGTATACCATCTGTGCATATATAATTATATATCAGAAGATGCCCAGGTTATACCAGCATGGTCCATATCACTATATACAAGAAGATGTATAACTTATACCAGCTCTACATATACAATTATATATACAGACGATGCTCAGGTTATACCAGCATGTTCCATATCACTATATTTTTGATTGGTCATTAAGAGTTGAAGCTCAGGATTAACATGGGGACATGAACCCATCTGAATGTAGTGCTCGGACCACTCCTATGGTGAGGAGACATATCTGCTTCATGATCTATAGCACTGTGTGTGCTATACATGGTCATTTACACAGCATCGTCCTCCAGTACTGACCACTCACCATGGGCGCTGTCAGGATCAACATAACGCAGCAGGTGATGGCTCTTCCTCCAATGAAATCAGATATTAGTCCAGCCAAGATTCCACCTGCAAGAGAAAAAAATGGAATCAAATGGTGGAAATAAAATTTATATAAGACTTTTCTTCGAAAATCACATTACACCAATGAAATTATTTAAAAAAAGGCCTTACATATAGGGAGGAGGACTCTCTCATGTCTCTTCACTTGGAGTCCCTAGACTTACCCAACCATATAGTATGACTGGACAGGATAGGGGAAGCTCCATAGGTATTCTGAGAAGATACCTCAATACTACTGGTAAGACATCTGCCCACCTAGAAGCCACCACATTTCTTTTTGTTGGTATCATCAGGAGACTGACAAATGAAGAAAAAGCAGAACACACTAAGAGTGGCATCGGGTCCTAAGCCAATAGCCACCAGCCAAGTGTCAAGGGTCAAGAATGGAGGGCTGTCTGGGGCAAAATTAACTTGTGTGGGGGCAAATTACTTAGTGGGGGGTCAGTGTGGCGGGCAAACTACATAATGGAGTGCCATGTGGGGGCAACTTACATAATGCAGGGCTGTCTGGGGCAAAATTAACTTGTGAGGGGGGGTAAATTAGTCAGTGGGGGGCAGTGTGGCGGAAAAACTACATAATGGAGGACCGTGTGGGGGCAAATTACATAATGCAGGGCTGTCTAACTTGTGTGGGGGCAAAATTAACTTGGGGGGGGCAAATTACTCTGTGGGGGGCAGTGTGGCGGGCGAACTACATAATGGAGGGCCGTGTGAGACGTCTCTGGATGTAAGAGGTATGGGCGCGATATATGGGTGGGGCTGTGGCTTGAGGGTGAACGGGGACACAGGGGCCCCATGATCTCCTATTCCTGGGGGAAGTGCCCCTCCTAAGACCAGGCTCTGGATCTGCCACTGGGGCAGTGTCGGGGAGGGGCCGGCGGGGGGGCCCAGGCCTTGAGCTGTATAAGTGGCCCCAAAATGTCTGATGGCAGCCCTGATCATGGCAGCCAGAAACCCTAGGAACGCTTCTTCCCAATAATTGCCCCGATCAGTGGCCTTAGAGACAATATATGGAGGTAGCATAGAATAAGTGTCAGGAGGGGCTGCTGGGAGCCAGGTAGCTCCAGGAAAGAAGCAGCTGAATTGTTGTAGAATAGATTAAGTGAATTCTGCAAATAATAGAAGATGGGCTGACAGCTTGGCATTGTAGAGGAACAACAAGTGACAGGAGGGCATAACTTACCCACAATGCCGCCTGCATCAAACAGCGTGGACATGTCTCCAGCCTGCTTAGGATCAAAGTGAGCTGCAAGAAATAGACAGCACTTAAATAATTGGATATCAACCGGACATATTGTATGAGCTAAAAGATCATCACCAGATCTGCATCTGAGAACATTTCTCAAAACTGGTGCTAAGGAAAACTGGCTTAGTTGCCCATAGCAACCAATCAGATTCCAGGTTTCATTTTTAAAAGCTACTTTAGAAAATGAAAGGATCAATCTGATTGGTTGTTTAGGGCAACTAAACCAGTTCTCCTTAGCAACAGTTTTGATAAATGTCCCCCATTGTGTTTTATGTGACCAAAATTCCTCCAAATACTGCAACCTTTTTTTGACTTCAATAAAATATGCTTAAAAGTAGTAACATACCACTTCTCAAGTGTTTTTTAAATCTGCTGCATAAAAAATGTGTACAAGGCCACGTTTCTCCACTGAAATGATTGGGAAGCTGTTAGTCACATTGTTTTTCGACATTCCAAACATAGCCTTAGGCCCCTTTCACACGAGCGACTTTTCCTCGCGGGTGCAATGCGTGAAGAAAATGCATAGCACCTGCACTGAATCCTGACCCATTCATTTCAATGGGTCCGTGTACATGAGTGTTGTTTTTCGAACATCAATTCTGCGAAAAATCGTAGCATGTTCTATATTCTGCGTTTTTCACGCATTAGCAAGCAAGTGCGGATGTGATGCGATTTTCACTGATGGTTGCTAAGAGATGTTGTTTGTAAACCTTCAGTTTCTTATCACGCGCATGAAAAACGCATCAAAACGCATTGCACCCGCGCAGAAAAAACTGAACGCAATCGCAGACAAAACTGACTGAACTTGCCCACAAAATTGTGCGAGTTTCACTGAACACACCCGGAGCCAATCCGTCACGCTCGTGTGAAAGAGGCCTTAGGCCCCTTTTACACGGGCGAGTTTTCCGCACGGGTGCAATGCGTGACGTGAACGCTTTGTACCCGCACTAAATCCGGACCCATTCACTTCAAAGGGGCTGTGCAGACGAGCGGTGATTTTCATGAATCACTTGTGCATTGCGTGAAAATCAAAGCATGTTCTATATTCTGCGTATTTCACGCAAAGCATGCCCCATAGAAATGAATGGGGCTGCGTTAAAATCGCATAGCATCCGCAAGCAAGTGCGGATGCAATGCGATTTTCACACATGGTTGCTAGGAGATGATGTTAGCAAATTGATTACAGTCAATTTACTGTATTATTTTCCGATATAACATGGTTATAAGGGAAAATAGCATTCTTAATACAGAATGCTGACTAAAATGTGACTTGATTGTGCAGCCGGCATAGTCTTCTTTCAGGACCTGCCAAAGGATTTTTGATGACGTCAGCGCAGGTCCTGCTGAATGAAGATAGAAGAATCCTTCTATCTTATAAGCAGGAACTGCGCTGACGTCACCACGCTCATCACGTGGTGAGCGCGATGACGTCAAAGGTCCTTTTGCAGTTGCTGAAAAAAGAAGAAAGAAGACGATGCCGGCTGTGCGATCAAGTGGATGAGGCGATTTAATATTTTTTTTATTTTTTAACACCTCAAGTCACATTTTACTAAGCATTCTGTATTAAGAATGCTATTATTTTCCCTTATAACCATGTTAGAAGGGAAAATAATAAAATCTACAGTTGTTTGGGTCTGGGTACCACATTCAGTTTTTTATCACAAGCGTGCAAAATGCATTGCACTCGCGCAGAAAAAAACTGTACAACGCAACGTAAATCACAGTCAAAACTGACTGAAATTGCATGTGCACTCGCGAGGGTTTCCCGCACTGCACCCGGGACTCATATAGAGCAAATCCGGGACGCCTGTGTAAAAGAGGCCTTAAGGTTTACATTTCTGATGGTGTTTTAGCACCTACAAGTCTACAAATTCGATACAATTCCTACAAATTATACACAATTAAGAGCAGTGTCGGACTAGAGTACTTAGGGCCCACCAGTGTAACTGATTTTGGAGGCCCACCTTAGGGCTCCTGCACACGAACTTATTTTTTTTTTTCCATGTCTGTACCATTCACTTCAATGGGGCCGCAAAAAAAAAAAATATATAAAAAAATAAAACTCTGCATGGCCGTTCTGCTAAAAGATAGAACAAGTTCTATTTTTTTGTGAAACGGAACGGAACCCCACGAAAGCACTCCGTAGTGCTTCCGTGGGGTTCTGTTCTGTGCCTCCATTCCGCACCGCATCTCCAGATTTGCGGACCCATTCAAGTGAATGGGGCCGCAATACGGCTACGGCGGGGCAATGGCCATGTGCAAGAGGCCTTATATAAATAGATGCTCTCAAATGGTTATTACATGATGAATGCAAGTAGTTACTAAAACAGACATGTCAGGAGAGGTGACAGCTCCTCTTTAGGGCTCATTCAGATGACCGTTTCTGTTTTTTGCGTTCCGCAAGTTGCGGATACACAAAACACGGATGCTCGCTGTGTGCGTTTCACATTTTGCAGAACGGAGTGGCCAGTCCTATAATAGAACATGTCCTATTATAAATTGGCATTTCTATCTTTTTTTTGGGGGGGGGGACCATGGAACACTGTCATGTGCAAGAGGCCTAACTCTGCTGTGCCATTCCTCTATTATTCCTGCCAGAAGTGTTCAAATAAATAGCCAGCAGTCTGCAATAAAGGGACAGCTAGGTGTTACCAGTAGTGGGTGTGTCAGGCCTTCACTACAAGCTGCTGACCATTCATTCATAAACTTCTAGTAGAGGAATGGCACAACATGGAGTCATAAGAATAGATGCTCCAGAATTGTTATTACAGGGGGAATGCAGGTAGTTACTAAAAAATGTCAGGAGAGGCGACAGGTCCTCTTTAAAAGGGGCCTGATCAGGTCTTGTGCATAATGAAAAGTTCTGCAACCCTCAGTGTAAACTTCAGTGTGGCGCATCTTATGACTGCCTGGTCCAGCAGCTGTGGGATGGCTCCAGATACCTGTGACAACCTACCGGGAACCTTATTGAGTCAATCCCAGGCGGTCTAGCTGCTGTCCATGCTGTACACGACAGGTAATCTAGATATTAGCTAGTGGTCATAATAATATGACTTGACTGTGTATTAGAGCACATATTATATTAGTAAATTGCTGAATATTTCATTACACGATAAGTAAGGTTTTACATACAGCCAGAAATTCCATTTAAGGCTTCATGAGCAGACCTATGTGATTATGTGCTATAAATAAGCTGCAGCCAGTTTAAGTTAGAGTTGCCCTTTAGGTACTATACTGACTTTATTACTTTGGGTACTTTCACACTAGCGTTAGTGTGATCCGGTAGGCAGTTCCGTTGTCGGAGCTGCCAGCCGGATCCGCCGTTCAGTGTGACAACTGACAGCATTTGTAGACGGATCCGGGTGCAGATCAGTCTACAAATGCATTGTAAGAACGGATCCGTCTCTCCGCTTGTCATGCGGATGGACAGATCCGTCTTGCAGTCTTTTTCACAGTTTTCCGTCCTTCAGTTGTTTCGCAATGCCGGATCCGGCACTAATGCAAGTCAATGTAAATTAATGCCGACTGATCAGGCATTTTGGACGGACATAATACCGCAGCATGCTGCGGTATTATGTCCGGCCAAAACGCCTGACAGTGACTGAACGGAAGGCATACTGATGCAAACTGAACGGATTTCTATCCTTCCTTTTGACGGAACTCTATGCCGGAAAAGAATAATGCAAGTGTGAAAGTACCCTTTGTTGATCTGATTGGGGGTACTGATCCCCCTCACTGATCTGCAATAAAGGCTCCGGGGTCCTTACCCACGTTGGCGATGTAGAGTGGCAACCAGTACAGGAACGTGTAACTGACCAATTTAGCAAACAGCAGACACAGCGAGAATTCCACCACTCCCTGTAGAGATCAGAAATCCACAGGTATCAGATAGAGACCACAACAGGCCTGACATACAACACCCCCTCCACCAGACCCAGCATACCGGGATCATCAGGGCTCCACAAAAGCTGATGGCCTGAGGGTGCTCTGCTGGCTCTTGTGGACCGATAGGCTCGTCCAGGTCAGTGGTTGACTGACTTTTAAAGATGTTTTCTGTGCTGCTGTTTATTATTTGGACGTCTGCCAGCTCACCCTTCTCTTCCTGGAATTCAAGTATCATGGTGGGTAAGAAAAGTGATGGGAAGAACATGAAATTACAGCAAATTACAGAGCATAAAGAGTGTGTGATATCAAGTGTGTGACTGTTATACATAATAAGAAATCATAAGACAAGCGATGATGCCATCGCTCCACCCAGACACATGCGATATAGCCACTGTTGTCCCCAGACACAAGCAATGACACCACTGCTCCCCCCAGACACAAGCGAGAATGCCACCGCTCCCCCCCAGGCACAAGCGAGGATGCCACCACTCCACTTCCAGACACAAGTGAGGATGCCACCATCTCATCCCCCCGGACACAAGTGAGGATGCCACAATTCCTCACAGATACAAGTGATGACGCCACCACTGCCCACAGACAAGCGAGAATGCCACGCCATCCCCAGATACAAACAATGATGCCACCACCACCTCCCAAAACAAGTAATGATGCTACTGCTCCCCCACAGAAACAAGTGACGGAGTAAGACAAGCTTCAGAAATATCATTCTGTGGGTGCAGACACATTAATGCCCAAGAAGATAAGTCACCAACAAATATAGTTTACAATGAGTTTATCTTATCTGTCACTGGCTGTACAAAAAAAAAAAAACATAATCTGTGAGAATACGAAGAACTTACTATCTGATCAGGAGAAGTGCAGCCAACATCTTCCGGATCTATGCAGATAAGAAGAAGGGAACACAATTCAGTCTGAATAATTTAAGGGGTTGCCCCCCTTGAAAAAACCCATTTCATCATCAATGTTCAGTGGATTATGGCCACCAACAGTTCTTGGGAGCAGCTCCATATGCAGACTAGCATAAAGCTGTGCATGGTCGGAATATTGCAATGAAGCGTCTTGTAGCGTTTGAGAAACCTATCTGAATATACACATGAGAATGGCTTAAATAACAATTGCTTTGTAATATAGCATTATTATAGAAGCATTCTGATATAAAACCTGCACAATATATCCAGTGTCCTCTGATGGTTGAATCTCAAGGGAATAAGAGTGTGTGTAACAACAGAAAGCAAGTATCTAAGTAAAATCTTTTAATTATAATATTCCACTTGAATTTCAGTCTGTAGTTACCCCACACCAACACTAGAGGGCAGCAATTCAGTAACTTGATGTAGAACTCACACTCAATTAGGAAAAAGAAGCAGATTATTCCACATGAGGCGATGATGACTCCGGGCACGATGAAGGACAGACCCCAGGCACTGGTGACAAATGCCCCTGCAATAAGTGACCCAAGTATATTCCCCACAGCAGTGTGAGAATTCCAGATACCCATGATGAATCCTCTCCTGTAATTAGACAGATATTGAGGGTTATAGTGGACCGAGGTCATCTTTGTATTCTCTCAGAATTATTTTTTTAATCAGTACATTTTTATTGGTTTTTGGTATATTATAAGGTTACATCTCATATGTTTAATTTAACAATTGATTAGTAAACAGAACTTATACAACAGTTTCTTTGTATTATTGTCATTTGTTAAGTAGAGTGATTGAATTATATAATATTAGTGAGTGGAGAATAATTTATCGTTATAACATCTGCTGTTTAGTTGTTGTTAATCCATGTATATCCATATACAAAGACACACGCGTATATGTGCATATATATATATACATATATACACACACACATCCATACATTAACAACTACAAATTATTATATAAGTTAATAAAATATTAAAATATTATATAAATTAATATCAGGGGTAGAGGAGTAGGTTGGACACGAGTTAATAAATAAAGCTCAGCTATTTCCGTTTGCCCCATAGAAATAAATGGGAGCATGGGCCGCGTGTGCGCTGTGCGCTCCCATTCACTTCTATGGCAGCAGCGCTTGGTCCTCCAGCCACAGCTCTCCCCGCTCCCTTCTCGTTGTAGGTGTGGGTTCCAGAGGTGGTACTTGCACCTATCAGACAATGGGGGCATATCCTAGCAATATACCCCCATTGCATGTGATGGGTATACCCCTTTAATGCTACTTGCTGAACTGAGACAACCCCTTTAATGTAGCTAAAGGACGGTTGATGATGTCTCCAGAGGCAGGAGTCAGACCAGTAACAAGAGGACTACACCTTGGGTAGTGTATAGTACGGTACCCTGTAAGGTGTGATGCTGATACTCCTATCATGTGACCACATGCTCCATTGCTGTTTTTTTCAGTACTCAGAAGATGACACACTAAGGTTAACAGGACCGAACTGTAACGATTAACCCCTTCTACCCCAGACCACTAAAGTTAGTGATATTGACCGCTCCACATCATTAAACTGCCAGGAAATTTTTAATAAGACTAATAGGAAGTGTTTATTTCTGGTCTCTAAACCAGGGGGCGTCTTATAGTATGAACAATACGGTACTTACTTTCCTTTACCAAACCAATTTCCCATGCAGGCAACAACGGAGGGCCACCCTGTCGTCTGAGCCAGTCCATTCAGTATCTGTTGAATGTGAATACGCACAAGGTCACCAACAACAGAACATAAACTAGACCGAAAAGAGACCGCGGGAGGTACAATAAACTATAAGGGGAGCAGCAATGGGGTGGAACAAGATGGAGAATGTAATACTGAAGAGACTGATAACAGGGAGCAACAGCTCTAGAACATAGTTATATATTACATCACGCGTCACAGCATGTGTCCATATACTGGAGTCTTCTTCACCTGAAACTAAATATATCAGCGCCCTATATGACACCTAACATCTGGACTGTTACCTGAAAGAGAATATAGTACCAAAGGGCGTGAATATTCCAGTAATAGCCCAGACCCAGGAAGGCTGTGAACACCCCACACGTGATCATACCACCGGACAAGTAATAGCGCAAGGGGAGACGCTCGCCAAAAATACCACTGAAAAGTGAAAAAAAAAAAATATATAGTTTACTCCAAAAATATCTCCTACACAAAACAGTCCTTCGAATTGTCAACTCCTGAGACATAGAAACACCACTGATGGATGATGATATCCTAAAGAATACTTGTACTATAGTAGCTCTATTTTAGTATTAGAGTAGTTCCATTTTTGTACATAGGGACGGTATTCTAATAGTTCTTGTTTTCAATATCTAGGGCGGTATTATATTATTATTTTCAATACCTAGGTATTCTAGTAGTTACATTCCTCTCCCATTTAGGTTACAATAAAAGTCTTTCCCCCCGCTCTGCAGCACTGATTGTTGCTTCAGATTAATGTGACTAATTTTTGCTCTTAGACTTTGTCCATCATTGGGCACTTCATTATCAGAACAAGTTTTTGCTGCAGCTTAAATTTCCTGCTTTCAAAGGTTAATCATTGCAGCTAAAGATGGATTTAATTTGTTTATTCAGCTCCATGAGATTTCAAAGAAACAGAAAAGAAAAGAGTGATTGTATTTGATCGCCCTTCTACCCAAACGCTGTAATTTACAGAGAAATTATCCTTGTTATTACATTAATTTTAATAAAGGTGACGGAGGAGATAAGTTTTACAGTTTTATACAGGCACAATAAATTGATTGTCATGGAAATATATATATATTACACAGTACATTTCCTATCAGTGAGGGTACGCCCCCTAGGCTAGTAAAAGGGACAGTAACCTTATGTTTCACTCTTCCACTGCCGTGTAGCAATGAGAATGTACAAATAAGGTCTGACTATATTTGCTAGAAGCAGCGTGCTTGGCCTCATTAATATAAAACTGGACTGGCCCTTTAAACGTAGCCCCTGCACTGCAACAAAGTCCTGGTATCATCTCCTGTACTTGCCAGTTCCCATTTCTTTTACTTTTTGTTACAACTTTGTTGACATTTTACCGTTTGTCATATGTTTCTTTTGCATGTGGATTTGTTTTATAGAGTACGTTGGCAACACATAGATGGCAGGTCATCTCTACATGTCACTAATGCCTTCATATCCTGCAAAGAGCCATCTTGTTCATGCAAACTGACTGCCACCCACCTGAGGAACATGCCAATGGCATAAGCCACCAAGAAGGAGGTGTCCAGGGAACCCAGAAGTTCTTTGTAATTGGACTGATCTAAAGAGAAAGCAGCTCAGGTTAATACACAAGTTCTCTGTTACAACCTGTTATTCAGTGAACTTAAAGGGGTTGTCTCACTTCACCATATGGTATTTATCATGTACAGAAAGTTAACACAAGCCATTGCCTCACATTTTACACTGCTCATTTCCATGGTTATGGCCACCCTGCAATACTTCAGCTGTGGCCATGCTTGCACACTATAGCAAAAAGTGATGGCCTCTCTAGTGGCTGAAACCACGAGTGTGTGTGTCGGCCAGCGCACGGCCACCGATGCTGGATTGCAGGGTGACCGTAACCATTGAAACGAGAAGTGAATAATACAATGGAAAAATTTACCCAGCCAGCAAAGGAAGCAATATGGATAATCACAATACATTAGTAAGTGCCTTGTATTAACTTTCTCTACATGATAAATGTCATTTGCTGAAGGGAGACAAACCCTTTACAGAGCCAGAAGCACTCCATGATGTGCGACAGAGCTCTGCTCATCCAGGTCATACAAGTAATAGCAGGACAATATCGATATGGATTCCGCTACCACAGCCAGTTATGGATTCCGAATTCCGTTATGGTCTGTGGTAACGGAATCCATAACAGAATTATTCGGTAACCCGAACCCGAACTTTAGACACCGAACTTAAACCAAAAGTTCGCTCAACCATAACCATGATGTTACGGAAGCCATTAGTAGTTGTCACCAAACCCCCACCACCACCATTAATTAGCCATGTAGGAGAGCAAAAGACTGTCTCAATATTTTGCTATAGGATCCACATGGTTGATGTGTCAGAACAATATAATAAATCTATTATAAGCTAGTGGAAAACCTGACATATGCCTCCTGTCAAATGCTTTTCCATGAACAAACAGCAGGTCATGTGCAATGAATGCGGATCTGTAGGATCTGGGTTTTTATTTTCCAAGGAAAAAAATATTTCAAGAGGAGCGGTTTCCTATAAATAGCCTTAAACAGAAGATCAGAACTTAGTGTAACTAATGTTCCTCACTCATCTCAGGAGCAGCATTTCCTCAACGCTGCACGTGACACAAATGATCTGTGCTTTATATAGAGAGCCGTCTCCCTAATACAACCGATGTGACCACCATGACAGAGTGACAAACCTGCCGGGTAATCCACACTGACGTTCCAGGTAGTATCAGCCACCTTTCAGAGGGGCAGTTGTGCCCATATAAGGCTACATTCACACGTCCGTGTGTGTTTTGCGGACAAGAATAGGACATGTTCTATATTTTTCGGGAACGCGATTGCGGACACAGAAGTGCGGAACTACAATTGCGGACCCGGGCGGGACATCGTCTGTCCCCATTGAAATTAATGGGTCTGCAATTCCGTTCCGCAAAATGCAGAACAGAATTGCGGACGTGTGAATGGAGCCCTTTAGATGTTTCTTTACTTATGCAAAAACAGACAAGTAAGAAGTCATGGTTTGCATTTACCATGGATTTTAAGGATTTTGGGAGTTGACGCTCTCTCCTTGTTAAAGGGGTCGTTTCCCTAGTCCCCCACCCTCTGCACAACTAGCACATAGCACAGTAGACAGACTGCACTACATATAGATAGGCTTTTTGAAATGTTATGTGCTGCCTATGTCCATATGAAAACTTAGAAGAGTATTTGACAGACTACCCAGTATATTACTGTAGATGCATTGGATGGCTCAGGCACTTGTAGGTACAGAAGTAGACCAGCCAGGACCCCCTTTCTGCAGAGACCCCTATATTCAGTCATCTCTAGGATCTGGCTGCTGCCTACCTCTGTGTGTGCAGATAATATCTGCATCTAGCAGTGGGCTCCAGAACAAATTTGGCGGTCCTTCTTTCCCTCCGGCCAAAACGGGTTTGGAAGACAATACATCAATGTGTATAGGGGCCTTAAGTGACTTTCTGATTGTCTGCAAGGTGATTCGATTGTTTCAGCCTGCAGGCCAATAGTTCTGCTTTATTCTTGGGAAAGTCAGGTAAGATCATTGAGTTCTTCCTCTGTTATCTTGTGCCGCTCCCCAGAAACATTCAGCACAAATTCACAATCAATTGATGATGGCCCTGCCAATTTTTGTGACAATCACGTCACAGTAGGTCAAATGCAGTACAACATCGCAATCCTCATACCACTTGACGCATGCTGCCATTCAGTCTCAGCCTATGGGTCCATTTACACGTCCGTAGTGTATTGCGGATCCGCAATACACCGGGCCGGCAGCCCTATAGAAATGCCTATTCTTGTCCGCTATTGTGGACAAGAATAGGACATGTTTTATTTTTTTCGGGAGCCACGGACCGGAAGTATGGAGCCGTGGACCGGAAATGCAGATGCGGACAGCACAATGCCACCATTCAGAAGACCAGATGGACCAGTGACTGCCAACGCTTATGTGCCAGCATCCCCATCCGGGCACCACACATGTGCCAACTAGTAGAGGACAAATTATAGACTGGATGCACAAAATTACAGACCTTTGGATCTTTTGGACATCTGGAGTGGACTTTTTTGAAGATTGGCCGTGAGTCCCCTTGTGGACTTGTAAGCCCTACCATGTCCTGAGAGTACTTCTGGAAATCTGCTATTTGTCCGTTTACCCAGATGTGTCAGGGTTTTATGGAAGACTTTTACTCACCGAATGGCGCCCAGCTGCACCAGGTCGTGTCATTTTCAGAAATATTTGCAGGTGGATTGGGAATCTCCGAACAGTTTCTGTGTAACTGACTCTGAAATCACAAAATGGAAGCCACATGGGTAGCTGGAATCTAGAAAGTGTTCTCTACTATCTGCTCCAGGAGAGCAGAGTGACAATGACTATGCCCTGCCACCGCAGCTTTTCCTGCCATTATCACCCAGCTTTCCTAGACTTCCGAGTGGAAAATGTGCCTAGATACATGTGATACATCTGCTGCATTAGGGGGATCGTGTTCTCATCAGGTAACAGAAAATATTCAGAATGAATTAAAACCACTTTTTAGTTAAAAGAGAGGGAAGCAGATGTTTACAGCCCACCCAGAAAAAAACATAGAATTATCCGCATTTCAAGAGGTGCCCCTCCCCCATACAGAGAACATAAAGTCGTACTCACCTTCACAACACTGATCGGCTTCCGAGAAAGATGATAACTTGTATAAAACAAAAATGTCAGAAACATAATGAAGCCCCGATACCTGGAATAAAGACAGATAGCTATTAGAGGTAGAGTTCCCCTTACAGGGTGCCATTGTTCTGCACCCCACCCCTCAAGTGTCAGCATGTTATTGTTCCCAAGATCAGAAGGGTCATTGTCCTGTACCCCCCCCTTCCCCCAAGTGTCGGCAACTTCATTGTCCTGTAGCCCCCAAGTGTCAGCAACTTCATTGTCTTGCAGCCCCCACGTCATTGCCCTGTCCAAGTGTCAGCAACGTCATTGCCCTGTCCAAGTGTCAGCAACGTCATTGCCCTGTCCTGCCCAAGTGTCAGCAACGTCATTGCCCTGTCCTGCCCAAGTGTCAGCAACGTCATTGCCCTGCACTCCCCAAATGTTAGCAACGTCATTGTCCTGTATGCTCCAAGTGTCAGCAATGTAACTGTCCTGTACCCTATAGTGTCAGCAATGTCACTGCCCCCTACTGCCAAGTCTCTGCATGTCATTGTCCTGTACTCCCCTAAACATCAGCAATGTAACGGTTCTGTCCCCCCGTGTCATTGTCCCGTACTCCAAGCATCAGCATGTCATTCTTCTGTTCACTACGTGATTGTCCTCTAGCCCTTTAAATTAGACAGCGCTCTTATTCTTGGTGAAGTTGAGAGATTGCTCACATGACTGAGGCGGTGAGGAAATCTGCTCCAGATGTGGCATCACCCACACAAACCACAAAGCAGAAAGGATTCATCATGGTGGGGAAATGTTCTCTCACTCACTGTACACTAACACTCTGCATATTCTTTCCATCCCAGCACTTCTCCTCCCAAATTATACATCAGTCTATCTATTAGCACTGCAAACAGGATGGAAAACACACACTGCCAAGTATACAAAAGTATATCTAACTATACATCTTTATTAATACTACCGGGTAAAATACACAGAAAATGGAAAAGAGTGGAGACACGTACCACAATAACAGCGCCATCGTGATTTCAGGTATAGGCGGTATATCACAATAATAATGTACAGGAGCAGAAGTATTGGTAGACCATAGACATATTAATAAGAAATATATGCACCACCTGACGTACACATAAGAATAATTCTAATTATACCGACCCAAGAATGGTCCGTGGCAGCGGGTGCCATTATAAGGTCTATATAACTAGTTATTCTCATCTGTCTATATTCTGATTGTGACCAGTAACAACAATTCTGTACATTTAGAATTAAGTGTAATTTTACCATGATGTACTATTATAGTCGATGTACCTGGCAGTGTATGTTTCTGTAGTAGAGGTGTTTGTGTATGGTCAGCATCTGCCCTTCTTTACCACAAAATTTTGGTTATTTGCTCAGCCTTTCTATTCCCAGTGCAGAAGAGACCATAATAATGCTCCTTCCTAACAGCAACCTATTGTTGCATATTAATCCCTTAAAGGAGTTTTTCCGGGAATAAAGATTTTTATCTTATGCCTGGAGCGTGCCTCAGTAAACAGAGGATTCATATTTACCTGCGCCCTGCCGCCTTGACATATCCATGTTCTGGTCCCTGGACATGGTCACATGCTGTGATGTGCCGCTTGTGAAAAACATCACTTTAGAATATAGACTATAGGCTGGAGCAGTGCATGTGACCACACGAGGGCCAACCAGATGTAAACCGCGCAGGGGTTAAAAGCTAGAGAACGGGGCACTTGATAAAAAAAATAATTACTAATTTTAATTTTTGCATTTTCGCGTTTCCCTCCTCTGCCTTGCAAGAGCCATAATTTCTATTCACATAGCCATATAAGAGATTACTGTTTGTAGGACAAGTACTGAAAAATTGGAAAAGAAATTGGGAAAAAACAAAAATACCAATTATCTTTATTTGTATGCGTAAAATTGGTAAAAAGGGGGCGATTTGAATTTTTTGTATATTTGTGATTTTATATTTTTACTTTTTAGTCCCCTTAGGGCAGGGATCGGCAAACTGCTGCCCTCCAGCTGTTGTAAAACTACAATTCCCACCATGCCCTGCTGTACGCTGATAGCTGTAAGCAGTCTTTGCATGCTGGGAGTTGTAGTTTTGCAACAGCTGGAGAGCCGCAGTTTGCCCATCTCTGCCTTAGGGGATTTGTACATGTGCTGTTCTGATCGCATGTACCATAGACTGCAGTAGAAAAGTATTGCAGTCTATGGGATTTTTACTGGCCATCTATCAGGCTGTGCTTCAGGTACGGCTTTGCAGGCAGCTTGCTATTCCAGGGAGCTTTCACAAGGCCCCAGGCTGGCATAGCAACCAATAAGAGCCCCACAATTTCACCACGGGGGCTTCAAATTGAGGACAGAAGGAGCTCACTATTGACAGTGGCATCTGAGGAGTTAAATTACTAGAATTGGAGTCGCCTCCAATTCTGTTCAGTGCCGTCTAGTGTCTGCTGTATTACACAGCCAGCACTCGCCATGTATGGAGAGAGCTTATTCCATACAGTTATTTCCTATAGCTTTAAGGGGTTAAAGTGAAGCTGTCACTATAAAATGCAGCGTAATCTGACAGCGCCATGTTATAGAGCAGGAGGAGCTGAGCAGATTAATGTATAGTTTTGTGAGAAAAGATTCAGTATAACTTGTAATATATTCATTAAAACCTCTAACGTTTCTTCATTTGCCGTCTACTACTCTCTGTTATCAGTCACTGGACGGTTGGGTTGTAGCTGACGGCAGAGAAAAATCCCATGGCGTTATCAGGCGCAGAGCAGACGGGAGCAGAGCACTTTGCTGACACAGGCCGGGGACTGTGGCTTTTATTTGAGAAAGGAGAAATATATGTTGATCTCCTGCAGTTTCTAGATGTTGTAACAGTAGAGCACTGTGGCCGGGGTGAGGTTCTGCCTATTAGAAGACGTCCTCCAGAATGAGCGAGAAGCCAAATGTATGATGTGCAAATGTATGATGTGCAGAGCAATACAGTACCTGTTAGCAAATGTAATACATCTACAGATGTAAGAAGTGCAGAGTAATACAACCACTGTCAGTAAATTTACTAGGAGTCTACAGATGTGAGAAGTGCAGAGAAACACAGTAGCTGTAAGTAAAATTACTAGCAGTCTGCAAATGTATGACGTGCAGAGCAATACAGTACCTGTCAGCAAATGTACTAAATCTACAGATGTGAGAAGTGCAGAGCAATACAGCAGCTGTCAGTAAGTTTACTAAATCTACAGAAGTGAGAAGTGCAGAGCAATGCAGCAGCTGTCGGTAAGTTTACTAGCAGTCTACAGATGTGAGAAGTGCAGAGCAATGCAGCAGCTGTCAGTAAATTTATTGTCTACAGATGTGAGAAGTACAGAGCAATGCAGCAGCTGTCAGTAAATTTACTAGGAGTCTACAGATGTGAGAAGTGCAGAGCAATACAGCAGCTGTCAGTAAGTTTACTAAATCTACAGAAGTGAGAAGTGCAGAGCAATACAGTAGCTGTCAGTAAATTTACTAGGAGTCTACAGATGTGAGAAGTGCAGAGAAACACAGTAGCTGTAAGTAAAATTACTAGCAGTCTGCAAATGTATGACGTGCAGAGCAATACAGTACCTGTCAGCAAATGTACTAAATCTACAGATGTGAGAAGTGCAGAGCAATACAACCGCTGTCAGTAAATTTACTAGGAGTCTACAGCTGTGAAAAGCGCAGAGCAATGCAGCAGCTGTCAGTAAATTTACTAGGAGTCTACAGATGTAAGAAGTGCAGAGCAATGCAGCAGCTGTCAGCAAATGTACTAAATCTACAGATGTAAGAGGTGCAGAGCAATACAACCGCTGTCAGTAAATTTACTAGGAGTGAAGAAGTGCAGAGCAATACAGTAGCTGTCAGTAAATTTACTAGGAGTCTACAGATGTGAGAAGTGCAGAGCAATACAGTAGCTGTCAGTAAATGTACTAAATCTACAGATGTGAGAAGTGCAGAGCAATGCAGCAGTTGTCAGTAAATTTACTGTCTACAGATGTGAGAAGTGCAGAGCAATACAGCAGCTGTCAGTAAGTTTACTAGGATTCTACAGATGTGAAGTGCAGAGCAATACAGCAGCTGTCAGTAAGTTTACTAGGAGTCTACAGATGTGAAGTGCAGAGCAATGCAGCAGCTGTCAGTAAATTTCCTAGGAGTCTACAGATGTGAGAAGTGCAGAGAAATGCAGCAGCTGTCAGTAAATTTACTAGGAGTCTACAGATGTGAGAAGTGCAGAGCAATGCAGCAGCTGTCAGTAAATTTACCAGGAGTCTACAGATGTAAGAAGTGCAGAGCAATGCAGCAGCTGTCAGTAAATTTACTAGGAGTCTACAGATGTGAAGTGCAGAGCAATGCAGCAGCTGTCAGTAAATTTACTAGGAGTCTACAGATGTAAGAAGTGCAGAGCAATACAGTAGCTGTCAGTAAATTTACTGTCTACAGATGTTTGAAGTGCAGAGCAATGCAGCAGCTGTCAGTAAATTTACTAGGAGTCTACAGATGTGAGAAGTGCAGAGCAATGCAGCAGCTGTCAGTAAATTTACTAGGAGTCTACAGATGTGAAGTGCAGAGCAATGCAGCAGCTGTCAGTAAATTTACTAGGAGTCTACAGATGTGAGAAGTGCAGAGCAATACAGTAGCTGTCAGTAAATTTACTGTCTACAGATATTTGAAGTGCAGAGCAATGCAGCAGCTGTCAGTAAATTTACTAGGAGTCTACAGATGTGAAGTGCAGAGCAATGCAGCAGCTGTCAGTAAGTTTACTAGGAGTCTACAGATGTGAGAAGCGCAGAGCAATGCAGCAGCTGTCAGTAAGTTTACTAGGAGTCTACAGATGTGAGAAGTGCAGAGCAATACAGTAGCTGTCAGTAAATTTACTGTCTACAGATGTTTGAAGTGCAGAGCAATGCAGCAGCTGTCAGTAAATTTACTAGGAGTCTACAGATGTGAGAAGTGCAGAGCAATACAGTAGCTGTCAGTAAATTTACTGTCTACAGATGTGAGAAGTGCAGAGCAATGCAGCAGCTGTCAGTAAATTTATTGTCTACAGATGTGAGAAGTGCAGAGCAATGCAGCAGCTGTCAGTAAATTTACTAGGAGTCTACAGATGTGAGAAGTGCAGAGCAATGCAGCAGCTGTCAGTAAATTTATTGTCTACAGATGTGAAGTGCAGAGCAATGCAGCAGCTGTCAGTAAGTTTACTAGGAGTCTACAGATGTGAGAAGTGCAGAGCAATGCAGCAGCTGTCAGTAAGTTTACTAGGAGTCTACAGATGTGAGAAGTGCAGAGCAATACAGTAGCTGTCAGTAAATTTACTGTCTACAGATGTGAGAAGTGCAGAGCAATGCAGCAGCTGTCAGTAAATTTACTAGGAGTCTACAGATGTGAGAAGTGCAGAGCAATGCAGCAGCTGTCAGTAAATTTATAGTCTATAAATGTGAGAAGTGCAGAGAAATACAGCAGCTGTCAGTAAATTTACAGTCTGTAAATGTGAGAAGTGCAGAGCAATACAGTAGCTGTCATTAAATTAACTAGCAGTCAATTAGCAGCATCAGCTACAATAGAGCAGTACATACAACCCTTCCTTTGGCTGTATATACACTCCGTGCAGTCGGAGGACATTTCTTTGAACAGACGCTCAGTTTACCGCAGCAGTCAGACGTTTTGTTTAAAGGGAGAAGAATTTTAGGTGACTTTACAACTATTGCTAAATTTGGTAACAGGAATAAAGTTGCTCCCCATAAAGAAGAATGAATGTTGTGCTGCCTTTGAGATTTTCAATGTAATTTATATACCACTTTGACATTGTGTAGAAATATAACCTAGTAGGATCTTACACCAAAGAGATGAAGTAGGGGGCGTCATTCTGACAAATTAGTCAGAATTTGTGCCAGATTTAAATAACTTGAGCAGATACCACAATGCAGTGGGGTGTCCACATCTTCAAAGTGTTATATCTGGATCTGCATGTCAATAACTATGCAAAAACACATGCAGATTTACAATCAGACATGGAGAAACAGTTCTGCTGACAACTGTGCGGTCTGAACAGAGACCAGGTCTGCTTCCAATCTCCCACCATAGTTTGCTGTCAGTGAAGAGAAGGACCAACAGGTTGGATCCTAAGCTGACCCCTGGAGATGAGCGGTGCCACAGACCTGACAACTAGATATGAGTGAACTTGTGTTTTCAAGTTGGGCGTACAATGTTCAGGTTATCTAAGAATTCCGTTATGGATTCCACTACCCCGGACCATAACAGGGTTGCCAACCATCCAAAAATTTCTGGACAGTCCGTAAAAATAGGCGACTTTTTACCTGTGTCCAGGGGAGAAAAAAAATACACGTGTCTGATTTTTTTGAGACTGGTGGTTCATAACAAGATTAGGGTACTTTCACACTAGCGTTAGTGTGATCCGGCAGGCAGTTCAGTCGTCGGAGCTGCCAGCCGGATCCGCCGTTCAGTGTGACAACTGACAGCATTTGTAGACGGTTCCGGGTGCGGATCCGTCTACAAATGCATTGCAAGAACGGATCCGTCCCTCCACTTATCATGCGGATGGACGGATCGGTCTTGCAGTCTTTTTCACAGTTTTCCCGGTCTGCGCATGCGCAGACCGGAAGGACGGGTCCGTCCTTCAGTTGTTTCACAATGCCGGATCCGGCACTAATGCAAGTCAATGGGAATTAGTGCCGGATCCGGCATTCGGGCGACTGATCAGGCATTTTGGATGGACATAATACCGCAGCATGCTGCGTTATTATGTCCGGCCAAAACGCCTGACAGTGACTGAACGGAAGGCATACTGATGCAAACTGAACGGATTTCTATCCATTCAGAATGCATTGGGGTATGCCTGATCAGTTCTTTTCCGGCATAGAGCCCTTTTGACGGAACTCTATGCCGGAAAAGAATAACGCAAGTGTGAAAGTACCCTTATTTTGGTGGTAATTATCATTATTTTACATCTCACAGTAAATATTGATAATGAGTTCTTATTATATTGAGCTATAGAAATGTATTACTTATAATCTTTATCATTCATTATGGTTTTCCAATTTGTCCGTAAAAAATGTTGTCTGTCTGTGATTTCTGGATAAGTTGCCCAGACAAAAGAAAAATTCTGGTTGGCAACCCTGAACTTATGGTCCGTAGTAGCGGAATCCATAACTAAATTCTTAGATAACCCGAATCCTGTACACCGAACTTGAAAACGCAAGTTCGCTCAAAACTACTAACAACTGCTCATCCCCTTCCATTGAAATAACTAGCGTTCAGCAGAGCTGACCATACCTACACAGTTATAATAACCCTATTTAAGATCTGTCTCTCAGTGTCAACCCAATTACTGTTGTATCCCTATCCAGACTATTTCGGAGAACGTCAGTGATGCCAGGAGGACCTGATGTGATAATGCACAGATCTGACCACCACAGCCTGCACCAGAGCTAAGGTCACACGCCCCATCCCCCGGCTATACACACAAGACAAAGGAATGTCTTACCAGCTGTCCCTGGACACAGCATGCATCAGCCTGATGGCTGGAGCCAGGCAGGATCTCATTGTAGGGGATGGAGAGTGTCCTTCAGATACTGGGGGTCCTGGTGAGGGTTAGAGGGGTGGATCACTGATGTACTGGGCTCCTGGATGCAGGATCATAAGTGTCAGCAGCTCTCCTCAGTTATATACAGGAGCCTCCCCTCCATACACCCTCCCAGATCCTAAACACATAATGAATGAGAATTAGTAGACGGCATGTGATCCTCCCAGCAGTCGTGTGACTACAGGGGGTGGAGCCTAGACTGTCCCCCCCCCCCCCCCAGTAATTCCACAGAGACATGAAATGATACATGGATGTTGCAACAACGTGACAAGACAAGTGCGCTGGAAGAAGTTATGAGAGGAACTCCTTCAGCCTGTCTTGGATCGGTCACTAAATACATTGAAAGTCAATGAGTGATGGATCCGATTATTTAGGTTCCTAAAAAAAACGGATCCATCACCATGGACTTACACTGCTTTCAGTGCCGGAGCAGTTTGCCGTGGTTTTGTGTCTGGTCAATTGGCCGACTACAAAATTGCAAAAAAAAACATGTGGATTTTTTTTCGATTCTGGAGTTCGGTTGCGGCAAACATGAATCATTTTGCGACCCCATTCATTTCCATGACTGCACTGCTACACTTGGGTGTGCGACACGTGCCCAAAATCACTGTGTAGCCATACCCTAAGCCTCTCCAACTCCATGAAAATCACAAACACAGAAAAACGGTGCTGGAGAAAAGTTCCCTATTTTTACAGACTGTCCAGGAATTTACGGACCGTTAACAATTCTGCGACTGAAAAATTATCTCTTCTGAAAATTAAGCAAATCGACCACATATTGGAGCATTCCTAAAAATGACTGGTTCCCTATAGAACACTGCATGTCAAGTCCAGCACTTGTTTTCCGCTTCTGATTCATTTTCCCAGTTCTCTACTATGTGACTCCCTGCTCCAGGATCTGACAGGATCTTATTCCTATATTCTGAAGACATTAAGGCCCCTTTCACACGAGCGAGTTTTGCGCGCGGGTGCAATGCATGACGTGAACGCATAGCACCCGCACTGAATCCTGACCCATTTATTTCAATGGGTCTGTGTACATGAGCGTTTTTTTTTTCACGCATCAGTTCTGCATTGCGTGAAAAACACAGCATCCTATATATTCTGCGTTTTTCACGCAGCCCTGGCCCCATAGAAGTGAATAGGGCTTCAGTAAAAACGCATTGCATCCGCAAGCAAGTGCAATGCGTTTTTCACTGATGGTTGCTAGGAGATGTTGTTTGTAAATCACGCACGTGAAAAACGCATCAAAACCCATTGCACCCGCGTGGAAAAAACTGAACAACTAAACGCAATCGCAGACAAACTGACTGAACTTGCTTGCAAAATTGTGCGAGTTTCCTTGAACGCACCCAGAGCCAATCTGTATCCGTTGTGTGAAAGAGGCCTAAGGCCTAATTCACACGTCCGTAGTGTGTTTTGCGGAAACACGGATCCGCAAAACACGGACGGCTGTAATGTGCATTCCTCATTTTGCGGACCGCACATTGCTGGCACTATATAGAGAATGCCTTTTCTTGTCCGCAATTTTTGCGGAAACGGAAACACGGATGCGGAAACACGGATGCGGACATCACATAGTGTGCTGTCCACATCCATTCCTGCCCCTTTGAAATTAATGGGTCTGCAACCCTTCCGCAAAATTGCGGATGGGATGCGGATCCATTTTGCGGACGTGTGAATTAGGCCTAAGGGTATTGTCTACTCTTTATTAGGTGATGGCCTATCCTCAGGTGATAGATAATCAGTGGGGGTCTGACGCCCCGCACCCAGGTCGATTAGCTGTTTGGCAATAGTTCCAGGGCTGGAGCTATTGTCTAACAGCTGATCAGGGAGGGTTTGGGGTGCGGGCACACTGCCAATCATGAGGATAGGCCATCATTTAATAAAGAGTGAACAATACCTTTAAAGGGGTTAGTAAAATATATTATGACTTAGGACTCACGCACACGAACCGTGCCGTCCAGGCTGTGCACTGGGGACCACAAATTGTGGTCCCCAATGCAAAAGCACCGTCCGTGTGGCCTGTGCTGACCGATGTAGACCCATTCAACTCAAAAAGGTCCACAATCTGTCCGCACCGCATAGAAATAGAGCATGTTCTGTTTTTTTTGCAGTGCGGAGGCACGGACCAAAATGCCACAGAAATGCTCCGTAGTGCTTCAATGGCCTTCCTCTCCGTATCTTCCATTCAAGTCAATACGTAAGTAATGCGTAAGTGATACGGTGTGCACACGTTGCCCGTATGTTGCGGACCCATTGTTTGCGAGCCGTAATACAGTCACAGTGGGCACACGCTCGTATGCATGAGCCCTTATGCTCACGATAGGTCATCAGTATCTGATCTGCAGTGCGGTGCGACATCCAGGATCCCCGTCAGTCAGCTGTTAGAAGAGGCCTTGAGCGCTGCAGCCTCTTCCTAGGCCAGTGACGTCACTGTACATCGGTCACGTGGCCTAGTTAGAGCTCCACCCCATTCAAATCAATGGTGTTGAGCTGCAATACTAAACACTGCCACTATACAATGTACGGCGCTGTCCATGGAACAGCTGAAACAGCTGATCGACGGCGATGCCAGGATTTGGACCCCACCGATGTGATAATAATGACCTATCCTGAGGATAAGTCATCATTATCTTTTCCAGGATAACCCCTTTAAGGATTCCTTCAGAAGCTGCAGATTTTGTTGCAGAAATGTTTTGTGTCTGACAATCACTTCCATTCACCTGAATGGGGCTTAGAGAAATCCATGCGCTTCCCACCACAACAGCCCCATTCAGATGAATGGAACAGATTTTCAGCTGCAGAGATTGAGACAAAAGCTGTCAAGTGTGAAGGCAGCCTAACAGTAAACGTCTCCTGATCACCCCCAGCCCCTCCAGTACAATTCAATGAAGAATGAGAATAAATGAATGGACACCGAAAAGGAACCAGTCCCATAGAAATACACAATACTATATACCAGGCATCCTCAAACTGCGGCCCTCCAGATGTTGTAAAACTACAACTCCCAGAATGCACTGCTGTAGGCTGATACCTGTAGGCTGTTCAGGCATGCTGGGAGTTGTAGTTTTGCAACAGCTGGAGGGCCGCAGTTTGAGGATGCCTGCTATATACAGTAATAATAATTCACTTGCCATCCATGGGATTTGCTAAATGTCATATCATTAGATCTTTCTGGGTTCTCCCTCTGCAGAGTCATAGTACATGGCCATAGGTGCTCAGCATAACCTCTGCACAGAGGCACATAAAGGAGACAGTCTCCCCTATAAGTAGTGCTATCTGCCAGGACTTCTGTGAGTGCCATACAGGCATGGGCGTAGCTATAGGGTGTGCAGGGGTAGCAGTCGCTACCGGGCCCAGGAGCCTGAGGGCGCCCAAAGACCCTTGTGCCGTAAAGGAAGACACACAAAGCACTGAGGGAAGGGGGCCCAAGCTGAACTCTTGCACCAGGGCCCATGAGCCGTTAGCTACGCTCCTGCATACAGGGTACATGCACACAGCACTGTAGTCCATGCAGACTTTCCACATCGATTCTCACTGCATTTCTGCACCAAAATCCATATTACTTGTGGATTGTTTTGCGGATTTGCCCCAAATCTCCCCCTTTCCATTGCAAAGGGTTAAATCTGCACTTAAAATCCAAACAATTGATATACTGCGGAGTTTCAAAAACAGCAGCGCGGGTCAATTGGTGTGCAGAAAAATTTTGCACCGTGTAGATGAGGTTTGAAAATATTATCCACAACTGATTTGCATTTTTTGTGGGTAGGATGCGGACCCATTCACTTCAATGGGGCCGCAAAAGATGCTGACAGTGCACCGCCTGCTTTCTGTGTGTGCGTCTACGTCCACGGCTCCTGCAAAAAAAATAAAACATGTCCTATAGTTGTCTGTTTTATAGACAAGAATAGAACTGTTCTATAGATGGCAGGGCGTTCTCAAAAATGCAGAACACCAGGCGCCATGTGCATGAGCCCTAATTAGCAGGTGCTTTATCACTTTATCATTATATACACTATGTGCACATATCCCTAAGGCTACGTTCACACGACGACAAATAGGGCACAACTTCACTGCAACATTTGTCGCGCGACATTTTGTCGCACACAATGTCGCGCGACAATTTTTATAATGGGAGTCTATGGTGTCGCATTGCGACATGCGACATGCTGCGACAATAGTGCGACTTTTTGTCACGCGACAAATGTCGTCGTGTGAACGCAGCCTTAAAGTCTAATAGACTGGAGGGCTGTACGCACCCATGTGCACGAGGCCTGACTCTCACTGTGCTGAGGACAGAATTCTCAGGAAGATCATAAGACAAAAGTTATAAAATCTGCTGCTGTCATATTTATTTTTTTCTAATTAGAAGAATTTCCTCATTTTCTCTCTCTGCTCCATCTTCTGCTTCTTTCACCTTATATTCCAGTTTTGTGCTGGATTATCAGATGGCAAATTGTGTCCCCATGATTTTATGACACAGACAGATCCATCATTATGCAGTCTTCTCCTGCATAATGGAAACGGGACGGATCCGTTTTGCAGCACATAGACTTCTATTATGATGGAATGAATAACGGAATGCCTCTAAAGGCATTCCGTCATAAGATTGCGTGATGGTCCGCGGGAACAGAATCCATAACGCAATTCACCTTTTACCAGTAAGCAAATTAATTTCATACCGGAAATTCGCTCATCTCTAGTGGTCGGCATTTTGCAGCCAAGTATAGGACATGTTCTATCTTTTTGCAGAACGTACATACAGAGGTGGAAAGCACATGGATCATGGGTCCGCAAAAAAGAATGCAGACAGCTATTCGCAGATCGCAAAACGGATACAGTCATGTGCATGAGGCTTTAGAAGCGACATTTCAGTCAGTATATGTAATAGTAATAAATTGTCCAGTAGGTGGCCCTGTTCAACTGAAGTCTACTGGAGTTGAGTTTTTTTTTCCACTGTATTTTTCAAATTTTAGGATTTATTTATTATACTGACTTATTTAGCGCTACTATATTCTGCAGCGCTTTACAGACATTAGCATCGGGCTGTCCCCAATGGGGCTCACAATCTAAGTTTTCTATCGCTATATGTAATATAAAGATTGCATCCAGCTCACCTCGACGGCATGCATGTATCCCTAGTGACTCGGAACAAAGACAGGCACTTGTATGAATTCAAAAAAATTTATACAAGTTGAAGCTGCTGCCTACCATGTGAACATGTTTGTACCTTCATGTTATGGATTTCCATTAAAAGGAAGATTTTATGCAAAGAATACCTTTGGTGCTGGAACTACCAATTTTTTTTTTTATTTCCTATCGCTATGGCCCCTTTCACACGGGCGAGTTTTCCGCGCGGGTGCAATGTGTGACGTGTACGCACTGCACCCGCACTGAATCCGGACCCATTCATTTCTATGGGCTGTGCACATGAGCGTTGATTTTCACGCATCTCTTCTGCGCTGCGTGAAAATCGCAGCAAGCTCTATATTGTGCGTTCTTCACGCAACGCAGGCCCCATAGAAGTGAATGGGGCTGCGGGAAAATCGCAAGCATCCGCAAGCAAGTGCGGATGCAGTGCGATTTTGCCGCATGGTTGCTAGGAGATGGGGACCCAATCTTTATTATTTTCCCTTATAACATGGTTATAAGGGAAAATAATAGCATTCTTTTAATACTGAATGCTTAGTAAAAGGACAATTGAGGGTTAAAAATAAAAAAAAATTAACTCACCTCCTCCAATTGATCATGTAGGTGCCATCACCATCCTGTGATGGACCATGTGATAAGCTCAGTGACATCACCACAGGTCCTTTACCCACAGCTGAAGAGAGAACAGGAGACTGGCACCTACGCGATCAATTGGAGGAGGTGAGTTAATTTTTTTTTATTTTTAACCCTCAATTGTCCTTTTACTAAGCATTCTGTATTAAAGAATGCTATTATTTTCCATTATAACCATGTTATAAGGGAAAATAATAAAATCGACATAACACCTAACCCAAACCCGAACTTCAGTGATGAAGTCCGGGTTCGGTCTGGGCACTAAACATGATGATTTTTCGCCCTTGTGAAAGAGGCCTATGTCTTTGGAGTGTGGGAGAAAAAAGGAGGAAACCCACGCAAACACGGGGAGAACATACAAACTCCATGCGGATGTTGTCCTTGGTTGGATTCGAACCCAGGACCCCAGCGCAGCAAGGTACCAGTGCTAACCACTGAGCCACATTACATGCAAATTTTCAACAGGTAAGGGGGAGGTGGGGGTCATGTTTGCCAAAAGAAGTTGTCTATGAGAGTCTTGACTATTATAGACTTACTGCTCTGAAGAAACCCGAAGTGGCGGCAGCTCGGCCTGAAGCTTGCCTTCTCTGGTACCTGAGTAGCCAATCACAGAGTCTATAGAATCGTGAGAGATGCAACTAACAGACAAGTCCTTGCGCCAGATTGACCATTCTTTAGTGTGTGAAGGAATGGTCTTGCAGCGGTAACAGCATGTGCTAATTTCTCACAGGTAAGGCTACTTTCACACTTGCGGCAGAGGAATCTGGCAAGCAGTTCCGTCGCCGGAACTGCCTTCCGGATCCGTCAATCTGCATGCAAACGGAAAGCAAATGCATTGCAAGAACGGATTCATCTCTCCGTTTGTCATCCGGAGAAACGGATCCGTTATATAAATTTTTTCACATTTTTAAAGGTATGCGCATGCGCAGATCGGAAGAATGGATCCGGCAATGCAGTATTTTTAATGCCGGATCCGGCACTAATACAGTCCTATGTGAATTAATGCCGGATCTGGCATTATAGCAAGTGTTCCGGCATTTTGGATGGAGATAAAACCGTAGCATGCTGCAGTATTATCTCCGTCTAAAACGCCGTACAGTGACTGAACTGAAGACATCCTGAACAGATTTCTCTCCATTCTGAATGCATTAGGAGAAAACTGAAGCGTTTTTTTTCCGGTATTGAGCCCCGACGACGGAACTCAATGCCGGAAAATAAAAATGGTAGTGTGAAAGTACCCTAAGTCCTCACTAGATCATCTGTTCTTTAGGACCCAGTTACACAACTGTATGGTTGCCGTTAGGGATGAGTGAATGGAATTCTGGTGAAACATCTGAAGTCGATTCACATAAAACTTTGTTAGAATACTGTATGAAGCGAGAGCTCCGTACAGTATTAGAATGTATTGGCTCGGATGATCCGAAGTTATTACTTCGCGAAGTCTCGTGAGACTTCGGGTAATAACTTCAAAAATGAATTTCTACTGTAAAAAAAACTTTTATCAAACTCTGGTTCGGTTCCAAGTGGTACCTTGGAAGCCATGTGACTGGTGAGCGTCCTAGAAAAAGCTGGAGCTACTGGGAGCGGCACTGCCTTCTCTAACAGTTGATCGGCAGAGGTCCGTCCCCTAACGATCAGATACTGATGACCTACCCAAGTCAGCAAGGCCACCTGCACACCGTGGCTGGTGAACTCACATAAGATGAGCAAGAATTTCTGTGTGGATTTATGTGCGTTTATGTCTTATGTCTTATTGCGGTTATTGCTGAAATCCGCAGCTAAAACCGCAAACATAATTGACATGCTATTTATTTTCAAAACCGCAATGCAGGTCAATGTCCACACAGAAAAAAAAACTGCAACGTGTACATGGGATTTAAGTAGAGTTGAGCAAACTTGAATTTTAAGTTCGGCGTCCAAAGTTCGGGTTGGGGTTATCGAAGCATCCTGTTATGGATTCCGCTACCACGGACCATAACGGCATTTGGAATCCATAAGGGGAATCTTCAATAAACCCGAACCTTGGACAACACTAAGGACCTGGGTGATGTCACAGTCATGTGATCAGTGCAGGGGTTGTGGCTCAGTACTGGATTGGATAAGAGGTTCTCAGGGCTTTTAATACTGATTAGATCGGCAGTGATCCGATACCCTGCTCCTCCGATGATCAGCTGTATGAAGGGAAGGCATGCACAGTGTGCATGTGCCATCTCCCTTCTCTCTTCCTGCTCACTGCTGTATGTCTATGGCAAAGCAGCAGTGATCAGGAAGCGAGACAGCACGTGCACACTGCGTGCACCTTCCCTTCATACAGCTAATCGTCGGAGGTGTCGGATCTGATATTGATGACCTATCCTGAGGGCTACATTTATGTATCATCAGCATAAAAGTGATACTGAAAACCATGGAACTTCTTAAGCTATCCTAGGTCAAAGGTGTAGATTGAGAAGAGTAGGGGTCCTAGGACAGAGTCTTGAAGGACATCAAGTGAGAGGGGGCAAGATAAGGAGGTGGTGTGCGAGTGGTTGACACTAAATGTGCGGTTTGTGAGGTATGAGGTGATCCAGGAGAAGGCCAAGTCTGTGATGCCAAGGGATGATGGATACTGTAACAGAAGAGAGTGGTCAACTGTATCAGAGGCAGGGAACAGGTCGAGGAGAAGGGGGACATGGTAATGTAATTTGGCTTTGGAACTTAACAGATCGTTGGTGACTTCGGGTGGTTTCAATTGAATGGTGTGGTTGGAAGCCAGAATGCAGTTAATCATAAAGGGAGTAGGAAGAGAGATGGATATATGCAGATCTTATCCCTATCTTAAACCCCTATTAGGCAGAAAGATGCCAAGAGTGTCTGTCCTTTTAATGGTCACCAGGATGGTCTACTTAGAGCTACACCGGAAAGTGCTGTTGCTGCACCTTTGTATATACAGCCATATACAGTGGGCCCAGTTCTACTAATGTGTGTGCACCTAGAACTGGTCTAAAAAGTGGAGAAGTTTTTGCCAAAGTTTGGTGCAACTAGCGTTTCTTCAATTTGTTCCTCTTTTCTTGACGGAAAAGGGGCTGTGACCTTATGTGAAGGGGTGGAGATTCACATGAAAGGGGATGTGGTCTCAGATGCGCCGTTTTATGCCAATATTGTGGCACATTGAGCTGCAATACCAAGCACACATATCCAATTGCTGTGCTTGTTATTCTGGGAGGAGGCTGCAGCACTAACAGGAGCACCACAGCCTCTTCAAAAAGCTGATCAGCAGTGGTCCCATAAGTCAGACCCCACCAATCACATACTGATGACCTTACCAGACAACACTTGGACAACCTCTTTAAAAACACTGGGCAGGAACATTTGATATATCTACCCCTATATGCCAGAAACTAGCATTAAAATGTTGCAAATTTGGGGCACTCTCCACTTCGGCAAAATGTTGTGACTTTTGGGGGATTTTGCACCCAACTCACCTCTTTTCCAAAAACGTAGGCAGAGTGGGGAGGTGAGCATTGCTAGCCTGGCACTTTTATCATAATCTACACCAGAAAACTGGCATAGATTATTCCAAAAAGCTACATCAGAATCCTTGCTGGGGCAGATTTCAGTTCTGGCACACAGACCTGCATAGATGCACCACAGTTACTAAGCATCATGTGTAGTGTACGGGAGTTGTGATGCCCGACACTACAGAAGGGTCACTTGAGTGCTGTTCGTTCCCCTCATTTATGGGGAGGTTGGTATAAGTCATTGTCATAAACTGCAATGTAGTGTGATGCTATGTACTTCCCTGTTACTGTGTTATTGCCATGTGCAGGCCTACTAGGGGTGTCATCCCAGCTTTAGCCATTAGATGGAGCTAGGGAGCCCTAGTATATATATAGGCCCAGTCAGGGGAAGGAAGGGGAGTCAAGTCCAGGCCTTGAGCTTGTCCAGTGGAGTCCAGGCCATGAGCCTGTGAAGGCAGTGCAGGCCTGGAGCCTGCAGACTAGGAGAGGGCACTGCAGTCCCTGTAACCGGGTTCCAGATCTAAGTCAGCACCTACAGAAGCAGGATCATCACTGTAGCCAGCCTAAAGAAGCTGAGGAAAGGCAGAGCAGAAGTCAGTAAAGCAAGAGGTACTACAGATACCAGAGGAGGTACTTGATAATTACAATTCCAAGGATATACGCCAGATTTAGGGCATTGGGGCCTTGGAGGATAGTTTCCCTGTTCCAGGATCAGTCAGGTAGATAGTGCAAGCCGCCTGTACTGCAATAGTCCTGTGCTTTACCCTCTGTGAATCACCTTGCTATGTAGGAGCCTGCCATATGTGAACTGTAACCTATAACCTGCTAAACCAACCGTCTTCTAAGGAACTGCGCTTCCATCCATGTGTGTGCATGTATACTGTCCAAGCTTCAGTAAAGTTCAAGTTCTGTTTTATTGCAACGTGGTTCCTCAATTATTCCTACTATCAACAAACAGTGTGCCACCGTTAATTGGCACTGGCGTCACAAACTCTACCTATAACTACCTGTCCTAAAAGAAGAACCAGAGAGTCGGCCTGTCCCAGGTTAGTGCTCATAACTGCACTACAACACCCAGGAACACTATTGAACCCTAACTTGAGTATGCTGCACCTCGATTATGGCACATTGGACACCAGATGGGATTAAGATCGGCTTGTAAAATGGCAGTCTTAATAAATGTCCCCCTATGCAGTCCACAGATTAAAAAATAAAAAATTATATGATGAAAGTGAACCTCCCATAAAAAAGCAAAACAATAAAAACCCAAAACAGTCATATATTGCTTGTTAATATGTTAAAAAATGAGCGGAAATTTCCTGTTAATTGCTCCATTCAATACTGTAATGTTTTGGCGCTTGTTTACCTAATTACCACCATCTGGCATTGGTATTTTGCCAAGACTCTTACTGACCAAGCAAAATTGAATAGGATGTGCACACAACCTAATAAAAGAGGCAATAAACATGGATTGTTTAGGTTTTATGCATTTAATAAAATGTTATGAGTACAATTTAATTATTATATTGGTTTAATGTGCTTGTTCTGTCTTTATACACAGTCTGACATACAGCATAAACCTTTCCTGTCTAAGGCTACTTTTACACTAGCGTTTTTGCTGGATCCGGCAGGGTTCATCAAAAATGCTTCCGTTACTGATAATAAAACCATGAAAGTAAATACGTGAAAATAAATTAAAATAAATCTATTTGAAAATGGCACATAATATGGCCATGTAGACAGTGACTCAGCTATTTAGTCGAGTCGACCTACAGGTGTGTATGGGATTTATATCCACCTGCAGGTAAATCAAAGATGCACATGGGTATTGTCAATACAAGAATAATAATATCCCCCCAAGGAAATCTGACATCAAGAACTGAGTATAGAGCAATCACATCAAGAAAGGCAGAGTACATAATATAATATTGTAACAGAGGCTGAGTACATATTACTAGCAATAAAGGCTGGGTACAGATTTAGGCGTAAAGTGCTGGGTACATAAGATTTACATCAGTAAGCGGAGTATAAAGAGTACCATTATCAGGGGCTAATGATAGCTGAATCAGGAGCTGAATATACTGAATACATGTAGGGGCAAGTTCCTATGCTTCACCAAAGGGCTTTGTGGAAGCATAGGACCTTGTGCCTTTAAAACCAAAAAGAGTGGCTAAATAAGAGAACAGCGGGAGGAAAGTGCTAGAAATCAGAAAGGGCACAGTTGTAGGATCGCATAGTATTAGGTTCTTATCTATAATTCTTGGCATGTTGGTGTGTGCAATCCCTTGTCTATCTGTGTGGCTGGTGACCTGTTAAATAGGGTCAGTAGGTGGGCGTTGCTGGCATGCTGACAGGGTGGCCAATCCGGGCGGCATGGGATAAATTAAGTGATCAGGTGGCGCATTCCATTAAGGGTGATGCCGCCACCTCGTGCGATGGTTCCCCGGCGTCCAGCGCTTACCTTGCCGGAAGTTTGGGGCGGAGACAAGGCAGAAAGGCTGCGATCTTGTATGCGCATGCGCGCATGTAGTAGCGGCGGCCATCTTGGAAGTGGGCAAATGCACACAACTGTATAAGGGCTTCACAGGGCAGTAAGTAACGTGTGCTAAGTGATGTTTCTATCTGTTATTAGTCGATAAGAGTGGATGGGTTAGTCCAAATACCCCAATTAATATGGAGGTGGTCGTGCCAGTGCGCCCTCCTTGTGTGAAGATAATGATATGTGTGCCCTAAGGGGTAGAAAGAAGATATGTAGAACAGGACAGAGATCCTGTAGATGTCCAATTAAGGCATTATGTGGAACAGAACAGTGTGTTGAGTTAAATACAAAAATATAATAAGTATTGAAGCAACACTGTCTACATGGTCATATTATGTGCCATTTTCAAATAGATTTATTTTCATGTATTTACTTTCATGTATTTATACATCATGTAAGTGACATTTTCATTTCTTTTCATCACATTTATAAGTCTGATGAAGGGCATAAGAATCGCCCGAAACGTTGCTACTATTATATAATTATGCAATCCGGCTAAATAAACTCACACTTGCAAAGAATCTCTTAGTGTGCTGTCAAACTTTATATGAAGTTTCTTTGTAATTCCTGAAGAAGAGACGGGGATATCAATTTTGACGAGCACCCTATATATACAGCCAAACATTGGGTTGAGTGCTGTGGTCCTTCTCTGAACGTCACTGATAATAAAACTATCTGTATCCGTTATGAACGGATCCGGTTGAATTATCTTCAACATACCCAAGACAGATCCGTCACGAACTGCACTGAAAGTCAATGGGGGACGGATCCGTTTTCTATTGTGGCAGATTGTGTCGGAGACGGATGCTCCACATCCCAGGACGGAATGCATGCTGCGGTTTGCTCTCCGGTATGAGAATGTATTTTGGATCATCCCATTCTGTTCAGTTATGTTTTGTCGCCATTTACCATGAATGGGGACAAACCGAAAGCGTTTTTTTGCGGTATTGAGACCTTATGACGGATCTCAATACTGGAAAATAGAAATGCAAGTGTGAAAGTAGTCTTACTTGTTTATTGGTTAACAGGTTGTATATATGTGATTGTATATGATTGATTGGTAAAACTACAAGAATACAAATAGCATGTATAAGTATTAAATAGTGTTGATCGATCACCCAAGTGCTTGGGTGCTCAGGCCGAACACATCGGGATGCTCGTGTGCTCTAACGAGCACCCGAGTATAATGGAAGTCAATGGGAGAACCCGAGCATTAAACCAAGCACTCCCTGCTCTGAAGAAGGGACGGTGCCTGGTTAATAGGAAAAGTTAGGAAATTGATGGAAACTCCACCGAAATGGTTCTGGAACAGCATGGGGAGGATGTCTGGATGCATCCTGGACTCCCAGGTTGCTGCTGGGAACGATGTTGTCCGAGTAGTACACCACTGTTACAGACTGGCAATAATATGCACAAAACCAAAGATAAAAAACGATTTTAGAGGAAAAATTGTTAGGAAACATTCTTTCCTGCATTTTTACTTGTATATAAAGTGCAAGTGCTGCCAAAAATTACAAGCAAGAGGCACTCCGATACAACCTGTATTTAACATAAAGGAGGGCTGCCAAAATCTACAAGGAACCGGCACTCCAATACATCCTTTGTTACACATAAAGGAGGGCATCATACACACCTTTGAAAATATGTGATTGACCCTCAAAAACATTTGGAGCAAGGGCCTGCCGATCTGACCATCTAAAACAATAGGGGTAAAGGTCTGCTGCTGAACTGACCATCAAAACATAAGGGGTGAGGGTCTGCTGCTAAACTGACCATCAAAAACATTAGGGGTGAGGGTTTGCTGCTTAGCTGACCATCAAAAAAATTATGGTTGAGGGCCTGCTGCTGAGCTAACCCTCTAAAAAATGATATGCGAGGGCCTGCAGGTGAGCTGACCCTGTAAAACATTATATGCGAGGGCATATATGCAATGGCATTATATGCAATGAATAAGCATGTTGATATGATGGAAGAGAAGGAGGAGGATGAGAAAAGAAAGATTCAACCATATACCTTTTTTTTGTGGTGGAAGGGGTGCATGGGAATACAGTGTATTCAGTACATTATAAACAACACATTTAAAGTTCCTTTATGTTCATCAGCTTTCCTCTGGTGGAGTCGAGAAGTCAGGGGCAATCCAGGCCTTGTTCATTTTTATAAAAGTCAACCTGTCAGCATTTTCAGTTGATGGGCGGATACGCTTATCTGTTATAATGCCACCAGCAGCACTAAATACCTGCTCAGACAAAATGCTGGCGGCAGGGCAGGCCAGCACCTCCAAGGCGTAGAGCGCCAGTTCGTGCCACATGTCCAGCTTGGACACCCAGTAGCTGTAAGGAACTGAGGGATCATTGAGGACGCTGACACGGTCTGCTATGTATTCCTTCACCATCTTCCAAAACTTTTCCCTCCTTGTGACAGTAGGCCGCGCATCAGGGGAGGATGCTGGCGGGGTGTCATGAAACTGTCCCAGGCTTTGGAGAGTGTTGCCCTGCCTCTGTTGAAACTGCTGTTGCCCAAGGAACTACGGACTCTGCCGCCAGCGTTGTTAGATTTAAATTTTTGAGCAATTTTTCAACAAGGACCTTCTGGTATTGCACCGTTTTGCTCATCCTCTTCACCAGAGGAATGAGAGATGAGTTCTCTTTGTAGCAGGGGTCGAGAAGGGTGAGCAACCAGTAATCTGTGTTGTCTAAAATGCGTATAAAGCGCAGTCGTGGGAAAGGCAGCCTAACATGAAGTCAGCCATGTGTGCCAGAGTACCAACAGGCAAGAGTTCGCTGTCGTCATCAGGAGGATGACTCTCAATCTCCTCATCCTCTTCTGCCCACCCACGCTGAACAGATGGAATCAAACTTCCATGGGTACTACCCTCTGTACCGGAGGCAATCGTCTCCTGCTCCTACTCTTTATCGTCCAATTCACGCTGAGAAGACTAACTGGGGGTGGTCTGGCTATCACCCTGTGTAATGTCTTCCCCCATTTCCACCTCTTCCACATGTAAACTGTCGTCCTTAATTGTGATCAGCGAGCGTTTGAGTAGACACAGAAGTGGAATGGTTACACTGATAATAGCGTTATCGCCGCTCACCATCTGTGTTGATTCCTCAAAGTTTCTTAAAACCTCACAGAGGTTAGACATCCATGCCCCCTCCCCGCTTGTGAAGAGCGGAAGCTGACTGGAAAGGCGACAACCATGTTGCAGCTGGTATTCCACTGCTGACCTCTGCTGCTCACAAAGCCTGGCCAACATGTAGAACGTCGAGTTCCAGCGCATGCTCACGTTGCATAACAGCTGGTGAGTTGGCAATTTCAAGCGCTTCTGCAGTGTTGACAGCCGGCTGAAGCTGTCAATGACTTGCGGAAATGTGCACACACGCGGCGCACCTTCACCAGTAATTCAGGGAAATTAGGGTAGGTTTTAAGAAACCGCTGAACCACTAAGTGGGCTAGGCATGGGATGTGTGTGAGCCTGCCGAGTTCCAAAGCTGCCAAGTTACGGCCATTATCAGACAAAACCATGCCTGGTTGTAGGTTGAGTGGCGAGAGCCACAGCTCAGTTTGGTTTCTTATCCCCTGCCACAGCTCTGCGTCAGTGTGCTGTTTGTTCCCTAAGCATATCAGCTTCAGCAGGGCCTGTTGCCGCTTCCCCACTGCAGTGCTACACCGCTTCCAGCTACCGACTGATGGCTGACTGGTGCTGCACGCCGATAATTCGTAGGTGGAAGTGAAGGAGGAGGAGGCAGAGGAGGAGAAGTGGGGGTTGGAGCCACTAACGTAGGTGCTGGCGGAAACCCTGATCGATGTAGGGCCCACAATCCTTGGGGTCAGTAGCACCTGTGCCATCCCAGGGTAGGACTCGCTCCCGGCCTCCAAAATGTTCACCTAGTGTGCCGTCAGGGAAATGTAACGTCCCTGGCCAAATGCACTTGTCCATGTGTTCGTGGTTAAGTGGATCTTCCCAGTAACTGCATTGGTCAAGGCACTTGTGAGGTTACAGGACACATGTTGGTGTAAGGCGGGCACGGCACACCTTGAAAAATGGTGGCGGCTGGGGACTGCGTGACGCGGGGTGGCCGCCGTCATCAGGCTGCGGAAGGCCTCAGTGTCCACAAGCCTAAATGGCAACATTTCCAGGGCCAGTAATTTGGAAAGCTGCGCATTTTGTGCTATGGCCTGTGGGTGGCTGGTATTTGCTCTTGCGTTCAAATGCCTGGGGTAAGGACATTTGGACGCTGTGCTGGGACAGGGAAGTGGATGTGGTCGCTGATGGTGCTTGCGAAGGTCCAGGTGCAGAGCGGGAGGCATCCGGGACTGCACCTTCAACAGTGAATGATTATTTTTTTGTTCTCTGGCAGCAGGCACAGTTTCAACGCACCCAGGGCTACGGCCTCTGCGTGCACCATCAGCATCACGGCCACTTCTCCGTTCCTTACCGCTCGCCTCCTTCATTTTAAATGTTATATATGCTTGAAAGTATGTTACAAGTACAGTAGCGTAGGATTTTAAAGTGTACGCACAAAAAATGTAAACAGGTATTTGGGATGTGGAAACGTCACACAGGACATATCCCAGGGGCGTAGCATGGGGGGGGGGGGCGGGGGGCTGTTGCCCCAGCGCCACACTGCAGGGGGGCGCTGGCCGGCCACTGTGGATTTTTTTTTTCTACATAACTAGGGTCGAGGGGAAACGACGTTCCTGCACTCTTTTCATGGCAGGAACGCCGTTCCAGTTCAGGGCAAAAGGACCAGGAAGCAGTGAAGGCTTTGTACTCACCGCTTCCTGGTCCTCGGCTGTCAGCTATAAAGACTGCGGACAGGAGTGAGTCGCTCTGTGACGTCACGCTTTGCGCAGGCAGCCTTCACAGCACAGCCACCAGCAGAAGGAGGAGCAGCGTCCAGGAGCAGGAGAGGGTAAGTGTTTTTTTTATTTATTTTTTATATATTTTATGAGCTGGTGAGAGGCACTGACTCTGACGGGGCTAGGTGAGAGGCACTGACTCTGACTGGGGGCTAATGGAGAGGCACTGGGGGCTAATGGAGAGGCACTGGGGGCTAATGGAGAGGCACTGGGGGCTAATGGAGAGGCACTGGGGGCTAATGGAGAGGCACTGGGGGCTGGTGAGAGGCATTGGGGGCTAATGGAGAGGCACTTGGGGCTGATCAGGGTGTTTACCTGTTTCTTCAGTATAGTATTGAGGAGCACAGCAGCACAATATTGGGGGTAGTAGGATGGTTTGTCCAGAAGATGGGAGGATGAGTCGTAAACTAAGATTTTTTTGTTAAACTGCAGAGATGAGAAATGGCTGAAAAATGGCGGTCTGGTCTCAAAGGAGAAGATGAGGAAATAAAACATCTACATCAAAGGAGACGTCACTGGATGTAAGATGTATGGGGCGCTGTATTACCCTGTATGTTTTGTAGCGATGGGGGGTGGATATAGAATTTGGCCAACACTGTAGCAGCTCGGCCCCAGACTTCAGGTCACACTGTGCGTGTTCTGAATTCTGGAGGCTCACACCCATCTACTACATTATCTGTACTCAGAGAGTTATAACTGTTTTATCTGTGGGGTTACATATGACTGCAGGTGATATCTACTACATTATCTGTAAAAAAAAAAAGGGGTGTGGGCGCAATACTTGGTTTGCCCCGGGTGCTGGCAACCCACGCTATGCCACTGACATATCCTGCAGATAATGTCAATGCTGTCACCAGCAGCTAATAAAAAATTACAGGGAATGTCACAGGCATTTGGGATCAGGACAGGGGCGGACTGAGAACCCTCAGGGCCCCCGGGCAAAATAAATCAAGGGCCCCCTTCCAGGCCCCACCCATGCCCTACCTCCAGCCCATGTTATACCTCCAGCCACACCTATATCCCGCCTCCACTACCTGGTCACACCGCCATCGTTATGCCTCTGATCCCATCACTACAGAAATACAGGGCACTTACCTATTGTCCAGTGACGTCTTCTTTGATGTAGATGTTTTCTGTCCTCGTCTTCTCCTTTCAGACCTTCAGACCAGACCGCCATGTTGTCGCCATTTTCCATCTCTGCAGTTTAAAAAAAAAAATCTTAGTTTACTACTTTTCCATCATCCTCCCATCTTCTGGACAAATCATCCTACTACCCCCAATACTGTGCCGCTGTGCTCCCCAATACTACACTGCAGAAACAGATAATACCCCTGGTAATACTAGTACCACACAGAGCCCCCCATATAAAATACCCATTCTTTGTGGCCTCAGTAGAAGCCCCCATAGTGCCCCATAATAATGTGCCAGTAACACGTGCCTCTCCATGCCACCACATGTGCCAGTAATAAGTGCGTATCTTGTGCTTCCCCCCATGTGCCAGTAGCCCCCCCCCCTTATGTGCCAGTAGCCGTCCCTCCTTATGTGCCAGTAGCCGTCCCCCCTTATGTGCCAGTAGCCGTCCCTCCTTATGTGCCAGTAGCCGTCCCCCCTTATGTGCCAGTAGCCGTCCCCCCTTATGTGCCAGTAGCCGTCCCCCCTTATGTGCCAGTAGCCGTCCCTCCTTATGTGCCAGTAGCCCCCCTTACGTGCCAGTAGTCCCTCTTATGTGCCAGTAGTCCACTTATGTGCCAGTAGACCCCCTTATGTGCCACTAGCCGTCCCCCCCTTATGTGCCAGTAGCCCCCCTTACGTGCCAGTAGTCCACTTATGTGCCAGTAGACCCCTTACGTGCCAGTAGCCCCCTCATGTGCCATTAGTCCCCCTCATGTGCCATTAGGCCCCCTCATGTGCCATTAGTCCCCCTCATGTGCCATTAGTCCCCCTCATGTGCCATTAGTCCCCCTCATGTGCCATTAGTCCCCCTCATGTGCCATTAGTCCCCCTCATGTGCCATTAGGCCCCACTCATGTGCCATTAGTCCCCCTCATGTGTCATTAGTCCCCCCTCATGTGCCATTAGTCCCCCTTATGTGCCAGTAGCCGTCCCCCTTATGTGCCAGTAGCAGCTCCCTTTGTGCCAGTAGCCCCCTTATGTGCCATTAGGCCCCCGCATGTGCTATTAGTCCCCCTCATGTGTCAGTAGCTCCCTTATGTGCCAGTAGCCCCCTTATGTGCCAGTAGCCCCCTTTTGTGCTAGTAGCCCCCCCTTGTGTGCCAGTAGCCGTCCCCCCTTATGTGCCAGTAGCAGCCCGCTTAAGTGCCATTAGTCCCCCTTAAGTGCCAGTAGCCCCAAGAAAAAAAAAAAAAAAGAACACTTATGCTTACCTCCAGTGATGCGATGCAGGCCTCTTCCGGCCTGTGTCTCAAGCTGTACCGCGCCGCCTGCACCGGCACTAGGCCGGCAGCCTATCAGAGGAACAGGGAGAGGACACGCCTCTCCCTCCTCTGCCGTTGCACGGAGATGAGCGCAATGGAAGCGCTCATCTCCTGATGTCCCCTCCCGCCGCATCTGCCTTGGGGACGGGCCCCCTACTGGCCACGGGCCCTCGGTCCATGCCCGAGTGCCCTATTGGTCAGTCCGCCCCTGGATCAGGAAATGTTATACATGACAGGTACCACAGGTAATGTCCCTGTTCGCAGCGTCTACAGAAAAAGTACACTGTATGTCACAGATACATTTTTTAACCGCACAAGTTACACTGGAGATATTCCCCTGGTAATGTCACTGTCAAAAGCGGACACAGTCTATTAAAAAAGTACACTGGATGTCACTGATATTTTTTGGATGCACACACTTTACACAGGAGATGTCGCGCGATAATTTAACTGTCCGCAGCGGACAACGTCTATGGAAAAAGTATACTGAATGTCACTGATATTTTAGGGATGCGCACACTTTACACAGGAGATGTGGTGCGGATAAGTTAAGGATGCGCTAAAAATATATATTTCTGCTGTCACACACAATAGTCCTTAAAAGGACTTTTGGGTCTCTGATAAGTTTTTCTAATAAAAATCTTCCAATAACACTCCCTACATTGTCTGTCCCTTCGTATGCTCAGCTCTTCCTGACTAATACTGAGCCGAACAAGTGTCATCGGGTGCTATATAGCGTTCCGGCCAGCCAATCACTGTAATGTCAGTAGCCAACATGGCTACGGCATTACAGTGCGTGCCAGTACCTCCCTGCACGTTTTTTAGCTGGGTAACAGTCAAGAAACATGCCGGGAGGAAACTCGAGCATTGCGCTCGAGCACATGTGGTACTCGGTGGAGTACCGCCATGTGCCGAGCATCGAGCTGCTCGAGCCGAACTGGAGTTTTGCCGATCATGCTCGATCAACACTAGTATTAAACATAGGATAGCATGTACTATAACATTACATTAACAGTGTAGGCACATGGTAAAATGGCTGCCTATACATAGGATTACATGTCTATTTAACAGTCACAACAACTCCCTGAGTAACAATTACAACTGTCTGAACAGCTCTGCATAACATGATGTCCCTGAAACAGCGGTAGATCTCTTACCAGATATGCAAATACAAGGATAGTGGAGTTTAAGAAGGAGACATGCATAAGTCAAAGTACCACCCACAATGCAGTAGTCTTTGTAACAGGAAAACAAAGTGAAATACAATTTAACACTGCTAGATGGTGCTATAACCACACTGAACACTCTGAAATACCCTGACTGTGGCAGAACACTCCCCGCCTGGTGTCAACAGGCGCCACTAGGTCCCTCAGGTGAAAACAACAAAACAAGTTCCGCTACTGGCCTGAGGAGTAGCTTGCACTCACCAAGCTTCCACACTTTGACCTCGGCCTTATGTACATCCCCATCTTTGCTTGGGAATGTTTTGGTGATGAGGCCCAGTCGCCACTCATTCTGGTGCGACTGGCTGTCTTTCATTAGCAAGACATCCCCAGGTCTGATGTTCTGCTTGTTAATTTGCCAGTTCCTTCTTGATTGTAAGGTAGACAGGCTCGGACTGGCCCACATGGGTACAGGTTATTGCTCCGGTGGGCCCCTAGTCTCCCACCCCCTGCACAAGTGGAAAATAACATAGTAGACTTACTGCACTACATACATATATTCAATGTTCAGCACCTCAACCAGCCTATGTTCATATAAAAAACATGAGAGATTATTAAAGAAACTCCAGTTAATTATTATAGACAGAATCAGAGCTAAAATGACTTCTAGGTAAAGAGGAAAGCTGCCAGTGTCCTCTTTTCCCCAGGACCTACCATCTCTAAGTTGCTGCAGAGACACTCATATTTAATCATCTGGTAGGATCTTGCTGCTGTGTGAGCAGGTAACATTTGAATGTTTCTGTACGGTGGGCCCCCAAAATAAATTTTTCTCGTGTGCTCTAGGCACCCCAGTCTGACACTGAAGGTAGACATATACTGCTTCCACCACCTGTCCCAGAAGGCATTAGAAAGACTCTGCACCTGCCTCCATTGTCGTCTGTAGAGGTTTTTGTCATTGAATTCTCCAAGAGGAGCACTCGGAGTGCTGGTTTCCTGCGTGAGTAACATGGCAGAAGTGAGGATGGTTAAATCTTCAGGGTCGCTGAAAAGGGTAGTCTACGGTCTAGCATTCATGATAGCTAAAACTTCTGCCAACAATGTGGTCAAACTTTCATGTTTGAGTCTTGTACTCCCTACTTGCAAGAAGACTGAAGTTTTTTCACTGCCCCAACAAAATTCGTGCCTCTGTCCGAACGAACATGCTTCATGGGCCCACTGATGGCAATAAACCGTCGAAGTGCGGTTATGAAACTTGAAGTGTCCATGGATTCGATCACTTCTATAGGGACAGCTCTGCTGGACATACAAGTGAACATGACGGCCCAGCACTTTGCCACGTGCCGTGTAGCCACTGACCAAAGACCAAATACATCCAGACCAATGTTGGTGAAAGGAGTATCTGTACAGAGTCTCTCAGTTGGGAGACTGGCCATCTCCGGGTTCTGGAACATTCCATGAAGTTTGTGACAGGTAACGCAGTTGAAGATGAGCTTGCTCACGGACCTCTTTGCTCCAACTACCCATAGTCCGGCAGCTCGTAGATTCCCTTCGGTAAACAATCATCCCTGGTGTTTCACTTGAACGTGGTGATGTTGCACGAGCAGAGTTAGGACGCGATGATGTCCGGGAATTATTACAGGATGTTTCTCCATAAATTCCACTTTGGCTTCTTGAAGGCGGCCTCCTATTCTTAGCAACCCATTTTGATCAATGATGGATCAAGCTTTTTCAAAGCGCTATCCTTGGAGACTGTTTGGCCTTTGCTGAGGTAGTCTATTTCCTTAGCATAACATTCACGTTATATAGGGCGAATTATCATGTTCTTGGATTTTTCCAGATTAGGAGTGGTAAAGGCATGTTTGCCGTGGTGCCAACCTTTGCAGGGCTTCTGGCTCACAGGTAATGTCGACTTGTAAGACTGAGCTATATAAACTAGACAGGCTGTAGCCCGGACGAGCGACATCCAGGTAGAGAGCCTTTTGACACGATGGGATTTGAGCTTGTGGTCCAAAGTCACAGTACATAGAACAGATTCTTCAGGTAGGATTTCTTCATCGGCATCTGGGTCTACCAATTCAAACGTGTGGGATCCGATGCTACAAGACGTTGAATGGTATAGGAATGCAGGACCTGTAAACCATAGTGTGTCCTTAACCCCTTAAGGACGAAGGGCGTACATGTACGCCCTTGCGTCCTGGTACTTAAGGTCCAAGGGCGTACATGTACGCCCTGAGAAGTTCCGATCACTGCTGCGCACGTGGTGGTGATCGGAACAAGATGCCTGCTGAAATCAATCAGCAGGCATCTTGGCACAATGCCCAGGGGGGTCCTGTGACCCCCCCATGTCAGCGATCGCAGCAAACCGCAGGTCAATTCAGACCTGCGGTTTGCTGCGCTATGTGCGATCTCTGATCCCCGCAGTCTGTGACCGCGGGGATCAGAGACTAAAATATGCCCCCAATGTTAATTTTTAACCCCCCCCTGCACCCCGCCATCTTATTGTCCCCCCCGGCGGTGCAGGGGGGGGGGATTGCGGGCGGTGCTGTGGGTGGGCGGCGCGGGAGGCAATTGCGATCCCCCGCCCGCCTCCTTTCAATCCATTTCCCTGGTGTCTAGTGGGTAATAGCAGGGGGTCAGCACATTACTGACCCCTGCTATAAACTGCTGACATCTGTGCTGCAGATGTCAGCAGTTTAACCCCTTCTATACCGCGGTCCGTACGGACCGCGGTATAGAAGGTGTTAACATGGAGGGAGCTCCCTCCCTCTCCCATCAGGGGGCTGCCGTACCGTTGCAGCCCCCCCGACAGGAGAGGAAAGTAGAGGGAGGGAGCTCACCTCTCTTCCCATCACCCGCTGCTCTGTAATGGCAGCGGGTGATGGTTACCATGGCAGCAGGACGGTATAGTAATTCTGGTCAGACTTCTGCTAAAGGCAGAAGTCTGACCAGACTGTGAAAAGTAAAAAAATACAGTGCAGTACACTATATAGTGTACTGTTCTGTATTATATAGACACCAGATCCACTGGATCTACAAGAACCAAGTGGATCTGGGTCAAAAAAAATTCAAAAAAGTGAAAAAAAAAAGTAAAAATAAGAAAAATACATATCACTGAATAAAAATAAAAAAAAACAAATAAACTACACATATTAGGTATCGCCGCGACCGTAAAAATCTCCTCTATAAAAATATCACTTGACCTAACCCCTCACGCAAATACCGTAAAAAAAAAAACACAAAAAAATGGTGTAAAAAAGCCATTTTTTGTCACCTTGCATCACAAAAAGTGTAATACCAAGTGATCAAAAAGGCGTATGCCTCCCAAAATAGTACCAATAAAACCGCCATCCAGTCCTGGGGTCCAAACACAATCCAAATAAATATAACGCAGCACTCCTTGGATAAAAAAGTGAAAAAAAAAATTGTGATATTTATTCAACACATGTTGATACAGGCAACGTTTCAACTCTCTCACAGAGCCATTATCAAGTGATCAAGTGTCACTTGGCTTGATAATGGCTCTGTGAGAGAGCTGAAACGTTGCCTGTATCAACATGTGTTGAATAAATATCACATTTTTTTTCACTTTTTTATCCAAGGAGTGCTGCGTTATATTTATTTGGATTATATAATTATATATATATATATATATATATATATATAAAATTACAATTTTTTTTACAATGTTCACCTGACAGAGTAGATAATGTGATATTTTTATAGAGCAGGTTGTAACGATATGTCTATTTTTAAAATGTTATTTTGGATTTACACAATAAAAATTAAAAAATAAATAATGTTTTTGTGTTTACATTTTCTGAAAGCCATATTTTTTTTCTGGGCGATTGTCTTAGGTAGGGGCTAATTTTTTGCAGGATGAGATGACGGTTTGATTGGTACCATTTTGGGGCACATAATAAAAAATGGCTTTTTGGCACGGTTTTTATTCCTTTTTTTTTTTTCACCAGACGGGTTAGCTCATGTGATATTTTTATAGAGCAGGTTGTTACGGATGCGGCGATACTTGTTTTTTTTTAAATATATTTTGGTTTTACACGATAAGAGCATTTTTGAAACAAAGAAATGTTTTAGTGTCTCCATTTTCTGAAAGCCATATCTGTTTTATTTTTTGGGCGATTGTCTTAGGTAGGGGCTTTTTTTGCGGGATAAGATGACGGTTTGATTGGTACTATTTTGGGGTAAATATGACTGTTTTGATCACTTTTTATACCATTTTGTGGGAAGTGCGGTGGGCAAAATTGCAATTCCATCATAGTTTTTCTTTTTTTTTTTTTTTATTACGTTCACCGTGCGGTAAAAGTACGTGATTCTTTTATAGATCAGGTCGTTAAGGATGCCGCGATACGAAACATGTTTAGTGTTTTTTATTTTTTAAATTTTTACCAATTATGTGTGCGGATATAGGAAGAAGTTAGATTTTTGTTTATTTTTTTTTTTCCTTTTTTCCTTTTTTTTAAACATTTTTTTTTACTCAGACCCACTTGGTTCTTGAACATCCAGTGGCTCTGATGCCTCTACAATACACTTCAGTACACTGTATTGTGTACTGCAGTGTATTGTCATTCACAGTAAGCCTGATCAGGCTCATCTATACCATGGCAATCCGGATGCCTGTGAAGGCTTCCGTTTGCCATGGCAACCATCGGGACTCTGCCATAGCAGCGCAGCGGCCCGATGGGGGAGGGAACTCCCTCCCTCAATTTACCCTTAAAGCATTGGGCCGCTGCCACAGCAGAGCAGCGGCCCGATGGTTAGCCTCTTCTATACAGCGATCCCTAAGGACCATGGCATGGAAGGGGTTGTCTGCAGTTTGAAGCAGACTGTCAGCTGTATGTTACAGCAGAGGTCGCACTACCTTTTTTCCAGAAGAATAAAAATACTCCTCTTAAAGAGGACCTTTCATGACTTCTAAAGATATAAACCAAGTATGCTCACATGTAGAGCGGCGCCCAGGGATCTCCCTGCACTTACTATTATCCCTGGGCGCCGCTCCGTTCTCCCGGTATAGGCTCCGGTATGTGTGCTCACTAAGTTATAGTGGGCGGAGCCTGCCCTTCATCTCCTTCTCCCAGGCTGCAGCGCTGGCCAATCGCAGCGCAGAGCTCATAGCCTGGGAGAAAAAACTCCCAGGCTATGAGCTCTGCGCTGCTACTGGCCAGCGCTACAGCCTGGGAGAAGGAGATGAAGGGCAGGCTCCGCCTACTATAACCAATTCCCCCAAGTCCCCGCCTACTATAACTTGGTGAGCGTCGATACCGGAGCCTATACCGGGAGAATGGAGCGGCGCCCAGGGATAATAGTAAGTGCAGGGAGATCCCTGGGCACCGCTCTCCATGTGAGCCTCCTTAGTTGATATCTTTAGAAGTCATGAAAGGTCCTCTTTAACAATTTTTAAGAGTATTTTTAGCCGAAGAGGAGTACAAATTTTGCGGCAATTCATATATATATATATATATATATATATATATATAATGCATAGGCCCACATAACGTTATGAGGCTGATATTTCTTCAGGGAAACCACTGCTAGTCTCCCATGCAGAAATAAATGTAGACAATTTTATATTTATCCATCATACACTAAACATAAGACCACTGCTGCCATACAGGTCCTTCTCAAAAAATTAGCATATTGTGATAAAGTTCATTATTTTCTGTAATGTACTGATAAACATTAGACTTTCATATATTTTAGATTCATTACACACAACTGAAGTAGTTCAAGCCTTTTATTGTTTTAATATTGACGATTTTGGCATACAGCTCATGAAAACCCCAAATTCCTATCTAAAAAAATTAGCATATCATGAAAAAGTTCTCTAAACGAGCTATTAACCTAATCATCTGAATCAACTAATTAACTCTAAACACCTGCAAAAGATTTCTGAGGCTTTTAAAAACTCCTAGCCTGATTCATTACTCAAAACCGCAATCATGGGTAAGACTGCCGACCTGACTGCTGTCCAGAAGGCCATCATTGACACCCTCAAGCAAGAGGGTAAGACACAGAAAGAAATTTCTGAACGAATAGGCTGTTCCCAGAGTGCTGTATCAAGGCACCTCAGTGGGAAGTCTGTGGGAAGGAAAAAGTGTGTCAGAAAACGCTGCACAACGAGAAGAGGTGACCGGACCCTGAGGAAGATGGTGGAGAAGGACCGATTCCAGACCTTGGGGGACCTGCGGAAGCAGTGGACTGAGTCTGGAGTAGAAACATCCAGAGCCACCGTGTACAGGCGTGTGCAGGAAATGGGCTACAGGTGCCGCATTCCCCAGGTCAAGCCACTTTTGAACCAGAAACAGCGGCAGAAGCGCCTGACCTGGGCTACAGAGAAGCAGCACTGGACTGTTGCTCAGTGATCCAAAGTACTTTTTTCGGATGAAAGCAAATTTTGCATGTCATTCGGAAATCAAAGTGCCAGAGTCTGGAGGAAGACTGGGGAGAGGGAAATGCCAAAATGCCTGAAGTCCAGTGTCAAGTACCCACAGTCAGTGATGGTCTGGGGTGCCATGTCAGCTGCTGGTGTTGGTCCACTGTGTTTTATCATAGGCAGGGTCAATGCAGCTAGCTAACAGGAGATTTTGGAACAATTCATGCTTCCATCTGCTGAAAAGCTTTATGGAGATGAAGATTTCATTTTTCAGCACGACCTGGCACCTGCTCACAGTGCCAAAACCACTGGTAAATGGTTTACTGACCATGGTATTACTGTGCTCAATTGGCCTGCCAACTCTCCGGACCTGAACCCCATAGAGAATCTGTGGGATATTGGGAAGAGAAAGTTGAGAGACACAAGGCCCAACACTCTGGATGAGCTTAAGGCCGCTATCGAAGCATCCTGGGCCTCCATAACACCTCAGCAGTGCCACAGGCTGATTGCCGCCATGCCACGCCGCATTGAAGCAGTCATTTCTGCAAAAGGATTCCCGACCAAGTATTGAGTGCATAACTGAACATAATTATTTGAAGGTTGACTTTTTTTGTATTAAAAACACTTTTCTTTTATTGGTCGGATGAAATATGCTAATTTTTTGAGATAGGAATTTTTGGGTTTTCATGAGCTGTATGCCAAAATCATCAATATTAAAACAATAAAAGGCTTGAACTACTTCAGTTGTGTGTAATGAATCTAAAATATATGAAAGTCTAATGTTTATCAGTACATTACAGAAAATAATGAACTTTATCACAATATGCTAATTTTTTGAGAAGGACCTGTACACTGCGCCCACCTGACGCTGCCATACACTGCGCTCACCTGACACTACTATATATATTACATACACAGCTCTACCGCATGCCCATTACACAGATCGTTTACTATATGACATTGCATACACAGCTCTGTACAATAGACTGGTTACACTGATATAGCCCTGCAGGGGTGGTTTAAGTGCATGATAGGCCCGGAGCTGTCTACCCAACTCGGTCCCCTCCATCCATTTTAGTTAAAAAAAAATTTGTATGAAGAGTCTGTGGTGCTCTGTGAGCATCACGGTCTCTTCCTAGGCCATAAGATATCACATTCATCAGTCACATGGTCTAGGTGCAGCTCCTTCCCATCCGAGTGATTGGGGCCGAGCTTCTGTACCAAGCACAGTACTATTAAATGGACAGAAATGTGCTTGGTAAGGGGCAAAGAGGCTGCAGCGCTCACTGGAACATTGCAGTCTCCTCATACAGCGAAAGGGATCCACGAAACGACAAGGCACAGGAGCACTGTATGGCAATTCTTATATCAGGAAAATGCTCTGACATGGCTAGAATAGGGAAGGGCGACCATTTTCAAGTGTGTTGGTGAGCATACTGTTGACTGAGGTCGGCTTGTGTGCTCCTCCTAGACAGATGTCTCCTATGATGACCCATCCTAGGTCAAGTCTCTGGGCGTATGAAGCGTTTTGGGGGCTGTTAATCTGTCCTCCAGCCTTATGAACTCTTGGTATGTCTCTTCCAAGTAGCAAGACTATCATGGGTTCTGGAGTAAATAAAATTGGTTAAAAGATGGCTGCACAATAAATCATAAACTAACAGGAAAAAATAAAACAAGGGGCTCATTCCAAAAATTGGAATGAAGGAAGCTCTTAGCGCACATTTTTGATCAAAAGTATGTCGGGCCCAAGTACCATTTCACGGCGGCTTCCGCACAAGGGTCCCTAACGCTACAGATACTGCCTCTTATGGACTTACCAGTCTCCTTATTTTCAGGGCACTGCAGGAACCAGCCAAATTGCTTTTGTGCTGAGAAGTCCCAGGCACTTGGGCGTTGCTCAGTCCAAAAGAGGCGCCACCCTCAATATATACTATAAGACAGAGTTCAGACTAAGCAGATATGTTTCTACACTCAGAAGTGCATAACCATAAGGCAAATAAAGTAAATAAAATTGGTTAAAAGATGGCTGCACAATAAATCATAAACTAACAGGAAAAAATAAAAAAAGGGTCTCATTCCAAAAATTGGAATGAAGTGTAGAAACATATCTGCTTTACTGTTTTTTCACACCATCTTTTAAGCCTTTGCCCAGATAGTTTATGTTAATGTCTCTGATTCTTTTGGCGTGTTCAGCAGACTCGCTTCTAAGCCACTTTACCAAAAGATCTAATGCCTCACTACAGGAAAGATCTAAGTCCCTTATGGCATTCTGGAAGGAGGCTCGCCATGCTCGTTCCGATCAATGAACTTTGTAAGTCCTTTGGTAACCAGCTCCATGGCAGCCTGGTTAGCACCGATACTAGCCGGTGTGCTGTTGTTATGCTGTGTGTGTGGTATATCACCATACCTTTTAGGGGTTTCTGACGCGAAGGGTGTCCCTTTTAAGTCGAAGTGAAGGTGGTAGCTTTTATTCTGTAGGGCGGTAGTTGTGGCTGGCATCGCTTTGCCGTATACCATCCTGCTCAAGGTACTGCGGTTCAAGGTAGGATCTTTGGCACTCTGTATAAGCCGGCTGATATACTGGATCATAGTCGTCATCTGTCTTGGGATGCTGATGGACATATTCTGAGACGCACTGTGCTGGATCTTGTTGATCTAGGTCTAGCCCAAGTACTTTGATCTGTTTCTCAGATTTTGGGAACTCCATGGCTTCTAGGAACTCTGCTTTGATTATTGCGGCTGCTGCCTCTTTCTCTGTGGAGAGTTTGCAAGCATACTCTTTCTATTTCCAGCGACGCTTGCAGGTGTGCTCTCTGTTTCTTGATCTGCTTGCCTTAGCTTTAGTTGCATCTTTTGTGCGGCAAAGGAAGACCTTACTTTTGCTGCTTCAGCTCCTGTGCGGGCGAGAGCAGCCATTTCTTTTATTGAGGAATTGCTAGAGCGGCTTGCTTTTGACCTCGTCCTGATTGATGATGCCTGGCTAGTGGACATTGTGTGCCTGTTTGCTAGCTGCTTAATGTGTCTGTGCAGACTCGGCCTAGGTAGGAATAGACTTCAACGTGGTCTGGATCGTGCTGCGTTTGCTGGGGGCAGCACTCTCGCTTTTTGTATGGCAACCGCTGCAATCTTGTACGTAGGACCGCGTGGCTGATGGCGGCTCCGTATAGTCAGATCCACTATCGCTGGTGACTAACATCTGTATTACTGTTCTGTCTTCATACACATTCACACAGTGTGCAGTCTGACATACAGCACTGTTCTTTGTAGTCCAACTTGTTTATTGGCTAACAGGTTGTATATATGTGATTGTATACGACTGATTGGTAAAACTACAAGAGTACAAATAGCATGTATAAGTATTAAACATAGGATAGCATGTACTATAACATTACATTAACAGTGAAGGCACATGGTAAAATGACTGCCTCAGTTGACATTAAACTTTCAAATGACAATCAGATAAAATTTGGCCATCTTATGTGTCTGGGGCTGTTTAAAGGGATTATCCCCACAAATCTAAAACTCTTGTACTCACTTATATAGAAAAAAAATAAAATTCTGTGGGTGGGCAGCAGCTTATCAAGCATCTGCATCTTCCAGGATGCATTGCATTTAGCTAGTTAACTCCTTTCTTCCCTGCATAGAAAATAGGCCTTCACATACAGCCCCAGAAATACATATGGTATACAGGGTCTGACTGGTCATAGACTCTACAGGGAAATTTCACGGTGGACTAATAACTAGGGGGCCATGCAAGCCCTCACAGCCACGAGCCAGGTACATAATGACCTGTATCTTTCAGCATTAATGAATACTGCTGGCATTAGGTACTTACACACTGACCAATAGCCACACTTGCCATCTTGAATTCAACTGTATCACCATCCTCAGGACAATGATACAGTTGAATATTGCAGAGGACGGCAGTATTGTGTTGCTCTATGGCTGTCCCAGCCTACTTGTGTTGGACCCATGTACTTATGTTGGCCCTGCCTATTTTTGTTGATAAGTCTTCTGTCAATTTGGACCCGCCTATAACATGGGGCCACTTTTAGTTTTTTTTCCAGGGCCATTTTAAGTTCCCAGTCCACCCCTGATGGTATGTGATGTCCCCACAATTTCTTTCTCCACTGTCCATGAAGAGATATAGCTATATGTTTCTATAAATTTAGAAGATTACTATGCCAGCACGAAGAGGCAGAAGAGGGCAGGGAAGCTACTGAGTATGTTAGTCTACCTCTGAATGCAGGAGAAGATGGACCTGAGGGAAAAACCGCAGGGGGCGCTACCAGAAAGAAATATGTAATGTACATATAAAAAAAAAAAAAAAAACAACACACTTTTAGTTCATGTAAATTGTACTTTTTGTGGGATAATCTCTTTAAATAATGAACATGGTCTCTGCTGGCTAGGTTCTGTGTAAACATGGCTCAAATAGTCTGCAATGAAAATTTTTTGCAACTTTCTAATAGACTGCGGGACACATTTATCAAGCTCGTCTGTTTTAGGCCCTAAACTTAGATGTAAAGTGTGTTGTTCGCATCTTTTGTGGCCCCATTGAAAATAAAGGGTCCGTATCCAATCTGCAAAAAATGCAGATCGGATATGCACCTAAAATACGGTCGTGTAAATGCCCCCTAATTCTGAGCTGGATTACAGTCAGACCCCTGCTGATCTAGAATTTATAACCTATCCAGTGCATAGGTAATAATTGCTTCTGACCAGAATATCCCTTTCCCTAGTTGTCTCCATGACACCGCATCCTGGGACTGACTTTCTCAACACAGAGAGGTCCTTCCTGTCCTACCAGGATAGGAAGCAGAAGAGGTGCATGGAGGCTCTTATGGGCCCATCTGTGCAGACAATGCAGGCCGAGGTCGGATCCGGAGTGCACCTCTCCCTCCTTTTCTTGGGGCCTGTGCAAGGGCGCAGACTGTTGCTGTCCCATGCAAGATCCCCCTGCAGTGGTCCAGGTGGATTACATGCAGAGGGGAAGGAAGATGGCTCCCTCCGGCCGCTGGTGTGTGACGTCAGACACTGGGGGCGAAGCCGGATGGCATCTCCAGGCGCCGCAGGTCCTTGTAGGTCACAGGAGATATAAAAGACCAAAGGACCTGCACAATGGCGTCCGGACAACGCGATCCTCCTGCTGAGGAAATCAGAGCAGTGACTGCTGGCAGACGGGAGCGGTTTACAGATGAGTGCCCCCATCATGTCAGGCTCTGGAGTCGAGTCTGCAACAAGTCCAGGAGTTGTGAGTAGTGTGGTGTCAGGCACATGGTGTATCACCCTTATACCCTGGTTAGCTGATCCTTCTCTCCCTTACACTTTCCAGGGAGAAAAAGGATTCTGCTTCAGCTCCCAAAAAGATACGAAAATGTGGAATTATGGTATACAGTACATGAGCTAAACCCTTATGTAAAGAATATACTTCTAATTTGGTAAAAGCCAAATCCTCTAGTTTCCTGGAACCAAACAAGAAAGGATTGCGGCACTCCTTCGTCTGTAGAAAATGTTCTTTATTCCACCTTAAAGTGCGACGTTTCGACTTTAATCAAGTCTTTATCAGTCTTTATCAGTTTATTAGTCAATAAATCTGTCATTGATTCATTATATATGAGATCATTGTGTCTCTCTGTGTGATGGCATTCACCCACCTCTTTACCGGTCCTTGGATGAACTTGATCATGATATGGCACGGAGATCGGGGCAATCATTTTTGATAACAGAAACTGTGTTAAAATCCTGAATGACATGTTTACCATGTGCAGTCATGTGATGGTCACATGATCGGAGTGGCAGTGACATCATCTCTGATGCGTGTGGACACGTGACCTGCTATGAAGATAATTGAACTCCTGACCCGGAAGGAGTAGACAAGGCTATTGCTTATGTTTACTTATATATCGCTGCGCTACGATTTTTTGATCAGCGAGACTTTCATGACATGGTTGGATTTAACCCTGATGCTCTTATGTTACATATTCATATATATTTTTATATTGTGTACTACTTTTACATGATGATGTCACAGGAAGAGGGAGGGTGTTTTCCTCCCACTCACCAATGATGTCTGGGGGTGGGGTATATATATCTGTCACTTACTCACCAATGTTCAGGTCCTAACATCGCAGGCACCGCCACTATATGGACTTTGGGTATTTACCCACAATGGAGCTGTCACCCCATGTATTTTTGCTTCTAGTTTCCTGGAAGATATCAGGACATTAGTGAAAGTCGCAATCCGGTGTCTGACTCTGTTATCTTAGAAGGCTCGGACTTTGAAACATATGAGAAAACATATGCATCTTCTGATTAAGATAATAAATATAAACGTTTTTTATTTAATCCAGATGACATAAAAGTGATTAAAGCCACAATACAGATGCCTAAAAAGTCGGTGCAGGAAGAGATATTTGGGGGGCTGGGAGAGAAAAGAAAATCTGTGTTCCCAGTTCCGAACAATTGGAAATTCATCTAAAATCAATAAAACTCACGAGAGATCAGATTCTAGAGAGCATTCCGTTACTGAAAACGGCAACTAGTATCTAAGCGGATGCTGTGGCTGAATCCGTAAAACTTTCAGCACGCACTGCAGTTTTATCTAACACAGCCAGACAGGTTATATGGCTCAAGTGATGGGTGGGGGATATTACATCTAAAAACAAGCTAATTTCCCTTCCCTTTCACGGCCAATACGTTTTTGGTCGAGATCTAGAAAAGATCTTGGAAAATGCCACCGACAGGAAGAAAGGGTTTCTAGAAGATAGATATAAATCAAAAAGTCAGTACCAATCTGAACAGAGGAGAGATAAAGGAAAAATGGGAAGGTGGAGTTATGCAAAAGGGGGTAGGGGAAAAATTTCCTTTTCAACCCGAACAGAGGGGAAACCTCCTCCTCTAAACAATGTTGCCATACAGGTGGGGGGGAAGATTCAGCTCCTTTTTAAGCACTTGGGAGCAAGTAACATCAAATGTGGATTCTAAACATCATAAGAGAGGGCTACCGTATAGAATTAGATTCTTCCCTACCAGAAAAATTTGTTATTACCACTCTTCCTCCCTCTCAGCAAGGTACCGTAAAAATCGGCGTAGAAGATTAACTAAGATTAGGAGCAATAGAACCTGTCCTGGAAAATCGGCTAGGAGAGGGCCACTACTCTCGCCTATTCTTAATAAAAAAAAAACAAGCGGAAAGTCCAGAATTATAATAAATCTAAAACCCTTGAACGAGCATGTTACATATCAAAAGTTCAAGATGGAAACTTTAAGAACAGCAGTAAAATTAATAAAAAGGAGAGCGGTAATGGCCTCAGTCGATTTAGGGGTTGCTTATTACCACATCCCGATACACAAAACTAAAAGAAAATTCCTAAGATTTTAAATCCAGACGAAGGGTTACATTCAGCATTTTCAATTCGCATGTCTCCCTTTCGGAATTTCCTCAGCGCCAAGAATCTTTACCAAGATCATGGCAGAGGTTGTAGAAGCACTGAAAGAAGCACTGAAAGAAGCAATCAGTGTCATCCCGTATCTGGACAATCTTTTAGTGGTAGCGGACAGCAAAGGTCTATTGGAAAACCAATTACAGATAGTACTAAACCACCTCCAATCGTTAGGGTGGTTCATCAATTGGGAGAAATCAAACCTATCCCCAAGCAACCGAAAAATGTCTCTAGGGATATCTTTGGAATCAGTTTCTCAGAGATCATTCCTTCCGTCTCTCTAAATAAAAAAATTGCAAGCCCAGATAAGAGAATTCAAAAGAGAGATCCTGCGCCATCAGGGCAGCAATGAAGTGATTCTAGGAAGTCTCTCATCATGTATTCCGGCGGTAGCTTGGGCTCAATTTCATTTAAGAACCCTTCAGAAACTCATTCTATCCGGGTGGAACAGATCACAGGCGACCCTAGACAAACAGATTTTTCTAGAAGGAAATGTAAAATACTCTCTAAAGTGGTGGCTCACAGACAGCAACCTAAAAAAGGGAGTATACTGGAACCAGGAACGACCCCTCGTAATCACGACGGATGCCAGTCTTCAAGGTTGGGGGGCAGTGGTTCAACAGAAAACCTACCAGGGCAAATCGCCACACCTCATAAGACAACAATCCTCAAACTTCATAGAACTACAAGCAATTTGGGAAGCTGACATCACATTTATCGAAAGACCGTCATGTTCTAGTTTATTCGGACAATTCAACAGCAGTGTCCTTTATTCAGCATCAGGGAGGGATGAGACACCATCCAACTAAAGGGATCTTTAAATATAAAATCAGATTACCTGAGCAGTCATGTTCTGGACCCTGGGGAATGGACATTATAAGAAAAGCATTTCAGATGATGGGGCAAGCCAACAATAGATGTTTTTGCATCCCTGAAAAATCATCAAATTTTTTTTTTCCCCTCAACCCGTTTCCCAACTGCGATGGGTGCCTTCAATCAGGACCAGACATCTCACCTAGTTTACACATTCCCGCCTATCCTCCTAATTCCTAAGGTCCTTCAGAAGTTTCAGAGAGAAAGACGTACCTTGATTTTGGTAGCTCCCTTCTGGTCCAAGAGGAGCTGGTTTGCACTACTAAAGTCACTCAGCCTAGAAGCCCCCCTTCTGCTACCTCTGAGATTGGATCTATTTAAATATTCTAAAGATGTCGGCTTGGATTCTGAAGAATCCATCCTCTTAAAATTGGGATTATCTAAGATGGTGGTTTCCACCTTACTTCTTGGTAGGAAACAGAAAACAAATAAAGGAGTATTTTAAAGTCTGGAGGAAATTCTCTATTAAATTACCTATCCCTGGGTATTAAATACATAATATCTAGAATATTGAAAGATCTGGCTGAGAATTACCCAGCAAAGTAGACTGTGAGGCTGCTACTTTACAATTGACTTGGCTACTGAACTTGCTTACTGAAACTGTTACCTCAGAGTGATTTTTATTCATATTTTTATTTTTTATTAGTTATTATTGCTTCTATATTTTCCTTTTATTGTCCTCTAACAAGGACATACTATGTGTTTTTAAATACCCCATCTCTATTAGGACAAATAAAAAAAACACCTATTTTAAAATTTACCATTGTCTTTTTACTTGTGACCAGATACAGTGTGCCAATCTACCAGTAAATATTTTAACCCTATACACCAATCTGACCGGGTGAGTCAACCAGATTTTGAGCACCTGGCACGACAATAGACAGGTGAGCACCTATACCAGGGGTAGGCAACCTTTGGCTCCCAGCTGTTGTGAAACTACAACTCCCAGCATGCATAGTTGCTCTGCTCTTCTAAGAACTTACATAGAAATGAATGGAGTATGCTGGGAATTGTAGTTTCAAAACAGCTGGGAGCCGAAGGTTGCTGATGCCTGACCTATACAATTGCAATTGTGAGAATGTAGTTGGAGAAACCATAGGATGTCCGATATATCTGAAGTTACAAAACGGCCACATAGAATTCTGTACTACACAAAAAAGGTGTTGTACTATAGCGTTTTACAACTAAAATGTTGCACACCGCTGTATTATAACTCGCAATGCACACTGCATCCTTTCTTTTAATATTTTGAATTTTTTAATAGGTTAGATTTAAGATTACACAACCAAAAAGACAATATCAAGTCCAGTATCTACACAAGTGCTTATGTCATAAGGGAACATAGAAAACAGTCAACACACTGTACATATTGTACACACTACAAGGCAATAGAGAGGTCTGGAGCACCACATGAATCTTGTAATGTTTTGAAAGAAGGGGAACAATCTCACTTGCAGGTTTAGTGAAATGGGACAGTAATTCGCACACAAAGACAAGTCCTTTCCCTCTTGGAATAGTGATGTGGGTTTGGGTAAGATCAGTAGAGAGAACAATGCCTTGAAGACAAGAATTACATATTGGAAGGAGTATATGTTGAAATATGGAATAATAGGTTATAGGAAGTCCACCTGTTGTTTTCAGCTCTTGTAAAGCAAAGGGTTTACATAAGTTCTTTTTGTTGTTGGGACAGATAGGGCAAGCGTAAGTGGGAAAGAAAAACTGATCTATGGCATCTGTGTCTCATAAAAGCATCAAAATTGCTGTGCTGTAGCCACAGTAGTGTATAATTATGATCAACTGGACATAGTTGTTACATCATCTCTGTTTTATTCTATTGATCATCTCATTTTGAGGCCTTGTTCCCATGAGCAAAAAAATCCAAACATGTTGAGATGCTAAATAGTATTACGCTGAGGAGTTATTAAAATAATTTGTAGTTCTGCCCTCAATGTAATAAGCGTGTTAAGTTGTGCTTCAAGGGATTGTTTGTGAGCGTTCGCTAACATGTGGATTTGGCTAAGGAGAGTAGATAAGCCAGCTGAGGACTCTTTTTTCAAATGGTTGACTAGGATAATAAAGTGGTCCCCTAAAAAAGAGTTTGTGCGAGTCATGTCTGCAGCGACATATCTGGGGTCATGAGTATTACAGTGTTCTGTCAGTAAGTAGTAGAAAAATGTAGCGCAAGCTTCTCCGCACCCATCAGCGATTCATTAATGGGGTTGTCTCACCTCAAACCTTAGTGGCATATCACTAGGATCACTATCCACAGAACCAAGCGCCCAGAGTGAAGGAGAGGAGACACTGCATGTGCAGTCGCCCTCTATTTATTTCTACGAGGGTGTGGCATGCTCAGCTATTTTTAAAAGTCTTATAGGCATGAATGGAGATCACACCACACAAGCGCGGCCACCTCTTTATTCACTTCTATGGAACTGTTGCGCCTCTGAAACCCGACCCCATTTTAATAATGGTGGCATATCCTAGCTACAGTGGCATGCAAAAGTTTGGGCACCCCTGGTCAAAATTACTGTTACTGTGGACAGTTGTTAGGTTGCCATTTAAAAATGTAATTAAGAAATTGCAGTTAACAGGATCAGTGAAGGTCAATAGACTGTCTGGAAAACCAAGACAGTTGCTCGTAGGATAGCTGGAAATGCAAATCAGAAACCCTGCTTGACAGCAAAATACTTTTAGGAAGATTTAGCAGAATTTGGAGTTGTGGTACATTGTTCTACTGTTCAGTGACAGCGGCACAATTATGGCCTTCACGGAAGAGTCATCAGAAGAAAACCTCTACTGCATCCCCACCACAAAATTCAGTGTCAGAAGTTAGCAAAAGAACATCTAAACAAGCCTGATGCATTTTGGAAACAAGCCCTGTGGACCAATGAGGTTAAAAGGGCACAGAATTTCATGAAAAGAACACCTCTCCAACCGTTAAAGGGGTTGTCCGGGTTCAGAGCTGAACCTCGACATACCCCTATTTTCAGCCAGGCAGCCTCTCTGATATGAGCATTGGAGCATTTCATGAATTGCGCAGGGCAAAGGCTTTTTCTTAGGCAATCCGGTGATGTACCGGGCTCTCGATGGTAAACTTGTTACGATACCAAAATTTTCATTCGATTTCGATACCATAAAAAAAGTATTGTGATACTCGATACCAAGTGAAAAAAATAAAACACCAAAAAAGCCGCATGCATTCTGCATTTTTTGGAACGTCTGTCCCATAATCGAACAGTCCTATCCTATTTTTTGGGGGGACAATGTTACTAAAAAATGGCGAATTACGCGGTTTTAATATTTTTATCCTGTTACAGCGTTCACCACATAGGAGATTGTTTTTATATTTTAATATTTTGGACTTTTCGGACATGGCGATATGTAATATGATTATTTATTTATTGTTGATATATTTTATATATATTTTCCCCGTCACATCCTTAAAGCTTGTAAAAAAGCGGGATCTTGACATAGGGGCCACTTAATATGGTGGATTTGGTGATCTCTGTAATGGAGACACCCCTTTGCTCGGTTTTCCTTCCTTTGAGTGATATCTGGCTTTCATTGTGTTGTAGACCCATAACTGGGGCTCCACATATATTTTGCATATTCCTGTTTCCCAGGGAGCTTTGCACTTCGGATTGCTGTGTTGAGACTCTTAGGTGAGGCTCCGCAGTGTTTTTTGTAGCTGGTCTCCCTGAGATCAGCTATTGTTGTGTTTGATATATTTTATATGTAAAATTGGGAAAAAGGGTGATTTAAACTTAATATTTTGGTGTTTATTTTTTTTTTTACTTTATTTATTAACCATTAGTCCCCTTAGGGGCTAGAACCTGAGATCTTTTAATCCCTTGTCACCCTAAGGCCCCTTTCACACGAGCGAGTTTTGCAGATGCAATGCGTGACGTGAACGCATAGCACCCGCACTGAATCCTGACCCATTTATTTCAATGGGTCTGTGTACATGTTTTTTTCACGCATAAGGTCTGCGTTGCTTGAAAAACGCAGCATGTTCTATATTCTGTGTTTTTTACACAGCCCTGGCCCCACAGAAGTGAATGGGGCTTCAGGGAAAAACGCATTGCATCTGGAAGCAAGTGTGAATGCAATGCATTTTTCACTGATGGTTGCTAGGAAATGTTGTTTGTAAACCTTCAGTTTTTTTTATCACGCGCGTGAAAAACGCATCAAAACGCATTGCAGCCGCGCAGGAAACAACGGAACGCAATCGCAGACAAAACTGACTGAACTTGCTTGCAAAATGGTGCGCGTTTCACTGAACACATCCATACCTAATCAGTTGCACTCGTGTGAAAGAGGACTAATAGAGCTCTATTAGGGTGAATAGGACTTCACACTCTCCCTGCTGTCCAGTGCTTTGTGCACAATGCAGCAGGGAGATTATCATGGCAACCAGGGCTTTAGTAGACTCCTGGCTGCCATGGTAACCGATTAGAGCCCCACAATTACACTGCTGGGGCTACGATTGGAACTGCCTCCAATGAGAAGGAGGGGACCCTGAGGCCACTGCCACCAATGATTAATACTGGGGGGCTTGAGGGGGACGCACTACGCAACCAATGCTTTTAATTCTGGGGTTGGGGCGCACTGCGCCACCAATGAAGATAACTAACCCATAAATACAAATACAGGTGGCGGGTCACGGCAGCAGAAACACATAGCCGGCACCCGACCTCTATGACAAGGCACTGCGATCCGCGGCAGTTAATCCCTCAGGGGGAGATTGAAATGTCTCCAAGTATCAATCAACTTTGTTTTGATGGATTTCAGTGCTATTATATGTGATTGAGGAATACCTAGAAGATGTATCCTGTATTAGGTCCAAACCCATATCAAAGGAGTATTCTGGTTTTGCAATTTTTAGCATTAATTGACAGGAAACAACACATTATCACTTACTAATTGTGATGGTTCATCTATAATGCCCAATTTTCCTGTACTCCATCGGGGTCACATGATCTTTTCCACTGTGTTGGTTACCTATCCAGTTGACATCACGTCTACATCTGAGGCATGGCAAGGCTTGTAAGGCTCTCCTCCTTAGCCAGAACATCAGTGACCTTGTATCCAAGGGCGGTGTTCTGCTTATTCTTCTGGAACCTGCCCTATAGATGATGTCAGCAATGATGGTTGGTTTTCCAGCAGGGCTTTAAGCAGGCTTGGATTCAGGGCTGCCATAAGGATAATCAGGGCTCCATACAAGCAAACTGTGTCCCCTCCCCCGCCACTTTTATTTATGTATAGGCCCTGCTTGCATCTGTAATGTTCTAGCTGGAAGTGAAAGGAAAAGCAGAGACCTGATGCAACAGACACTCCCTGTGAGCCTTGCACCGGGATGTAAAATGCACTCAGAATTTCATGGTCTGATCTTCATAATGCAGGATGCTGGTGTTATTTATTTTTTATTAGTATCTACAGAATATGCCAGCAAATCCTGCAGAAAATAAAAAGTAGAAAGAAGAGAGAAGTACAGAAAACAAAAAGCATGAAGAAGAAAGGTGGAGAGAGACAGTATGAAAGATAACAGTCAGAACAGAAAGCAGAACTTGTAGGGAAGTGCATCTCAATGATAGTCCACCATGAAGGGTCAGCTCTGATCTTCAACAGATTCCAAGTATGACAAATAAGAACTCCAGACAGTTAGGAGGTCATTTATTAAACAGAAATACACCTAAATTAAGCGTATTTCTGGCATAGACTGCTGTGCAAAGGTCCTTTGTGCCGCAATCTGTGACTTCGCACCACTCACGCCAGGTTTAAAAAGTGGGCTTGGTGTGGGCAGGGAATTTACCATTTTAGAAGCCTGTTTTAGGCGTATAAAATGGTCTAAATGCAAGACAGCAAGGAAGCTGGAGGCTTGCGCCTCTTCATAACTCCGGCGGATCCACCGCCATGTATATAGGGCTTATTAAGACTGGCGTTTTAAATGCCCCTTAGCGGTTCAAGTAGGAGGGCGAGAAAATCTTCCTTGAAGTCAGATGGCCGCTGCGTTTTGGAGCTTTCAAGTGGTTAGAGGTGGACATCTTCTCCAAAAGTAGCGGGCTTGGGGACCTCTGGAACCACATTTAAATCCCCAACAGCATCCTGGTTCACAATATAAGAGGAGAAATATCCATGTGGGTATAGACATCCTCTAGGACAGTGTCAGAGGTGATTGTCGGTCTGCACCCAGAATACAGAAAAACAAGGCCAAAAGGAATGTCCAGGCGTAGGCAATGTTCCTGTTTCAGAGCAGCTCAGTAAGAAGCTTAAGCATTAACAAGGAAGAGATCTGGAATATTGTTATAGGCATATTCTCATGGCACAATGAACTGGCAGAAGAGTTGACATTGAGGAGCAGTTCCTTGTCTTGAAAATGGAGATCTAGGCAAATTATGTCTCTCAGAGGGTCAGTTGCCTTTGGGCGCTGTCGCAAGGCTGGATGGGTACTTTCAACTGCAATAGAGGAGGCTTTTTCTGCTCACAGCACGATTTAGCACATCTGAAGTATAGCAGAAGGAATAGAGTCAGGGGGTACAGATTTAGGTATTCCCCAAAAGCAGATATTATTATTCCTCCCACAATTTAGGGTTAAAGTGAAATTGACAGGAGACGAGGCCTTGTGTAACTGCTGCAGTGCAGTCAATGAGAGCAGCCTGTGTAGATTAAAGCGCCTCCATTCTTTGCCCCACATGTCCGATTTCCTGCTTGATCACAGAGAGATCTTTTATGACTTTAGCAAGTATAGTGCTTTAGCAAGTGCTTGTTTAATAAAGCTCCTTGAGATTAGTGTAGACAGTGGGCCATCACCTTAACTGTCCCCATCAGACATACATAGTTACATAGTTAATACGGCTGAAAAAAGGACACAAGTCCATCAAGTTCAACCAAGGATAGGTGGGGACGCAAATCCCAGAAGGAAGTGAGACTCAGACTCCTACATGTTTTCATAAGCATTAATGTCATTTACTTTTAAGAATTCATCTAAACCCTTTTTAAACCTGTCCACTGTTCCTGCTGTGATCCCGTCCTGAGGAAGTCTATTCCACAGATTCACAGTTCTTACAGTAAAGAAGCTTTGACGCTTCTAGAGACTGAACTTTTTCTTCTTTAGTCGGAGGCAGTGCCCCCTTGTCTTTTGAGGGCATTTTACATGGAACAGTTTTTCACCGTACTGTATTTTTGGTATGGCCCATTTATATATTTGTATAGGTTATCATGTCCCCCCTTAGGTCTCTTTTCTCAGGACTAAATAAATTCAATTCTTTTAATCTTTCTTCATAACTAAGACCCTCCATGCCCCTATCAGTTTAGTCGCTCTCCTCTGTACTTTTTCGAGCTGCACTGCGTCCTTTCTGTGGACTGGTGCCCAGAACTGAACCGCATATTCCAGATGAGGCCACACCAACACTTTGTGAAGTGGTAATATCACATCCCTGCCCAGCGAGTCCATGCCTCGTTTATTGCATGACAATATCCTGGTGGCCTTAGAAGCAGCTGATTGACATTGTATGCTGTAATTTACTCTACCATCCACAAGGACACCCAAATCCTTCTCTATAAGTGACTCTCCCAGTGCTACATCACCTGGGACATATGAAGCACAGAGATTATTACTACCAAGATGCATACTCCTGTATATAGTCCCTTAAGCGTCCTTCAAACATTTTTCCCACAACAGAAGTTAAACTAACTGGTCAATTACCTGTGGAGGACCTAGATCCTTTTTTGAATATGGGCACCACATTTGCTTTGCGCCAATCACTTGGCACAGTACCAGTACCTAGAGAATCTTTAAAAATTATAAACAGGGGCACAGCAATGACTGAACTGAGCTCTTTAAGAACTCTTGGGTGTAATCCATCTGGATCTGAAGCCTTGTTCACATGTACCTTGGTCGCCAGGGTGTGCATGTGGAGCATGAATTTCACTTTTTGAATTGAATTACTGAAATAAATTAACTTTTTGATGATATTCTAATTTATTGAGATGCACCTATACTGTACCCTCTTTTTAGATTCACTATTGTATTTAGTACAAAAAACAACAACACATCCTTTAAAATTTGCTTTAAGGGCCCCTACACACAAATTGTGCCTGTAGTCTTTTGTTCACTACAAAAAAAATCCAGAATCCAAATTTATGTTTTTCCCCAAAACTAATGTGTGGATTTTTTTTCTGTAAAACAGATTAGATGTGAAAATATGAAAAAAAAAAAAAAAAAAAAAAAAAAAGGCTACCACCTCTTATCCAATCCAGTACTGAGCCACGCCCCCTGCACTGTTCACATGACGGTGACGTCACCCCAGGTCCTTAGTGTTGTCAAAGGTTCGGGTTCCTTAAAGAATCCCCTTATGGATTCCAAATGCCGTTATGGCCGGTTGGTAGCGGAATCCATAACGGGATGCTTCGATAACCCCGACCCGAACTTTGGACGCCGAACTTAAAATACAAGTTCGCTCAACACTAGTTACAGACATTTCCATGGCTTTTCAAAGAATCACTCTCACTGTTTATCAATGCTTAGAGGTTTACAATATTATCACTGACTAAAGAAATACCCCTATTAAAATATAACTTTTAGGCCTCTTTCACACGGGCGTCATGTTTGACGCCCGGACAAGAGGCGGGTGCGTTGCGGGAATCGCCACGATTTTTCCACGCGTGTGCTAACGTTTGTAGTGCGTTTAGCACGCGCGTGAAAAAATCCGCATGCTTGGTACCCAGACCCGAAGTCAGACTTCATCACTGAAGTCCGGTTTCGGGATGAGTATTCTATATGTGTAATTATTTTCCTTTATAACATAGTTATAAAGGAAAATAATCGCATTCTAATTACAGAATGCAATGTTCCCCGGGCTATAGAGGGTTAAAAATAATAAAGAGTTAACTTACCTTCTCCCATTGTACGCGCAGAGCCCCAGAACGTCTTCTCTCTTGATGGTTGGGATGCTTCAGGACCTGTGGTGACGTCACAGGGTCACATGGTCCAATCATAGAAGCATTTGAGTGGACCATGTGACCCATGTGATCCTGTGACATCACCAAAGGTCCTTCATCCAACAGATGAACCCCTCTATAGCCCGGGGAACATTGCATTCTGTAGTTAGAATGCGATTATTTTCCCTTATAACTATGTTATAAAGGAAAATAATAACGATCGGGTTCCCATCCCGATCGTATCCTAGCAACCATGCGGGAAAATCGCAACGCATCCGCACATGATTGCGGATGCTTGCGATTTTTCCGCATCCCCATTCACTTCTATGGGGCCTGCGTTGCGTGGAAAACGCAGAAACTGGAGCATGCTGCGATTTTCACGCAACGCAGAAGTGATGCGTGAAAATCACCGCTCATGTGCACAGCCCCATAGAAATGAATGGGTCCGGATTCAGTGCGGGTGCAATGTGTCCTCCTCACGCATTGCACCCGCGCGGAAAACTCACCCGTGTGAAAGGGGCCTTAAGGCCTCTTTCACACTTGCGTTGTTAGGATCTGGCATGCACTTCCGTCGCCGGAAATGCCCGCCGGATCCGTAACAACGCAAGTGACCTGAAAGCATTTGAAGACTGATCAGTCTTCAAAATGCTTTCAGTGTTACTATGGCAGCCAGGACGGTATTAAAGTCCTGGTTGCCATAGTAGTAGTGGGGAGCGGGGGAGCAGTATACCTACCATCCGTGCCGCTCCCGGGGCGCTCCACAATGACGTCAGAGTGCCCCATGCGCATGGATCATGTGATCCATGCGCATGGGGCGCCCTGACGTCACTCTGGAGCGCCCCGGGAGCCGCACGGATGGTAAGTATACTGCTCTCCCGCTCCCCACTACACTTTACCATGGCATCCGGGACTTTAGCGTCCTGGCTGCCATGGTAACCATTCAGAAAAAGCTAAACGTCGGATGCACCGAAACGACGTTTAGCTTAAGGCCGGATCCGGATTAATGCACTTTAATGGGCATTAATTCCGGATCCGGCATTACGGCATGTCTTCCGGATTTTTGGACGGAGACAAATCCGCAGCATGCTGCGGTTTTGTCAACGTCCAAAAAACTTTCACGTACTGAACGGAAGACATCCTGATGCATCCTGAACGGAATGCTCTCCATTCAGAATGCATTAGGATAATCCTGATTAGTATCTTTCCGTCCTAGAGCCCCGAAGACGGAACTCTAGGACGGAAAGGAAAAACGCATATGTGAAAGGGGCCTAAGTCATACCTTTAGTCCTCATGCACACGAACGTATTTTCTTTCTGTGTCCGTTCCGTTTTTTTTGCGGACCATATGCAGAACCATTCATTTCAATGGGTCCGCAAAAAAAACCGAAGGTACTACGTGTGCATTCCATTTCCGTATGTCCATTTTTCCGTTCCACAAAAAAATAGAGCATGTCCTATTTTTTTCTAGTTTGCGGACAAGGATAGGGATTATTACAATGGATCCGCAAAAAAAAAACTTTTTTTTTTTGCGGATCCACAATTTGCGTACCGCAAAACACATACGGTCGTGTGCATGAGGCCTTAAAAAACAAAAAAAACACATCATTTTCACTATAAATTTCATATATAAAACTCAGCAACAAAACTCTTCATATATGTTATATTCAGTTAGTTGGGATCAAGATGGGGCTTGGATCGTTTTATATCCGTCTTTACTTACGGCTACACCCGATTCAGCTTTTTACCACCAAATCAGGTAACAATGTAGATATTTTCTTCCATAGGATTTATTTTTTCTTCTATTGAAAGTTACTCTGTTCCTTTTAGATTCCTGAAGAGAAGTGGGGTCTATTTGTGAAGCCAGGTCAGCGGTCCCTGATTTCTCCCTTCACTACCCCTGCCTTAAAGCAGAGCACCCACCCCGAAAGGGGCGACCCCACCTCTCGGTGGCTAAGCCCTCAAAATCCCTAAAAACAACCCTATTATTTGTGCCAAGCTTCAACATAGAAAATAATAAATCCTATGGAAGAAAGCTGAATGGTGGTAAAAAGCTGAATCAGGTGTAGCCGTAAGTAAAGACGGATATAAAACGATCCAAGCCCCATCTTGATCCCATCTAACTGAATATAACCCATATAAAGAGTTTTGTTGCAGAGCTAGATATTAAATTTATATTGAAAATTGTTTTTTTTTTTTTAAAGGTATGAATTAAAAGTTATATTTTAATAGAAGTATTTATTTAGTCAGTGATAACATTTCCATGGCTCTCCCATACATCTGAGTAGGGCTTGCATGCAGCAGACACAAACCATTCAGATATATGCATGCATTTTTGGGGCACAAAACCTTCCTGCAATAAATCAGCCATGTATAAACATAACCTAATGGTGTTAAGAAGCCACACATGTAGAGCGGCCAATCATTTCTCTCTCATCAGCGCTGGTAAACACATTCTATTGCAAGGAAATAATTGGACCATACATTCAGAAGCATTTATTACATAAAGATTATTCTCATCTATCACATCAGCAAACAAGAAAATAATCTTCACTGTCCAGTATCTGCTCCTGATCCATCCAGGGCTCTGACTTTCATCTTCAGGATGCTATCCTTTAAAGGGCCACACTCTTAACTGATCAGAATGGAAATAAAATGTTCCCATCGTTGTAGATGTCAGGCTGGCTTCACATCATCCTTTTATTTTCAGTTCTTCTAGATCCTACCGTTAGGTACATTTGAAATCCGTTTGAGCCATTTTCACCTGAGATCCATTTTTCTAGACAGAAAAAAGTGCTGCATGCAGGACTTTTTTTTCGGTCTGAAAAAGACGAATCTCAAACAGAAATGGCTCAAACAGATTCCAAATGTGCATAACTGGATCAGTTCTTTATTTTTTTACAGGATCCTGTTTTTTCTTCTGTTCTGATGGATTAGAAGAACGGAAAATGAAACGGTGATGTGAAACCAGCCTAAGCTGCGAGTACTTGTGCATATATTTACTTGTAGTGTTAATTTACTATCAACTAGTAATAAAGTTTAAAGGGATTCTGTCACCTGGAAAATCAATATTAAGCCAAACATAGGTTCTTATAGCTCTTCATACCTTCTTTCCATAGGTGTTCTTTACACTTGGATCCGGCTTTCTACCTTCATGAAAATCCTCTTTTATCTTTATGCTAATGACACCTGAAGGTGCCCAGAGGGGCGTTATTTTCATTTAAAAAGTGCCCAGGAACACCTTCCATCCAGTGCCCAGGCCAGCCTCCCCCCCGACAGAGCCCAGGCCCGCCCCTCTCTCTGCTCATACCATATGTCCCTGACATTGCGATTGGCGTCACGCCCCCCCCCCCCATTTACATCACTAGTAGCCGATAACCCCGCCCACTCCTTCCCTCCAGCTTCACTAACATCCACCGAGCGGCTCCTGCGCTCTTCCTGTTTAACTGAGCGCATCAGCCTCAAGTGTTTCACTGTGCATGCGCTCAGTTAAACAGGAAGAGCGCAGGAGCCGGCTCGGTGGATGCTAGTGAAGCTGGAGGGAAGGAGTGGGCGGGGCTATCGGCTACTAGTGACGTAGCCAGTGGGGGCGGAGCTTGACGGCAGTCGCAATGTCAGGGATATATGGTATGAGCAGAGAGAGGGGCGGGCCTGGGCTCTGTCGGGGGGGAGGCTGGCCTGGGCACTGGATGGAAGGCGTTCCTGGGCACTTTTTGAATGAAAATAACGCCCCTCTGGGCACCTTCAGGTGTCATTAGCATAAAGATAAAAGAGGATTTTCATGAAGGTAGAAAGCAGAATCCAAGTGTAAAGAACACCTATGGAAAGAAGGTATGAAGAGCTATGAGAACCTATGTTTGGCTTAATATTGATTTTCCAGGTGACAGATTCCCTTTAAAGCAAATGGTCAATCTTTTTACTTCTGGATTAAAAGGGGTTCACAGATTCATGCAAATAAACTTCAGTATTTGTGCAATGAAGTTCTGCAACTTCCTAAAATACTTTGAGGGGAATTAATCATAGACCAGTATTTTACACCGTTCTGTGATAGCCCCTGCAATGCAAGAGGATGCAGCTAATTTATGGCGAGTTGCAGACCTAGTTATAAATTAGGTGCATCCTCCAGCATTCTGTGCACCTAAACTGAAATCAACAGCAGCTCCGAAATGCTGTAGATTTCAGTCTTCTTTTATACTAGAAAATTGGCAAAAAAAAGATAAACGTGCTGGGGCTGCTGGCCCTGTCCCCTTTTAGGAGAGTGGCTAAGGTGGCATAGAAAGGCCACTTGTCCATAGATTTAGGTGCAATGGCGTTGGACATAATCAGATCAGGACAGGTTTTTAGTTTATGGACTTAAAAGGGTTTTCCAGGCTCCTGATATTAATGGCTTATCCTCAGAATAGGTCACTACTATCTGATCGGTGAGGGTCTGACATCAGGTCTACGTGTTTCAGACTATACCATGTCCTTACTCATGACCATAAGTAGGGACGTCTTATAGTCTGAAAGCGTAGACCTGCTGCTGGGGTCTCTGTGATGTACTTTGGATTTTAACATTAGCGCTAATAAATCTGAAGATCTGGATTTCTATTCTTTGCTACAAAGTCCATTATATTACATAAAACATAATACATAAAATAATTTAAATGATCAACTGGGGCTACAGAGCACTAGTGATTACACGTCACAGCACACTAACTTCACAGGCTACTCCCTGCAGTACTTGCTGAGGCAGAACAATCATTTATCAGAAGCTAATGAAAGTGGTACATACGTCACGTGGCGTGAACATTCACCCACATGTGCAAGTCCCTAGAGCTGGAGGGAATGGGTTCAACACATAATATAAATAACTCATTGTCCTTCTACATTAAGTGAGATACTTGTAAACTTCAAACTCGCATTTAGGAATGATGTCTCCATTATCTTACAGCTCGTGGTTCTGCAAAACTGATATTGCAGGCGGAGAATCTGGTGCCAATGGATCCATCCCACATATCACGAGACAGGAGTACAGACTGCAGGGCACGAGTGTACGCTGCCAGTGAAAAATACAAGAATACAGTTTAAATAAACGAGGAATAAGGTTATGATAGACAACGTAATAACGTATCCAACCATCCATGCTCTTTAAAGGGTTTGTGTGCATAAAAAAAATGTTTGCAATATACCTTGGGGTACTTTCACACTTGCGGCAGAGTGATCCGGCAAGCAGTTCCGTCGTAGGAAATGCCTGCCGGATCCGGCAATCTGCACGCAAACAGAAAGCTACGGCTACGAATCCGTTTTACTAATGCATTGCAAGAACGGATCCGTCTCTCCGCTTGTCATGCGGAGAGACGGATCAGTTATATATTTTTTTCACATTTTTACCGGAAGGACGGATCCGGCATTGCGGCACTAAAACATCCCAATGGGGAAAAATGCCAGATCCGGAATTCCGGCAAGTGTTCCGGAATTTTGGACGGAGATAACACCGCAGCAAGCAAGACTGAACTGAAGACATCCTGATGCGTCCTGAACGGATTTCTCTCCATTCAGAATGCATGGGGATAAAACTGATCAGTTATTTTCCGGTATAGAGCCCCTATAACGGAACTCCATGCCGGAAAAGATTAACGCTAGTGTGAAAGTACCCTTATTGAGGCATTTTGAGGTAAAGGGCTTGACATTAGGCAGACTAGGTAAACTACACATATATACTGAAATCAATGCCCTGTTTAAATTTCAGTTAGATACTGTGTAGCTTTGAGTAAGGAGCTTTGGGTTTCCTGAACTGTAGGATTCCCACAATCAACTATACATCTTCACACCTAGCACATGCTCTATGTTGGGTCGGCCTATGCCGGAAACGTGGGTTATTAGAGCAGAGTGCTACAGTTTCCTGGAAAATAAACCAGATGTGTTCACCAGACCCTTCTCCCAATGTATGTAAGTAACAAGGAACCACTATGCGCCTTCTGGTTTGTATCATGGGCACATCCACTAAGCTTCACAGATCAACTACTGCTGACCAGCTATACAGACAATCAGATACTTAAAGGGGTTATCCTATGATTATAATCAGACATCATATAGTACATGACAATCTCTTTCTAACAAAGCTAGAACCAGCCCTGTACCTCACATGGATCCAGAGATCCTCCCATTCATTGCTCTGCTAGATTTATGTCAAGATGACCGAACAAGGAGAGTTTCTTTTCTGCTGGAACTAAGGGGACATGTCCATATACTCCCTATCACAACTCAGGAGGCAGTTGAGGGATGAAACTGAGCATGTGCGGCCTTCTCAGTGGGGAAGGTAATTTGGATCCAAATTATGCCCTATGAACGAGGTCTGGGCACCAGCTGGAAGTGCTGTCATGAGCATGCTGGAAGTAGGCATGAACCATTAGTCGTGCACTCCTGATTAACCCATCCGTCCCAAAGGATGATTTGAATTAGTGCGAATATAAAGTTGTAGCCTGCTCTCCCTGTATTTATTGGAGGCTATTTGGCACCAAGAGAGGTGGAATACAGACTGGGCTCGGCATGCATGTGGAACCTGCATTCCCTGATCACAATGAAAGCCAGTGTGGCACCAAGAGTGGTATAATATAGTGTGGGCTCAGCATGCATGTGGAACCCACATTCCCTGAATATAATGGAGGCTGGTATGGCACCAGTGGAGGTAGTATTTGGTGTTAGGTTCCTGTCCTAAAGATATCACCTTATCGTTGGCAGACAGGTACAAATAATTATGTACAAAATGTATTTGCCAAGAATCTGACATTTATAATGTAGCATTAGCATTTTACATTCTCTTTAGTGAGTATGGCACTATTGTGTTGTTTTATTATTTGTGTTTGCAGAGTGCTGTTGCTTTGTTTGCTTGAACCTTAAAGGCTATGGAAACCTTTAGGGCAACTTGGTTTTCTGATTGCATTTCACAGATTTTGGGCTAAAAATAATTTTTAGATTGGTCTTTATTATAAACGTTCTGCGATTTTTGAGATACAAGTCTAAAAAAATGAGTCTATTTGCAGAGTATCACTTCTCAGTCCTGTCAACTGATAGCTCATGTGAAGCCTTATCTCTGATCTCCTGACCAGCTGTTTTGAGAAGGCAGTGGCTCTCCTGTGAGCGCCGCTGCATTCTTTCAACTTACCATCACAGCCCCGTACATTGTATAGCGGCTGTGCTTGGTATTGGAGCTCAGCACAATTCACTTGAATGGGGCTGAGCTGCTCCTAGGCCACGTGATCGATTAACGTGCCGTCACTTTGCCTAGAAAAAGCAGGCATTCTCAAACAGCTGATCGGCAGGAGTCCTGGGTGTCGGAACCCCACCGATCAGACACTGATGACCTTTCCTGAGGAGAGGTCATCAGTAAAAAAATAGTGGAAAACCCCTTTAAGGCATATTCTTATCAGTTTGATAAGAGTTTAAATATATATTAGTATGACATCAGGAAATCAGAGATAAAACTTCACAGAAGCAGTCAGCTGACAGAATTCAGGAGCGACACTGCAAATATACTGATTTTTTTTAACCCTTGGATCTCAAAAACAGCTGAACTTTTTAACAAAGATCAATTGAAAAAAATATACTTTTAGCCCAAAATGAGTAAAATGCAATCATAAAAAATTGCCTCAAAGGAGTCTATAGCCTTTAAGCAAATAGTACATACTACATGTTCACATTTATATACAAATTCTTGTCAATGCTGGCATCATGCATTGTATATCCATCCCTTTTCATGACGTACCTTTAGGGTTATTATAGAAAATGCAGTTGTTTGCACAGGTGTCTGGGTGGGAGTCCCAGAAGTCTGTACCACAGCAGCACAGAGGAGGTAAAGCAATGTTGTGTAACAACATCTTGTCTTTCATCTGGGCTCGTAAAGCATCTACATAGCTGGAAAAGAAATGGGAGTGCAATGAGACCAGAAAGCCAACAGACACAGATAACAGAGAGAACAGCAGCAGCGTGCACAGACAATTTCATTCTAAGGGTACTTTCACACTGGCGTTTTGGATTCCGTTTGTGAGATCCGTTTCAGGGCTCTCACAAACGGTCCAAAACGGATCAGTTCAGCCCCAATGCGTTCTGAATGGATAAGGATCCGTTCAGAATGCATCAGTTCGGCTCCGTTCCGCCTCTATTCCGTTTTGGAGACGGACACCAAAACACAGCTTGCGGCATTTTGGTGTCCGTCTGAAGAGGCGGAGCCTAACGGATCAGTTTTTAATTACAATGTAAGTCAATGGGGACGGATCCGACACAATATGGTGCATTTGAAAACTGATCCGTTCCCCATTGACTTTCAATGTAATTCAAAACGGATCAGTTTTTTAATTTGTCATTTGTGCAAATAAACAGATGGATCCGCACCAACGCAAGTGTGAAAGTACCCTAAATCAGAATTATGGTCCATTCACATGTCCTTAATTTGGGTCCGCATGCGTCCCGCAATTTGTGGACCTATTCACTTTCAATGGGGCTGAAACGTATGCAGAGCCGCATTTTCAGGATGCGTTTTTTCAGGATCCGCAATTCCGTTCCTGAAAAAAAATAAAACATGTCCTATTCTTGTCCGCAATTGCGGACAAGAAAAGGCATTTTCTATTATAGTGCTGGCTATGTGCGGTCCACAAATTGCGGATCGCACATTGCCGGTGTTCGTGTTTTGCGGATCCGCAAAACACTTACGGACGTGTGAATGGACCCTTAAAGAGACTATTCTGAAGGGGAACGCTGCCTTCACACAAAGCAGATTTTGTTGCAAAAAATCTATTCCATTCCCAAGACATGCAGAAATCCGTGTGCTTCCCGCCAAAACAACCGGATTGAGATGAATGGAACTGATTTTCAGTCGCAAAAATTTCTGCAACACAATTTGCCATGTGTGGAGTCACGCTAAGGGAGTGTGATGCTTTCATCAGGGAGTAAATTGCCAATTACTATGGCAAATCCAGATATTTACTATAAATAAATTTATATAGTATCTATAAACCACAATGAAATCAGCTTCCAAAACACCAAAGAACAGGAACCGAACAGTAGGAGACGCCGACTAAAAGGGTACTGGGCGTTAACCGTAAACATGAACCCAATAACTACTGACAAATGCCCTGCAGAGAAATGGTTTATAGCTTCATATAACAAAGCCCATCCTGGGATTTACCGCTTGGACTGTTTGGTTTTCTGAGCCTTCTCCCTTTGCTCTTCAGTGATCGCTCCTTCCCGAGTCTCCTCGAGCTCACATGATAGTCTCTGGATACTGGGGTGACCAGATAAGCGCAGTCGTTGTTCCTCCATTAGGCGTTCAGTTTCCCTTTCTCTCTTAATTCTGATTGCAGAAAATATTAGATTGACAAGGTGCACATTTAATATGATAAATATTAAGGACTGCTTTATTAAAAGGATGTTGGGGCATACTATGGATGCTATAAGCTTAAACAGGCTGTCTAGGCCTGCCCCAGGAGCTCAGGTTGTTCTCTTCACATCTGAGACATGGAGATCCGGCTGCCAGTTCCGGCAGAGAATGCCAGGAATTGGCCGGACACAAACCGCAGCATGCAGCAGTTTCTGTCCGCCCAATTCTTGGCATTTTTGCCATATTGCAGCCGGTTCTACTTCTGACCAAACTATAGTTAATGCGGCCAGCAGGCATACAGGTTGCATCCGGTAGTGCTGGATCTGGAGAACTGTGGCAGACAGTTTGGAAGATGTGAAAGTAGCCTATACAAACTATTGGTTGACTTAGTTTGACACAGACTTTTACACCAGCATGGTGGTTCAATTTTGGTGCTAAATGATGCATATTAGGCTAAGTCCATTCCCAGTGACCCATGCTCCCCTTTTTGGGCAGGGCACAGCTAATTCTAAATCTAGAATAAGCAGTGTAAGCCAAAATCTAAGTTCACCAACATTAATAAACGTGGCCTATTCTGCAGGTCAGTCAGGACAGCAGCAGTGACAACTTCTAAGACTCAGAAACAGGCTTAGCGCGGTTGTCACTTTCATTCTCCCACTCTGTAGCTGAAATGCAGAACACTTAAACTCAGCAAGGGCTGGCAGAGCCTAGGAGTAAGCTTCTGCCAGGGTAAAAGTCCATATGAAGCCTGAGCTTCGTCATTAGTCCCCTTAAATGAGGGATTCAGAATCATAAAATAAAAAAGGAGTACGCAAAACCTGAAGCTGTTTACTGCAGCACGGGTAAATATGAATGGCGGCTGCTGGTTTTGGCATCTCCCTGTCAATCCTTACTTAGATATTTTCCTCTCGTGTTCCTTCTGCCTCCGGGTTTCTTTCACCTGCTCCCGTTCTATGTCCATAAAAAGTCTTCTGTACATGAGGTACTGGTTTTGCCTCTAGGAAAAAAAAAAAATATATATGTTTATTGATCTAAGATATAATGCAGAAATCACCAGACCCAAATTAATGTTTTTTAATCATTTGATGTAAATAGAGTTTAAAGGAGTTCTTAGAGGAAAAGGACTTGTATCAATAATTATCAAAAAATACATGAATACCTTTAATTAGCCACAGATGTACGTTTTATCTAGTGTGGGGGCAATCACTGTAGTAAATCAAAATGGCTGCCGCCCTGGTCAGAAACAATCCTAGACTGTCAGTAGAACAGGTGGCTCAAGACCTGTATAGGAGCAATGGAAACCTCTGTTCCTGTTCGGGATGACAGACAGCAACACTTATGTTCAGGTTTGCCGTGATGAGTGGTTTTATAAAGTGTATTGCCATTTTCAAAATCTGCTTGCCACCAGTGAATGGAAATTGCTTACAGTAAGACCAAAACTCCATCTGACCCAGCCCTCACCACAGCTGAGGGTTTGTTACAAATTAAGTGCCCCATGCCAAAAAACAATCCCTGGCATTGGTTTCCCTTTCAGCATTTCTGTACCACAGACAACGGATGGCCAGGTATATGGGAACACAGCCTTTCAATTGAATCCGGTCTCAACCATCCTCTCTGAGCTAAACAGCCTCCAGTCTGATGCCCTGTAATATATCAGGACCGAAGGGAGATTTGGGCCGATTGTCTACACTGGATGCGACCCTCAGTTATGTGACATATCTGCATGGAGAAAAGCAGAGATGTATGTGTGGGAGAGAACCTAGGCCAGGGATGCTCAACCTGCAGCCCTCTCGCTGTTGTAAAACTACAACTGCTGTAGGCCGTCTGGGAATGCTGGGAGATGTAGTTTTAAAACAGCTGGAGGGCCGCAGGTTGTGCATTTCTGACCGAGGCAAACCCAATTGAAAGTGTCAGAACTTAGTGTTGGTTATCATCCAGCTTTCCCAAAACAGTTATAACCACATTGACAGAGGAGAAAGCTACTGCAGAAGTGGAAGGGATCAAGCATTCTTGTGGGACAATACCCTTCCTTTGTAATATTTCACATGATACCTGCGCATGGATGAGGGGTCATCAATAGATGGAACGATACTTGTTACTCGCCGTCACATGTAGTCACTGAGTGCCACAAATGTTATCACTCCAAGCAGTACACTCATAATAATTATATAGCACTCAGTATCCAAAGTGACACTGCCAGAGGCTATTATATAACCGCGTGTACTTTCACACTAATTATTTCCTCTAATTATAGGAGGCGGCCTTCTATTTACTGTGTAAAGGTTATAACTACAAGTGCGGAGCACAGGCAGGGAATGACAGGGTAGCATCACCTAGGCTGGGAGGGAAACAAGCTACAGAGAATAGTAATGTATGAAAATAAAAGATGTTTTATACCATAAGGCACTGCAGGCGTGCCACCATACTGAATGTCATCAAGATGAGAAAAGCCTCTCTAATGCACACTAGAAATCTTTGAAGTCTTAAAGGGGTTCTGAAGTTTGTTACAACTGATGATCTATCCTCTGGATAGATCATCAGCATCTGATCGGCCGGGGTCTGACACCCGGGACCCCCGCCGATCAGCTGTTTGAGAAGGCCGCGGCACTGCAGCAGCGCCGCGGCCTTCTCACTGTTTACCGCTGCTAGCGCCCCGCCCAGTGACAGAGCTTAGCCTCGCCCACTCCACTTGGATACAAGTCGTGACGTCACTGGGCGGGGCTCTAGCAGAGGTAAACAGTGAGAAGGCCGCGACGCTGCTGCAGCGCCGCGGCCTTCTCAAACAGCTGATCGGCGGGGGTCCCGGGTGTCAGACCCCGGCCGATCAGATGCTGATGATCTATCCTGAGGATAGATCATCAGTTGTAACAAACTGCAGAACCCCTTTAAGGTTAAAAGGGTTTTCAGAGATTTTTATCCTGGTGACCTATCCTCAGGATAGGCCATCAGTATCTCATCGGTGGGGGGTTCCAGACCGGGGACACCTGCCAATCAGCTGTTTGAGAAGACACCAGGGCTCCTGTGAGTGTCGCGGCATTTCCTAGACCAGTGACGACGGGTTCATCGGTCACATGGCCTAGGCTCAGTTCAGCCCCATTGAAGTGAATGGGGCTGTGCGCGATACCAAGTACAGATGCTATACAATGTACAGCGCTGTGCTTAGTAAGCTGCGAGAAGGCATCAGTGCTCACAGGAGCGCAGGGCCTTCTCAAACAGCTGATCGTGGGGTCTTAGATGTCAGACCCCCACTGATCACCTATCCAGGGGATAGGTCATCAGTATAATAATCTCAGAAAACACTTTTAAAGGGTTTTCTCACTTCAGTTAATGGCATTTATCATGTAGAAAAAGTTAATACAAGCCACTTACTAATGTATTGTGATTGTCCATATTGCCTCCTTTGCTGACTTGATTCATTTTTCCATTGCATTAAATGCTGTTCGTATCCAGGGATTACGGCCACCCCTGACAAAGCTACTTGCGAAACGCGTTGGGTAAGAGGGCCCCTCATGCAGACATGTTCTACACTTATTTGGCTACGGTTCGGTGGCCTTTTATGCTGGGAGTTGTGTGTATTTATCTAACCTATGGACGCCTTTACGTTATATTCATTGATGGACAGTACTAATGCACTTTACTTTTTCTATTATCCTCTTGGACGGTATTCTACTTTGATCCCCACAATTTCATCTATACCTGCTCAGCAATCGTAGGCTATATTATGCTCCCATTTGTCTGCATTGGAGTTGTCCCTCACTAGATTTCTTTTCCCTACTGTAGTGTGGATTTCTCCAATTTTAAACTCTTCATGCAGTTTAGAAGGCTTCGTTGATGTATTTGGGTGTGTCCCTTTATTAGGTCAAGTTTTTGATAGGATTATTCTCCTGTGTATTAGGCAGATAGCAAGTGAACCTCATGGGTGTACGGCTACAGAAATGATATGGTAGAAGACCATGTGCTTTGGAGCCCAGAACATTTTTAGACCATCAGACCAAACGCTAAAGATAATGGTGGATCTGAACGACGGCCCTGGGAGTGTATGAACAGCTTCGTTTATAGCTTAATGTTAGCACTCAGGAGCCCATCAGGTGTTGGACTATGACATTTACCTCCTACATTTTGGAAGTTCACTTGGAGGAGGCTAGCATGTTACTTGGGTTGAGATGTCTGACAGTCCTAAAGATGCAGGATTTTACTCTATGAACAACTACAGCATGTCATGTGATGGTGCCATATTTCGTGATTGTAAATGCAACAGTGCGGATTCCTTTCGCGGACATACATACATACACTCAGCTTTATATATTCGATAAACATCAGCAGGGCGTGATAATCATTTATTCCTAGACAACCATTTCATGGCAAGCACTGACTATAGCAGCTATACTTTGTACATTGTTTTTTATTCCCATTTAGACGTGCACATGATTAAATGCAGAGCGTATTGCATTTTCTTACAGGACTGTAAAACATGTCAGGAATTTCAGAAATTGTATTCCAATAAATACGGTTCCACCTACAGTAAGTAGCCTGATAACTTACATGATGGTGAGAAAAAGCCCAATGTTACAATTTTACTACATTAAATTTGTAATGACTAAATTGAGGATTTTTAATCCTAAAATGCATCTACCTTGCATGCGTTACCTGCTCACATAATGTTTTTAATGGGTATTCAATAAATCTTCGATGTTTATGGAGACTTTAGATGCTGGAGTTTTGTTTTTGTGTTTATTACTACAAGGTAGGGTTGGGCAATAAACCGGTAGCTATGATATACCGCAATATTAGAAAACAGCGATATTGCGATATCACTGTTTTCTAATAATCGCGGTATTCTGTGACGTCATGCGCTCTGTCTGCGGCGCCTTCCTCACTCACCACCCGCCGGCCGCCGCACATTAAAAATCATTTAAACCCCCCGTGCCGCGCTGGCTTCAGACCTGCTTCTGCTACTGAGCTGAGCCGAGCGCGAGCGTAGACCACACCCCCTGAATGTGAGCCAATCTGAGCCGAGAGCAGAGCGACACGCCCCCCGAAATCAGCTGCTTAATGTTTCTTCATAAGTTAATGCTTTTTCATGGTACACCGGCTCCTGCGTCCCTGGCTCCGCCTCATCCTACCCGGCGCATTGCTGCCCACATTCTCGGGGGGTGCAATTGCCCCTTTGCCTCTCTCCCCCCTGGATCCGCCGGAAGACTCACACAGGCGCACTGGCAGAGGCATTGAAGTGCGCATGCGCCTGCCAGTGCGCCTGTGTGAGTCTTCCGGTGCTTCTCTTCTCAGTGAAGTGAATAATAATTACCTACAACGGCGCTGGGCTGGGATGAATCTGTGGATGACACTGTATGGGGGGGGGGTGGAATCTGTGGATGACACTGAGAGGGGAATCTGTGGATGACACTGGATGGGGGGAATCTGTGGATGACACTGGAGAATCTGTGGATGACACTGGATGGGGGAATCTGTGGATGACACTGAGAGGGGGGAATCTGTGGATGACACTGAGAGGGGGATCTGTGGATGACACTGAGAGGGGGGATCTGTGGATGACACTGAATGGGGGGATCTGTGGAAGACACTGGATGGGGGGATCTGTGGAAGACACTGGATGGGGGGATCTGTGGATGACACTTAAGGGGGATCTGTGGATGGCACTTAAGGGGGATCTGTGGATGGCACTTAAGGGGGATCTGTGGATGGCACTTAAGGGGGATCTGTGGATGGCACTTAAGGGAGGGATCTGTGGATGGCACTTAAGGGGATCTGTGGATGGCACTTAAGGGGGATCTGTGGATGGCACTCAAGGGGGATCTGTGGATGGCACTTAAGGGGGATCTGTGGATGGCATCAGAGGATCTGTGGATGGCACTTAAGGGGATCTGTGGATGGCACTTAAGGGATGGATCTGTGGATGGCACTTAAGGGGGGGGATCTGTGGATGGCACTTAAGGGGGGGGATCTGTGGATGGCACTTAAGGGGGGAGTGGATCTGTGGATGACGTCTCCTTGTAGCTGCCGCTGCCCCCATACAGTATAATGTCTCCTTGCGCTGCCCCATACAGCATGACGTCTCCTTGCGCTGCCCCATACAGTATAACGTCTCCTTGTGGCTGCCCTTATACAGTATAACGTCTCCTTGTGGCTGCCCCCATACAGTATAACGTCTCCCTGTGGCTGCCCCCATACAGTATAACGTCTCCATGTGGCTGCCCCCATACAGTATAACGTCTCCATGTGGCCACCCCCTTACAGTATAACGTCTCCATGTGGCTGCCCCATACAGTATAATGTCTCCTTGCGCTGCCCCCATACAGTATAACGTCTCCTTGTGGCTGCCCCCATACAGTATAACGTCTCCTTGTGGCTGCCCCCATACAGTATAACGTCTCCTTGCGCTGCCCCCATACAGTATAACGTCTCCTTGCGCTGCCCCCATACAGTATAATGTCTCCAAGTGTTTTTTTCTTCTAAATGGGCATTTATCGTGATATATATCGTTATCACGATACATTTCTTAATATCGTTATCGTGGCAATATTTTTGATATCCCCCAACCCTACTACAAGGAACTTTGCGTTTTCGACTCCACTGCCCTGTTGCAAAGGCCGAAATCTACAGTGATAACCTGCAGAAAGAACTGACGCGCTGCAGACTTCAGAATCTGCACTGCACGTCAATTTACTTGCAGAAAATGATTGCAATGTGTTGTGACTGACTGGAGAGAACCGGAAGGCTCGATCACATGAGCCTTACTACTAGGAGATTTCTCTATCACAAGAAGAGTTTACAGTCGTCCGTGTGTGTTTTGCGGAGCAACGGATCTGGAAAACACGGACACCGGCAATGTGCATTGCGCATTTTGCGGACCGCACATTGCCGGCACCCTCATACAAAATGCCTTTTCTTGTCCGCAATTGAGGACAAGAATAGGACATGTTCTGTTTTTTTGCGGAACGGAAGTGCCGACCCGCAATTCCGGAACCGGGCAGGACATAGTGTGTCCCCATAGAAATTAATGGGTCCGCAATTCCGTTTCCGCAAAATGCGGAACAGAATTGCGGACGTGTAAATGGGGCCTAAAGGCAGCCAAAGAGATGGGCTTCAGGATACAAGACCCATTGGTCAGGTCAGCTTTCACCTCTAGCAACCTTGTCGCTTCTCTACTAAAGGATAACCTGCTGGCTGCAATCACCGGATAACATCAGGATACGATTTGTGCTGCAGATATTACATTGCCAGGATAATTACACAACTTCCTCACTTTTATGGCCCTTATCGCTGCAAGAACTCTAGGTGACTAACATGCAGGGCACACATTAAACTGCCAGCTATGGAGATTAATGAAAAAGAAATGAAAAGAGTCAAACGGGCTGAAATATTCTCGCTCCACTGAATACATGAGCTAAAACGTCATCTGGCAATGAGATGTGTGGCTCCCATTGGCCAAGGCTTGTGAAATGCTAAAAGCAAATAAAAAAGAAGCAACGGCACCGAAAACAGAATAATCTCCCGCCTGTCCGGAGACTGCCATGTATTTGGCTCTGTAGAACATTTTATTGTGTTTGCCAATCTCCCTTCCAGCATAACAAGAGATAACCTGCCCATATTTCTGCAAACCTGTGACCGCTATCAGGCAACAGGACCCAATATTAGAGCCGGTATGGTCAAACACTATTCCGTGTGACAATTACTTGACATAGGGGGAAAGTTTCATCACCCAATGATGTGATCTTCCAAATACATTACTGGGGGGCCCACTTGACCCTATAGTACAAGAATGGTATAGCTCTCCTTGCTTTTACATGTTTCTCCACGACAAGTAACATGGTTATATTTTACAGCATCTTCCAACAATCGGTATCCTGACTTAACCCAGCCACGCGCCCCTACAGAAATATATAGCAACTGTATGTGAAATACTAGGAAAGGGACTTCCACACAGCCTCCAACTGCAAGAAAAATGTAATTCTAGGAAACCAGTGTTACCACAGATGGCCTATTCACAGATTTTACTGCAGCAGTTTTACACATTAAAGGGTTTCTCCGAGATAATAAAAAATCTTAGACAACCAACACAATGTCTTAAAAAACATCATATATTCTCTCCTTGGGGTACTTTCACACTTGCGTTGTTTGATCCCGGCAGGCAGTTCCGTTGCCTGAACTGCCTGCCTGATCAGGCAAACTGTATGCAAACTGATCAGGTCTGAAAAATGCCCGATTAGTCAGAAAAATGCATTGCAATACCGGATCCGTTTTTCCGGTGTCATCTGGCAAAACGGATCCGGTATTTATTTTTTTCACATTTTTAAAGTTCTGTGCATGCGCAGACCGGAATGCTGGATCAGTCATTGGGGTATTTTTAATGCCGGATCTGGAACTAATGCATTGCAATGGAAATTAATGCCGGATCCGGCATGTGTTCCGGAATTTTGGACAGGGATAATACCGCAGCATGCTGCGGTATTATCTCCGGCCAAAACGCCATTCAGTGACTGAACTAAAGTCATCTTGAATGGATTTCTCTCCATTCAGAATGCATTAGGAATAATGGAAACTTTTTTTTCTGGTATTGAGCCCCGAGGACGGAACTCAATGCCAGAAAAGTTTAACGCTACTGTGAAAGTACCCTTACCCCAGTGTGGTTCTCTGGAATGCTCCTCAGTTTATTTTCAAACAGCAGTACTAATGTGCCTGGATATGGCTACTGAAGACTGTGATTGGCTGAAGCGGTCATGTGCCATATCCAGCACATTATCATTGGGTGCAGGAGCTAGACCAGTGACACAGAAACAAGTGTGTGTGTTTTTTTATTTTTATTTGAAGACATTGTAGGGTTTGTCTGGGATTTTTAATGATGTTGGAGAAACTGTTTAAATTCAATTAGGGGAGGAGGAAGCACAGCAAATAGTTAGGTCAAGTAATTGTCCAGCACGGCATGGCGTAGAAATCACAACGTTTGTGTCTCTGTTTAGGAATGACATTTTAAGATCCAATTTACTACAATATGAAAAACTTGATGCTCCGATTCTCCCGGCCGTGACATCACCGCTGCAGCCACACTTTAGTGCACTGCTGAGACCACTTTTTGGCTGCGGCGGTCAAATAGTGATCACCACTGCAGCCAAGAAAACCCGACTGGGAGAACTGGTGCGGTGGTACAGGATTGGTCAGGTAAGTAATCCTCCATTCTATATTACAGGTCGCGCCCCCGAGTAGTCTGGTTTCCTCTTGAAACCAGAAAACCATTTTCATTAACAAAAAAAACATAGAAAGGCAGCAGAAAACGACCACATGGTTCGTGTAGTCTGCCTTCACAATCTTCCCCTTTTATTTTTATCTTGGGATTGATAAATACTTATCTCATTATCATTTACTGTTGATTTCCCAGCAGTTCGGTCCAAACATCAACTACTATCTCAGTAAAACAATATTTTCGGACTTTGTTTCTGATCTTTTCCCCTAAATAATTTCAAATTAACGGGAACCTGTCAGGAGGATTTAGGCCCCAAGTCCCCAATAACATACTAGACCGCCAGACAGTACCCTCATGACAATAATTGGCTTCTATATACTTCCTGAACAGAACAAAGAGATGTGAAAACACTGGAGGTGGCTAGTAAGGACTGACATGGCCTGTGGGGCATCAAACCAGAATGGGGACCGGCCAGCTTGACTCTTCAGGGGAGCGGATCACCCCCATAACTGCTTACATCTCATAAGTCAAGCTCTTACCATCTGGTTGGTGGCTATTTTAGGGCTTTAATCCAGGGTTCCTTTAAGTGTGATGCCACGAAACCTGTGGCCACTGAAGAAGGGGAAAGTGATCCCCGAAACGCGTTTGGTATATTGTTATGGTGTAATGCTATGTCTCACCCCGAAAGAATAGACTCCGTTCCAATATAAACAGTGCACTGTTAATTTCAAAAGCCATTTACCACAGCTCACCGGGATCAGCGATTTTACCTAAGAATATTGGAGGATCCTCCCTGCCTGCCCGAACGCCAGCTCCGTGAGTAGCACCCACGTGGTGAACTGACTGTCAGTAAAGCGTGGGACGCCGACGTAGATATAGCCGGGACGCCGGTTTGCAGTCAGCAATTGGAGATACCGCGGCAGCTTGTCAGGCAATGTGTAGACAATGTAAAGGTGCACCAGAGTTATCATCTAGCATTAGCTTCCAAGATAAATCTGGCACAATTACAGACTAATAGGGTCATTTATCAAATTGGTGTAAAGTAGAACTGGCTCAGTTGCCCATAGCAACCAATCAGATTCCACCTTTCATTTTTGACAGCTCCTTTGGAAAATGAAAGATGGTATCTGATTGGTTGCTATGGGCAACTAAGCCAGTTCTACTTTACATCAGTTTGATAAATGACCCCAAAATTTACACTGCCTTAGGCTGCAGCATTGCATTCCTTATGAACTCTACCAGGGGTTAAACATGGCATTAATCACAAGGAGCAAAGATGTAGACCTTGGATGACCGTTGGATCTGACACTCTGCAAGGATTGAATTCCTGGTATAAAATAATGACATAATTAATCGTTTCACCCACTTGTTTTCGTTCCTCTTCCTCATCTACACCTGGGCGAAGTACAAGAGCGGTGCGGTAATCTGTATTATAGGCTGGTGCCGGCCCAGCGGGATAAGACTCCTTCATTAATCGATTACACACCTAAAAATAAATAAATAAATAAATAAATCAGTAAATGCAAGTCACAGCACTGAACATGTGAGATTTTCCAGACTATGTGTAAACCTAGATTATATAAAACTGCGCGTGTATTTGGATACAGCCATGTCCCCGGTTTTCAGGGATTGCAGCACTTCAATTGTTCCCTTTTGGCTCGCAGAAAACAATTTTGCCCTAGGTGGAGTTTTTTCAGGTCTGTAGATTGAGCTGTATGTTTTCAAGTGATATATATGATTGTGACTTCAAGTACACATCCATATATCTATACATACATACACTCATTATATAAAAAGGCCAAATATAAATATCTCACGGTCAATGAGTGAAAAGAAAAACACTTTATTCACCCATGTGGTCGCAACGTTTCAGCTCAAGCCTGAAAAAGGCTGTATGAATGACCTGAAACGTTGCGACCACATGAGCGAATAAAGTGTTTTTCTTTTCACTCATTCTTTGTGAAAGTGCTGCCATTTTTTCTTCTTATATACACACACATACGCATCTCCAATGCAGTAGAATTTCTTCTTCTCCAAAACAGGAGGATGCACCCAGACCCTGGACTCACATGTTTTCCAGATGGCAAGGCGTTTTCTTTATCTGTAAGCTGCGCCTGCGATTCATGAGCAACCAGCTCCATAGGGAGGTCATGATGTCCCTGCAACGGTATCTTGTCCTCCTCAGCATCCATGCTGTGCGACGCTGGTGATCTCCGAGACACTGGATTCTGAGGAAATACAAGCCACAGTTTAACCCCAAGATCTCTGAGTATACAGCCACTAACATTACTCCTGGACACTGGCACTACTCTGCAATAACTAGGCACGTCGAAAGAGGCAAATAACACTTTGTGCTCCAGGAACCAGTGGTGTAAAGGAGATTGCACTTTCACTGCCTGAAATGACAGACATATCATAAAGTAACATTAGTGGGGGCTGAGATCTTCATACGTACTGTATAACCCTTAGAGCCCTGCTGAGTGCTTTCCCTATATCGGAGCGGTGCTTTCTTAGAATAGCTATGGAGTTCATTGGGTCTGCATTGCGCATACAGGAAAAAGGAAACATTGAAGTCAATGGTGCATCTAAAAAAAACAAACTGTGATGTGTCTGACATACCAGATAATAATATAGATCCATATCGATCGGGTCTAGAAAAAGTCTTTTTGCTGAGAGAATACACCTTGTAGATATGAGGCACTGCAAATGTCCACAGAAAACTAGAATAATGACACCTGGCACGCCTTGTGCAATGAAGCTCATCTATTCATTTATCTACAATATTCTCCTAAGATCCAAATCCCTACATTTTCTTTTATTGCAGGCTGAATGGCGAACATTAGTTTACAATTACAAGAATAAACGGTTATTGTCCGGATGGCATCAATCATAAATTTGGGCTGAGTATTCCACCCTCACTGTAGCACGGATATTGACAAGTAGTAGTTGATTACGCTCTGCCCTTTGGAATGGTATGAACGGCCATAAATTAAGAAAACTGCAAACTCACATCTCTAGTGGGGGAAACCTTCCAAATGCCACCCGGCAGGGTTAACTCCTCAGCCTCCACCGTCTTCAGAGCTGCCAGTCTGCCGCGCACCTGCCGCATTGTATTCTTCAGCTGTTGTAAGAAGAGATAAATCACAGAAGTAATTATGGGCACTGAGGACACTGGCTTTTAAACTTATTTTTAGGAAAATCTGATTTACACTACACCCTGAGATATTGCAGCCTGGCACTAGCTTTCAATGAGGTTGTTGAACATTTTTGTATTGTACTTTATTAGGGAAAGATGCTTTTTTCTACTAGAAAACATGGAGTAAAGAGTCTTCTTAGCAAAGCTGTAACTAAGCTTTACTAAGGCAAATCTGTCTTCAGTAAGTCAGTCTTCGGAGTTCTACTGAGCTCTGAAGATGCCTGTGTGTGTAACAAGTCAGATAGGCAGGGTGATGGGCAATGATGGTTAGGGCAAATGTATACAGTCAGTGATAAGGGCATAGGCACATAGTCAGGGACTGGGTTAGTGACAAGAGGTGCATGTTACACACAGGCGTCTTCTGAAGACAGATTCTCCTTCTCCAGAGATTGGCTAAGAAGACTCCTTCCATTCAAAGAAAAATATTATTACTCTTAGGCCTCTTTCACACTTGCGTTGTTAGGATCCGGCGTGCACTTCCGTCACCGGAAATGCCCGCTGGATCCGTCACTAAGTGAACTGAAAGCATTTGAAGACTGATCAGTCTTCAAAATGCTTTCAGTGTTACTATGGCAGCCAGGACGCTACTAAAGTCATGGTTGCCATAGTAGTAGTGGGGAGCAGTATGCTTACCGCCTGTGCGGCTCCGGGGCGCTCCAGAATGACGTCAGAGCGCCTCATGCGATCACGTGATCCAAGCGCGTGGGGCGCCCCGACGTCACTCTGGAGCGCCCCGGGAGCCGCACGGGCGGTAGGTATACTGCTCTCCCGCTCCCCACTACACTTTACCATGGCAACCAGGACTTTAGCGTCCTGGCTGCCATGGTAACCATTGAGAAAAAGCTAAAGCGATGCGCCGAAATGACGTTTAGCTTAAGGCCGGATCCTGATTAATGCCTTTCAATGGGCAATCTTTCCGGATCCGGCCTTGCGGCAAATGTTCAGGATTTTTGGCCGGAGCAAAAAGCGCAGCATGCTGCAGTATTTTCTCCAGCCAAAAAACATTCCGGTCCTGAACTGAAGACATCCTGATGCATCATGAACGGATTTCTCTCCATTCAGAATGCATTGGGATAATCCTGATCAGGATTTTTCCAGCATAGAGCCCCGACGACGGAACTCTATGCCGGAAAAGAAATACGCAAGTGTGAAAAAGCCCTTACCGGTAATTTGATTTTCCTGAGTACATGACCGCACCAGAAGAGAGGGTCCTCCGCCCAGGACAGTAAAACCCACAGATATTTAAGAAGGAAGGGCGTCTCCATCCCTCAGTGGTTTTCAGAGATGAACGAGAGCACCCCCGAAATCCATGCTTCTGATCCATCTGAATTCACACGCGTTTAATTCATTGAACCCTTTTCTTCTTTTTTTTTCTGCTCACCCTGTGCACCATAACCAAGACCCATCACCGACACCATAATAAAGGGACGGAAAAATAAGGGTGCCGTCATGGACTCAGGAAAATCAAATCAAATTACAGGTAAGAGTAATAATCATTTTTCCCCTCATCCTATGACAGCGCCGGGAGAGATTCCAGAGATAAAATTTAGGATGGGATAACAGCTTGTTGAACCTTACGGCCGAAAGAAAGGTCAGAAACAGAGGAAAGGCTCAGCCTATAGTGCTTATAAAAGGTAAGGGCAGAAGACCGGGTAGCTGCCTTGCAAATATCGGGGATCAATGTGTTAGCTCTTTCTGTTCAGGAGGTGGATACTGATCTTGTAGAATGCGCTGTCCAACCCATAGGTATTGGCTTCTGTAAGGAAACAGAAGCTAGACAGATAGCTTGCTTAATCCACCTAGCTAGGGAACTTTTGCTAGCAGACATCTCTTTATTAGGGCCAGAATATTGAACGAATAGGGTCCCTGACTTTCTCCATTCCCTAGTAGCATCTAGGTAAGATAAAACACACCTCCTGACATCCAAAAAACTGAACTCCAACTCCTTCTGGCACCTGTGATTGGGGCAAAAAGATGGAAGAACTGCCTCCTGAGTCTTATGACACCACCTTGGGAAGAAAAGTTGGGTCCGGCCTAAGGACAATTCTATCTTCCTGAATAGAGGTATAAGGAGGGCTGACGGACAAGGCCTGAATTTCCCCTATCCTTCTGGCCGAAGTAATGGCTACCATGATCACACACTTCAGTTACCATCTTCATCGGCTCAAAGGCTTCTTTTACTAACCTCTGCAACACTAGATTCAAATCCCTGGGGGGGGGGGGGGGGGATATCCCTAGAAAGCGCCTTACAAAACCTCATGATAAGAGGATGGGCAGCTAACTTAGTGTCAAACAACACACAAGGCTGCAATCTGGACCTTTAGGGTACTAAGAGTTAGACCTTTTTCCAACCCTTCTTGAAGAAAATTCAAAATCCGGGCAGTAGAGAGACTGCAATACGAAACAGGATTCCCAGGAAGGCAAAGAACGGCGCCTAGGTTTTAGCATAGATCCTGGTTACCGATTTCCTACTTTTTAACAAAGTAGAAATAACAGGCTCAGTCAACCCTCTATGCACTAGTAGCGACCCTTCAAAAACCAGGCTGTTAAGTGGAGGCCTTTTACCGGAGGATGGATGACTGGGCCCTGGCTCAACAGGTCTGGAATCTCTGGTTGCACCCAAGGCTCCCTGACCAAAAGAACCCTCAGCCAAATAAACCAAGCACGATAGAGCCAAAACGGTGCTATCATGCTTTGTCTTCCCTTATTTTCTTGAGAACTCTGGAGAATAACTGAAGAGAAGGGAAGGCACAGAGCAGACTTGTGTACCACAGTTGTAGAAAAGCATCCACAGTCCACACTCCCACCCGAATTTAGAGACCACTGTCTCTAGTCTAATTTGCCTCGGTTGTCTACCCCTTTGATATGAACGGCCGACAAGGACAGGACTCTTCCCTCCAGTAAGGAAAAAAAATGAGCCGCTATCTGTTGCAATTCTATGGATCTGGTCCCCCCCTGATGATTCAGGTAAGCTACTACAGAACCATTGTCTGACAAGACCCTTAGATGACGATTCTGGAGCAAGGGCAAAATCTCCTGCAATGCCATCAGTTCTTTTACGTTTGAAGGAGCAAGGACCTTGAAGAACCCTGTTCTGGACATGAGGCCCCCCCCCCCCCAAACGACTGGTCTGGCATCTGTAGTCACTACTAATGGCTCTACAATTCTCCAAGGAACCCAGTACCCAGATCCAACCACCACCTTAGGGAACTGCATGTTTGCCTGGAGAAAAAAAAAAAAAAAAAAACTTTCTGTTCAAATCCTGTACTCTGGCTGTACTCGATGTCAGAACCCAGAAAGATCACCCAGGAGGCCCAGAGGTACATCCCCTATAATCTTTGGGGAGCGCGTAGCGGGGAAACTCACCCGACACACTCCCCAGCCCAGCCGGCGTATTGTAACACAGAGAGAAACTACTCTCCACCGGAATACCTGTAGGAATCCTCTCCCAGGACAGGAAACCACTGAGGGATAGAGAGGCCCCTCCTTCTTAAATACCTGTGGGTTTCCTGTCCTGGGCGGAGGACCCTCTCTCCTGGTGCTGTCAATGGACGAGGGGAAAACATCTTTCCCTAATAAAGTAGATTATAAAAATGTTTAGCGTCTCTGCCCCTAGCAGCTCATACTAAAATGAATAACTTAAAAGGGTTCTCCAACTTTTAAACTAATTTTGACCCCCTGCTGAACCTGTGGAGGGAATTCTACTTACCTCCTCCCTGCCACTCGGTTCCAGTTCTTTTCACTCATGGTGCTTTAGTCCCCGTTTGACAACTTCTGGCATACACCAACCAAACAAAGTCGCCACTATTATAACATGTTGCGACATAAGTCAAGTTTAAAGCGCACCAATAAATGTCGCAACCACTTCTAAAACATCAGTTCAATTTTATTACGGCAACATTGCCACAAATATATCAATAAAACAGAATAAAATACACGGAGATCAGGGGCGTAACTACCGGGGAAGCAGGGGAAGCAGCTGCTTCGGGGCCCGGGCTTACAGGGGGCCCGGCAAGCACGTGTTGTCCTCACTCCTCTTCTCCCCTGGGTAATCAGCACGTGTCCTCACTCCTCTCCCGATCGCTAATTACACAGTGAATCGCAGTGTCCTCTTGCCCTTGTCTATTTAAAACTTATTTTTTCTTTCTTTCAGAAAAGCTTGCCCTGGGGATCGAACCTGCGACCATTAGGTTCAAAGGCAAGACACTTATCCACAAGGCCATATAAGCTGAATAGCCAGATAGCTTAAAAAAAAAAAAAAAAATAAGACCTCTAGATGTGGAGAACTTTGATAGTGTATCTATACACATTACAGCTGCACCAGCACATTGTATATGGATGTAGCAGAGCTTGGTGTGTTGGGGCAGCTGTAATGTGTATAGATACACTATCAAAGTTCTCCTTATCTAGAGGTCTTATTTTTTTTTTTTTTTTTAGCAACCAGGCTATGCAGCTTATATGGTCTTGTGGATAAGTGTCTTGCCTTTCATCCTAATGGTCACAGGTTCGATTCCCCTCACAAACTTTTCTGAAAGACAGGATAAATGAGGTTTGCCTAACATGGAGGTAATTATATGTGTTGTTTTTTTTTTTTTTTTGTTTTTTTTTAAATACTGGACTTTTACTTTACTGCCACAGGGGAGGAGGGGGCTATTGGCACTATGATATTGGCAAATGGGGGAAGAGATAGGCACTTCATATTGGCACACACATTAGGGGGCAGGGGGAGAGGATGGCACTATGATATTGGGATGGGGGAAGACAGAGGCACTTGATATTGGCACATTATAGGGGGCACTATGGGGAGAGGAGCACTATGGGGGCATCTGGTGCTATATGGCTGGCTACTGGCACATTATAGGGTGGGTTTATATGGCTAACTACTGGCACATTATAGGAGGGGTTATATGGCTGACTACTGGCACATTATAGGGGGGTTATATGGCTGGCTACTGGCACATTATAGGGGGGCTATATGGCTGGCACATTATAGAGGGAGAGCGAAACGCGCAGGTAGGGGGGGCCCAATACAAAAATTTGCTGTGGGGCCCAGTCATTTCTAGCTACGCCCCTGACGGAGATCAATGCATCACATGCAATACAATACATGGGAGCTGCACATGTGTCATTAGTATCGCTTGCACCACCCAACCAGGAGTTACAATATATGTAAAACAGTATCACAAAGTGCACAGTGCAAAGGATTATCACAAATATAAACCTGGAGGGAAAGAATATGCAATAAGGTATACAGACCACGGCAGTCCACGCACCCCGACGCACGTTTTGCAATCGCTTCCCTGTGCTTATTGAATAGATGCTCCAGCATTATTTCTACACGGGATATGCAGATATTTACTAAAACAGACAAGTCTATAATGCAGTTTAATCTGGAACCTCTTCCTCATCTCTGTATGAAGAGATATTGTACAACCTCACCATAAACCAAACACATCAGGCTGGGGTTTACCATTCACACCCACCACTGGCATGTGACCACCTTGTGCACCAATCCTAATACCAAGTCCAGGTGGCACAATTAACAAATGGTATAACATAAATGGTAGGGCCATCAAGGGACCCTAGTGTAAAAGCTCAGCACCAACATGGGTTTTGTGTGTACAGACATAGGGCGAAATTTATCAAGCCCTTCACTCCAGAATTCTGTCTTCAAAAAGTTTCAAAATAGGACATTTTGTGACTTTGAGGCCACGTGCGCAACATTTTTTGCATTTTTACACCGCTTGCTCCAGTTCTAAAAACGATGTGGAGAATGGGTGTGGTTAGTTCTGCTTATAAGCTTCACTCCAGATTTAAGACTGGGACTTTCTAAAAAAAAAAAAAGTTGCAAAAGACCCACTCCAGTAGGAGGCATGATGCAGAAAACTGGGGGGCATTTCTAGACAAAAATGTTAGGTTTAAAGATGAGCCAAATTTAACAAACAACGTCCACTGCTTAAAAAATTTGGTGCAAAGTACGGCAATGAAAGATCAAGCAAAACTGACTTCAAATATTCCCCTCATGATAAAATCCCCTAGCCAGGATGCTAGGTATAAAATATACCTAGCCAAGTATACAAACTGATTGCCAATGTTAAATGGCTTGTGTCACCTTTATTATGTAGAGAAAGTTAATACCAGGCACTTACTAATATATTGTGATTGTCCATATTGTCTCCTTTGCTGGCTGGATTCATTTTTCCATCACATTATACATGACTCGTTCCCATGGTTACGACCACCCTGTAATCCATCAGTGGTGGTCGTGCTTGCACATTATTCGAACAAGCACTAGCCTATGTACAGTGCCATGGTCCTGGCCACCGGAGAGGCCAGCACTTTTTCCTATACTGTGCAAGCACGGCCACCGCTGATAGATTGCAGGGTGGTCGTAACCATGGAAACGAGCAGTGTATAATGTGATGGAAAAATGAATCCAGCCAGCAAAGGAAGAAATATGGACAATCAGAATACATTAGTAAGTGTCCTGTATTAAGTGACACAACCCTTTAAGTTTACAGAACAAATACAAACCATTAAACACTGTATACACAACAGATGAGTAATACCCGACCATACGGTCAGATACCATTCACTGGGAAACACTCAGAAGACTTCATGATAAGGTGGAAGGACTATTCAGAAATTCAGTTTTCTCTCCAGAACAAAGCTCGCGAGAAGTTGCTGCTGGGAATTAAAGGTTTTGTCCAGTGCCACTTAAGTAAATGTGTAATGTTCTGCAACTTTCTATATAATATTTGCGTAGGGCTGGGCGATATGGCCTAAAATCCATATTGCGATATATTTTGAATCATGTGCGATATGCGATATATATTGCGATATATTATTTTCAATAATAATATTTTTAGTGTGATATAGGCAATCATAAGCCCAGCCCGGCCCCATGCCATTGCCAATTCGCCATCTTTATACATCTCCCCCAGCCAGCGCCATTCAGCCCCCATGCCATTTGCCATCAGCCCCATGGCATTTGCCAATAGCCATCTTTAGACATGAGTGCCAATGATCAGCCCCATGGCATTTGCCATCATCTATCAGACTGTCTGATGATGGCAAATGCCATGGGCCATAATATCTGAAGGCACTGGCTCACTGGGGGACACATGGAGTCTGATGATGGCAAATGCCATGAGGCTGATCTGATGGAACTGGCTCACTGCTGGGGGGGGACACATGTCTGATTCAAACATGTCCCCCAGTGAGCCAGTGCCATCAGATCAGCCCCATGGCATTTGTCATCATCAGACCCCATGTGTCTGCCAGCAGTGAGCCAGTGCCATCAGATCAGCCCCATGGCATTTGCCATTATCAGACTCCATGTGTCCCCTCCCCCTTTCTATTCAGACAGAGCAGAAGTCTGCAGTGCCATCAGAAGATGATCAGTGGCCCCAGGCCCATTTCCTTTCCTTATCCACTCCCCCGATCCTCCAGCGCCCCCCCACCCACCCAACCCCTACAATCCTCCAGCAAGAGTCCCCATCACCCCCACAAGAGTCACTGTTAGCCTTACCACTGTGACCTTTCCTGCAGGGTGCTCGGCGGCGGCTGGTTAATGGAGTCTGCAGCTGTGGCGTCTTCTTCCAGCACTGGGCGGGATCTGACGTCAGATACAGAGTCAGCAAAGCGGGCTGACGCTGTGTGCACGCCAGGTCCTGGCCAGTACAGCGCGGTGCAGAGTCGGGAGGCCAAGGAGCGGTAAGCCAGAATCTTCTGCGGCGCGCAATGATTTACTACAACTCCCCATGGTCAATCATATCGCGGTCCTTTATATCGCCGATATCGCATAGCGCAAATATCGTCCACCCCTATATTTGCGTTTCAATTCATCACAATTTTCAAGATTACTGTTCAAAGTCAGTGAATGGAAACATTTCATAACAGTTTTCAAAAATCACAGAAAAAGATACAAAACATCCTGCACGATATGATAACTGAATATGCGGATGTACATGGCAACATTTAGGGTCTATTCACACGTCCGAAAGAACACAGCATTTTGCGGACTGCAAATGGCTGACACTGTAATAGAAATGCCTTTTCTTGTCCGTGGATGCGGACAAAAAAAAAATACATTTTCTATTTTTTGCGGGGCCGCGGAACGGAAGTGCGGAAGCGGACAGCACACGGTGTGCTGTCTGCATCTTTTGCAGCCCCATTGAAAATGAATGGGTCCGCACCCATTCCGCAAATTTGCAGAAGGATGCGGACCCATTTTGCGGACATGTGAATGGAACTTTATAAGGAAAAAGCCACGGAAAATAATGCACCAACACAATAGATGCAAACATTATATATGGAGTAAGCCCTCATTCCAGTATGATACAATCTGAGACTCTCAGCCAATATATTTTGATCAAAACACGTCTATGCCCATCTACCCAGCACCATGATGGTCTCAGTCAGGCAGGTCCTACTCTAAACCTACCTATGCCATTGGGCATCTACATTAAGGAGAGCAAACCCTGCACATATAGCGTGCTGCTCATAGTCACCTCTATGTGCATCCAGCAACCGATGAGAGGAGGAGCACGCACAGCTATATGTACCGCCTAATCAAGGTCGCCTATCGGATAGGGGAGGGCAAAAGTGCACAAGAATGCTACGCCCCAGATAATAGGAGCGCATTCACACTTGTAGGTGCCACTCCTTCAAGAACATAAATTTATCAGACATCACAGAAAAAGATACAAAACATCCTGCACGATGTGATAACTGAATATGCGGATGTACATGGCAACATGTACAAAAAAAAATATATGACTCACAGATCAACGCACTAACACAATAGTGGCATGGACTAAGCTCTCATTCTGGTATGATAAAATCTGAGACTCTCAGCCAATATATTTTGATCAAAACACATCTACCCACGCCAAAATTTCATAACAGTTTTTAGCCAGAGGCGATTATCACATTCTGCCATAGTCCTACCTCCCCGGCCGAGCGTCTGTTAACAACATACCAGACAAAAGGGATTATTTTCAATATATGGGATTTGTGCTACTGTATATCCTGTACGTCTCCCCAATGATTACTTACACTCGCAATAACAAGTATTTCCATTTACTGACAGCATGCAGAGATTTTAAAAATGCAAGTAACTTTATTATTCTATATATTCCTTTGGATAAGAAATCTAACAGGTCATGATACATAGCAAAGACTTTACTAAATAGACATAATTAGACATAGTAATCAGTAGCCCATATAAAAACATAGTGATGATGGAGACTTGTACCTAATGAAGGTGTAATTCATAGTCTGTATTGTAACGTAGATACATGTAATTAAAGGGACTCCGTCACCAGGAAATTATATATATATATTAACCCACCACATGACCCAATATGCAGTGTAACCCTGTTGTTCACAGAGTAGCAGGAGCCACATGACTGACATAGGTTTAGACACATTTGGTCCTATTGATTTAGCCCATGGATCCATCAAGACAGGGTTAATAACAATATATTAGAAAATTATTTGATTTCCCATGCTACGAAGAAAAAAAAAAAAGGAAGAAGATTTCTGCTCCGACCACAAATGTTCCACCTCCGATTTTACTGATGTGGGGAGATCACTGCATCTACAGTCAGCTCTCACTGTATTATGTAATTATCATCCTCAGGATTTGGAGGAATTAAAGGGTTTGTGAACTGCTACAATACGGACAGCCTATCTTCAGGATTGGTCACCAATATCAAATCGGTGGAGGTCTGACACCCTGAACCCCCACCATTCAAAAAAAATAAGAGTGAACTGGACCCTGTATGCATTAGGCAGGATGTGGCTGCCTAATAGATATAGGTTACTCTACCGAGCATATACCTATGGCTGCTCGCTCACCAGTGACATACAGCACACAGAAGACACTTACCGCATTAGCATGCTGTGAGAATAACTTATTTCCGTTTTCATCTCCTTCCTCCAGATCCTCCTCAGAGTCATCACTAATCTTCTGTGCTGACACCCAGTGTTTGCGAGGGCTGCAGATGGCGACTTGTTTATTGCGGTAAGTGCAGGTGTACCTCTTTGGTGTAAAGCGCATGGCGGCATCAGAAGACTGTTTAATGATGATCCCCTCTCTTGTGACCTAAACAACACAAGATCAGAACATAATCAATTAATATAACATGACAAATGGACTTCCAATAATCATCATCCAGCATGGTAAAGGAATACGGGTTCACCACTTGGCTGAAAATATACCCCATAGAGTTCCTAAGGATATAACCTCACAAGACCTTGTCATCCAATCCTTTTAGGCCCCTCTGGTATTTCATCTACAATAGTGTCAAATTCTGCAGCAGCCATTGGGCGACACGGATCATGTGACATAACCACGGATGTAGTATGACTTTGGCCTAGTAAACCTACAAGATCAAAGCCTGTTCAGGGGTGTGGAATTCCTATCGCCCGACACCCGGGACATGCAGTTCCGGGCGCCGGGCAGGTAGTTTGGGCAGGTAGCTTAGCCCTGCGGACAAGTAGCAGGGCTAGGGTGCCGCCGGATTCTCCTCTTATACACAGCCCGGCAGCACGTCCGGGCTGCTTACCGCTGTGTGAACATCGCTCCTGTGCAGGCCGGAAGTTATGATCAGAGGAGTGCGCCGCGGGACGGAAGTCAGCTCCCAGCAGAAGAGCGAGTCAGGCAGTCAGCGGCTGAACCAGTAGTGGGAGCTCCTGTCTCCTCACATGATGGCAGCCAGTGTCCTTAAAGATAGCCCAGCAGGTAGTGTGTGGTGACTCCCCTGGGTAAGCTGCCGGGTCGCCTGGGGGAGGGGGGGGGGGGTTGCTCGAACTGCCCCAGTATGGCATATACATTAAAGGGGGATTCACTGCCCCAGTATGGCATATACATTAAAGGGATTTACTGCCCCAGTATGCAATATAGTATATACTATACTGGGGCAGTGAATCCCTTTAATGTACAAGCCATACTGTGGCAGTGAATCACTTTAATGTATATATTATACATTAAAGGGATGGCGTGGCTGCCCCCATACAGTAGAAAGTCTCCTTGTGGCCCCCGCCCCCATACAGTAGAACGTTTCCTTGTGCCCTCGCCCCCATACAGTAGAACGTCACCTTGTGGCCCCCACCCCCATACAGTAGAGCGTCTCCTTGTGGCCCCCGCCCCCATATAGTGGAACGTCTCCTTGTGGCCCCCGCCCCCATACAGTAGAAAGTCTCCTTGTGGCCCCCGCCCCATACAGTAGAACGTCTCCTTGTGGCCCCCGCCCCATACAGTAGAACATTTCCTTGTGGCCCCCGCCCCATACAGTAGAACATTTCCTTGTGGCCCCTGCCCCATACAGTAGAACGTCTCATTGTGGCCCCCGCCCCCATACAGTAGAAAGTCTCCTTGTGTCCCCCGCCCCCATACAGTAGAACGTCTCCTTGTGGCCCCTGCCCCCATACAGTAGAACATCTCCTTGTGGCCCCCGCCCCCATACAGCAGAAAGTCTCCTTGTGGCCCCCCCCCCTATACAGTAGAAGTTCAGGACAAGTAGATTGTCATGAGGGACAAGTAGATTGAGTCCCCGCTTTAGTCCTTCGACAAGTAGATTTTTTTTAAATTTCCACACCCCTGCTGTTGCACTGGACACAGACAAAAGAGAACTGTAGGCCGGAAGATACGTCTTCTTGATTATTGCAGGGTACTTGGTCATGTGCCTTCATCCGACTCCTCGCTCTTCTCCTATCAATATTCATATAAGTAGGACAAGACCATTACCGCATCATAGGATTTCTGGATCTGATGCCTCTTGCACTGTTTGGCATGCTGGTTAACCCTACGCTTCACCTCCTCTTGAAAGCGAACCAGCTTCTGCTCCTTTTCCTTCTGATACTGAATTAGCTGTTCTTCAATTTGCTGAGCGGGGACCTAAAACCAGAGAAACATGAGATTAGGAGACCACAAGCACAATGGATCAGTTCTCATCAACCAGACCCAAGTTACAATCTTTTTATCCAGCTTTGAAAAAAGGTCAATCATACTGGATTACTTTCATATATACAGTAAAGGTATCTAGCAGAGGAACGGCCTGTCGAAGTTCACTGTATTCGGTATGCACGTCCGAAACCCGGCAATTTGTGCTGGAAACCAGCGGGATCCCAATATAGTCAATGGGCTCCAGCGGTGAAGAGCTGTATCCGGTGAACTCTGGCAGGCTGTTCCTCTGCCAGACACCTGTACAGCGGATGGGGAAATAGCCTTACTGGCGGTTTTCTTTACACCCCCAGGGTCAAATAAAGTTCTAAAAAGTATTATACCCCATCTGTTCCCATAACAGGATATCACAATAGTTCTGCAAATCACTAATAAAGAAGGCCGCCAGTATGGACATATTGTGTATTTTACACCCAGTGATTTATGTATAACACAGTATATCTAACTGCTGCCATCTAGTGGCTGCATCTAATACTACACAGTCCGGGACCATTCATCAATATATTAAAAGAGCAACTACACTTTATAAAAAATTTTGACATGTTGCTGGGGGTCCGAGCGCTGAGACCCCTGGCAATTGCAAAAATGAGGCGTTAGAGGCTGAGTGCTGTCTCTCCTTGCTGCTTAAGACCACCTCATAGACTTTCTATGGAGACCGTCTTCTGTTCAATCTTTATCACGTTCACTATTCTGCAGGCTTCAAAGCTAAAACCTCCCAGCAGTTCTTGCTTGTTCAGCATCTGCACAGAGCTTGCTCTAGAGATTTACATTCTGGGATGCATCAGCTTTATCGTAGGGTCTGTACAGTCATCTGATGTAGGAATAACATACTAACGAAGTCCAACATCTTGTAGACAAACTAATCTATTCACCTCCCCTGCAATCCAGGATACGTGCTGATAATCAATGGCTGCCGTGGCTCTCTCTTTGTTTCTTTCCAATCTGTTATTCCCTCGGTCTAAACGTCATGGGACATATGGTTGGATTAGCCGGGTCAAGCTGACCCATCAAGTTCTAAATATATAGACCACTATGCACAGTGCTTCTGCATACCTATATGTTATATGTTGTATATTATATGCCATTGCTGATGTTATTTTGTGATTTTTGACCAGAATATTCTAGACTATTGTACTACCTCGTCAAAAAACTTGATAAAAACTTATTCAAAGTAAAGTGGATCTCTGGGCTACAGATATTGATGACCTTTCCTTAGGACAGGTCTTTAATATAAGATCACTGGGGGTCCAACATCCGGCACCCCCCATTTCAGGCATCCGCAGCTCCGATCAGGTCAATGTTTGCTGAGCTGCAGTATGCAGACGCAGGAAACGGCTCCTGCTCCCACTCTGTACAAGGCATAGTTTCCGGCACTGTGGGCTTCCCGAAACAGCTGGTCTGTGAGGGTGACGGGACCCCCACCAAAAGGATATGTTCTCCTGTGACCTAAGCAAATTTTAGAACTGTCGACTTTGTTCTAGGCATCAGACATTTATGGAGCAACGTAACTAATGTGCAATTAATGTCATTAGTATTACAATATACATTCTCCCCACACAGTGGCTACATGAGACCAATACAACTATCCTGACCCATCTCACCCACCCATGCTTTAATGCAGAGGTGCACAACCTTTTCTGGTTGGGGGCCACATTGTCAGCCTAAACCAATTCCAAGGGCCGAAAATAAAACTTAAAGGGGTATTACCAACTGAAATACTGTATGTTTGGCATATTGAACATACAGTATATACTATAAATGTCTAGTTACAGTTCTAGGACTCCCATCTAATAGGAGAATACATGAAAGATACATGTAAGAAGCCATAAGACATAGACCTACATGTCTGTTACCAGATGCTTGGGGGCCGCACAGAATGGTATCGAGGGCCGCAGGTTGTGCACCCCTGCTTTAATGGATAAAGCGCTGTAGGATGTGGTACAATCCGGAGGCACCAGGTTTATGGAAGTGACAGATGGCGAAACCTTTCACATAGTAGATGACCACCAAAAAATCCGGTACTGAGAGATGGGCTTTATGCAGTATCAGTTTTACTGGACACTGGATGGTGGTGTATTCAGCTGGGACTGATGGTGTACCCCAAGTATATTGGGGGATTGAGGCGTCCCTAATACGGTACCATCATTCTCTTAAAGTCCATCTGTCAGCAGATCTGTACCTATGACACTGGCTGACCTGTTCCATGTGCACTTGGCTGAAGGCATCTGTGCTGGTCCCATGTTCATCATGTGTAAAACGTAACCTTTAATGATAATATTAAAAATAACCCAAAATGTGCCAATAAAACACTTTTGACTGGTAGGCTGGGTGAGCTGAGTAAAAGAAAAATATCTTGCCCTCACACTTGCCCTATATGCTGAAATCCCTGCCTACAAAAATGGAATGGCCGCCCCAATAGGGCGATCCCGTATCAGGAACCTCCTAATAGCCCTATATCTCCCTGACATACAGGATCAGCACATTGATCTATTAAAAAATAGATCAGGGACTTGGAAAATCTAGAACAGTGTGCGAATAACCCACATCTAAAAAATGATTCTACTAATGAGATAGCAGGCCTTAAAAAAATGTGAGTGCAAGAAAGGATCTGGTTATTAAATCATCAGATAAGGAGGGCGGGGGGGGGGGGGACATCGTGATATTAAAGTGCAAACAATATAAAGAAATGTGCCCGTCTCGTCTCTCTGATACAAAAAGCTATGAGATACTGGTCGGGGATCCAACTAAACAATACCAACTGCAACTGTTGACTTTACTTAAAGAAGCTCTGGACAATCATTGGATAGATCGGAACGAATATGAATTTTTGTTTCCTCAACACCCAAAAATCTTTTATGGATTACTAAAAGTCCATAAAGGGATAAACCCCCTAAAGGGGAGACCAATTGTATCCGGGGTTAAAAATTGAACTCAAAATGCTGGTACCTACATTGACAAAATCTCGCGTCCCTTTGTTTTATCCCTTACCTTATATTTCCGAGACACAATGGACTTGCTTAAAAAACTTGAAGGGACAGTGGTTGGAGCAGATGTGTGGTTGGCCCCTCTACACTTCTATCCCACACCAGATGGGATTAAAGGCACTTTTTGGATACAAAAAGTATAACTATTACCAGGGTCATAATAGTTCTGCTCTTCGCCGGTTGGAATTCATCCTGACTCATAACTACTTTGTATTCGACTCTAAATACAACCACCAGCTCAGGGGCACCGCAATGGGGGGCCGTTGTGCCCCGACTTACGCTAATTTGCTTCTGGGCTGGTGGGAGGATACGATAGTAATCCAGCTAACTGGATATCGCACATTTTGCTGTGGGTAAGATATATCGATGATATCTTGATACTTGTGGTCAGGTGAGAAAAGAGAATTTCCGTTGTTTGTTGATAAGATCGGTTTGTTCTTCACTCCTGAGATACAGAAAGATTCAATCACTTTCTTAGATATTCGGCTATGGGAAAAAGTATTGAGTAACCAGATTTGTGGAAATAATTTATGCCCATATTGTGATAATTGCCTCCTTCACAACATATTTATAAATATATATTTATTTTTTAATGTGTGAATATATTTTTAGTTCTTACCAGTAAAAGTTATGTTTTAAGGGTAATTAGGGTACTTTCACACTTGCGTTGTGAGGATCCGGCAGGCAGTTCCATCACCGAAACTGCCTGCCGGACCTGGCAATCTGAATGCAAATGGCCAGCATTTGTAGATGCATTGCAATAACGGATCCGTCTCTCTGGTTGTCATCCGGAAAAATGGATCCGTTATTTTTTTTTTTACATTTTTAAAGCTCTGCGCATGCGCAGACCGGAAGGCCGGATCCGTCAATGCAGTATTTTTAATGCCCAATGCGGCACTAATACATTTCAATGTAAATTAATGCCGGATCCAGCATTCCGGAATTTTGGACGGCGATAATAACACATAGCATGCTGCGGTATTTTCTCAGTCCAAAAAACGTTCCGTGACTGAACTGAAGACATCCTGAACGGATTTCTCTCCACTTAGAATGCATGGAAATAAAACTGATCAGTTATTTTCCAGTGTTGAGCCCCTAGGACAGAACTCAATGCCGGAAAAGAATAAAGTTAGGCCCCTTTCACATCTGCGTTGTGAGGATGCGGCGTGCACTTCCGTCGCCGGAAATGCATGCCGGATCCGTCACAACTTAAGAGAACTGAAAGCATATTGAAGACTGATCAGTCTTCAATATGCTTTCAGGTTACCATGGCAGCCAGGACGCCACTAAAGTCCCGGCTGCCTTGGAAAAGAAGCAGGGAGCCGGGGGAGAAGCTACTTACCTTCCGTGCAGAGGCCGGGACGCTCCTCGATGACGTCAGCCGGGTCCCTGCGTCGCGTGGATCACATAGCTATGCTTCCGGAAGGTAAGTAGCTTCTCCCCCGTCTCCCTGCTGCTTTTCCATGGCAGCCGGGACTTTAGTAGCGTCCTGGCTGCCATGGTTACCATTCTTAAAAGGTAAACATCGGATACGGCGATGCGCCAAAACGACGTTTAGCTTGAAGTCGGATCCGGATTAATGCTTTTTAATGGGCATTAATTCCGGATCAGTCCTTGCGGCATGTCTTCCAGATTTTTGGCCATAGGATTTTGGCTAAGGATTTTGTTTTTGTATGGCCAAAAAACGTGTCAGTACTGAGCGGAAGACATCCTGATGCATCCTGAACGGATTTCTCTCTATTCAGAATGCATGCTTGCTATCAGGCTGGGCAGGAGTTTTTGTAATTAGTCCACCTCCCCAATGTTGATAGGTCTGCCAAAAAATGGGGGGCCATAAAGATTCATAGGTACCCGCCTCACCCCATGAGCCCTGGCGTCACTGGTCAGTAGATCAGACAGGTATCACAGGAGCTGCTGCCATGTCTGATCCTTACCTTGCAGCCCCTCAAGGACCATTCTGGGGCATGTCTCGCAGCCCACCCAGTAACACATTAGAATTTCTGGGTAGAGATCCCCCACAGCCACTGTCTGTGACTAAATAATAAAGTTCCCACAGTGAGGGCTGATACCCAGCATGAGACCCACCACTCACCCATGAACAGCCTTCAGCTCCCAGGTCACCCGACTCTATCCAGGCCCCTACAGCTGCGACTCTCCCGGGGTTCCTCTCCGCAAGCACCGCCTGATTCACCACCAGTCTGCTGGGTTTCAGCCTGAGGGGCTCGGGCTCTTCAGTTCTTCTCACACTACTCTGGAAAGGCGGCGCCATCTTTCTTCTCCCACAGAAACGATTTTCAAACGGCCGCGTTTAGAATCTCCATGACAACAAAATCCAGCATCCGGTTTGCTACAGTGATAGTGATTGGGTCTTAGTCCGACCAATGACATGAGACAGCTCATTACGTACGCGAGGCGGGATTTGTATCATTCGTGCTGATTGGTCAGTCAAGCCCCTTAGCGCTTCTTATGATAAATGACAGTATGGTACTAACGCATGCCCTACTTAGGAAATATCTCCATGGAGTTTATATAGCTAGACATCTTGTGTGACGCTATGCGCTGAGCTGCTGTATCTAATCCCGTCATGTGTGATACTGTCTGCTGAATTGCTGTATCTAATCCTATTGTGTGATAGTTCACTGAGCTGCTGTATCTAAATCCTATCGTGCTGTATCCAGTCATATCGTGTGATACTGTCTGATGAACGATGTATCTAATCCTGTTATGAGTGATACTGTCTGCTGAGCTGTGTATTTAACCCCCTGGGGAACGGGCTCATTTTCTTAGATGGAGTCACTTTTTTGGAGTTTCTACTCTCGGGGTGCATCGGGGGGCTTCAAATGGGACATGGTGTCAAAAAACAGTCCAGCAAAATCTGCCTACGAAAAACGATATGGCGTTCCCTTCCTGCCGTTTGGCCATACAGCAGTTTACGTCCACATATGGGGTGTTACTGCAAACTACAGAATCAGAGTAATAAATATAGAGTTTTGTTTGGCTGTTAACCCTTGCTTTGTTACTGGAAAAATTGATTAAAATGGAAAATTTGCAAAAAAAATAGCTGTTTTGGGACCGTTTTTATTTTTTGTTATTTACATCGTTGATCTGACAGGTTAGATCATGTGCTATTTCTGTAGAGCAGCTTGTTACGGACGCGACAATACCAAATATGACTACTTTTTGTGGGGTTTTGTTTCAATTTTACATAATAAAGCATTTTTGAAAAAAATGATTTTTTTAGTGTCTCCATATTCTGAAAGCCATAGTTTGTTTTATTTTTTGGGCGACTGTCTTATATAGGGGCTTTTGCGGGATTAGATGACGGTTTGATTGGCAATATCATGGGGTGCATATGACATTTTGGTCGCTTGCTATTACACTTTTTGTGATGTAAGATGACAAAAATGACACCGTATTTATATAATTTTTTTTGCTGTGTTTACCTGAGGGGTTAGGTCATGTGTTATTTTTATAGAGCAGGTTATTATGGATGCGGCAATACATAATATTTATACTATTTATTAGGGATGTCCCGATACCAGCATCGGTATCGGGAGCGATACCGGCATTTTCACGGTGTTATAGTAATTTCCCTTACCCCGCGCTCCCAAGCACGTGTATCAGCTCTTTTGTGTAAGGAAAGGCCGCACTATTCCAGTAATGAGTTAAGATGTTTCATGGTTGAGATCTGTAGAGAGACTGCCCTCTCAGACCCTTTCTTTATTTACATAGACCAAGGGATAACAATAGGAAGTGGGCGGGCCCAACACCTGACCACTCCCTTCAGGTACAGTACAGACATACAGGAAGTGATGACACACACACCCACAGAAAGAATACCACAACATGTCTCTCAGTCACCACTAGGGGGAGTCTTGTTCAGCACCGATCAGTGATCAATGCTCAACAAGGCTCACCAGGATTCTTATGTGGGCCTACTTATAGGAACAGCGTCACCATCTCCAGCGGTTGATCAGGCACACTGGAAATAACGAATGCACGTTCCTTTCCATATATTGTTCTCTTAATAAATGCATACACGCCAAGCCAACAAATCCGCCCTTTGGGCGGGGGCCCCAGCCGGCATCTATCCATTCGCCAAGAAAACACTACTTGCTGCGTCTCTATATCCGCAGCAAGATATCCACTTCCAGTGGTTTACACACTGAGAGACACGATGACAATATTAGAAAACACATCATAATAATTTCCACAACAACGGGTACTTGTACTCGTGAAAATGCCGCCGATACCGGAAGTTCCTATACACTATTGAAGTAAACCTAACCTCTATTAATGTGGCCGGAATGACTAACTATTGATGCGCAGTCTCCCTCAGGTCAGGCGCTCAGTCCCTCCATGCTCCTCCTGCCCCGCCTGCCTTCTTCATTCATAAAAGTGGGCGGAGTGGGCAGCGGGACATGAGGCGCATGGAGGAACTGAGAGCTCAAGCTGCCCAATTCCTCCAAGCACCTCACGTCCCTCCTGCGCGCTCCGCTCACTTTATGAATGTAGAAGGCGTGCGGGGCAGGAGGAGCATGGAGGGACTGAGCGCCTAACCTGAGGGAGACTGCGCATCAATAGTTAGTAATTCCGGCCACATTAATAGAGATTAAGTTTACGTCAATAGTGTATAGGAGCTGCGGGGCCGGTGTATGAAAGAGTCAAGCTACACCGGCCCCTGCGAGTGTAAACTGCCCCCCCACACACACACACACACACACTATGATGGCACTTATGGGGGTCTGTGGATGACACTAATGGGGGATCTGTGGATGACACTTATATAGGATAATATGCTATATATGTGTCATCCACATAGCCCCCTAACAGTGTCATCCAGAGATCCCCCATTAGTGTCATCCACAGATCCCCCATTAGTGTCATCCACAGATCCCCCATTAGTGTCATCCACAGATCCCCCATTAGTGTCATCCACAGATCCCCCATTAGTGTCATCCAGAGATCCCCCATTAGTGTCATCCAGAGATCCCCCATTAGTGTCATCCAGAGAGCCCCATTAGCGTCATCCACAGATCCTCATTACAGCGTCATCCACAGATCCCCCATAACAGTGACATCCACAGATCCCCCATAACAGTGACATCCACAGATCCCCCCCCCATAAGTGTCACCCACAGATCCCCATTACAGCGTCATCCACAAATCCCCCATAACAGTGACATCCACAGATTCCCATACCAGTGTCATCCTCAGATCCACCATAACAGTGTCATCCACAGATCCCCCCATAACAGTATCACCCATAGATCCCCATTACAGCGTCATCCACAGATCCCCCATAACAGTGACGTCCACAGATCCCCCATAACAGTGACATCCACAGATCCCCCATAACAGTGCGTCATCCACAGATTCCCCCATAACAGTGACATCCACAGATCCCCCATAACAGTGTCATCCACAGATTCCCCCATAACAGTGTCATCCACAGATCCCCCATAACAGTGTCCTCCACAGATCCCCCATAACAGTGTTCTCCACAGATCCCCCATAACAGTGTCATCCACAGATCCCCCATAACAGTGTGTCATCCACAGATCCCCGATAACAGTGTGTCATCCACAGATCCCCTATAACAGTGACATCCACAGATCCCCCATAACAGTGTCCTCCACAGATCCCCCATAACAGTGACATCCACAGATCCCCCATAACAGTGTCATCCACAGATCCCCCATAACAGTGTCATCCACAGATCCCCCATAACAGTGTCATCCACAGATCCCCCATAACAGTGTCATCCACAGATCCCCGATAACAGTGTCAACCACAGATCCCCCATAACAGTGTCCTGCACAGATCCCCCATAACAGTGACATCCACAGATCCCCCATAACAGTGTCATCCACAGATTCCCCCATAACAGTGTCATCCACAGATCCCCCATAGCAGTGTCATCCACAGATCCCCCATAACAGTGTCCTCCACAGATCCCCCATAACAGTGTGTCATCCACAGATCCCCCACTATTATATTACCATTTATTAACACTTGTAGAAAGGAAAAGAAAAGCCACAGCAACAAATTTCCAGCTTTAATTTTTTTCATTGCTATCAGTAACTGTGGCGCTGTTTATACGAGGTATCGGTAATTGGTATCAGCGAGTACTTAAATAAAAGTATCGGTACTCGTACTCGGTCTTAAAAAAATGGTATCGGGACATCCCTACTATTTATTTATCTAAGTTTTACACAATATTATCATTTTTGAAACAAAAAAAATCATGTTTTAATGTCTCCATAGTCTGAGAGCCATATTTTTTTGGGCTATTGTCCTATGTAGGGTATCATTTTTTGCGGGATGAGATGATGGTTTGATTGGCACTATTTTGTGAGGCATTTAACTTTTTGATCTCTTAGTATTACACTTTTTGTGATGCGAGGTGACAATTTTTTAGTTTTTTCCACCGTTTTTATTTAAAAATTTTTTACGGTATTTACCTGAGGGGTTAGATCATGTGATATTTTTATAGAGCAGGTTTTTACGGACGTGGCGATACATAATATGTATATTTTATTTTACTTTAACACAATAACAACATTTTAGAAAAAAAAATCATGTTTTAGTGTCTTCATAGTCTGAGAGCCATATTTTTTTATTTTTTGGGGCGATTGTGCTATGTAGGGGCTAATTTTTTGCGGGATGAGATGGCGGTTTGATTAGTACTATTTTGGGAGGCATACGTCTTTTTGATCACTTGGTATTACACTTTTCGTGATGTAAGGTGACCAAAAACAGCCCCCCCCATATGCCGGTCCCCTCGGTGGGGGGGGGCGGGCAAGATGTGTTGTAGTTACTGGATAACCCGTTTATTCCTATAATCTAATACTGTCTGCTGAGCTGTGTATCTAATCCGATCGTGTGATACTGTCTGCTGAGCTGTGTATCTAATCCTATCATGTAAGGCCTCATGCACACCACAGTATGTATTTTACAGATGACATCTGTGTGCATTCCGGATTTTGCGGAACGGAACAGCTGTCCCCTAATAGAACAGTACTATCCTTGTCTGTAATGTAGACAATAACAGGACATGTTCTATATTTTTGCGGAACGGAAACGGAATGCACACGGAGTACCTTCCATTTTATTTGTGGACCCATTGAAATGAATGGTTCCTCATACGGTCCGCAAAAAAAACTCAACAGACACGGAAAGAAAATACTTTTGTGTGCATGAGGCCTAATACTGTATGCTGAGCTGTGTATCTAATCCTATCGTGTGATACTATCTGCTGAACTGTGAATCTAATACTATTGTGTGATACTGTCTGTCATGTGTTGGGGCAAAAAACCCTTCTCTACAATTGACGGGGTCCCGAATAAAGTGTTCTTATGATCGCTCAGAGAGTTGACACAGACACACTGCTGAATCAAATTCTCTCTCCAATTTATTTCATAAAAGCATACATCTTTATAACACTACAGATAATCATAGACAAATCAGGTACCCGGACCCAAACACAAACTTTTCAGGAAAAGTTCGGATTCGAGTTTGGTGTTCAGGCATTTAACAAAGCTTGTTGAAAGGCTGCAGGGCAGCCGATCAATAAGCTTTTAAGCTGTGGGCACTGAGAAGCCATCACAGCCATGCCTACTAATGGCATGTCTATGATTGGCCCGTGCATCATGTGACCCAGCCTCAATAAAAGCTGGATCACGTGTAGCACCGCCCATCAGCTCTGAGTATTACAGGGACAGGAAGCAGGCAGCTGAAGTGAGGGAGAGTGTTAGGAATCTCATCTGGCCATTCATACTGTGGTGACCTATAGTGAATTTTTTGTGGGTGCAATACACCACCTTTGTACCCCTGACACAAAATATAATAGTTAATCTGTCTGTTAGTTCGGTTGGTGACATATACCCATTGTTTGTGTGAGGTACACCTGCACTGCATACGTGACAGGGAAATAAATCTAGTTAATCCATCTGTTACATCGGTGGGTGACATATACCAATTGTTTCTTTGAGGTACAGTACACCTGCACTGCATACATGACGGGGAAATAAATCTAGTTAATCCATCTGTTAGTTCGGTGGGTGACCTCAAAGAAAGAGGAGAGCGTCAAATAAGGGACGTGGCCCTGGTCGTGGTTCTGCTGGTGTTGGTGGGGCTCCGGATGCAGGGAGAAGACGTGAATGTGGTTGATCTGTGCCGAGTACACACCCAAATGAAACACCTTCCTCAGGTGCACGTAGGTGACAGAACATTCAGGGTTATTTTGTAGGCCTAAATACCGGTATACGAATGGTGAGGCCAGAACAAGTAGAGGCGGTAGCAGATTGGGTCGCTGACAGTGCCTCCAGTTCCTTCACATTGTCTCCCACACGGTCCCCTGCAAAAAGCGCAGAGTTGGCACCTGCAGCACATGGGCATCTGTCTTTCACCTCACCCCCTTGCAAATCAGGCAAGCAGACTATCACCCAATAAAACGTAGCTTTTAATATATTCTGTATAATAAAACAACCCAAAATTAACAAAGAAACATTGGCACGGATATTGGTGATAAGTTTAGCCGTATAATAGGCAAGGGTGTAAATGAGTCAGACTCAGACACTGGCCCTAGTCTGGCCCTATACTGTAATTCCTGCCTGCATAGACGGGATAGCCGCCCCGATAGGGACGATCCTGTATAAGGAACCTCCTACTAGCCCTCGGACGGCCCTAACTCAGGATGTAATCTACTAGAGGGGTGACTGCACACTAAAATAAACTAGAGCTATCATAAATACACAAAAATATAAACACATAATACAGATGTTGATGTTCCCAATGTGAAAACCCAAACGAATATTTACAAGACAAGACTTGACTCCAAGTTTATCAATATATATAACCACAATACTGGAGTTGTCAATGCATAAATAACTGGTGAATGTTGGTCATGAAGCCATCAGGTATAGTTTATCCTGATGAAAATTATATTGCATATTCCCAAACACTGAAGAGAAAGAGGAAGTACCCCCCTACCCACCAGCGATCCCTGGCCCTGAATGCCAGCATTTCAAAATTCCTGAAATGCTGTAATTACGTCTGGTGGAGACAGAGACTTTTATGGTGGTGGCTGTCCTCCAGTATGTGGTTCCCAGCCGACACTACTTTTGCAGGGTAGTCATCCCTGCCCTGAACAACCAAGTGGTAGACAAAATCAGGTGTGCACTATCTGTGGCAAGGTCCACATAACCACCGATGCGTGGACCAGTAAGCACGGACAGGGATGGTTTATCTGCCTAACTGCACACTGGGTAAATGCAGTGGCGGCTGGGCCTGAGGCGGATAGCAGTTTGGCAAATGTCCTTCCGCCACCAAGGATTGCAGAACGTTTCTCGTTGCCTCCTCCTACTACTCGGCTTCATCATCTACCGCCTCCTGATCCGTTCAGCTTAACAACTGCACCACCAACTTCAGCACAGCCCGTGGGGGAAACGACAGCAGGCTGTTTTGAAACTCATCTGTTTGGGGGAGACACACATCGCGCAGGAGCTGTGGACAGGCATGAAACAACAGACCGATGAGTGGTTGGTGCTATCAGATCAGCCCCTGCCTCCATGCCATGTCCCCCACTCCCCCAGTGCCATCCATTGCCATGTGCCCCTTCCTCAGTGCCTCAATGCCATCCACCATGTCCCCCACCCCCAGTGCCATCAGATCAGTCCCTCCATGCCATGTCCCCCACTCCCCCAGTGCCATCAGCCCCTCCATGCCAGCCATTGCCATGTCCCTCTTCCCCAGTGCCATTAGATCAGCCCCTCCATGCCATGTCCTCCACCCAGCGCCATCATCCCTTCTATGCCATCCATATCCGCTCCCCCAGCACCATCAGCCGCTCCATGCCATTGCCATGATCATTCATGTCCTCCAGCACCATCAGCCCAGTTCAAATCACAGGTGCCCCCTTCAAACCCCCGCCCCCCCTCCCCCCTCTAACTTTATACTTACCTTTCCTGGCACTGGCAGTGCACTGACATGGAGTCTGCAGGAGACGGCCCTGGCCAGTGCAGTGCGGTGCCGAGTCGGGAAGCCACAGATCGGTAAGTGAGAGGCTTCACTTCACTCACGCTCTGTGGTCATGTGATTTAAATGAATCCTCGATGCAGGGAAACTGTCATGAACCTATCATGAACCATCCTGTAACTGACAGACTGTCCCTTGTCTTCTTTATAGGGAACAGCGGGGTATTAGCGGGAGATACTGTTTTTACTAATACACCGGCTTGGAGGAAATCATCAATTAGACTGGCCACTGCTATCTCCTGGGCATAACTGAGGGGGTACTGCTTTACTTGAGGGGGCTGACGTCCTGGCTTAAGATGCACTGTGACCGGAGACACGGGGAGTTTCCCTATGTCTGTTTTTTATGTTGCCCGCAAATCCTTCGGTACCACCTCCAGCACAGCCTGGTCTACAAGGGTTAAGTCTCAGGCAGGGCCAGTGTCGCTATTAAGGGACATAATACTTCCTCTGGGGCCCCAAAATCTACACGGGTTGTGCCATCGGGGTAAAAGTGTATGTGGGCTCGCAGTGCTTGCAACATATCAGTCCCTAAAAGAGGTTCTGGCAGGTTTTCTTTAACTAACAAGTGGGTAACAACCGTACTGTCACAAATAGTTAGAGATAAGTGCAGCCCTAACTCCACCCACACCCCTATCCCTACCTACTTGCACGGTCCGTCCTAACCGACGGCGTACAACTGGGCGGCAGTCCCTAGCCTATGTACGTGCAGGGGCCTAAGGAAAGGAAACAACACAGGAAGAACACAATTAATAAGACAGATCACACAGAAGCAAAAGCTTCCCAGGCTGGCACAGAATAGCAATAGAAGCAATAGGGCTGAGGTCAAGGGTAAGGAGGTAACACAAGTACACAGGTACTTTAATATCAAGTAAGTACAAGCTGAGGTCAAGAGCCAAGAGATCGCATCAATACAAGGTGTACACCAGGTCAGAGTCAAATACAAACCGAGGTCAGTAGCCAAGAGATCACGTCAATACAAGGGTTAACACCAGGTCAGAGTCAAATACAAGCCGAGGTGAAAAGGTAGAAGTCACACATACAGGATACACTTGTGAGGAAGAAAGACCAATCACAGGCAACCTGTGGCCAGCAGGTTACCTGTTTAAAGAGGTCCTCTTGATGGCTCACGAGACGTGGCCAGTGTCACATGACCCACGACCAGCACCTGAGTACACCTGAGCGCCGACTCATTAACCACACCAGCCCCCCTAGCTTAAACACCCTTAATGACCAGGCCACTTTTTACAAATCCGCACTACACTACTTTACCCGTTTATTACTCCGTCATGCAACTTACCACCCAAATGAATTTTACCTCCTTTTCTTCTCACTAATAGAGCTTTCATTTGGTGCTATTTCATTGTTGCTGACATTTTTACTTTTTTTGCTATTAATAAAAATTTTACGACATTTTTGCAAAAAAATGATATTTTTCACTTTCTGTTGTAAAATTTTTCAAAAAAAACTACATTTCTATATAAATTTTTCTCTAAATTTATTGTTCTACATGTCTTTGATAAAAAAAAAATCCAATAAGTGTATATTTATTGGTTTGGGTAAATGTTATAGCGTTTACAAACTATGGTGCAAAAAAGTGAATTTCGGCATTTTGAAGCAGCTCTGACTTTCTGAGCACCTGTCATGTTTCTTCAGGTGCTAGAATGTCAGGAAAGTATAAATACCCCCCAAATCACACCATTTTAGATAGAAGACACCCCAAAGTATTCGCGGAGGGGCATGGTGAGTTCATGTATCATTTCATTTTTTTCACAAGTTAGAGGAAAATGACACTTTCTGAGGAAAAAAAATAATAATAAAGTTTCCATTTCTGCTAACTTCTGGCAAAAAAATAAAATCTCCCACGGACTCACTATGCCCCTCAGTGAATACCTTGGGGTGTCTACTTTCCGAAATGGGGTCATTTGTGGGTGTGTTTACTGTTCTGGCATTTTGGGCGGGGCTAAATTGTGAGCAGCCATGTAAAAGCTAAGAGTACTCGTTGGAATTTGGGCTCTTTGTGTACTAGGCTGCAAGTATCACTTATAGTGTCAGCTGTACTCAGGAGAAGTAGGGCAATGTGTTTGGGGTGTATTTTACATATACCCATAGCTGAGTGAGAGAAATATCTCTGTAAACTGACAACTTTGTATAAAAAAATAAAAAATTGTCGTTTACAGAGATATTTCTCACACAAAGTATGGGTATATATAAAAATACACCCCCAAACACATTGCCCTACTTCTCCTGAGTACGGCGATACCACATGAGTGACACTTTTTGCAGCCTTGGTACGCAAAGGCCCTAATTCCAATGAGTACCTTTAGGATTTCACAGGGCATTTTTACGCATTCCAGACTTCTTCTCACGCTTTAGGGGCCCCTAAAATGCCAGGACAGTATAAATACCACATGTGACCCCATTTTAGAAAGAAGACACCCAAGGTATTCTGTGAGGGGTATGGTAAGTTCATGTAAAATTTTATTTTTTGTCACAAGTTAGTGGAATATGAGACTTTGTAAAAAACAAAATTAAAAAAATAAAAATATATCAATTTCCGCTAACTTGTGCCAAAAAAAAAAAATTCTGTGAACTCGCCATGCCCCTCACGGAATACCTTGGGGTGTCTTCTTTCCAAAATGGGGTCACTTGTGGGGTAGTGTTTGGTGCAACTTTACATAGTTACCTGGTCCTCTGGTGGTCGATCCCAGCAAATGGGACCACCAGAGGACCAGGTAGCAGGTATACCAGACGCTGTTCACAAAACAGCGTCTGGTATACATGTTTGATGCGATTTATATCGCATCTTCCTGCCAGCGATTGATCATCGCTGGCAGGCTGTAGTTCAACTCTTGAGACGCGCGCCCCTGTGAACGCATGCGCGCGCGTTCACAGGAACTCGCGCGTTTCGCGAGATGACGCGCCGATGCGTCCACACAGAGCTACAGGACCGCCCGCAGGATGCATCCCTACGTTAGGCGGTCCTGTAGTAGTTAACCCTGGTGCTCAGTTCCCCAACTGATCGTTAGCTAAGAGATGGAGGACGCCGGCCACACTGAGGAGACGTACGCGCCCGGGTCCTTCCCGCCCTCTTGTTACCATGGAGATGCGGACGTCGGCCACGTCTTCGCTCCTCCTCATGAGCGGGGCGCTGCCGGCGCTGCAGAGGGAGAGCACGTCGCCGGCTCTCCGTTACACGTACTGTCTTTTATCTTTAGTTTAACTGGCTCAGATTCATGGAAAATAACTGTTTCTCCTGTAAATCTCACAGATGGTACATAACAAGCGGTTAACTGATGTGGCCACAAGAAACTCTGGTCTACTACTGTTTTGGCTGCCCCCGTGTCAACCAGGAATGGTACTGCCTTTCTGTTTCTGAGTATACAACAATCTACCTCGCACAACTTCTCCTCTCCATCCCTCAGTTTCAACCTCACGAGCCACTTTTATCTATATATCAACCACTTCTTCAAATCCATGATCCTTTATCCAACCATAATGTGTTCTTCTGAATCTTTCCCAGACTTCTAGGTTAAGATTCCCATACTTCATCCCTGCCTTCTCTAACACTCTGTCCACATTCTTCAGACCCTCCTTGCCTCCCCAGTGTTTTGGCTGTCTTATAACCGTCAGGTATACTAAAGTGATTCCCCATTGCTCTTCAACTGTACCAGAACAACTATAGAAAGTAACAAAATTCAGACGTCTGTTTCCCCTCAGTTTCCTCAGAGCTTCTTCACTATATCACCTAGTGTACTCTGTTACTGAGCCTCAGTTTCCTTAGAGGTTCCCCACTATATCACCTAGTGTACTCTGTTACTGAGATTTATTATACAAATCAAAATGTCTACAAACCGGACATTGGAGTCCAAAGACTTTGATTTCCCTTTCTATAATGTTCTGCAATTTTCCAAACACAGTAAAGAACAAACAAAACGTATACTATGACTCCTGAAGCCAGACCAAAAACATCCCAATCAAAGTTACTCATGATCAGAAACTAAACCAAACAATCTTAGGTATTTTCAACTTTCAAGGTTCTTTATCAATATGGACTCGACTGTAAATGGACTTTATACGTACATTCCTTCAACAATCCCTCGAACCAGACAACCGGTCAGGGAGGCACAAATATAATGTAAGATAAAGTCTCTTGCCTTGCAGTGCTGTCTTTTATATAAGTTTTCAGGAGCTCAATGAAGTGTCTTTTAGTCGAGCCCCTCGTTGGGCGCCAAGTTTTGTTGGCGAAAAAACCCCAGCAGCATCTTATTTCAAAGTTGACATTCTTCAGTACTACATCCCGAAACTCAGAAGAAACATAACTCTCGCTTGTATGTCAAACTCTGATAAGGAAACGAGGGAGCTGCTATCTTGACCTGGCAGCTAGGAACTTCTGATCTATATACACAGAAACTCCCTACATCCTTCCAGCTGGCTCATTAATTTTCCACATATGCACAAGATGGAGGATATACAAAATGCATTCTCATCCCTTACACATGTGATACTGTCTGCTAAACTGTGTACATTCTGCATTTTACAGAATGCACAGGGTCGGCACTATATAGAAAATGCCTATTCTTGTCCGCAATTGCGTACAAGAATAGCATATGCTCTATATTTTTTGCAGGGCCATGGAACGGAACTACGGATACAGACCGGACACTATGTGCTGTCTGCATCTTTTGTGGGCCCATTCATACAGTTGTGTGAACATACCCATAAAGTGCAGATTCTGTACCTAATTGACTCCATCTAACTTCAGTGGATCTAATCCACCTGGGAATCTGCGTACCTCTCTTCAACAGCTATGCAAATTCAGCAGGATTTCTGACACAGGTTGGGGGTCATTTATCAAAGACCGTTTTTTTACCCAGTCTTTGAGAGGCGCTACACTGCTGAAGGAGGCGCCTAATTTATAACAGAGCGCAGGCCTGGTCTTAAAATGGGCACACCGCTGGCAGTCCATGCACCTGGATTGAAAACTATGCCAGACCGTGACTGTAGTAGTTTTCACTCCTCTTTTGCATGTATTTCCAGGTGTAAATGTTAGTAAATTTGCCAGAGCCAATGTTCCATCTTCCACCACTCCCAAGTGGCGAGGACAGCATAAAAATCTTGTCGCACGGATGTTTAAAAAGTTGCAACTCCAAAAACTGGGGTAAGCATCTTAATAAATGATCCCCATACCCTTCAAAAATCACAGCAGATTTGCCTTGTGAAAATCCTTACATACCTATATAAGCCTGGCATGTGAAAATACTGAGGGTCATTTACAAAGACTGGCGTTTTACGTCGGTCTTTGTTTCTTCACTGCGCTGGCGGAGAAAGCACCTTATTTATGACGAGGCTCAGACCATGTCATAAATTAAGCGCACAACCTGCTGTCCATGCACTTAGAGTATAAACTACTACAGCCCCTTACTGAAGAAGATGTTAATCATCTTTTATGGCGGAAATATGGTAAATTTGTCAGGCCCCTCCCACACGGCCGTTGCTCCCTCGCCAATGCCATGTGGCAAACATGGCATAAAAATCCAGTGCAACAATATTTAGCGACTTTACTTACGTCAAAAAGTAGAGAGGCGCACTTCCTAAATGACCCCACTGACCACTAGCCATTGTATGTTGTGGAATCCGAAGCACAGAGTGTTTCAGGACATGTCATGTGTAGAGGTTAAATGTGGGTGTGATGAATATAGTGATTTGGTACAATGAGCCATACCAGGGGGGTATTGTGTGCCACAGCATTGGCTGGTATTTAGTTCTGCAATCAATCTTCCCGGGACATGTCCTCTCGCGGTTCTCATACTTCTGTTGATATTTTCCCAGACATAAATCATTGGGTGAAAGGACCAGTGTAGACGAGCTCTGAACACCTCACTATTACCACTGCAGCCCTGAGAAGCTGTGTGACTACACCGTGGAGGTGTTGGACAATTGCTGGGTCCCCCATCTGTACGGCTCCCCTCCTCCTGATCAGATGGTGATGACACAGCCCACCCTGCATAACCTGGGGTGGATAAACACTCTTTGGATCTCCGTTGTTTGCATGTAGGTTAGGGCCACACAGTGTCACATGACTTACATATGGTTTTTTAAGTGATTTTTTTTGTTCATGCACACAAATGTATTTTTTGTCTGTATTAATTCCAGTGTTTTTTGGTAGCCCATATGCGGAACCATTCACTTCAATGAGGCCGCAAAGAAACGGAAATGACTCTGTGTGCGTTCATTGTCCATATGTCCGTTCTGCAAAAAAATAAAACATGTCCTATTATTGTCTGCATTGCAGACAAGGATAGGACTGTTCTATTATAATCCGGTCGTTCCGCACACGGGCCCTGACTGGAGTAGTTATTACTCCTCTTTTACTAAAAGATAGTTCATTTGTTGGTGCTGCTTCCAAGTGGCGAGGACAGCTCAAAAACAGCTGTGCAACAAAAATAGCGGGCGTAAAAATATTCCTTAATGACTCCCAGCATGCTGGAGCTTTTTTCCATTTTTTCAGTTGTTTTTACCTCACATTCTCTATAGGGGAAAATGCATGAAAAAAACACTAGTGGTAAGACACACTAGGGGTAAGACACACTAGGGGTAATTTACTAACATTGCTTTGGCAGTTTTGGGCGTAAAAAAAAAGTCACAAGACCCCTTTTTACGGAAAGGTATAAAAGAAGACTGAAAACTATGCCCGTCGGTGGCTGGTGTAGTTTTCCCTCCAGGCGCACAGACTGCTGGAGGTGCCTCATCATAAATTAGGTGCTTCGTCCGGTAGCGCAGGGGCGTAATAAGACAGTGTTTGAAAAAAAACGCTAAAAAAAAGCATCACAAGGTCATTCTGCCTTTGTTATAGCCCACTCTCCCCCAAAAAGTGAAAATGTGTGTGTGTAGGCTCCATAAGGTAGCTGCATTTGCCCAGTTATGCAGTGACATATGACCCCTTTCTTATATATTACAAGCTGGGCAGATATTCAATCCAAGACTGTAGGAAAGCTGGGTGGCTCTCCCATTTCCAGGTGTAAGTGGTTGTCTTAAAAGCTGTCCAATTAGGGCTTATGAACACGACCGTATGTATTTTGCGGTCCATAAAACATGGATCCGCAAAAAGAAGGATGACCTCCGTGTGATGTCCGTGTTGTATCCGTTTTTTTGGACAAGAATAGGACTGGTTTTGTTTTTTACAAAACGGACACGGAATGCACACAGAGTAAATTCAGTTTTTTTTTGCGGCCCCATTGAAATAAATGGTTCTGCATACGCGCAAAAAAAATTGGTTGCCACTTTGCCTTCCTGGACTCCTGAACCTAAAATATTTGAAGTCCATGGGGGGAGAGTTATCAAAACTGGTGTAAGGGAAAACAGGTTTTGTTGCCCATAGCAACCAATCAGCTTCCACCTTTCATTTTTCATATCACCTTTGGAAAATGAAAGGTGGGATCTGATTGGTTGCTATGGGCAACTAAGCCAGTACTACTTAACACCGATTTTGATAAATCTCCCTCCATGACTAATAAACACTCTTATGTCGGCTGTATTGGTTGTCGTCCCTCGGTCCTGGACTCCTGATCCTCCCAGTTAGGGCTCTTTCACACTTGCGTTTCTGTTTTCCGGCATAGAGTTCCGTCGTCGGGGCTCTATGCCGGAAAAATCCTGATCAGTTTTATCCCCATGCATTCTGAATGGAGAGAAATCCGTTCAGGATGCATCAGGATGTCTTAAGTTCAGGACCGGAACGTTTTTTGGTCGGAGAAAATACTGCAGCATGCTGCGCTATTTGCTCTGGCCAAAAATCCTGAACACCTGCCGCAAGGCCGGATCCGGAATTAATGCCCATTGAAAGGCTTTAAGCTAAACGTCGTTTCGGTGCATCGCCGGATCCGACGTTTAGCTTTTTCTGAATGGTTACCATGGCAGCCAGGACGCTAAAGTCCTGGCTGCCATGGTAAAGTGTAGTGGGGAGCGGGGGAGCAGTATACTTACAGTCCGTGCGGCTCCCGGAGCACTCCAGAGTGACGTGATCACGTGATCCATGCGCATGGGGCGCTCTGACGTCATTCTGGAGCGCCCCGGGAGCCGTACGGACTGTAAGTATACTGCTCCCCCGCTCCCCACTACTGCTATGGCAACCAGGACTTTAGTAGCGTCCTGGCTGCCATAGTAACACTGAAAGCATTTTGAAGACTGATCAGTCTTCAAATGCTTTCAGGTCACTTGTGTTGTTACGGATCCGGCGGGCATTTCCGGCGACGGAAGTGCACGCCGGATCCTAACAACGCAAGTGTGAAAGAGGCCTTATACAATCCCACATCCCTTGCTTTGGTGTGGCTGAGAACTGGGCCTATTTGCAGTGCAGGATCTCAGGAAAGCTGAGTACCCATTCCAGCTTTCCTATGAATTGCCTCAAGGGGAAACTTCTATTTCATTTCTCCTGCAGTTAATCCCACCCAAGTGAGACAAGTGTACCGTGAAATAATCCGTGACACGTCTTCTGCCTGACAGCTCCATTCATCCCCACGCCCGCAAGTTCCGCTCGACAACATCTGGATCTCCTTTTCCATCCTCCAGGAAATCTGATAAGAAATCTCTTTTTAATAAAGATGTCAGTGAATTGGAACAATTCTATTTTTGGGGGGTTGTCATCCATTTTGCCTTACACGGGGTTCTTGGTATTGAGGATATTTAAAGGGCAATGTTATTTTGCAAAGGACTTGGCATAAAAATAGTTGTTTCGAAGTGAGAACAAAAGACAGAGCCGCCTCTATTGAGGAGACGCTGGCACAAGACACCGAGCAGCACTACAAGACGTGCCCAGCCTGGATAAAACATGCAAATCACTGCTGGGGCACCAAGCTTAAACCAAGATGAAGAAAGAGCGAGCGGGCGACCTACGGGCTCTGAGCTGCTCAACTTTCCATCACCTACTATGGCTGCTGGCCGTCTATACAGGTGAGAGGCTGGTACACTGCCTGCTAATAGATTGTAAGCTCTTGAGTCAAGACTCTTCCCTCTTTAGTTGATATGTTGTTTGGTATCTTGCAAGACATACTGGCAGAAAGTAAAGGAGTGTTCACATGCAGCAGCTGATGCATGTATTCACTACTGGGAATTAAGGGGTTTCTAATACGTATTGGGGCAGATTCAGCAATACTAGAGCAAAACATGGAGGTGTTTCTAGAGCGACCAATCAGATCCCAGCTCTCATTTTTCAGAAGCCATTTAGAAAATGAAAGGGACAATGTGTTTGGTTGCTGTAGGGAGTTAATTGGTTGCTATGGCAGCTTATACCCTGATCTACTTCTGCTCACAGTTCTGACAGGCTTGTTACAGTGGATCAGTGTACCCCGACACCCGCATATGAAAATAACCATAAAGTGTATCAAAATGTATCTTTATTTAAATATTAAGACCAAAATATAAAATACATATATAGATGGGTTAAGACAAACATGCACAGAAGGAGTATGCCAGCAAGAAGGGGGGGGGGGGGGTCGATGCTAATACAAGACAGAATTAAAAGTTAACCTTCCTACCAAACCACATGGTGATTATTTTTAACACTTTGGTGGTTATTTTTATATGCGGGTGTTGGGGTGCCCCCTGATGGGAGTTGCTTGTTATAGGCACCTGTGTTTTTTCCATTTTTGGTTGGTACTTGGGCCCTCATTTAAGGCTCCCATTGTGTTTAGATGGGTTTAGTGGATCAGTGTATGTAAGACAGCTCGGAGTCCAGTTTGGGCTCGGTTCACACTAGGCCCAGTAATTTCCATTGTCCTGCTCCGTTAAAGGAGTGGAACAACAAGAATAACAGAAGTGTCGCATTTGACAAGTAACTAAACCGAATGGCACCAAACATACCCCATTGACTATAATGGAGTCTGTTCAGTTTCCGTCCTGGTACACATGCAGCGTTTTTTGTCTGGCCAAATCCCACCATATTTGCCGGGTAGCGGCTGGATCATCATTATAGTCAGTGGGGTTAGTGTGCATTAGACTAACATCTGGCAATGCTGGACACAGAGACCCCCAACAGGCTGTTCTCTGCCGTATAAACCTGCCAGAACTATACCGCGAGTATGAAAGAAGCCTTACACTTTGAAGCGGATCGTTGCAGTCACTGTTATAGGGAAAATAGCTGGCATTAGGAGAAAGCTGGTACTGATATGTAGGCACTGTGGCTATGACTGGTATGGGGTACTGTGGCCGGTACTAATACGGGGCACTAAACTGTCCATGATATCAAGCACTGTGGTCGGTACTAATATGGGGCACTATGCTGTCAATGATATTGAGTGCTCTGGCTGGCACTGATATGGGGCACTATACCGACAATGATATCAAGCACTACAGATGGCACTGATATGGGAGCAATGTAGCTGACAATGATATCGAGCACTGTGGCTGGCACTAATATGGGGCTACTGTAGCTAGCAAATATATGGCTGACACTGACACTTCTATGGAAGGTTCAAAAACTAAAACATGGTGTTGATCAGTTTGTCATTCAATGGTAAATTTGCCACTGTTGGAAGTGCTCACTTTACTATGCTGTGTCTCCTCTTTAATATGCTGTGTCTCCTCTTTACTATGCTGTGTCTCCTCTTTAATATGCTGTGTCTCCTCTTTACTATGCTGTGTCTCCTCTTTACTATGCTGTGCCTCCTCTTAACTATGCTGTGCCTCCTCTTTACTATGCTGTGCCTCCTCTTTACTATGCTGTGTCTCCTCTTTACTATGCTGTGTCTCCTCTTTAATATGCTGTGTCTCCTCTTTACTATGCTGTGCCTCCTCTTAACTATGCTGTGCCTCCTCTTTACTATGCTGTGCCTCCTCTTTACTATGCTGTGTCTCCTCTTTACTATGCTGTGCCTCCTCTTTACTATGCTGTGCCTCCTGTTTACTATGCTGTGTCTCCTCTTTACTATGCTGTGTCTCCTCTTTACTATGCTGTGCCTCCTCTTTACTATGCTGTGTCTCCTCTTTACTATGCTGTGCCTCCTCTTTACTATGCTGTGCCTCCTCTTTACTATGCTGTGTCTCCTCTTTACTATGCTGTGTCTCCTCTTTACTATGCTATGTCTCCTCTGTACTATGCTGTGCCGCCTCTTTACTATGCTGTGTCTCCTCTTTACTATGCTGTGTCTCCTCTTTACTATGCTGTGCCTCCTCTTTACTATGCTGTGCCTCCTCTTTACTATTCTGTGCCTCCTCTTTACTATGCTGTGTCTCCTCTGTACTATGCTGTGCCGCCTCTTTACTATGCTGTGCCGCCTCTTTACTATGCTGTGTCTCCTCTTTACTATGCTGTGCCTTCTCTTTACTATGCTGTGCCTCCTGTTTACTATGCTGTGCCTCCCCTTTACTATGCTATGTCTCCTCTTTACTATGCTGTGTCTCCTCTATACTATGCTGTGCCTCCTCTTTCCTATGCTGTGTCTCCTCTTTACTATGCTGTGTCTCCTCTTTACTATGCTGTGTCTCCTCTTTACTATGTTATGTCTCCTCTTTACTATGCTGTGTCTCCTCTATATTATGCTGTGCCTCCTCTTTACTATGCTGTCTCCTCTTTACTATGCTGTGTCTCCTCTATGCTATGCTGTGCCTCCTCTTTACTATGCTGTCTCCTCTTTACTATGCTGTGTCTCCTCTATACTATTCTGTGCCTCCTCTTTACTATGCTGTGCCTCCTGTTTACTATGCTGTGCCTCCTCTTTAATATGCTGTGTCTCCTCTGTACTATGCTGTGCCGCCTCTTTACTATGCTGTGTCTCCTCTTTACTATGCTGTGTCTCCTCTTTACTTTGCTGTTTCTCCTCTTTACTAAGCTATATCTCCTCTTTACTATGCTACTGTATGTCTTTACTGTAGCTGCTTTAACACCCCTGATGATGCATAGACCCGTATAATCGTGCAGAAACGCGTCAGCTGGGATGCTTTTGGCTATTTAACTACAGCAGAGTTTAGTACAGGAACTAATTTGAAGAGAGTCAATATGAGGCAGTTGACAACTTATAAACTAGTCAGCGACATTTCTCTCAGGCTCTATCTCACAGGAATCGGTCCTGTTGTTAGCCTGTGTGTGACCAATCGTTGGCCAGAAACTGGATTTCGTTTAGTGGATAATTATTAAAGCTATTATTATTCTAATCGGGCTATATACAAACCACACTGATATAAAGGCACAGTGGCCGGTGACTGGTGCTGATTTAGGGGCCGCGTGGCTGTCACAGCTATAAGAAGCAATGTGGCTATTATTGTTATGAGGTACTGTGGTTAGAACTGTTATAGGGGCACTGTGACTATTACTATTGTAGGGACATTGTGACTATTACTATTATGGGGGCAATGTGACTATTACTATTGTGGGGACACTGTGACTATTACTATTGTGGAGACACTGTGACTATTACTATTATGGGGGCACTGTGACTATTACTACTATTATGGGGCACTGTGACTGTTACTACTATTATGGGGCACTGTGGCTATTACGATTATGAGCGCACTGTGACTGTTACTGTTATGGCAGTACTGTGACTTTAACTATTATACGGGCACTGTGACTATTACTATTATGGGGGCAATGTGACTATTACTATTGTGGGGACACTGTGACTATTACTATTATGGGGGCACTGTGACTATTACTATTATGGCGGCACTGTGGCTTTTACTATTATGGGGGCACTGTGCCTATTACTATTGTGGGGACACTGGGACTATTACTATTAGGGGGGCACTGTGACTATTAATATTGTGGGGATACTGTGACTATTACTATTATGGTGACACTGTGACTATTACTATTATGGGGGCAGTGTGACTATTAATATTGTGGGGATACTGTGACTATTAGTATTATGGGGGCACTGTGACTATTACTATTATGGGAGCACTGTGACTATTACTATTATGGGGGCACTGTGACTATTACTATTATGGGGGCACTGTGGCTATTACTATTATGGTAGAACTGTGATTATTACTATTATGTGGGCACTGTGACTATAACTACTGTTATGGGGCACTGTGACTGTTACTACTATTATGAAGCACTGTGGCTATTACGATTATGAGCGCACCCTGTGACTGTTACTGTTATGGCAGTACTGTGACTATAACTATTGTACGGGCACTGTAAATATTTCTATTATGGGGGCACTGTGACTATTGCTACTATTATGGGGCACTGTGACTATTACTAATATGGGGACACTGTAACTATTACTGTGGGCACTGTGGCTGTCACTGTCATGGCAGTACTGTGACTATAACTATTTTGGGGACACTGGGATTATTACTATTATGGGGGCACTGTGGCTGTTATAGCAGTACTGTGAAGGACCCTATTGTGCCAGGTAACTGCATGTGTATGCTCTGTACAGAATTTATATATGGGTGTTTTTTTTGTGGGTGTTTTTTACTCAAGAAAACAAGAAGTGTTTTTGCAGAGGTGACTGTTGTTCTGGCTGACTGCCCCAGCTACCCCCACTGTCCCTGAGCTCCTAGGCCGCCATGCTTCATGCTCGGGGTAGTGTCCAGTATTGAGCAGAGCCTCTGATGCAGGGACATCCATAGGATTTAGCCGATTTTTATCTTACACAATAAGCTGGATTCAGCCTCGGAGCAGCAGGTGGGGGGGAGGTACTGGCGCTGGTCCCACTGTCTCCTTCACCTACTCTTCCAGCCACTTGATATATGGCCTGTTCTCTGTATTGTTTCCCAGTGTTGTCTTCATTGGAGGCTGTCCAGATTTGCTGGCAAACAAACTTCCTGAATTGAGGGAACCTAGCACCGGTGACAACTAGGAGAACATAAATTGTAACTGCAGGGTGAGGGTCTTGCTTTATCTCAACGGCTTGCCAGGCTCCTCCCCTTACTTGAGGCCCCTCCTCTTAGTGTATGTGTGCACCTTTTTGTAATAAAAAATCATCTATCAATTTATTAAGATGTACTACGCCAGTCTTAGGGTGCTGCCACACCTCGTGGCTGAGCTCTGTTATTGGTGCAGCAAAAAAACACACCAAAAAATGCATGCAGTTTTTGCAACAACATACTGCGTTTACGGTGCGTTTTCTTCAAGCAGAGGGAAAACACACAGCAAACAGAGGGGTTTTCCAGGATGTTGATACTGAAGACCTATCCTTAGATCATTAGCTGTTTGAGATGGCACCGGCGCTCCTGTGAGCGTTGCGGCCTTCTCCTTTGTATCGCGCTGAGCCTGATAGAAGTGAATGAGGCTGAGCGCAATACCAAGCACAATCGCGATACAATGTACGCCGCTGTGATTGGTAAGCACGGTGAAGACCGCGGCGCTCACAGGAATGTAGTTTCCTAAATGGGGTCACTTTTTTTGGGCTTCCACTGTAGGAGTACCTCAGGGTCTTCTCAAATGCAACATGGCGGCCAAAAGCCTTTCTAGCAAATCTGCTCTCCAAAAGACACATGGCGCTCCTTTGCTTTCAAGCATTGCTGTGTGCCCATACAGCAGTTTAGGACCACATATAAGGTGTTTCTGTAAACTGATGAATTAGGGTAATACACATTGAAGTTTCTTTTCTGTAAACCCTTGCTGTGTTACAGAAAAAATGGATTAAAATGAAAAATCTGCACAAATAATGAAATGTTGCTTTAATTCCTGTGTACACTTAAAGGGTTAACAAAGTTTCTAAAATCAGTTTTGAATAATGACAGGTATAAGTTCTAAAATTGGTCATTTATGGGTGGTTCTTATTATGAAGCCTTTCAAAGTCACTTAAAAACTGAATTCGTCCTTAAAGTTGGTTTTAGAAATTTTCTTGAAAATTTAAAGAATTGCTAAAATTCTAAAGGGCGTATAACATGGGCAGATTTTCTGCCCGATGATCACTAATGAGCGTTCGTATGAAGCTCATTGGCGATCATCTTGCAGTGTAATACTGCCGTCGATTGCTTAAAAATCATTGTTTGCCTGGGGCAGATCTTGCTCTCTAAGGCCCCATTCACACGTCCGCAATGTTCGTCCGCACCCGTTCCGCAAATTTGCGGAACGGGTGCGGACCCATTCATTTTGAATGGGGAAGTGATGGATGCGGAGAGCACACACTGTGCTCTCCGCATCCGCATTTGCAGAGCGCGCCGCCAATCTTCCGGACGGCGGCTCCGCAAAAAAGTAGAGCATGTCCTATTCTTGCCGCAATTGCGGACAAGTATAGGCATCTCTATAGGGCCGGTGGCAAGGTGTTTTGCGGATCCGCAAACTTGCGGATCCGCAAAACACTACGGACGTGTGAATAAGGCCTAATTGCGATCTGCCGCTGGTAAACCACTAGAAAGCATGGGGTCGAGCGATGGCATAGCGATTGCTCCTCCCTATGCAGCAGAGGAGATCACATGGAACAGCAGAGGTTTCCTCCTCCTAACGAGCAGGCGATTGCGAGAAGGGAAGCTACCCTCCCGTCAATCGTCTGATTGATCAGGGTGTCTAATACATCCTTAACCACTTCAGCCCCCCTAGCTTAAACACCCTTAACTCCCTTCCGACCGCCGTACGCAGGATTGCGTCCTGCGGGCGGTCGGTTTATTCCTCCTGGACGCATCGGCGCGTCCTCTCGCGAGACGCGAGAGGACGCGCTGATGTGCCCGCACATGCGCAGTGCGCACCATCGACGCACTCGCATGTAACTGATCGCGCTGGCAGGCTGTATAAGTTAGAAAAAAACGCATATCAGACGCTGTTTTATGAACAGCGTCTGATATGCCTGCTGTCTATTCCTCTGGTGGTCCCTTTGCTTGGGACCACCATAGGGAAAAAAAAAAGTGTGCACCAATCACCACACACACCCCCACCCCCCTCCGTCACTGATTAACCCCTGATTAACCCCTGATCACCCATGTCACCCTCACTGATCACCCATGTCACCCCCCTGTCACTGATCACCCCCTATAAGGCTCATTCAGACGTCCGTATGTGTTTTGCGGATCCGCAGATCCGCAAAACACGGACACCGGCAATCTGCTTATCCCATTTTGCGGATCCGCACATTGCCAGAGCTATATAGAAAATGCCTTTTCTTGTCCGCAATTGCGGACAAGAATAGGACATGTTCTATATTTTTGCGGATCCGCAATTCTGGATCCGAGCAGGACAAAGTCTGTCCCCATAGAATTGAATGTATCCACAATTCCGTTCCACAAAATTTTGTGGAACAGAATTGCGGACGTGTGAATGAGGCCTAAGGGTCCCTTAGTGATCGCAGCTTTACAGCTTTCCCCGTTTTTTTTTTTTTTTGCACATTTTTTAGAGATTTTTTCATCCACATTGATCAATGTGAATGAAGAAATCTGTGACGTTCATTTTTCTCTTTCAGCCCATTTTTCTCTTTCAGAAAAAAGCGCCAAATTGGCGTCATGACAACGTCACTTCCGGTGTTGGCATGCGTTCCAGTGCAGAACGCACCGGAAATGATGTCAACTGCTGAATACGTAATAAAAATGAACATATTACATAAAAAAACAAGTACATACTAAAAACAGCTAGTATCTTTCCTAGGTGATCAAAAATCTTTATAAAATACCTAAAGATCAAGAATATGACAGTGAGGAAATGCATGTTAAACAGCTGTATTTCTGAGTTTGATTGTATCAGTAAAGTCGTTCACATCACCTCTTAGGGTACTTTCACACTAGCGGCAATAGCTGTTACGGCGGGTGAACAGCCTGCCGAATCCGCCATGCCGCAAGTACCCGTGTGCTGTGCAGTGCACGGCCGGAGATCGCCAGACTAAAAGTACTGCAGGCCCGACTTTTTAGTCCGGCGATCACTGCCATGCTGCGTGCTGTAGCTCTTTCCCCCCACCCCATTATAGTCAATGGGGATGGAGCGGCAGCACGGCAGCACACGGGTACTTGCGGCATGGCGGATCTGGCAGGCTTTTCACCTGCCGGAACAGCCTGCCGGATAGCTATGCCGCTAGTGTGAAAGTATCCTTAGCTTTCCATTATTCTGATACATCAGAAGAATAAGAAAAACTGATCTGCTATATTGAGCATCAGTTATGATCAGTTTGTGTCACTTCTGTCAGAGATCAGTTAATTTTGACAGGAGAAAAAGTATTTATTACAGGATTTTTTCTCCTGTCAAAAATGACTGATCTCTGACAGAGCCGCAAAAATATGGATGACGTCCGTGTGCATTCTGTATTTTGCCGGAACAGCTGGCCCCTGATAGAACAGTACTATCCTTAATGTGGACAATAAAGGACATGTTCTAACGGAAATACGGACATACGAAAATGGAATGCACACGGAGTAACTTCCGTTTTTTTTGCACACCCATTGAAATGAATAGTTCCGTATATGGTCTCTCTTTGTAGTAAAGGATTGGAGTAAATGTAATCAGCATAGCAGAACAAGCTACATTGCTTCCCTAACTCCGGGAAACACACATGACAGGCCTTGATGCAACACTCAGCAGACAGTAGGATTAGATACAGCAATAATTAGACAGTATCACACATGGTAGGCTTAGATACAGCAATGATTAGACAGTATACCACATGTAGGCTAAGATTCAGCAGTCAGTATGACACATGACACACTAAGGCTACTTTCACTAGCGTTTTGGCTTTCCGTTTGTGAGATCCGTCATGGGCTCTCAGAAGCGGTCCAAAACGGATCAGTTTTGCCCTAATGCATTCTGAATGGAATAGGATCCGCTCAGAACGCATCAGTTTGCCTCCATTCAGTTACCATTCCGCTCTGGAGGCAGACACCAAAATGCTGCCTGCAGCAATTTGCTGTCCACCTGACGAAGCTGAGCCAAACACAATGTAAGTCAATGGGGACGGATCCGTTTTCTCTGACACAATCTGGCACAATAGAAAACGATCATGGCTATAGAAGACATAATACAACCGGATCCGTATGACGGATGCTTGCGGTTGTATTATTGAAGCGTTTTTGCAGATCAATGACGGATCTGCAAAAAACGGTAATGTGAAAGTAGCCTTAGATACAGCCATCATCAGACAGTGTCATGGATGAGAGGTAAAGATACAGCACTCAGCAGATAGTATCACACATGATAGGCTTAGATACAGCAATGATTTCAGTATCACACATGGTAAGCTTAGATACAGCACTCAGCAGACAGTATCACACATAACATCATAGATAGAGCACTCAGCAGACAGTATGACACATGATAGGCTTGGATACCGCAATGATTAGACAGTATCACACATGATAGGCTTGGATACCGCAATAATTAGACAGTATCACACATGATAGGCATAGATACAGCACTCAGCAGACAGTATGACACATGATAGGCTTGGATACAGCAATGATTAGACAGTATCACACATGATAGGCTTGGATACCGCAATGATTAGACAGTATCACACATGATAGGCTTGGATACCGCAATGATTAGACAGTATCACACATGACAGGCATAGATACAGCACTCAGCAGACAGTATGACACATGATAGGCTTGGATACAGCAATGATTAGACAGTATCACACATGATAGGCATAGATACAGCAGACAGTATCACACACAATAACATACACACTCTCAGCAGCACAATATTATTTTATGATGAAACTGTAACATTTCATTTTTTTCTGTTGTCTGCAGATGTAGTTGAGGTTGTGAACATCACCAGTCACATCCAGCACATCCATGGAACCTATGGGAAATCAGCCCTGCTGTCGGTTCAGTACAGCAGCTCCAGCAGTGACAAACCAGTGGTCAAATGGCAAGTGAGGAGAGAGAAACCCATCACTGTAGTGCAGTCTGTTGGCACCGATATTATTGGGAATTTGCGCCCCGATTACAAGGATCGGATACAGATCTATGAAAATGGCTCACTCCTGATCAGTAACCTGCTTCTGTCTGATGAGGGGATGTATGAGGTGGAGGTCTCTATAACCGATGACACGTTCACCGGAGAAAAATCCATCAATCTCACTGTGGACGGTAGGTTTAATCACTAGACTCAGCCCAACGCTCTCAGTCCGCATAGCTTTCATACTCTTGTTGATGGCAAAGAGGGGAATGTATGTATGCGGTGCCCAAAGAGCCGCAGAACATTGCAATTTTTTGGGATGAACAGAGCTGACTACAGATAGCCTCTGTACCTGCCAGGAATCACCAGCTACAGTGTTCCTCCCTAACAGTGTGAGACACAGTCACTGCCTCCATAACATTACCAGCCAGTCAGTGCCTCCATAGTGTTACTAGCCACACTCAGTGCCCCCACATCCTTACTAGCCATAGTCAGTGCCCCCATATCATTACCAGCCACAGTCAGTGGCCCATAACATTACCAACCACAGTCAGTGGCCCATATCATTACCAGCCACAGTCAGTGCCCCCATATCATTACCAACCACAGTCAGTGGCCCATAACATTACCAACCACAGTCAGTGGCCCATAACATTACCAACCACAGTCAGTGCCCCCATATCATTACCAACCACAGTCAGTGGCCCATAACATTACCAACCACAGTCAGTGGCCCATAACATTACCAACCACAGTCAGTGCCCCCATATCATTACCAGCCACAGTCAGTGGCCCATAACATTACCAACCACAGTCAGTGGCCCATAACATTACTAACCACAGTCAGTGGCCCATATTTTTACCAGTCACAGTCAGTGCCCCCATAGCGCTACCAGCTACCATGCCTACATAACATTGCCAGGCACAGTCAGTGCCCTCATAACATTACCAGTCAGTCAGTGCCTCAATAACATTACCAGCCAGTCAGTGCCTCAATAACATTACCAGCCAGTCAGTGCCTGAATAACATTACCGGCCAGTCAGTGCCTCAATAACATTACCAGCCAGTCAGTGCCTGAATAACATTACCGGCCAGTCAGTGCCTCAATAACATTACCAGCCAGTCAGTGCCTCAATAACATTACCAGACAGTCAGTGCCTCAATAACATTACCAGCCAGTCAGTGCCTCAATAACATTACAAGCTACAATCAGTTCCTCCATAACATTACCAGCCACACTGCTTACATAACACTGTCAGCCACAGTCATTACCTGCCTTAAAGTGTAGCTGTCATTCTATTTTTATTTTTGTAATGTATAGGGGCAGTGATTCTAACCATTTTTGTAATATTTTTTAATTATTATAACCATACATTTCTATTAGAAAAATAGCTCTAAAGTGGCCCATTTTGAGCCTTAGCAACGCTCCTTTGTCTTCTGTTTACATAACACAGTCAGTACTGAGCAAGTCTCCACAGTTATGTAAACAGAAGACAGAGGAGCGTTGCTAAGGCTCAAAATGGGCGACTTTAGAGCTATTTTTCTAATAGAAATGTACGATTTCAGTAATTAAAGTATATTACAAAAATAGTCAGTATCACTGCCCCTATACATTACACAAATAAAAATAGAATGGCAGTTACACTTTAACAGTACCAGCTGCAGTCAGTGCCGCTGTTTATGGCTGGGATTTGTATCAGTCTATGTATATTAAATCTTCTTGTGGTCATGTAATTCTGTTATCTGTTCTATCATCTCTGACCAGTTCCTGTATCTAAGCCTCGGGTGTCCACTCCTTCATCTACTGTCTTGGAGCTGACAGAGAACTTCACCATGAGCTGTGTTCATGATAATGGGACTAAACCACTGTACACCTGGCTGAAGGCTGGGAAGACGTTGACTAATGACTCCAGGATCCTCCTGTCCCCTGACCATCGAGTAATGACCATCACCAGAGTCTTAGTATCTGATGATGACATCTATAATTGCCTGGTGGAGAATCTAGTCAGCAGTGGACGTAGCTCTCCTATAAAACTAACTGTTTACAGTAAGTAACACTAAGTTATATCAAACACATATAAATCATTAGTACTTAAAATATACATATAAAGTATATGTCCACCTCTAAACACCATTTTACAGTCTACATTATACTGTACTCCAGAGCTGCATTCACAATTCTGCTAGTCGTTATTGGAAACAATTAGAAAGCTTATCATCAAATACCCCCTAATGGCTTCGCTGGTCCTATAATGTCGGGGAGGGGGCATTTAGTTTCTACGACACAAGAAGACTGAATTGCACTTGGTATAAAGCTGACACTTCCCAGAATACAAAACCCCAGAGCAAGAATACAGTGTTACATTTTCCCACTATAATGATAAGTGGTGTAACTATAGCTCACTGGGCCCCCACAGCAAATTTTTAATGGACACCTCCCCCCCCTTGCAACCCCCTCCTCCCGTGCATCCCCCACTCCTATGGCTAGTCAAGATAGCTCTCTCAGACCAGGCTGTTTCCTACATGTATATACTGTGTGTCATTTCACTGTATAGTGTCACTGTATATAATGTCATTGTATAATACTGCTGAGTGGGCCCTGACAATAAAATCTTTTAGTCCTCCTCCTGGGTGGGCCCCTTCTGAGTTCGGGCCCCATAGCAGCTGCTTCTCCTATAGCTACGCCCCTGATAATGTTAGGCCATAACTTACCATACATATTCTCACTCTGATGATATACCATAACTTACCAACTGGCTGAGGTCAAGCTCCAGGGGCCCTTGCTGATACAGTAGCTAGAAGGATAGATCAGGAGCAGAGAGGTCACAGGGGTTGGACCACCACCATCCCTTACCCAATCAACATGTTTCATAGATAAGTTTAAGATGTGCACCCTCTACCATAATCTTTGTACATAGCCTTAGAGGGGGTTTACAGTGGAATTTTCCCTGTTGAGAGGCAACCAAGACCCCATGCACACATGACCACCTCCTGCACACTTAACTAAAATCCTCTAGTTCTCCAGATCACTGGAAGTCATTAAAGGGGTTGTCCCATTTAAAATAGTCTACAGTTTTCAAACCAGCATCTGAATCTGAATACTTTTGTAATTTCAATAGTGTTAGCAGCAGATTAACCAGGTCTCCATAAGATTTAGCACGAGGAACAACATGGTTTTATTCAGAAATAACAGCACAACATATGAATATCACTTTCAGTGATGCTGGGTTCTCACCTGAGCGTTTTTACAGCGCGTACGAACGCACTGTAAAACGCCCTACGCCCAAAGAAGTACAGGAGCTTCTTTGGGGCGTATTGTCGCACGTATTGTGATTGACGCCAGAGTGGTCAATCACTCGAAGGCGCGTACGACGCTCAAGTGTGAACCCAGCGTGAGATCAGAATCTCAGGACATCTGATTCTGGCCTTCTTCTCTCTCAGCTCTATCTTTCTGTACATGTGCAGCAAGTCTCCGCCCCTTCCTGCCATTTTTAGCAGTACTTTAATAACAAGGTAACACTGTGTCTGGAAACAGGCAATCACATAATGTAGTTGTTGCAACACACAGAATAATAAGCATTATTCCAACACCCCTACTCAACAACTACTTATCCTGTTAGTCCCATAGCTGGCTTGCGTTTTTAAAGCTTGTACTTGGATAGTGGTTTGGTTACTTGTCAGAAGAGAATTCCAACTGTTGCTGTGTTTGCTACATACAATAGTGCCCTCACTATTTGTCTGTAACTTTGGGCGTTTCCATGTTTGAAGTTGATAAAGGGATTCCATTTCCTCATCAGCAGCTTTAATCCATTTCTGTCTTTCATGTATGGGTAATCGTTGCTTCTCTTCCCATGACTATGGCTCTGACTCCAGAAATGTCTTGACCATGTAAGATAACCATTGGAGTGCCTTTGTTTGATGTAGTTGATCTTTTGACTTGAGGTTGATCTGGTACTTCTGTTGTTTCTTCAGTTAAAGACTCTAACTAGATTGTTCTTGTTTAGGATGAACTATTGGTGTGACATCATGAAACTTGAATGACACATGACTATCATCAATCACTAAGGGGGCAATTTATTATTCATGAGGAGAATATTTGAAGTCAGTTTTGCTTGAGTCTGTGTTGGAGTACTTTGTGCCACATTTATCAAATGTCACAGGTTGTTTGATAAATTTGACTTGTCCTTAAACCTAATACTTCTGTCTAGAACATCTGCACCAGTTTTCCTACTCCACCCGCCTCCTGGAGTGAAATTGAGACTTTTTTGCGACTTTTAAAGAAAGTGAAACTCATTAACATTGCTAATCACACCTACTTTTCCACCCATATTACAAAACTGGAGTGAGTGGTGTAAAAATGCAAAAAGTTGCAAAATTTTACGCAAGTGAGTGTAAAAAGTCACAAATTTTTGGGCAAGCGGCTAAATTTTACACAAGTGGGTGCAAAAAAGTGGCAAAAGCCCTATTTTGTGACTTTTTGAAGTCAGAATTCTGGAGTGAAGGTATGATAAATCAGGGCCTATATCTCTACTTATTGTTATCTCTGGGTGAAGGATTCTGTAACCCTTTTGAGATGCACTGTAGCCTACCAGGATACCATCTGGTATATTTTTCTTTGGGAACATATAAAAGTGTGGCAGGCGCAGCAATATGAAGTGCCTTTTGCGCTGTGGCATTAGAAGAATTTTGATATCTCAAACTTTTTAGTCCAACCAGACTGTCTGTTTCTCTGCTTTAATTCTTCTAGTGCCGTTCTATGGAAACAGTAGGCTTAAAGAGCACACCAAATGCTTAAGATAACTTCTTTATTAACTTCAACTTTTCTTTATATATAACAATGCCACCTCCGCAGCAGATAGTCCATGTACAAAACAAATGTTGAATAAAGTATCACAAAATGGTGGTTCAACTGTTCAATCTAGTCATTCAACATTAAATGGTGGATATATTTCTCTCTTCAGTATCTGTACTCTCACTTTAAGTTATTTAAGCACTTTATGATCTTTCTGAGGGGTATATCTGAGGTTTAACCAATAGTTCTACTTGCTTAGCTTGGTTTGCAGTTTGCAGTATGCAGTTAGCAGTAACTATTTGCAGATTGTTTGCTTTGAGCAGTTCGGTTTGAACTATTCGCAGATTGGTGGAACTGTAAGTAAACATACATAACTGGTTCAGTATGCAGTTCTGATCACAATACTAACAATAGGAACCTTATATAACTGTTCTAAATACCTATTTTGGCCTCTTTGCTTCCATAAAACTCAGCTCTTAGTGGAGTCAATGTATGTTCAGCTCCTCTCCTGGTCTATACTGAGGAGATTCAGCTAGGGAATTTCCCACACAGGCTCAGTGTGAATGTGGCTGAGATTGGCCAAGACTCCTGCTTAGTGTGAGGCTGGCAGTGATTGGTCAAGACTCCTGGAAAGTAACAACAGTTTAACTCTATGCTTTCTGTTGATAATTCTTTTGTGTCATTGAGCTTACCTCACATTTAATTAACGAATCTTAAAGGTATTTTATCTTTTTGCTTCTGTGAACACAATGTTTAACTGTTATATGACATCCAAAACATGAAGTCACTGTTAATAACTCTTTTTCTGTCTTTAACATATAAACATATGAACCGTATTAAGGTTATTTGCAGGTCTAGCTGTATACACATATAAACCATATTAGCAACCTAGGACAGGTCTTAGCTGGCCAGCTACACTCCCACCAAAATTACCTATAATCCTATATTCTCAGTAGTAGGACTTAAACATGAATTTGAGGAATTTTCCATCAGGTTCTCAAATCTTAAGTGCCTTTTATCACTCTCAAGCAGAACAACTAACTTCTGTATAGGACGTTCCAACTTGAGCGGAGTAGTGAGATGTTTTCCTTTTTTGTAAAGTTTTAAGTCTCCTATTTGTAACAACACTCTTTTTACTAGTCTGACTTTATCCTTTTGAACTTCTAGAACTTTGGCCAAAATCTTCTTTTTTCACTAACACTATGTCACCATCTTGGACATTTCTTCTGGGTGTTTGCCATTTACTTCTTAGCATCAGATTGGCTAAGTGGCTCTTTCCTCCATCTATTCCAAAACTGATCTGATAGATATTGAACTCTTCGCCATCTCCTTTTGGCATAGAAATCCTCTTTGGTGAACTTGCCAGGCGGTGGCTGTATGTGATCAGACTTAAGGTGAAGTAGGTGGTTTGGAGTTAAAGGGTCCATACTTGTTGGGTCGTTGATGTTATCAACTGTAAGTGGACGACTGTTAACAATAGACATTACTTCATAGAATAGGGTCCTAAGTGAAGCATCATCCATTCTTACGGCGTTCTTTTTCAACACTGAATTCAACACATTTCTTACAGTTCTGATTTGTCTTTCCCAAACTCCTCCTGTATGGCTTGCACTTGGAGCATTCATGTGAAAATCACACTGTTTCTATAACAAATACTCAGTTACTTTTTCTTTATTCATCTCCTTTAGAGCTTTCTTCAATTCATTCTTCGCTCTGATCTAAGCTCTCTGACAGTACCTCTAATGGCTATGAAACATCTTAAGGCATTGATGAATGCGTCAGTTGACATATCTTCTAATATTTCCAGGTGAATCGCTTTGGAACTCAGACATGTAAATATTAGTCCATATCTCTTGTACTCCTTGCGGTTCTTATTGGTGATGAATGGGCCAGAACAATCCATTCCGCTATAAAGAAATGGTGGTGATGAGTTTACACGATCTGCCGGTAAATCTGCAATTCTTTGCTCTTCGGTAGGTCTACTTGCCTTTCTACAGACTACGCATTTACTTATATACTTTGCTATAACTTTGCTTCCTTTCACAATCCAGTAACCACCTTCTCTCAAACAGCTTTGGGTAAAGCTTCTTCCTTGATGCAAGGATTTGTTGTGGTAATGATCAATAATCAATCTTGTGAAGGTAGAATTTGTGGGTAGAATTGCTGGATACTTAACTCTGCTAGGTAACGATGCATTTTCCAGTCTCTCTCCCACCTTCAGTATACCATCCTGCAGAACAAGATTAAGCTTGTACGATGGGTGGTTGTTTGGAAGCCTTTTAGGTTCTTGACTAAGTCTCTTCAACTCTTTACTGTAGAATCTCCGTTAAATAAGTCTGATGACTGTTTCTTCAGCTTTCATTCTTTCTTCTACATTCAATTATTCCTTTTTTCTGATTCCCTTTGCCAAAGGTTGAATTCGAGCTACTACGTTTATGACCGTATTCCATTTTGAACATCTGGCTGGTCTTTCAAGTATGTCATCTTGACACTTGGTAGCAGTGCTCAATGTTTGTACAACTTTTACTTCTGGATCACCAATAGAAAATTCTGTATGACCTTTACTGGGTAGGATTTCATTTTCCAAAATGAACTCTGGACCTGTGAACCAATTTGAATGCTTCAATTTTGTTACATTAAGGCCTCTTGAAGCATGATCTGCTGGGTTATGTGTTGTGTCAATGTGATGCCAATGTTCTGGATTTGTTATTTCCCAAATTTTCTGAACTCTGTTGGCGACAAAGATATGGAATCTTTGAGCTTCGTTGTTTATGTATCCTAGGACAACTTGTGAGTCTGTCCAAAAATATTCTTCATCTGTTTTCAATTCCAATTCTTGTTTCAGAAACCTGCTTACTGATGCTGAAACAACAGCTGCTGTCAGTTCAATTCTTGGTATTGTCTGTATACTGGTAGGTGCAACTCTGGCCTTTCCCATAACCAGGGCACAATGTATTTTTCCTTTTCCTATCACTCCGGTGTAGGAGCACTGACCATAACCATAACTACTGGCATTTGAAAAGTGATAAAGTTCTATTTTCTTGTACTTTCCGAAATCATGAGGTACAAAACATCTGGGTATCTGAACTTCTCTCAAGTTTTGCAAGTCTCTTAACCAACTCTCCCACCTTGGCCTCAAGTTTTCAGGTATGGGTTCATCCCATCCTAACTTCTGTCTGCATAATTCTTGCAGTATTTCTCTTGCTTTGAGGATCACTGGGGCCCCTTCTTTTAGTCCTCCTCCTGGGTGGGCCCCTTCTGAGTTCGGGCCCCATAGCAGCTGCTTCTCCTATAGCTACGCCCCTGATAATGTTAGGCCATAACTTACCATACATATTCTCACTCTGATGATATACCATAACTTACCAACTGGCTGAGGTCAAGCTCCAGGGGCCCTTGCTGATACAGTAGCTAGAAGGATAGATCAGGAGCAGAGAGGTCACAGGGGTTGGACCACCACCATCCCTTACCCAATCAACATGTTTCATAGATAAGTTTAAGGTGTGCACCCTCTACCATAATCTTTGTACATAGCCTTAGAGGGGGTTTACAGTGGAATTTTCCCTGTTGAGAGGCAACCAAGACCCCATGCACACATGACCACCTCCTGCACACTTAACTAAAATCCTCTAGTTCTCCAGATCACTGGAAGTCATTAAAGGGGTTGTCCCATTTAAAATAGTCTACAGTTTTCAAACCAGCATCTGAATCTGAATACTTTTGTAATTTGCATAGTGTTAGCAGCAGATTAACCAGGTCTCCATAAGATTTAGCACGAGGAACAACATGGTTTTATTCAGAAATAACAGCACAACATATGAATATCACTTTCAGTGATGCTGGGTTCACACCTGAGCGTTTTACAGCGCGTTCCTACGCGCTGTAAAACTCTTAACAGGTGAAAACCCATGTTTCCCTATGGGCATGGTTCTCACCTGAGCGTTTTTACAGCGCGTACGAACGCACTGTAAAACGCCCTACGCCCAAAGAAGTACAGGAGCTTCTTTGGGGCGTATTGTCGCACGTATTGTGATTGACGCCAGAGTGGTCAATCACTCGAAGGCGCGTACGACGCTCAAGTGTGAACCCAGCGTGAGATCAGAATCTCAAGACATCTGATTCTGGCCTTCTTCTCTCTCAGCTCTATCTTTCTGTACATGTGCAGCAAGTCTCCGCCCCTTCCTGCCATTTTTAGCAGTACTTTAATAACAAGGTAACACTGTGTCTGGAAACAGGCAATCACATAATGTAGTTGTTGCAACACACAGAATAATAAGCATTATTCCAACACCCCTACTCAACAACTACTTATCCTGTTAGTCCCATAGCTGGCTTGCGTTTTTAAAGCTTGTACTTGGATAGTGGTTTGGTTACTTGTCAGAAGAGAATTCCAACTGTTGCTGTGTTTGCTACATACAATAGTGCCCTCACTATTTGTCTGTAACTTTGGGCGTTTCCATGTTTGAAGTTGATAAAGGGATTCCATTTCCTCATCAGCAGCTTTAATCCATTTCTGTCTTTCATGTATGGGTAATCGTTGCTTCTCTTCCCATGACTATGGCTCTGACTCCAGAAATGTCTTGACCATGTAAGATAACCATTGGAGTGCCTTTGTTTGATGTAGTTGATCTTTTGACTTGAGGTTGATCTGGTACTTCTGTTGTTTCTTCAGTTAAAGACTCTAACTAGATTGTTCTTGTTTAGGATGAACTATTGGTGTGACATCATGAAACTTGAATGACACATGACTATCATCAATCACTAAGGGGGCAATTTATCATTCATGAGGAGAATATTTGAAGTCAGTTTTGCTTGAGTCTGTGTTGGAGTACTTTGTGCCACATTTATCAAATGTCACAGGTTGTTTGATAAAGATGACATACTTGAAAGACCAGCCAGATGTTCAAAATGGAATACGGTCATAAACGTAGTAGCTCGAATTCAACCTTTGGCAAAGGGAATCAGAAAAAAGGAATAATTGAATGTAGAAGAAAGAATGAAAGCTGAAGAAACAGTCATCAGACTTATTTAACGGAGATTCTACAGTAAAGAGTTGAAGAGACTTAGTCAAGAACCTAAAAGGCTTCCAAACAACCACCCATCGTACAAGCTTAATCTTGTTCTGCAGGATGGTATACTGAAGGTGGGAGAGAGACTGGAAAATGCATCGTTACCTAGCAGAGTTAAGTATCCAGCAACTTTTACTTCTGGATCACCAATAGAAAATTCTGTATGACCTTTACTGGGTAGGATTTCATTTTCCAAAATGAACTCTGGACCTGTGAACCAATTTGAATGCTTCAATTTTGTTACATTAAGGCCTCTTGAAGCATGATCTGCTGGGTTATGTGTTGTGTCAATGTGATGCCAATGTTCTGGATTTGTTATTTCCCGAATTTTCTGAACTCTGTTGGCGACAAAGATATGGAATCTTTGAGCTTCGTTGTTTATGTATCCTAGGACAACTTGTGAGTCTGTCCAAAAATATTCTTCATCTGTTTTCAATTCCAATTCTTGTTTCAGAAACCTGCTTACTGATGCTGAAACAACAGCTGCTGTCAGTTCAATTCTTGGTATTGTCTGTATACTGGTAGGTGCAACTCTGGCCTTTCCCATAACCAGGGCACAATGTATTTTTCCTTTTCCTATCACTCCGGTGTAGGAGCACTGACCATAACCATAACTACTGGCATTTGAAAAGTGATAAAGTTCTATTTTCTTGTACTTTCCGAAATCATGAGGTACAAAACATCTGGGTATCTGAACTTCTCTCAAGTTTTGCAAGTCTCTTAACCAACTCTCCCACCTTGGCCTCAAGTTTTCAGGTATGGGTTCATCCCATCCTAACTTCTGTCTGCATAATTCTTGCAGTATTTCTCTTGCTTTGAGGATCACTGGGGCCAAGAATCCCAATGGATCAAATATATAAGCCACTGCGGAAGGTATGGTAGGTCTAGTTGCAACTTTCTCTTCAATAGATACTTCAAAGAAGAACTTGTCGTTCTCTACATTCCGTCCCAATCCAAGTACGTTCTGAACTGGAAGATGATCATAATGGAGATCTACATTCTTCATTGATGCACGTTCAGAGTTACTGATGGATTCCAGTACCTCTCTGTTGTTTGAGATGAATTTGTGAAGGCGCATGTTTTCTCTTGCGCATAACTCTTGGCTTTCTTTCACTAGTTTGATTGCAGATTCTGTGGACTCTAGACTTATAAGACCATCATCTACATAAAAGTTTTTCTTAAGAAAATTTGCTGCTGATGGGCAATCCTTTTCATTCTGATTGGCCAGGTACTTCATACCATAATTGGCACAACCTGGAGATGATGATGCTCCAAACAAGTGTACTTTCATTCTGTATTCTGCTGGTTCTGTATCTGTATCTCCATCCTCCCACCATAGGAACCTCAGGAAGTCTCTGTCTTCATTCTTCGCATGAAACTGGTGGAACATCTTTTCAACGTCACACATGACCGCTACAGGATACTTTCTGAATCTACAGAGTACTCCAGGCAGAGTGTTTGTAAGATCTGGTCCTTTTAGTAGATACTCATTCAATGCAACACCATCATACTTTGCTGAGCAATCAAATACTACTCTAATCTTATCTGGTTTCTTTGAGTGGTAAACACCTTAATGTGGGATGTACCACACTTCTCCTTCTTTAGGTTGGTTATTTACTTTGTCTGCATGTCCTTCTTCGAGGATGCTTTCCATGAATTTCAAATAATCATTCTTGAGTTTTGGATCTCTTCTTGCTAGGGCAAGATTTCTGTTACTGTATTTGGCCGACGAGGTCGTTCTCTAAAAGGTAAGGGCACTTTAAGATGACCTTGTTGATTCTGCTGAATACTATCTTCTAGATTGTGTGTACGAACTTTATTTCTTCTTGGAATACACTCTTTTCTTTAGAACTTGTGTCTGCAAAGTCAGATTCAAGGATCTTGATTACTTTGGCTGGACTTACAGTTGGTAACTCTCGGACAGATATTCGATGACACAATCCTGTCACCTGTCTTGAGTTTGCAATCTGCTGTTTTCCTCCAACAACACCCCATCCTAGATCAGTTTTGGTTCAGCGTAGGATTCACTCTTTCATCCTGTGATTACCTTTAATGGTACCAAGACTTCGGGACAATCGTAGCCTATCAACAGTCCAACACCAAACTCCTTCAGCGGGGACATTTCATGAGATATGACAGATAGGTGCTCCCATTCATTGGCTGTTTCACAGGTAGGTATGCGATCTCGATCTAAAGGTATATCGTCTTTTGTATAAGCTGGAGGTAGATCTAATGTGCAGTTTAAATGAAGTCCTCTAACTCTCAGTCATTTGACCCTTTGACTGTTCACTAATGTGTCTCTACCCATCATTGTAGTGAGTTTGGGCTTCACTGGTTCTGTAGCCACTTGTAATTTCTTGCAGATTTCTTGATCAATGAAGGTAATGTCACTCTGGGCATCCAGTAGTGCATAGTCGTATACCTTCTTGTTCCTCCTTTTAGGATTTGAAATGCACACTGGTACAACCATTGATGTGCCGTTGCTTTCTCCTTCCCTCACTCTGCAAGAGAATACCAATTTATTTTCTTCCTCAGTATCTTTAGATATTGAGGATTTATCTTTCTTTGGACGCTCTTGATGTAGTGGTGTAGTATGGCATCCTTTGCAAATGCTACATGTGGCCTTTTTCTTACACTCTTTAGTAACATGGCCTTTTCTAGACATCCGAAACACAGTTGGTTATCAAGTAGCATTGAGCGGACACCTGGAAGTTTGGGCTCGCCAGGTTCGGCCGAACTTCTCTGCAAAGTTCGGGTTCAGGACCCAAACTTGACCCCGGACCCCTTTGAAGTCAATGGGGACCCAAACTTTGGGGCACTAAAATGGCTCTAAAAAAGTCATGGAAAGGGCTAGATGGCTGCAAAAGGAAGCAAAATTGGGATAAGAACAGGACAATTGCCCTGCAAACAAATGTGGATAGGGAAACACACGTTCAGACAATACACTGGCTGCAGGGCAGGCCAGTACCTCCAAGGCGTAAAGGGCAAGCTCAGGCCATGTGCCCAATTTGGAGACCCAGAAGTTGAATGGGGCAGACCCATCAGTCAGTAAGTGTAGGCGTGTGAACACATACTGTTCCACCATGTTGCTGAAATGCTGCCTCTTGCTAAAATGTTCCATATCAGCTGGTGGTGCTGGTTGTTGTGGTGTGGTGACAAAGCTTTTCCACATTTCGGCCATGCTAACCCTGCCTTCTGAGGTGCTGGTGGTGCCCCAGCTGCGTTGGCGACTTCTTCCTCCTCCTCTGCCTTCGCCTTCTGCTTCCATTGAGGCCCTGGTGTCAGGTGTTAATGCCATCAGCAGCATGTCTACCAGCGTGCGCTTGTAGTCGCGCATCTTCCGATCACGCTCCAGTGAGGGAATTAAGGACGGAACCTTGCCCTTGTAACGGGGATCCAGCAGGGTGGCCACCCAGTAATCAGCACTGGTTAGAATGTGGGCAACTCGATGGTCTTTGCACAGGCACTGCAGCATGTAGTCGCTTATGTGTGCCAGGCTGCCCAGAGGCAACGACAAGCTGTCCTCTGTTGGAGGTGTATCGTCTGTGTCCTCCGTATCCCCCTAGCCACGCTGCAGTGATGGCCCTGAGCTGCTTTGGGTGCCCGCACAGTCTCTCTAGCATGTGCAAGGTGGAGTTCCACCTTGTGGGCACATCGCATATGAGGCGGTGAGCGGGAAGACCAAAGTTACGCTGCAGAGCAGACAGGCGAACAGCAGCAGGGTGAGAACACCAAAAGCACGCACAGACGGTCCACACTTTCTGCAGCAGCTCTGACATATCGGGCTAGTTTTTTAGGAATTTCTGCACCACCAAATTCAGCACATGCGCCAGGCAAGGCATGTGCGTCAAACCAGCTAGGCCCAGAGCTGCTACGAGATTTCACCCATTATCGCACACCTGATTTTGCCTGCCACTTGGTTGTGCAGGGAAGGGATGGCTCGCCTTGAAATGTAGTGGCGGCTGGGAACTACGTACTGTGGGACAGCCCACTGCCATAGGGTTTTTAAAAGTGTCCGTCTCCACCAGATGGAAAGACAGCATTTCAAAAGCCAGGAATTTTGAAATGCTGGCATTCAGGGCAAGGGATCGCGGGTGGGTAGGGGGGTACTTCCTCTTTCTCTCCAGTGTTTGGGAGATGGACAGCTGAACGCTTTCATGGGACATTGTGGAGATGCTTGGTGAAGCAGGTGGTGGCGTTGCTGCCATATTCTCTGTTTGCTGGGTGGCAGGTGTCACTCAGAGGGGGAGGAAGTGGTCGAGACTGCAGCAGAAGAGGGAGCAGAAGGAGCCTGAAACCTTTCTTGGTTTCTGAGGTGTTTACTCCACTGCAGCTCGTACTTTGCATTTAGATGCCTGGTCATGCAGGTTGTGCTCAGGTTTAGAACGTTTATGCCTCTCTTCAGGTTCTGATTGCACAGCGTGCAAACCACTCCTGTCTTGTCATCAGCACATTGTCTGAAGAACTGCCACGCCAGGGAACTCCTTGGAGTGCTCGGTCCCTGGGAGCGGTGGGCAGTAGCAGGCATACTGTCTAGGGGACGGCCGCTCTGCTTTTGCACCCTGCTCCCTCTTTTGCTGTCCTGGTGGCTCTGTGCGACCACCACCTCTTCCTCCGAACTGCACACGTCACTTGCATGACCTTGATTCCATGTGGGGTCTAGGACCTCATCATCCTCCACATCATCTTCCACCCACTCTTCACTCCTGCCCTCCTTGCCAGTCTGCATACTGCAGAAAGGTGCAGCAGTTGGCACCTGTGTTTCGTCATCATCAGAGACAAGCTTTGGTGGTCCTCCCATATCCACATGGTGAAACATAAGTGGTTGGGCATCGGTGCACTCAATCTCTTTCACTTCTGGGGCAGGGCTATGTGGATGGCCCAAGAAAACCTTGCCAGCAGAGTCATCAAAAAGTATAAGAGACTGCTGTATAACTTGGGACTCAGACTGCTTGGCTGATTTGCAAGGGGATGAGGTGAAAGACAGATGCCCATGGGCTGCAGGTGCCAACTCTGATCTTTCAGCAGGGGACCGGGTGGGAGACAACGTGAAGGAACTGGAGGCACTGTCAGCCACCCAATCTACTATCGCCTGTACGTGTTCTGGCCTCACCATTCGTAGAGCGGAATTCGGGCCTACAAAATAACGCTGAGCGTTCTGTCGCCTACGCGCACTTGAGGAAGGTGTTTCATTTGGCGTGTAGCTGTCACAGATCGACCATGTCCTCTCCCTGCAACAGGAGCTACACCAACACCAGCAGCACCACGACCAGGGCCACGTCCCTTATTTGACGCTCTCCTCATTCTTTTCGGTCACCCAACGAAGTAACAGAGGAATTTAATATAATTATTTCCCTGTCAGGTATGCCGTGCTGGTGTAGTTGAGAGAAAAAAATGGCTTTATGTCACCCAACGAAGTAACATAGGAATTTAATAAAATTATTTCCCTGTCAGGTATGCCGTGTCGGTGTACTTCAGAGTAAAAATGGGTTTATGTCACCCAACGAAGTAACATAGAAATTTAATAAAATTATTTCCCTGTCAGGTATGCCGTGCCAGTGTCATAAAGAGAAAAGATTGGTTTAGGTCACACAACAATGTGACACACAAATTTAATAGAATTATCTTTACTGTCCGATACACAGCGCAGGCCGCAGGGGTACTTGACCGCCAAAAAAGTGAATTTGTCCCCCCAGAATCTAACAGATGAATTTACTGAATTGATTTCCCTGTCAGATATGCAGTGTCGGTGTCAAAAAGAGAGAAAAATTGCTTTAGGTCACACAACAATGTGACAGACTAATTTAACAGAATTATTTTCACTGTCAGGTATGCAGTGCAGACCGCAGGGGTACTTGACCGCCAAAAAAGTGAATTTGTCCCCCCAGAATCTGACAGATGGATTTACTGACTTGATTTCACTGTGAGATACACAGCGCAGGCCGCAGGGGTACTTGACCACCAAAAAAAGTAAATGTGTCCCCCCAGAATCTAACAGGATTTACTGAATTGATTTCACTGTCAGGTATGCAGCACAGGGGTACTTTACAGAAAAAAATTTAAATATTCTACCCCCTGGAGCCCTAAACTCACAGACGGATTACCGATATTATTTTCCCTTCCCCTGGCGCAGATGCACTTAAAAATGGGTATATGTCACCCACTGAACTACAAGAACAGGATTAAATTATTGTCCCTGGCACATATGCACCTAACTAACAAACGGATTAAAACTTATTTTTCTGTCACTGGGCTCAGGGCAGGGTAGAAAAATGTTGCATTGCACCCACAAAAAAAAATGCCGTAGATCGCAGACTTAACACCAAGCTCTGATATCAGATTCTTTCCTAATCTCTCCCTCACAGCAGCAGCATCCTATCTCTATACTAGTAAGAGCTGCCGTGACGTGTGGCACTACGTGACTCCAGCTTATATAGAGGCTGGGTCACATGCTGCACTGGCCAATCACAACCATGCCATTAGTAGGTATGGCTGTGATGGCTTCAAAGGGCACACATCTTAAACGCTTGTTGATTGGCTACCCTGCAGTCTTTCAACAAGTTGTATTAAATGGCCAAACACCGAACTCGAACCCGAACTTTTACGGAAAAGTTCGGGTCCAGGTACAAAAAACCCTAAAGTCCGGTACATATCCGAACTTTGCAGTTCGGATTCGCTCAACACTATTCTCAAGTACAGTTTTTTCTTTTCTTCTGGGGACTTCTCCTTAAATTGTTGGCACTTGTGTATGGAGTGGTTCTCTCCACAGAACATACACTTGAGGGTAGTGTGAAGATTTTTCGGTTCTGTCTCTCTACTGATCCCAGTAGTGACTTTGAACTTGCTCTCGTAGGTATCTGGACCTTTAGCTGCTGTGTTGGTTGCAAAGCTAGTTGCTGTTGCGCGTCTTATCTCTCCTGCAGGCCTTTCTTCTGAGGATTTTAAGACGTAAGATGCTGTTACTGGATAACATGCTATTCGTGCTTCCTTGTTGACAAACTCAGAGAACTTTTTGAAACTTGGGAAGTCCTTACCTAGATCTAGCTTTTCAGTCACATAGTGATTCCATCTAGAAGCCACTTCTTCAGGTAGCTTAGCTAGCTGTCTCCTGAAAATACAGTGGGTTCCGGAACGGGAAGTCTAGCGAGGACTGTTCTTTGTTGTCTTGTTGGGACAATAGTTGGGACATTCTCCTGACAGTTGCAGTGACATCTAGGAATAGAATCGTCCGGTTCTATTTTCTAACTTAGTTCTGAATTAGGTGAGTCCCTTTCTTTATCTTTTCCGGTAGAGATAGAGAGGGTAAATTCACACACCTTTTTTCTAACACTGGACTAGGCCTTTCTTTGTTTTTCTGAGCAGGGATGGAAGGCTAATAACTTATTTTCTGACTACGTGCTGGAGATTTCCTTCCATTCTCATGGGCGTATGGAGGAAAATAGGAGTCTGTTTCTTCACTTAGTACAGATTTGAACCTATGACTACTCTGATTCATGTCCTCTTTGTGTACTCTGAGTCTTGCTTCCATGATCTTAACTTCTTTCTGCCTTTCCAGATTTTTCATCTGTTGGCGCTGTGCCTCCATTTCAGCTTCTTTTTTTTTAATCAAATCATTTTTATTATGAATCTTTCTTTAAACTAAAAAAAAAACAAAGAGTACAAAATCCAAGAATCAAGCTTGTACAGGATATAGCGCATGTGGCACAAATACATTATAATCATGTATCTTAGGAGACAGCATCCACATCACTTTGTACTCTGACAAAGATGCATAGGAATACAACTAACAGGTAAACATTACCCTCCCCCCCCCAACCCCCGGAGCCACACCACACCTGAAAGCCCATTTCAGAAATGAAAAGACCAGCCAACAAACCGCATGCACACCTTATGCCCAAGTCAGTTACCGCATCCCCAGCCTACTATTTAGATCTTGAAGTAGAAGGCAACCTGATGGTAACCCCGGTGTCGTAAGCCAGGAGCCCCATATAGAATCGAATTTTCAGATTGTGCCCCTCTTCATGTAAATCCCCTGTTCTAATTGTATTATCTCGTTCATATGAATAATAAATTCTGCCTTAGTAGGTACCCCCGTACTGATCCAATACCTAGCAATCATTTTCCTAGCATTATACAGGGTGGGCCATTTATATGGATACACCTTAATAAAATGGGAATGGTTGGTGATATTAACTTCCTGTTTGTGGCACATTAGTATATGTGAGGGGGGAACTTTTCAAGATGGGTGGTGACCATGGTGGCCATTTTGAAGTCGGCCATTTTGAATCCAACTTTTGTTTTTTCAATAGGAAGAGGGTCATGTGACACATCAAACTTATTGGGAATTTCACAAGAAAAACAATGGCGTGCTTGGTTTTAACTCCTTAAGGACACATGACGTATGGGTATGTCATGTGTCCAGTCCCTGAAGATGGCGCCCGCTCCTGGCCACTGCGGGCACCAACGCTGCGGGGGTCCGGCTGATTCCTGTAGCTGAGCCCCGCAGCTGATGATCGCGGTCGGCAGCGCTACCGACCGCGATCATTTAACCCCGCAGATGCCGTGATCAATCCTGATCACGGCATCTGCACGCGCTAAAACCGAAAGTAAAACTTTTGGCAGTGCTTCGGCTCCCCCTAGTGGTGATCGGGAGAATCGGAGCGCTGTAAGGGATAGCCTTAAGCCTTTCATTCAGCTTAAGGCTATCACTTACTATTTTCTATGGAGCCCTTGTTAGCAATAGGGCTTCATAGGAAAGTAGTAAAATGCTCATAAACTCCAATACAAGTGTATTGGAGTTTATGATAGAAGCAATCAGGTAACTGATTTATATAGGTCCCTATGGGATCTATATAAAAGTGTAAAAAAAATAAATAAAAAAAAATAAATAAAAAAAACCTAAAAATTTAAATCACCCCCCTTTCCCCAAAATTAAAATAAAATAATAAAAAAAATAAAAAAAATACACATCATGGGTGTCGCAATGTGTGAAAACGCCCATAGTATAAAAATATTAAAATATATTTCCCATACGGTAAACAGAAAAACGGAAAAAAGCGCCCAAATGGCCGATTTGCCATTTTTGGACGCTTCATTTCCTCAAAAAAAATTTAATAAAAAGCGGTCAAAAAGTCCTACACACCCCATAATGGTATCAACTAAAAGTTAAGATCTCCCCGCAAAAAATAAGCCCCCATACAACGCCATACACTTATTTACAAATACGTTATAGCGGACAAAACATGGCGACAAAAAAAAAATTTTTTATTCACTATCAAAACGCAAGAAAAGCTATACATATTGGGTATCGCCGGATTCGTACTGACCTGTAGAATAAAACTAAATGGTCAGTTTTATCGCAAATCAAACGTCGTAATTTAGAAACCCGTAAAACTGTGGTGAAATTGCTTTTTTTTTGCAATTTCACCCCATTTGGAATTTTTTTCCCGCTTCCCACTACACCGTATGCATTATTAAATGATGGCGTTGGAAAGTACAACTTGTCCCGCAAAAAATAAGCCCTCATATGGCCATGTGAACGGAAAAATAAAAAAGTTATGGCTCTTGGAAGGCATAGAGCGCAAAACGAAAACGCAAAAATGAAAAAACCCTGTGTCCTTAAGGGGTTAACGTAACTTTATTCTTTCATGAGTTATTTACAAGTTTCTGACCACTTATAAAATGTGTTCAATGTGCTGCCCATTGTGTTGGATTGTCAATGCAACCCTCTTCTCCCACTCTTCACACACTGATAGCAGCACTGCAGGAGAAATGCTAGCACAGTCTTCCAGGATCTGTAGATTCAGGTGCTGCACATCTCGTATCTTCACAGCATAGACAATTGCCTTCAGATGACCCCAAAGATAAAAGTCTAAGGGGGTCAGATCGGGAGACCTTGGGGGCCATTCAACTGGCCCACGACGACCAATCCACTTTCCAGGAAACTGTTAATCTAGGAATGCTCGGACCTGACACCCATAATGTGGTAGTGCACCATCTTGCTGGAAAAACTCAGGGAACGTGCCAGCTTCAGTGCATAAAGAGGGAAACACATCATCATGTAGAAATTTCGCATATTCAGTGGCCTTGAGGTTTCCATTGATGAAGAATGGCCCCACTATCTTTGTACCCCATATTCTACCCCATACCATCAATTTTTTTGTTCCAACAGTCTTGGAGGGATCTATCCAATGTGGGTTAGTGTCAGACCAATAGCGGTGGTTTTGTTTGTTAACTTCACCATTCACATAAAAGTTTGCCTCATCACTGAACAAAATCTTCTGCGTAAACTGAGGGTCCTGTTCCAATTTTTGTTTTGCCCATTCTGCAAATTCAGTGCGCCGATCTGGGTCATCCTCTTTGAGATGCTGCAGTAGCTGGAGTTTGTAAGGGTGCTATATGTGAGTAGCTAATATCCGCCGAAGGGATGTTCGACTAATGCCACTCTCCAGTGACATGCGGCGAGTGCTACGCTGTGGGCTCTTGCTGAATGAAGCTAGGACAGCCACTGATGTTTCTTCATTAGTGACAGATTTCATGCCTCCACATTTTGGCAAATCCAACACTGAACCAGTTTCACGAAACTTAGCAAACAGTTTGCTAACTGTAGCATGGGAGATGGGTGGTCTCGTAGGGTGTCTTGCATTGAAATCTGCTGCAATGACCCATTTACTGCGTTCACTAAACATCAACACAATTTCTATTCGCTCCTCACCTCGGCGACATGTCAATGGCTGTAAACAAAGAGAAACTTGTAAATAACTCATGAAAGAATAAAGTTACATTAAAACCAAGCACACCATTGATTTTCCTGTGAAATTCCCAATAAGTTTGATGTGTCACATGACCCTCTTCCTATTGAAAAAACAAAAATTGGATTCAAAATGGCCGACTTCAAAATGGACGCCATGGTCACCACCCATCTTGAAAAGTTTCCCCCCTCACATATACTAATGTGCCACAAGCAGGAAGTTAATATCACCAACCATTCCCATTTTATTAAGGTGTATCCATATAAATGGCCCACCCTGTATAATATCCTGCATATGCCTATGGATGCTCCCACTTCTGCGTCGTCCTGCAGGAGACCCAAGACACAAGTTAAAGGTTCACACCTCAATCGTATATGATAGACTCTATAAATAATACCCAGCACATAGTTCCAAAAGTCCCCCAGATTCACACACTCCCAGAACATATGCATAATATGAGCATCCGGAGCATTACATTTGGGACAATTAGATGTGTCGCGTATCCCTAACTTGTGGAGGAACGAGGGAGTTCTATAAACTCTATGTACTAAATATAGCTGCGAAAGTCTGTGCGACTCGCATAACGACAGTAATGGACCAGACTCTAACACTTCAGTCCACTAAGTTTTGTCAAGCTGACCCAGGTCCCTGTCCCATTTGTTTTTTACTGTGAGTGTAAATTTGTCCTGATAAAAGGACAGTAAAAGTCTATAGAAGGTTGAGATAATGCCTTTTGTGTCCCCCCCTTTTCTTATTTTGTCAGCAATGCAGGAGGCCCCTAGAGCGAGGTCTGTTTCCTTGCCTTGCTTCAACAAAGCAGGGCGCAGCTGAAGGTAGCGAAAAAAAACAGAGTTAGGCAGACCAAATTCTTCCTTCAGCTGGTCATAACTTTTAAGAATCCCTGAGGTATATAACTGAGACAGCCAAAAATACCCTTGTCCCTCCACAAACCAAATCCCTCCACATTCTTTAACTCCTCCATTTCAGCTTCTATTTTAAAGCGCTGTGCATCCTTTTCAGCTTCCATTTGACAGTGCTGTGCTTTCATTTGAAGGGCTGTGCCTCCATTTCGGCTTCCATTTGATGGCACTGTGCATCCCTTTTGGCTATCAGTTGGCGCTGCGTCTCTATGGCAGCTTCAATCTCAATTTCTGCTCTCTTGACAGCAAGTTGTTCAGCCAATTCCTTTCTTTTGGCTAAAGTACTTAAGGACTCTTATAAGTGTCTGGCACTTCTGCTAGCGAAGGAAGTCCCACTTGAGATTGTGGTTCCCCCCAAAGATTTATCATAGTCTCTCATAAAAAGCTCATTCATTCTACTTCTTGCTTTAACTTCATCATAGTTAGCTGCAGATGATAGCTCTCTCATTAGCTTTGTCAAATCTTTAGTGACCGCAGTACATGTGTCCATGTTCCTTACAATGTCCTGGGAAGGTGTCGTACACGACCGTAGGTTGACATATGCTGCCATAAGCTCTGATTCAGATTCTTCTACTGTCTCTACCATATCACTCAAGTTCCCTTTTATACTTTCTTGTTTCAGCTTTCTACGAATGTCCTTAATGTATAATTTCCACTTCTCATACATTCCGGTGAACCTTTTCTCTTTTAATGCTGCTTCTTGCTCCAAATTTTCCAGCATCTTTGGGGTAGGTTTTCTGGCACATGATGAACGTTCATTGTTTGGGCTATTTTTGTTTGAGGCAAGACTAGTGCTGCATTCGACTCTTCTGACTCAGACAGGTTCTCTTGCTCTTTACCTTTTACCCTATCTATCTTTGTATCCTCTAACAGTGGCACGCTCATACATTTTACTTTAAATGCTATAACAATCAATACGAATATTAAAGGACCTTTCATTTTAAACGCAATATTAATAAACGCAGAAATAAATGACTTTCACTTTAAATGTAACAGCGATAAATGCAGGCAATAAATGACTTTCACTTTAAATACTTTAGAGTCTGTGTACTACAACTGTCCTTTGTTTTACTTTAACCACCTCAGCCCCCCTAGCTTAAACACCCTTAATGACCAGGCCACTTTTTACAATTGCACTACACTACTTTCACAGTTTATTGCTCGGTCATACAACTTACCACCCAAATGAATTTTACCTTCTTTTCTTCTCACTAATAGAGCTTTCATTTGGTGGTATTTCATTGTTGCTGACATTTTTACTTTTTTTGCTATTAATAAAAATGTAACGACATTTTTGCAAAAAAATTAAATTTTTCGCTTTCTGTTGTAAATTTTTTTTAAAAAAAATACATTTCTATATAAATTTTTCTCTAAATTTGTTGTTCTACATGTCTTTGATAAAAAAAAATGCAATAAGTGTATATTTTTTGGTTTGGGTAAAAGTTATAGCGTTTACAAACTATGGTGCAAAAAAGGGGATTTCGGCATTTTGAAGCAGCTCTGACTTTCTGAGCACCTGTCATGTTTCTTCAGGTGCTAGAATGTCAGGATAGTATAAATACCCCCCAAATGACACCATTTTAGAAATAAGACACCCCAAAGTATTCGCGGAGGGGCATGGTGAGTTCATGTATCATTTCATTTTTTTTCACAAGTTAGCGGAAAATGACACTTTCTGAGAAAAAAATAAAAAATAATAAAGTTTCCATTTCTGCTAACGTCTGGCATGACTTTCTGAAATGGGGTCATTTGTGGGGTGTGTTTACTGTTCTGGCATTTTGGGCGGGGCTAAATTGGGAGCAGCCCTGTAAAGCCTAAAGGTACTCGTTGGACTTTACGCACCTAGGCTGCATAAAAGTGGCACACATGTGGTATCGCCGTAGTCAGAAGAAGTAGGGCAATGATCCCTCACACCCTGCATCGCCGCTGTTGCTTCTCCCTGCACATGGATAAAAACATCCAGTGTCGGGGGAAGCAGCCAATGGCAGGCGGGGAAGGGGACGAGCCTCCCTAGCAATTAGCTGCTCCCCCCGACACACGATCTTTTCATCCGTGTGCAGGGAGAAGCAGCTGCAGCGGTGCAGGTACCAGGAGCGGCATCGGGTACAGGGTAAGTAGATTACCGGTGAGGGGTCTGACATATGTGGGGGGGGGGGGGGTTTAGAAATTGGATAACAGGTTATTTGTAATTTTCCTTCTGCAAGTATGTACCCTTGTTTTGAGATTATGCAGTGGTCATTCTTAAATGTGACTTCATTGCCCTGTCCTCTGAGTTTCTTTACATACAATAAATAGCTTTTATGACTAGGGACATACAACACATCCTTTACTGGAATCCTTCTGCTTTATGTTGGGGAGACCTGATAATTAATGTAGCCATCTTCTACTTCTTCTGAAGTCATATAATGGCCATTAGCTAGGATAACTTTCCCTGATTTACTTGGGTTTCTGTCATTTGTCATATGACTAGTCTAGTTGCTCCAGAATCTATATGAATGTTTTGCTGTACTTGAATTAATAAGCATAGATTCACATCAAATAGAAAAATGTGGTGGCTCACTCCAGATGGGTATGTGGACTAGGTGCTTCAGCCCTAGGCAGAGTACACCACTCCTCTGTTCAAAAAGTTTTGCTATTGGTACCACATTTGGTGGGGCGAGCACACAACACCCGGCTAGTAATAACCAGAAATGTACGTTTTTGATAGATTCTCTGCAGGAGTTAATATTGCCCAGCCTTAAGCTGTTTATGTTCTGCGATCTGACGAGTGCAGGTATGTTCAGCTTAGAATAATCGTTGACGTCAACGGAACCAGGAATTCCCAACCATTAGCACATCCTGATTTAACTTCTGATTTGCTGGGAATAATATTCCATCTACTGTTTGGAGCAAAATCTGAATTTAGCACTATGGACTCTCTGTTGGATTAAAAATATCTTTACAGGATTAGTCTGAAGATTTAGATGGATGCCGATATTCTGATTTATTCATTTCTAAGATATTCTGATAATCTGGTGTATTGATCTGTCAGGCCCTACATTTGGGGTATGTTTTATGTTTTGTGTTTTTAAATTCTTATGTTATAACTTTTGTTGCACTTGCATAGTGTTTTTAATAAATGTGAATCGATTATTACTATCCATTCATCTTTCTGGTTATTACTAGCCGGGTGTTGTGTGCTTGCCCCACCAAATGTGGTACCATGGATTCACATCACGTTTTATGCCTCCATTTGACGTATACTTTATAAAAAAAAAAAAAGGATACAAAGTGCAGTACACTACGTTCTTGTATCCTGCAGAGTGTGGTAAAAAGCAAATACCGTATTTTTCGCTTTATAAGACGCATTGTCCCCCCCCAAAAAAGTAGAGGGAAAATTGCTGTGCATCTTATAAATCGAATACTAGTGAGCGCTTCCATTATGGAAGCGCTCACTAGTATGCATTAGGCGCCGGAAGTGGGGAAAAAGTGCTGCAAGCGTTTTGTATACTCGCCCTCTCTGGTCTTCTTGCTAGGGCCCGTGCTCCACTGTCCTGAACAGCATCAGAACGTAGTGCGCACACTATGATCCGACGCTGCACGCAGTCAGGTGACAGTGCAGCGTGTGCCAGATAAGACGGGAGCGCGACGCTGGACCCGCGGCAGAGCCGCGGCGCAGGAGAGAGAAGTTTTTTAGTTTAGTTTGATGGGGATCTGAAAGAAAAGGGCTGATCTGAGCTCTGATGGGGTCTAAAAGAAAAAGGGTGATTTGAGGTCTGATGTAGGTCTAAAAGAAAAGAGCTGATCTGAGGTCTGATGGGGTCTGAAAGTAAATGGCTGATCTGAGGTCTGATAGGGGTCTGAAAGAAAAGGGCTGTTCTAAGGTTTGTTTGGGGTCTGACATGGAGGGCTGATGGGGTTCTGACATGGAGGGCTGATATGGGGTCTGATGTGATGTCCTGATATTTATGGGGGTCTGATCTGAGGCTCTGATATGGGGTCTGATGAAAAATATTTTTTTCTTCTTTTCCTCCTCTAAAATCTGGGGTGAGTCTTATCATTAGGTGCGTTTTATAAAGTGAAAAATATGGTACTTTTTTACAATGGAACTCTTTGGTGAACGGATGCTACTGTATGGCATCAGTCTGTGCCATACGTTTAACTTATTTTTATTTTTTTTGAATACGTTAAACAGATCGGAAAACGGGATGTGAGCCCAGCCTATTAAGTGCAGCTTCAGTACTTGGAGTGTTACTTTCTTCACTGGCAGCACATTTAACTCTTTGTTGATCACTCTGCCTTTTTAGCTGTTTCACTCTAGCTTTCCACTCTGCAATCAGCTTTCAGATGACCGGTTTTCTTGCACACTAAAACACTGACATGTCTCCTTTAAAGGCTATGTACACATTCAGAGGCAATTTTTGTTTACGATTGCATTTTACTCATTTTTGGCTATAAATCATATTTCAATTGGCCTTTATTAAAAATATTGAGCTGTTCTGTCACAAAGGGTTTACTGTTTTTCTAACTGTGTGACTGGTACTTTTACTTTGACTTTGTGGCAGTCATCTAATAACCCTTATCTCTAAACTACTAAGAGGTCATAAACACTTATTTAAGCCCCATTCTTATCAGTAAGATAAGAACTCAGCTATAATGAGTGTTTATAATGTCAGAGAGCAGAGATAAGTAACCCGTCTGCTCCCAACTGACGGAAACGACAGAAAATCCACAGGCTGCTACTACAGCATCTCAGCTATGTACACCAAAAAGGATTCCCTATTTTTAATAAAGATCAAGTGAAAAACTCATTTGTAGCTCAAAATAATTACAATGCAATAATAATTTTAAAAAAATTGCCCCCAAAGGTGTTCATGGGCTTTAAATGCAGATTCCGCTCTGTGACTGCTATTTTCATTTTCTCTTCACTCATCTACAAGCTTTCCTTTACATGTTCCAGAGTGAGCTCATTATCTGGATGTGCACCTAGTGCGGTCACAAGTGTGTCATAACTTTCTTGAAGACCACTGAGTTACAGTGCAGCCACATGGAAATCTTTTATTTCTTCTCCAATACCTCGCAGGTGCTCTTCACTTTCTAAGGTATTTCTTATGTAGTCCTGCATAGTCTGGCCCTTGCTTAGCTTAGACTGGTAAAGTTTTCTCATTAAATAGAACTTGTTGCTGAGATTCATCCTTTCATACATTCTGTAGCTCCTCTCATCTCTTTTGCAGTTTCACATTTACATATGTGCCCAACGTGATCATCGTCTATACTGAGGGGGTAGTGCTCTGTGCTTTCTGATCCTTCTCCAGACAATCCTCTGGCAGTGCATCTGGTTTACATTATTATGTGTATTTCCACATTCCCTCTCTTAGGCTACATGTACACAAACGTATTTTGTTTCCGTGCCCGTTCCTTTTTTTTGCGGATAGGATACGAACCCATTTATTTCAATGGGTTCGCAAAAAATGCTGATGCCGTGTACTATCCGCATCTGTATGTCTGTTCCATAGCCCCCCACCCCCCAAAAAAAATAGAGCATGTCCTATTCTTGTCCATTTTGCGGACAAGGATAGGCATTATTACAATGTATCCACAAAAAAATGCATGCCATACGTATGTCATCCTTTTTTTTTGCGGATCTGCAATTTGCAAACCGCAAAACACATACATTCGTGTGCACGTAGCCTTACTAGTAGCCTCTTCACTTTGAATTTACAGGATTTGTAGTTTTGGTAAGTCAGGACTGGAATTGTGAGTTTCACTGAGCTGTTGCTGGCAGCCATGTTTTCTCACTGCTGTCCTTCTGTACGCTGTGTGCTTCTGAACCCATGTTGGCAGCGGATTAATCAGGTCTCCATTGGATTTAGCACGAGGAACAACAGAGTTTTTATTAAGAAATAACAGCACAACATATGTATGTCACTTTCAGTAAGATCAGAATCTGAACTGCTTCTGACTTATTCTCTCTCAGCTCTCTCTTTCTGTACATGTGCAGCAAGCCTCCGCCCCTTCCTGCCTTTTCTTTTTGGCAGTACTTTATTAACAACATAACATTGTGTCTGGAAACAGACAATCACATAATGTAGTTGTTGCAATACACAGAATAGTAAGCATTATTGCAACACATAGCCACTGATTTATTCAATAAAATGTATCCATATAGCGCTGTTTTTTTTCTTATTTCTTTGTCTGAACACGCCCCCTTAGCTGCATCAGAAAAGACACTCCCCTTGAGTTGCCAGCTTGATATTGATCTAGCAGAGCAATGAATAGGTAGATCTCTGGATCCATGTGAGGTACAGGGCTGGTTCTAGCTTTGTTACAAAGAGGTTGTCATGTACTATATGATGTCTGATTTTTGTCACGGGATAACCCCTTTTATTAACGCTGCATATAAGTGTTTCTATGGAAAATTCATTTAAGATCCATATTTTATGCATTCTCCATCCTGTAACACAGTGATTATAACATGGCTTATTCTCTCACACAGGAAGAAGTTCTTTGTACATCGTCCTGTCCATTGGGGGGATATTTCTGCTTGTTACATTGGTCACCGTCTGCGCTTGTTGGAAGCCATCCAGGAAGTATGGTGACAAACATTCGTTTAACCTAATGGCCCTTTTAAATGGGGCGATGATTGGGTACAAACGTTCATACGAATGTTGGTTCACTCACTCATTGCCCTGTGCAAACGCTGATTTATTGGGTGATCGCCTCTTTTATGCAGAATTTAAAATGGTCGTTTCCCGGCAGCACATTACTCCATGAAAATGAAAGATGGAAACTGTATGAGTATAAACATCGTAATATCAGTCATTTGCCCCCATACTTGTGAAAGTAGCTGCATATAAATGCAGATAACCAGCGCCAATCAGCATGCTGTTATAGTCGATGCCCACATAAAAGGACCCTAGAAACCCCACCTTTTATATCACTACATAAACAGGAGAAGAATAATAGAGATTTGTGTCTAAAGCTACAACCAACCATAACATGACATAAAATAGCGCTGTTCACCTATAGGGAGTATTATCTAGAATCGCAAAAATGTTGATCCCCTTCTATGAGTATGTTGAAGGCTAATAAAACCTTCTGCGTCTTATGTGCTGTTCCCCTTGCATGGCTGGTTGTCTCTGCTCTGTGTGGATGGGATATGTCTTGCCTATGGATATTCTGCAAATGCAAAGCATGCTACCTACAGAAAGACTAAAAAAAATCATAAATTACAAACGCCAAGGGGGAAGGATGGTGATTTATAATTACATGGGTGTCCTGACATGCCCCCCCGGGTTTATATCTGCGAGGTCATGCCTGTGGCTCAGTGGTTGGCACTGGTGCCTTGCAGCGCTGGGGTCCTAGGTTTGGATCCAACCAAGGACAACATCTGCATGGAGTTTGCATGTTCTCCCCATGCACACCATCCAGCTTTTTGGATGGTCAATGAGGGACACTTACGAGCAATTGTGTGAAAGATCCATTTTCTGCCGTGTTAAACAAGAAGTGGTTACACCAGGTAACCGATTTTGTCTGACCTGCAGTGGCGGGGGATCAAAAAGATAGGTATTTTATTTTTACAGGATTTGGTAGACACCCCAGACCCCCAGCCGATCAGCTCTTTTGAGAAGGCAGCTGCACTCCTGTGAGCACCGCGGCCTTCTCAATATTTACAAAGCACAGCTCCATACATTGTGTAGCGGCTGTGCTTGATATCGCGCTCAATCCCATTCACTGCAAGGTGAGATGCTCCTAGGCTACATGACTGATGAACATGTCGTCACTGGCCTAGAAAAAACTGTGAGAAGGCCACGGCACTCACAGGGGCGCCAGTGCCTTCCCAAGCAGCTGATCGGCGAGGTTCCCAGTTGTCGGATCCTCACAGATCAGATACTGATGACCTATCCAGAGCAGAGGTCATCAGTTTTAAAATCTAAGAAAACCCCTTTTAAGGAGCAAAGAGGGACAGAGGTCTACAAAAGTCCACAAAAGTCTGGATTTTAGAATCTATTCACTTATCTCTAATCCAGCTATTGGTTTGCATGAAGACTGAGCTACCTCTTTATGGAATCCTCTGGGGGTAAGGCCCCTTGTAGATGAGCACAGATTAGATCCATCTGCTTTGCGGATGCGTTCAGTGAAAACTGCGCGATTTCGCAAGCAAGTACATTCAGTTTTGTTTGCGATCGCGTTCAGTTTTTATTGCGCGGGTGCAATGTGATTTAATGCTTTTTGCACGCGCGTGATAAAAAAACTGAATGTTTACAAATAACATCTCTTAGCAACCATCCGTGAAACCCACATCGCATCCGCACTTGCTTGCGGATGCAAAGCGGTTTTCACGCAGCCCCATTCACTTCTATGGGGCCAGCGTTGCGTAATAATCGCAGAATACAGAACATGCTGCAATTTTCACACAATGCACAAGTGATGCGTGAAAACCATCGGTCATGTACACAGACCCATTGAAATGAATGGGTCCGGATTCCGTGTGGGCGCAATGCGTTCACATCACTCGCTTTTGTGAAAGGGGCCTAAAAGAAACCTAGATTGATTAATAAGGTCTATAATATGGGGCTTGGATCTACATGTCATATGTGATATAATATCATACAAATTATAATTGATGTATGCTTGCACCTTCTAGGGAGAAGCACAAGCTGGAGGCACAGGCATCATGTGAATATACAGACCAGGATCTCCTAAAACATGAAGGTGATGATTGCATATAGGGACAGATTACAACATAGGCAACAGGAAAAAAAAAAAAAAAAGATAAAACAAACATAAAAAATGAAAAATAAAATACTTTTATTAAAAAGTGTATGAAAATAAAGAATAACAAATATATAAATTAGAGGAGAAAATGTGAAATTGATACATAGTTTTTTTCATTCTACAATATTCAATAACAAAAAGGGGTAGAAAACCCCTATAATATTTCTTCTTCTAATATTCTGTATCAAGGTGGAGGCAAACAACAAAAAAAAACCCCCGAAAGAAACAAATCACTTGTTAAAGAGGTTGGCCCATCTTGGGTTTCGATGGCTTATCGCTATCAATGTCAGATAGTTGTTGGTCCCACCTCTGGGACCTACTCCTACCTAAAGAACAGAGACCAGCTGCGCATGCTTGGCCACCCTCCGTTCACCACTCTTGGAGTTTTGAAAATAGTGTTGTGGTTCATAATCCGTGGATGTTTCCAAGCCTGGACACAAGATAAAAACCAATAGACATACTAAGGCTACTTTCACACTAGTGTTTTTTGCGGATCCGTCATAGATCTGCAAAAATGCTTCCGTTACAATATTACAACCGCATGCATCCGTCATGAACGGATCCAGTTGTATTATGTCTTCTATAGCCAAGACGGATTTCTATTGTGTCAGAGAAAACGGATCCGTTCCTATTGACTTACATTGTGTGTCAGGACGGATCCCTCTCGCTCTGTATCCCAGGATGGACAGAAAAATGCTGCAGGCAGCCTCCACAGCGGAATGGTAACTGAACGGAGGCAAACTGATGCATTCTGAGCGTATCCTTTCCCATTCAAAATGCATTAGGGCAAAACTGATCTGTTTTGGACCGCTTGTGAAAGCCCATGACGGATCTCACAAATGGAAAGCCAAAACGCTAGTGTGAAAGTAGCCTTACACTGAACAGGGCTAAATCCATGCGTGGATCCACGTCATGTACAACTGCTAATCCATGGCAGAAAAGCAAGGTTTTCCTGCTGTGGATTCCACAGCAGATTGCTGTGATAGAAAACTCCTGTGTGAATATTCCCTTATGTAGGCCCTGCATGGGGTTATTATTTAAACCATATTAGGCTGCATTTACATGTCCGTGGAACATGGACCGTGTGATACCGGACTGGCACCCTGCTTAGTGCAGGAGCGCACGGCGTCATTCGTTCCTATGACGCCGTGCGCTTCCTTCTGCCGCCGCAGTACAATAATGCACTCGTATAGATCATAGGAGCGTATTACTGTATTGCGGCTGCAGCAGGAAGTGCGCGGCGTCATAGCAAACAATGACTCCGTGTGCTCCTGCACTAAACAGGGTGCCAGTCCGGCATCAGACGGACCCATTCATTTCAATGAGGCTGTGTACATGAGAGTTTTTTTTCACGCATCACTTGTGCGTTGTGTGAAAATCGCAGCATGTTCTATAGAAGTGAATGGGGCTGCGTGAAAAATGCATTGCACCGCAAGCAAGTGCGGGTGCGTTGCGTTTTTCACTGATGGTTGCTAGGAGATGTTGTTTGTAAACCTTCAGTTTTTTTTATCACGCGCGTGAAAAACGCATCAAAACGCATTGCACCCGCACGGAAAAAACTGAACAACTAAACGCAATCGCAGGCAAAACTGACTGGCTTTGCCTGTGAAATCGCACAGTTTTCACTGAACATATCCGCAACGCATCCGGACCTAATCCGGACACGCTCGTGTGAAAGAGGCCTAAGGCTGGGTTCACACGAGCGTGTCCGGATGCGTTTTCACAGGCAAAGCCATTCAGTTTTGCCTGCGATTGCGTTCAGTTGTTCAGTTTTTCCGCGGGTGCAATGCGTTTTGATGCGTTTTTCACGCGCGTGATAAAAACTGAAGGTTTACAAACAACATCTCCTAGCAACCATCAGTGAAAACGCAACGCACCCGCACTTGCTTGCGGATGCAATGCGTTTTAACGCAGCCCCATTCACTTCTATGGGGCTGCGGATGCGTGAAAACGCAGAATATAGAGCATGCTGCGATTTACACGCGTTGCAGAAGTGATGCGTGAAAAAACGCCCATGTACACAGCCCCATAGAAATGAATGGGTCAGGATTCAGTGCGGGTGCAATGCGTTCACATCACGCATTGCACCCGCGCGGAAATCACGCTCGTGTGAATGCAGCCTAAGGCTGGGTTCACACGAGGGTGTCCGGATTAGGTCCAGATGCGTTGCGGATGCGTTCAGTGAAAACTGTGCGATTTCACAGGCAAAGCCATTCAGTTTTGCCTGCGATTGCGTTCAGTTGTTCAGTTTTTTCCGCGCGGGTGCAATGCGTTTTGATGCGTTTTTCACGCGCGTGATAAAAAACTGAAGGTTTACAAACAATATCTCCTAGCAACCATCAGTGAAAAACGCAACGCACCCGCACTTGCTTGAGGATGCAATGCGTTTTTAACGCAGCCCAATTCACTTCTATGGGGCTAGGGCTGCGTGAATAACGCAGAATATAGAACATGCTGCGATTTTCACGCAACGCCTAAGTGATGCGTGAAAAAAAACGCTCATGTACACAGCCCCATTGAAATGAATGGGTCAGGATTCAGTGCGGGTGCAATGCGTTCACATCACGCATTGCACCCGCGCGATAAACTCGCCCCGTGTGAAAGGAGCCTTAGGCTTATTGCACACGACCGTATGGTTTTGCGGTCCGTTATTTACGGATCCGTTGTTCCGTTTTTGTTATCCGTTGTGTTCCCGTTTCCGTTCTGTTTTTCTGTTCCGTTTTTCCGTATGGCATATACAGTAATTACATAGAAAAAATTGGGCTGGGCTTAAAATTTTCAATAGATGGTTCTGCAAAAACGGAACGGATACGGAAGACATACGGATGCATTTCCGTATGCGTTCCGTTATTTTTGCGGACCCATTGACTTGAATGGAGCCACGGACCGTGATTTGCGGGCAATAATAGGACATGTTCTATCTTTGCACGGAACGGAAAAACAGAAATACGAAAAACGGAATGCATACGGAAACACTTCAGTTTTTTTTGCGGACCCATTGAAATGAATGGGTCCGTATACGGACCGTATACGGAACTCATAAAAACGGCCCGTACACCCGCAAAAAAAAACGGTCGTGTGCATGAGGCCTTACTCTCCATACAGGTTTTGGCCAAGGGCCTCAACAAATCTGCACAAATGTATTATGCAGCATAAAATTAACACAGTTATTTGCTGAGAACAGTATGACAACCAGAACTGTGATGTCCATGTTTTTTTTTTTTTCATTTCCATTACCGCATAGCAGCAGGACATCTGTTTTTATTGGGTTTGAGCTTTTCCTCAGTGCTGACACCTGTGGCATGCTGAGACTCTTGTAGTTATTTAGATAAGTACTGCATTACTTTCTGTACTCAGTCCACAAACTCCGGTGAGCATGGAGGAAATATCAGGCCAGTCACTGCTGCACTGATCCATTGTCACTGTTTTCTTCTTGTTGCAGTTGAAGTTACTGCACGGACCATGGAACGAGAGAACAAAAATCCTGTGACTTTGTACATCTTAAAGGATAAGGTACCAAATGATTTGACATGTGTTCCTCCACCTGACTTAAGCCTCATGCACACAGCCGTGTTTGTATCTTGGTCCACCAACAATCAAAATACGAATATCTTCCACGTGCATTCAGTATTATTTTCACACCCATCAATGGGAAGGTGTTTTTCAGACTATAAGATACATTTTTATCCCCCCAAAAATAGTCTTATGGTGTGAAGCTACCTTTTCAGAGGTGTCAACCATGCAGCCCTCATGATGGATGCGGCCCCTGATACAATCTGCTGCCTGTGACTGGCCATGCAGCTTCTATCCGCCCTCTACACACCAGTCATTACACTGCTGCACCATCTGATAACTTTTATAAACTCCCTGGGATGGGAGGGCAGGGTCTTCTCCGGATAAGCAAGGGTTTGGAATGAGTCAATTGACGTCAGCACGCTGGCCGATGGCACACTGGCTGACGGCGTTAGTGACGTGCAAGAATGGGATCCGTGTTGAGGTTTCGGGATCAGACACTTGGATCTGCAAAAAAACAAAAACAAATGTGTGTGTTTCAGCAGTGGCAGTGGAACCCCTGTGTCAACCAACCAGTTTGACTTTGAGCTAAACCTTAGGGTGTTATCCTGACAGTCCCTAGTATTCACTCTTTAACCCGTAAACAGGGATCTGGACTTCACTGCAGGGGAACCATCAGGCTGCTACCTCTAAGTACTCTGATGGCATATTGGGCCCTAAAGATCTAGGAGAGAAAAAATTGTCTGCCTTTGGAGTCAATCACTTGTAACTAGGGTCTATTTATTTGATTCAAAACCTATTAAACTTTATTGATGATATAGGGGTTGGGTCTTAAGTATAATTTCCTCTGGTGAGCCCAAAGAACCCCTGTCCAACACTGCGGGATGCAGGTAAAAGGATTGCAGATGATGGCCATGGATCTGGAGCAACAGCAGGCTAAGCAAAGCGGGACGGCAGGGGGCACAGGCCGTCAATATATAACAGTATGTATAGCCCTATAGAAATAAATGGCTCAATGTGCTATACATTAACAAAAATTCTTGTCCGCATCCAATCTGCATTTTTTGCCAGTCAGATGTGCATCCATTCACTTCAATGGGGCTGCAAAAGATGCGAACAGCACATCGTGTGCTGTCCGCATTCATATGTCTGTTCCGCGGCACCCGCAAAAAGAACATGTCTTATTCTTGTTCTATAGATATCAGGACGTTCTGTTCGGCAAAATGCAGAACACACATTGCAGAACACACATTGCCAGTATCTGTGTTTTGCAGATCCGTAATTTGTGGACCGCAAAAACGGCAACGGCCATGTGCACAAACCCTAAGCACTTTATCTGTATGATGTAATGGTGTATTCTTCCACTAGGTGTCAGTCTTGTGCTATTCTTAAATTTCCAATTTTCTAATGTTTGGGTAGACGGTTCATACTGAATTTTACCCGTTTGAAATTTTTCATGAGTGAAATATAGTAGTTGAATGTCCTCACAAGGTGCTCAGTTTGTCTGTATTTTATGTTTTAGAGCAGTTTTAAGGAGTTTTTTACCTCGTACAGCTTTTCCTGGGACTTTATTCCCCACGCCAAGCATTCAGATATACAAATATAGGCAAAAGAGGCCCCCCCCCCCCCCTTCTATCACAAGATGGAAATATAGGCAGATATATAGTGTCATAGTGCATTACTTTGAAATAGAATCTATCAGCAGGATCAACACCATTATGCCACATACTGTCTGGTAGGGTCAATCCTGCTAATTAAAATGACACCTGTCTTGGGAAAATCAGCTGTGGCATTCCCAAGAAAAAGACGTTTATTCTTTATGCAAATGAGATCTTTAGTGCACTGTGGGCGTGGCCAACATTGCAATGCGGAGGAGCCTATTTACACCATGCCGCTTGGTGCACTGAAGCCCTCACTATTTTTCCTCAGGAATGTTGCAGCCAATTTTTACAAGGAAAATATCATTTTAGTTAGCAGCCCTATCAGGCAGTGCATCTGAGTTAGGGTCCATTCACACGTCCGCAATTCCATTCCGCATTTTGCGGAACGGAATTGCGGACCCATTAGTTTCAATGAGGACAGACGATGTCCCGGCCGGGTCCGCAATTGCGGATCCGCACTTCCGGGTCCGCAATTGCGTTCCCGAAAAAAATAGAACATGTCCTATTCTTGTCCGCAATTGCGGACAAGAAAAGGCATTTTCTATGAGTGCCGGCGATGTGCGGTCCGCGCATTGCGGACCGCACATCGCCGATGTCCGTGTTTTGCGGATCCGTGGATCCGCAAAACACACACGGACGTGTGAATGGACCCTAAAAGGGGTTATCCTGGAAAAGATAATGATGACTTATCCTCAGGATAGGTGATCACATTAGCAAGGGTCCAAGTCCCATCATCCCTGCCGATCAGCTGTTTCAGGAAGCCGCCGCACTCACTGAAGCTCTGGAGGGCGATGCAGGCTCCTGGAAGCTTTTCAAGGACAGCACCGTATTGCAGTTCAGTCCCATTAACTTGAATAGGGTTGAGCTGCAACTGTGACCGATGTACAGTGACGTCACTGGCCTAGAAAGAGGCTGCAGCGCTCAAGGCCTCTTTTAACAGCTGATTGGCGGGGTCCTGGGTGTCGCACCCCATGCAGATCTGAAATGTGTGACCTATCTCGAGGATAAGTTGTAAATATCTTTTCCTGGATAACCCCGCAGATAAGTGCATTAGGGACCACGTGTTTGAGATCCATGCCTTAGATACTGGGACCAATAGTGCAACATCTAACTAATTTACAGAGGGAAGGGGCTCTCTCTTTAAGCACAACGGAGTGCAATTCCTGGGTGCTTCTGGGTTGCATAGCAGCCAGGGCCTAAAAAAGGTCTAAGTTAAGGCTTAATAAGCGAGGAAATGTTGCAGTGTATTATAGCAGCATTATAGTAGAAATCAAACAATCACAGTCCACAGTGGGGAATAAAAAAAAAAAACAGGCAAAAAAATCAAATAAAACATTCTTCACTGACAATGCTTTATTACAGGAAAAAAAAAAAAATAACCCCCATCCGGTTATGACCTAGCACTATTAGTTACAGTAATTTATGAATAGTCCTGCTGATCTTTGTGTTGATACCCCCTTGAATATACCCCCTGGACCCATGACAATCAGATTTGATGATCCATTCTGAGGATAGGCTATCAATATAAAAGAACCAGAAAAACCCTTAGGGCTCATGCACACGGCCATTGCCCAGCCGTTCTGTGCCTTGGGGACCACAATTTGCGGTCCCCAATGTATGGGCAACATCCGAGTGGCAGCCGGGACGGAACGAGAGGCATGGAGAGAGACCCCATGGAAGCACTCCGTAGTGCTTCCGTGGGGTCCGTGCCCCCATTCAAATGAATGGGTCCACATCCATGATGTGGTGCACAAATGGCCAGGGATCGTTTATTGCGGACGCACTGCTGCAATACACGCACGGTCGGGGAACGGCCATCTTCATGAGCCCTTAGGCCTCTTTCACACGAACGATACAGATTCTCTCAGGATGTGTTCGGTGTTCGGTGACACTCGCACCATTTCGCAACCAAGTTCAATCAGCTTTGTTTGCATTTGCGTTCAGTGTTTTAGTTTTTTCCGCTTGGGTGCAATCCAGTTTGATGCGTTTTTTTACACGGTGAAAAAAAACTGAAGGTTTACAAACAACATCTCCTAGCAACCCTCAGTGAAAAACGCATCGCACCCGGACTGAATCCAGATTACATACGGATGCAATGTGTTTTTCACTGAAGCACCATTCATTTCTGCTGCGTTCCAGCAGTTGCAAAAATTTCAGCAATGTTGGATTATTTAAAGCTGTCTGATCACAATAACGGCAACTTGCAGCTCGTAAAACATTACAAAACAGGCAGTGCTACATGGCAATCTTTGGTCATGCAACGCTTGTCATGGCCAAAGTCTCCATGCAGCACCAACCTTAAGAAGGCAAGGCACCGATTTCCCCATAGCAGTACGTTAACCATATGTGCCAGATGTAGATGCCCCCATAAATGTAGTCCATAATGTGATGAACTGATCGGTATTCTGTTTACCAGGAATCTACAGAGGTGGAGGAAGACTCTCCCACAGAATCAAGGACTGCATCTGACACATCTGGGTCCCCTAGTTACACAAGGAGCAGATTACCTGGCCACAGGTACCACCACTCTCCAGTGAGGTCACCACCTGTCAGCAGAGACAATGGATCTCCACCCAAATCTGACGGACCCCGAAGTACTGCCCGGTCACTGCGAACAGCTGGGGTGCACGTTATCCGTGAACAAGATGAAGAATGTGCGGCGCAGAGTAACACCTGAGATGCACAAGAACTGAGGGGGGAAGGGGCAAGAACTATAATCATCTCACAATCACCCTGACCTGGCAGCGCACATTGCAGGTTTGGTAGTTAGCACTATTGTCTAGAGCCTGTAATGTAATAGGATGGCGTCTTCCCTGTAGCTCTATAGAATAAAATGACTTCTGTCATTGGTTGGACACTGATGAGAATAATGATTGTCATCTGTCGCTAGCGCTATTCACAAACTGCAAGCACCCTAACTTGGGCGTGACCCAGTAACAAGATCCCTCTAAAGAACCCTGATAGGATGTCCTAATCCATTCTGCATGGGAAAGGATCCGCTCAGAATGCATCAGTTTGCCTCCGTACAGTCACCATTTCGCTCTGGAGGCGGACACCAAAACGCTGCCTGCAGTGTTTTTCTGTCCGCGATGTGGTGCAGAGCAAGACAGATCCCTCCTGACACACAATGTAAGTCAATGGGGACAGATCCGTTTTCTATGACACAATAGAAAACGGATCCGTCCCCCGTTGACTTTCAATAGTGTTCAAGACGGATCCGTCATGGCTATAGAAGACATAACGGACATAACGGAAGCGTTTTTGCAGATCCATGACGGATCCGCAAAAAACGCTAATGTGAAAGTAGCCTTAGCCATTAAAAGATATCAACCACTGAGGAATCTTGTTATATATAGATTCTGTGCAATACCACTTCTCCTGTACATATGCACACAGCACAGACCCAGTGCCGCTTCTCTTGTCCTGTACATATCTATGGACACAGCACAGTAGTACCAGTCCTCTCTCCTGTGTAGATGGAATCTGCACAGTACCAATTCCCTTCAGTGGCGTACCTCCCATGCAGGCAGACCACCAAAGCGGCAGAGGATGTAGGGGAAGGGGGGTGGGGAGGAGTAAACGTCTGTTCACGGCATGAAAACACTGCATTTTCACATAGCCGCCACAAGGGGGAGCTCAGTGCAAAGAGAATATTTTTGGCCTACTTCACATATATTGTGTACGGCCAAATATTTTAGGCCCATGGACAGGGCCGGTGAAAGGATTTTTGCCGCCCTAGGCAAAAGAAAAGTTTGCCGCCCCCCCCCCCCCATGTGACAACACAATGCCCCACCCATATGATCTGCCATATTAAAGGGGTTCTGCAGTTTATTTAAACTGATCGCCAGGGGTCCGACACCCGGGACCCCCGCCAATCAGCTGTTTGAGAAGGCAGCAGCGCTGGCGGTAGCGCCTCAGCCTTCTCGCAGTGACGTCACGACTAGTATCATTGGCCTGGGTGGGGCTAAGCTTCATTCAAGTGAACAGAGCTTAACCCCGCCAAGGCCAGTGATACTAGTCATGACGTCACTGCACCTGCGGTAAACAGCAAGAAGGCTGAGGCGCTACTGCCAGCGCCGCTGCCTTCTCAAACAGCTGATCGGCGGGGGTCCCGGGCGTCGGACCCCTTCCGATCAGATGCTGATGATCTATCCAGAGGATAGGTAATCAGTTTAAATAAACTGCAGAACCCCTTTAACTAACGCCAGTTCTCTCTCTCCCCCCCTTGTCATTCTCCCCCCCTCTTGTCATTCTTCACCCCGCCTTGTCATTCTTCACTCCCCCCCCCTTGTCATTCTCCCCCCCCCTTGTCATTCTCTTCCCCTCTTGTCATTCTTCACCCCCCCCCCCCCTGTCATTCTCTTTCTCCCCCCTACCTCTAGTGTAGCGCGGCCGAGCTCTTTATGGTCCACGGGTACAGGAGCTTTTGTTTTCTGTACCTGAGGGGACTGACAGGAAGTGCACACTGTGTGCGCACTTCATGTCAGTCCGGCCAGGTGCAGGAGACAGATGCTCCTGTACCTGCGGACCATAAATAGCTCGGCCGCGCTACAATGGAGTGACAGGAGGGAGCGCTGAGCGCTTCCCCCCTGTCAGCTCCTCTCCTCTTGGTGTGCCGGTGTGGTGCTGCAGCCGCCAGAGGCTCAATTCAGAGCGCTCGGGCGGCTGCAGCATGAGGTGGGGCGCTCTACGCGGCGGCCTATTCCGCGTATTAGACGTGCCGGCCCTGCCCATGGATAAAACTGATATATGCAAACAGCACTACACCTATCCATGAATAGAGCCAGACAGAAAAACTGAGTATGCAGTATTTTTCTGTCTGGCGCTATTTGCCATCCAGTTTCACATCTGATGCGCGGAATGTATGAGAACAATCCCATAGAAAACTATGGGATCAGTTTTGGCTTCAGTTCAGTTCAGTTCAATGGTAACTGTATAAATTCCTGTGCACTAAGCTTCCTCTAGGGGTAGCTTCAGGCAGTTTTATAATACACTGTATGAGGGAAGCCACAGACAGAGCTGTGTGTGGGAAATGTATTAATCTTAATCTACAAGAAAAAGTATGAAGCGTTGGCCTGTGTGTTTATTGAATTTGTTCCAAGGGTGCCCAGGAGGCCAATCCATGCCCTCATTTTTATTTTTTATGGGGAAATCGCTAGTGGCCCTTCTATACCCCGGCAGTTACACACTGTTTATTTTTATTTTAAACTGTACTCCTTAACAGTGATCTCCACAGTGCCCTGCCTGCCTAACAGTGACCTCCACAGCACTTGCCCCCTTAACTTTGACCTCCACAGCACTTGCCCCCTTAACAGTGACCTCCACAGCTTCCTGCTCCCTTTACAGTAACCTCCACAGCGCATGCCTCCTGAACAGTGACTTATAACAGTAAAGAAGAATCGTTGTTATGGAAATCTGGTGTAACTGTGTGTATGTCACTGAGGCGAAGACTGAAGGAGCTGCAAGCTTCTATTGGCTAATATGGATCATCTGATATGTGCTATATTTGCATTTTTAGAATAGCTCAAGAACGGTACGTCCTAGAGAGCTGAAACCTTTATGAAAACCTTCTTTGTACCTATGTGCCTAATTTGGTGTCCAAAGGTTCAGGTGTTTGGATGCCTATAGAAAGAAATATGGTGTTCACAATAAGTGCCATATTTATGAAGCACCTGTTCCACTTTTTCCAACAAAGAAGTCAGATAAAATGGGTGAGATGGATAACGACCCTATGACATCTGTGTATGCCCCTGCCTCTTTTCTACATATGCACATTTACACAGTACCACTTCTCTTGTCCTGTATACTGAGTGTAATTCTCAGTATCTTCACTTATTCTGTATATATGGACACTGCATACTACCATTTCTCCTGTCCTGTATACTGGGTGTAATACTCAGTATCTGCTCTTATTCTGTATATAGGGACACTGCACAGTACCATTTCTCCTGTCCTGTATACTGGGTGTAATTCTCAGTATCTGCTCTTATTCTGTATATATGGACACTGCACAGTACCACTTCTCTTGTCCTGTATACTAGGTGTAATACTCAGTACGTGTTCTTATTCTGGATATATGGACCCTGCACAGTACCACTTCTCTTGTCCTGTATACTGGGTGTAATTATCAGTATCTGCTCGTATTCTGTATATATGGACACTGCACAGTACCACTTCTCCTGTCCTGTATACTGGGTGTAATTCTCAGTATGTGTTCTTATTCTGTATATATGGACACTGCACAGTACCACTTCTCTTGTCCTGTATACTGGGTGTAATTCTCAGTATCTGCTCTTATTCTGTATATATGGACCCTGCACACTATAAATTCTCCTGCTCTGTATACCAGGTGTAATTTGCAGTATTTGCTCTTATTCTGTATATATGGACACTGCACAGTACCACTTATCTTGTCCTGTATACTGGGTGTAAGGCCTAATTCACACGTCCGCAAAATGGATCCGCATCCCTTCCGCAATTTTGAGAAAGGGTTGCAGACCCATTCATTTCAAAGTTGCAGGAATGGATGTGGACAGCACACTATGTGATGTCCGCATCCGTGTTTCTGCATCCGCGTTTCCGCATCCGCGTTTCCGTTTCCGCAAAAAAATTATATATATTATATATATATATATATATATATATATATATATATAGCATTCTCTATATAGTGCCAGCAATGTGCGGTCCGCAAAATGCGGAATGCACATTGCAGCCGTCCGTGTTTTGTGGATCCGTGTTTTCGTAAAACACACTACGGACGTGTGAATTAGGCCTTATTCCCAGCATCTGCACTAATTCTGTATATAGGGACACTGCACAGTACCACTTCTCCTGTCCTGTATACTGGGTGTAATTCTCAGTATCTGCTCTTATTCTGTATATATGGACCCTGTACAGTACCAGTTCTGTATGCTGGGTGTAATTCCCAGTATCTGCTCATATTCTGTATATATGGACACTGCACAGTACCACTTCTCTTGTCCTGTATACTGGGTGTAATTCTCAGTATCTGCTCTTATTCTGTATATATGGACACTGCACAGTACCACTTCTCTTGTCCTGTATACTGGGTGTAATTCTCAGTATCTGCTCTTATTCTGTATATATGGACACTGCACAGTACCACTTCTCCTGTCCTGTATACTGGGTGTAATTCTCAGTATCTGCTCTTATTCTCTATATATGGACCCTGATCAGTACCAGTTCTGTATGCTGGGTGTAATTCCCAGTATCTGCTCTTATTCTGTATATATGGACACTGCACAGTACCACTTCTCTTGTCCTGTATACTGGGTGTAATTCTCAGTATCTGCTCTTATTCTGTATATATGGACACTGCACAGTACCACTTCTCCTGTCCTGTATACTGGGTGTAATTCTCAGTATCGGTTCTTATTCTGTATATATGGACACTGCACAGTACCACTTCTTGTCCTATATACTGGGTGTAAGTCTCAGTATCTGTTCTTATTCTGTATATATGGACACTGCACAGTATCACTTCTTGTCCTGTATACTGGGTATAATTCTCGGTATCGGTTCTTATTCTGTATATATGGACACTGCACAGTACCACTTCTTGTCCTATATACTGGGTGTAAGTCTCAGTATCTGTTCTTATTCTGTATATATGGACACTGCACAGTATCACTTCTTGTCCTGTATACTGGGTGTAATTCACAGTATCTGCTCTTATTATCTACATATGGACACTACACAATACCACTTCGCTTGTCCTGTATCTGAGGTGGTCTTCGTTTATATGGCAGCAGTAATGATGGCAGTCATCGCTGCAGCAACCTAAACAAAGCTTTGGCGCTGGAGCATCATATGTAACATTTTTTTTTACCTGCTACTGTCAAATTAATTTTTTCACTATTGGACTTTAATTTTTTGATCTATGTGATTCAAGTGCATTATGTTGAGGGAGTGGTGTGGGGTCATTGTCTCTAAAAACAGGCAGAGTGTATGTCCATGATTTTTAGTTCAGTTGTCCAGAAAAAAATGAGGAGGATGTGCAGCAACCCAGGAGGAGGAGAGAAAAGAGGAGAGGTTAAGAATGATGCTAGCAAAATGGTGGCTGTCGTACTCACTCTGTCATTTCCGTCAGTGATGGGAAAGGCGCACTTGTTCTTCCCTTCAGTGCACACCCTGTTTCTGGGGCTCCTTCCTGGTGTAAGTTGGGTTGCAATGTCGGGTCCTTTGATGCAGAGGTAGATGTCGGTTCAGTGTAGCAGTACAGAAAGCAATGATAAGATGGTGTGCAGCAGAACAGTTCTTTACTGAAGAATTTGAATGCAAACATATCAGGACAGTTCTTAGCATGCAATGGACTTGCAGTTGGTACACAAAATACACTTTTTCAGATGTCTCCTGAGAACAGTTATCTTCGCGCTGTATTTCTCTAGCTGAAACTTGCTTTAAATACTTTTCCGAAATATTTTTACTAATGATCTATCCTCTGGATAGTTCATTAGTATCTGATTGGTGGGGGTCTGACACCTGAGACCCCCGACACTCGCTGTAGCACTGCAGCCTTCTCTCTGCTCACTAAGCACAGTTCTATTAATTGAGATTCCCCTAGGCCAGTGATGGGCAAAGTGTGGCTCTCCAGCTGTTGCTAAACTACAACTCCCACCATGCCCTGCAGTAGGCTGATAGCTATAGACAGGCTTTGCATGCTGGAAGTTGTAGTTCTGCAACCGCTGGAGAGCCGCACTTTGCCCATCACTGCCCTAGGCCATGTGACAAATGAATGGGACGTAACATGGTCTTGGGAAAGCTGTGAGAAGACCACAACGCAACTGAAAGCACCAGTGCCTTCTCAAACAGCTGATTGGTGGAGGCGTTGGACCCTCACCGATCAGATATGTTAAAAATATCTCAGAAGGCCACCTTTAAGCATCTAGGCATAAGTTGTAACACTTCTTTTTAAGCAATGCAACCACAGGGCGGACCCTAAACATAAGACTAAGCTTTGCACCTTTTTTGAACAGGTTGCAAGTCCACAATGTCCACGGCAGGATGTGGATATTTTTACTTAATTACCTTGTACGACTGCAATTTTTCAAAGACTTTAGCTCTACACTCCCTATTTTCACGGTGACCTGCTTCTTGGGCAAATAAGGTTCTTTCTCTGGTCTATCTCTGGCAGGTACCTTTTATCAGGCTGACTCCAAATTCATCTGCTCCTTACATCTGCACCCTCCTCTCACTCACTTACTTAGAACTAGTCTGAACTGCACTCAACTTATCTAAACCCTCGGATGACACCAGATCTATCTAGTGGTGGCTAAGAATATGGCCTAACACATTGTGGATAAGGCAGGCAATATACAGATCAAATGAAAATACAGTTTTAACCCTACCTTTGCAGTCTTGCAGGTGGAACACTGCAGCTAGTACCCTGGTTTGGGCGCTGTAGTTATTTTAAGATCTTTAGTCTGGGACCTGGACCTATTTTGAGATGTTATAAAGGAATTATAAGCATTACTTTTGATTAGGTACGTTTGTTTTTGTGGGGGACATGACCTATGTAAATGAGTGGGCATATGTTAAACATTTCTGTGCATCAATCTCCCACTACTAGTGAAAAGTTTTTGGTTATGGTGTGTCTATATGCCGTATACAGTATGTAGGCGTATGCTCTAAATGTATATGTATGTGTTTGTGTGTATGCTTGTATGTATGTCCTGTTTATAAGTGTAAGCCTATCCCTGACTGTCCCCTTGACTAATAGTGACTGCTTGCTTATTGCTGGCTGTCCGTACAGCAGGATCCCTGCAACCTGTCCCGGCTAGCCCAGTTGAAGACCACTGATTGAAAATTAAAAAAGGGGACCAGCACCACAAATCCTTGGGTTTTGTCATAGTTTTCTACAAATTGGAGTTCTTTCACTTTGTGTTGTGAACCGTAAAATCTAGAGGAAGATCTTAATCTACATTCTTAGGGTACTTTCACACGGCACGGCACGGCAGAAATCGCCGGACTAAAAAGTCGGACCTGCAGTACTTTTAGTCCGGCGATCTCCGGCCGTGCACTGCCGTGCTGCGCCGTAGCTCCGCCCCCCCACCCCATTATAGTCAATGGGGACAGAGCGGCAGCACACTGGCACTTGTGGCATGTCGGATCCGACAGGCTGTTCACCCGCCGGAACAGCCTGCCGGATAGCCATGCCGCAAGTGTTAAAGTACCCTTAATTGGCTTATGTACTTTGTTCTAGAATCGTGCACCAAAAGACTAGCACAATTTTGGCGTATAGTAGTGCATCCTTTCCTACTATGCACCTATCCACTAAGGCTGGGTTCACATCATGTTTTGTCTTACATTAACGTATACATTAAGTGGATACCTCTGACAAATGCCATACAGTGGCATGCATCAATATAGAGTTCCATTGTAAAGAAAAATTATACGTTTTTGCTGGACTCTTGGGAGAACACTAAGGGGGAGATTTATCAAAACTGATGTAAAGGAAAGCAATCTTAGTTGGCTATAGCAACCAATCAAATTCCACCTTTCATTTTCTAAAGGAGCTCTGAAAAATTAAAGATGGGATCTGATTAATTGCTATAGGCAACTAAGATAGTTTTCCTTTTTGCTAGTTTTCATAAATCTCCCCCTAAGTTTTTCTATTTTTTTCCCAATGTATGAGTTAAATGTAGGGCAAAAACATGATGAACCCAGCCTTAGCTGTACCCCTTTATCAGATATATTATGGAAATCAGGCTTGTACACTGTTCTCTAGGCAATGTCGGATTATAATAGGGGCATTTGGGTCAGCAGCCCCGGGTCCAATGTAAATGAGGGGCCCAGAGCTGTCCCAAACACCCATGTGCCATTACATAATAATATTTTTACATATATACGCAGTGCTAGTGCTGCAATAAAACCAGCCGGGTCCCGAATGGAAGGAACAAGGGAAAGGAGAGTGAGGTGGGAGGGACTAATATCGCTGCACACCTTCTTCAATCAGGTGGCAGCTAAGTTCCCGCCGTGCCCGCCCTCTCTTCTTCAATGGGATATTCACCTGGCGCCAGCTTATTCTTCACCTCGTGGCATGCTGGGAGCCTGTAAAGATAGAGAATGGGCAGAGCAGCAGTGGCAGCTGGAGAGAGACTTGGTCACCAGCCACTGCCATTTTAGGCAGAACTAAAGCTCTAAACAGAGTGCCTCTTCAAACACTGACAGTAGGATTCAATCTACACTGTCTCTACATGACAGGGTACTGGTTATTGCCAGTCGACCCCTAATTCTCATCCAGCTGTACCTCCGTGCCCATTCCTACCTAATACCCTCCTCCTTCCCTCTCCCCCCAAATAAAAACACCGACACTTGGATGGAATAACAAACATACATATAAAATGACCCAACATTAACCTAACGCAGGGGAGGTCCTTGAAGCCTGAAACCTTGGAAACCATGCCGGGGTGGGCCGACCTTACCTCCAGCCGATGCCCGCTAGCTCAGAGGCACCGTGGACTCACCCCAACAATTCCGCCACCGCCGTCAACCAACCATGGGAGTCCAGCCCCCACCGTGGGGCCCTCCCATCCTCGTCCTCTGAAAAAACCACCGACTCGAAGGACCTCCCACCGCCCTCCAAGCCGCCGTGACAATCATCCCCCCCTCTTTCCCATATTTTTTTTTTATAAATAAAACCCAGAAGTCGACTCTCTCCATAGACCCGTGAACCAAACCCCCCCCCCCACATCTCAACCCCAGGGGTGGGTGGGCGGGAGTTCACTCGCACCAAAATGGCCCCTCACACCTGCCTCAACACTCCTCTTATCACCCTTCTGACTCCCCCCATCCACTCAAATCCCCCAATCCCTAACTTCCCAAGGGGAGGGGTCTCCCTAAACCACCCCCCGTCATGTTCGCCTCCCCCTAGGCTGTGCCCTAAGTCCGGCTCCTCTTCACTAGTCTGTCTCAGAGTGAGACAGCCAGGCCAGCCCCCTGTTATATTCAGCTCTGTGTCCTTCATTTGATGGTGGCCCTGGCAGGCAGTGGAAGTTGGAGCATACACCTGCTGAGCCTGTTGGTTAGTGCCCTCACTGGGCCCTCATTCACATGTAGCCTATAGACATTTGAAGAAGATTCCCAGTCCAGAGTCCACTGCTGTGCTCAGCAGCAGCTGCAAGGGTCCACTATTACAGGAGTTGCCGATTCCTTTATTGAAGTCTAGTTGGCAGGTTGAGGTTCCTTGCTTACTTAAATATTAGTTAGGGCGAGTTCACATTCTTCTAATCTGTCAGAAGAACCGAAAAATAAAGAAAAAAATGGATCCTGTGCTTCAGTTGTACATTTGGCATCTGTTTGAGCCATTTCCGTCTGAGAATCGTTTTGCATGAAGGACTTTTTTTCCATCTAAAAAACATCTCAGACGGAAATGGCTCAAACAGTTACCAAATGTACAAATGAAGCACAGGATCCATTTTTTCTTTATTTTTCTGCTCTTCTGACGGATCAGAAGAATGAAAAAATAACGGCCATGTGAGCTCTCCCTTAAAGGGTTCTCCGGGATTTTTATATTGATGGCTATCCTCCCAACGCAAAGCGTGACCTGAAGTCTGGGGCCGAGCTGCTACAGTGTGGGTCAAATTCTATATCCACCCCCCATCACTACAGAACATACAGGGTAATACAGCGCCCCATACCTCTTACATCCAGTGACGTCTACTTCGATGTACTGTAGATGTTCTCTTTCCTCTTTTTTCTTCTTTCAGACCTTCAGACCAGACCACCATTTTCAGCCATTTCTTGTCTCTGCAGTTTGACAAAAAAAATCTTCGTTTACTACTTTTCCATCATCCTACCATCTGGACAAATCATCCTACCACCCCCAATACTTTGCCGCTGTGCCCCCCAATATTATACTGCAGAAACCGATAAACCCCCTGATAATAGTAGTATCACACAGATAATAACCCCAATAATTATTGGCACACAGTGCCCTAAAATAACTAGATAATGGCGCCTAACAAATAGTGCCCCTGACACTAATAGTGTAAACATAACATCCCCCCAAAATAATTGTGGTAAGCTGATACTGTGCCAAGGTGCCCCCACAGTAATAGTGCTCCCAAAAGTCCCATCAATAGTAATAATTCTCTGCTAGAGCACACATGGTAGTAATAGTACTCCTATAGTGCCCCCAACATGTCCCCACTGTGCCCCAGAAGTAATAATGCTACCATAGTGCCCATACAAGTCATCATGTTCCCCATAGACACCCAGTAGTAATAAAGTCCACCATAATGCCCCCCAGTAGTAATAATTCTCCTTATAATGTGACAGTACAAGAAATGCCCCCTTATAATGTGTGCCAGTACAAAAAATACCCCCTTTTAATGCCCCCAATTGAGCTAATGTCCCCATAGTCTCCCCATAATGTGCCAGTATAAAATACCCCTAAAAAAAATCACAGAATGAAGTGGCCTAAATGGGAGGAAGTGCTCAAAACCCCAAACACTGTAGCGTGTTTATACCCGGGGAAGCAGTTCCTCCGCATGTGATCCGCTGCACAGCAATCCCCAGCAAAAACGCATACAATGGAGGATGTCGGCAGCGGACCACATGCACTACAAAAACATCCTACACAGGATGGAATAATATGTGGATGAGAATATAAAAATACATAAATCACTGAAAAAGGTGCACCACAATAATATGCAACTGACAATACTGGCCAAGCCCTCACGCTGATGTTAAAAGCTGAGACTTTAGCCAATATATTCCAGTCAGCAACATATCGGAGCCCAAGGCCCCCCCCCGTCAAGGTATCTCAATGTGGCATGGGTCCTACCGCTAACCTACCTACAGTGTGTGAACACAGTCCGATAGGTGCTGAGGTCTGACTCACAGCCAAGCTCCTACATACCTCCATAGTAAGATCACTAATACAATGGGAGGAGGCTGCGATCCCCACCTATAACAGGCCACGTGACACAGGCTACCAGGTGCACAGAATGTTACCAACGATAAACTATGGCACATTCCATAGATATCAGAAAAAGATCACAGAATAAAGTGGCCTGAATGGGAGGAAGTGCTCAAAACCCCAAACACTGTAGGGAGTGTAGCGTGTTTATACCCGGGGTAGCAATCCCTCTGCATGTGATCCGCTGCTAACGGCAGTCCCCAGCTCCAATATGTTCCTGACTGGAATATATTGGCAGAGGTCATCAGAAAGAGTCTGACATGCCCTTTAGGAGGTAAAGCAGGCATCCTCAAACTGCGGCCCTCCAGATGTTGTAAAACTACAACTCCCACAATGCCATGCTGTAGGCTGATACCTGTAAGCTGTTCAGGCATGCTGGGAGTTGTAGTTTTGCAACAGCTGGAGGGCCGTAGTTTGAGGATGCTTGAGGTAAAGATTTAAAGTGAAGTTTTTTTCAAAGCTGCCACCGGAAGTCAGCCCCCACCCCCATTATAGTCAATGGGGATGGAGCGGCAGTCCGGGGGCACACATGAACTAGCGGCAGGACGGATCCGACAGGCTGTTCACCCGCCGGAACAGCCTGATGGACTCCCCTGCCGCTAGTGTGAAACAAGCCTTATTGGTAGGAATCTGACTGCTGGGACCCCCATTGATTACGAAAACAGAGGTCCTGGGTCCCACAGCAGTGGAGCAGGTTCAGTGTCACTCCATTCATCTGTACAGGACTGCTTAAGAGAAGCCGAGTGCAGCACTTCCATACAGATGAATGGGGCAGCAGAGTGCATGCTCGACCACAGCACCATTCAGATGGGGGACACAAGACTCCTGTTTTTGTGATCGATGGGGTTCCCTCCAATCAGTCATTGTCTGTATAACCTATTCTGTGGGCAGCAGATAAGTTAAACCCCTTTGAATCCAGTTTGAATGTAAAAAATTTTTTTTTCCATTGCAACATTTTGGTCTGTGCTGTCAAAATGACTTAAATTTATAAACTTAGAACCGTCTTGAGGCACAAAATGAAGTACCTTTCAATGTTCTTCTGAGAAAATCCTCCACATAAAAGGGACCTGAACTGATAAAGGCGTCTGTTGAGCTCATTGTAAAGCATGGCATGTATAAAACATGTTCTACGCCCACGACTCACATTAAATGCACGACCCAAACGCCCATGAGCGTGAAAACGTATTAAAGAAACAGCGCCTTTAATCCCCTTCAGAACGGCATGTGAGATGTATAGCATCCCTGTTAGCTCACCACATTCCTAAGTGCAAGATAGATGTTGGGAAAGGTTTTGCTACGTGTGATGGAAACCAATCCCAGCTGAATAAAGAGGATTTAATGAAACAGAGTCAATCCTATTAGTTCCGGTTGTGTATCTTGGAGGACGATGATGGTGGATCAGTGCGGTGCACACTGGAAGCAGTGGATGGGGAGGGAGGGTATTTTGTAATGAACTCCCTGAACTATGGTGGTGTCTGCAGCATCCAACTTCCCTGTTCATTCATCACTTCACAGAATCGACTCGCTTCATATTGTCGAATAAACATTGGAGACTCCATTGTCTGGTTGCGAGACAGAAAATCACAATGGGTCGTAATTAGCGAACGCTGCCATTAGTAAACATAGAAAACCAGGTTTCATGAATAGTCTCTGTCCGTAGGGCCAAGTCAAGCATGCATGTGTATGAGGGGTTTAGGAATGATATCTGTTGGCCGAATAAGCATACGGCCAACAGTTGTCCTATGTGTATGACCGGCCTAAAATCGAGTGAAGAACCGCAGCACACTTCAGCCTTCAGATGCAAATTTGCTTATTCGCCAACAAAAAAGAGCAACCAAAAAGACCAACACAGGTCGAAACGTCACACTATAAACAAATTTGCATCTGAAGGCTGATGTGTGCTGCGGTTCTTTACCCGATTTTGGACAACGGGGGTATGAGGGGCTGATACCCATCACTGCTGGCACCACTACCACTTTTTGGCTACAGATTCTTTGTAACTTCTACTATAAACTCCATTTGTTTTTGTGAACCGTTGGGTGTCGCATTCAGAACAAGGGTATATCACAGTATGCACAGTGTAATAAGGCAGGACATAACGGTTGTCACCAGTTACTTCAATAGCGGTGCACAGTTCAAGGATACAGATCATTGAAAGAACTTCTACTTCTTTGAAGAGGTTGTCCACTTTTTTTTATCTACCCCCGATCAGCTGTTTAAAGAGACTGCAGCACTCATACGAGTGCTGCCTTCTCTTTGATGTCTACCTGCTCACCATCTCAACTGCAGTGGTGAGCAGGTCTAATTACATCTCAGCCATCCCATTCACTTCAATTAGATGGCTTCTTCAAGTTCAAGTGGATAGGACAAAGCCGTCCCATTGAAATGAATGGGGACAGCGTAGTTGTAATTACACCTGCTCACCGCTGCAGGTGAGACGGTGGGCAGTTAAACAGTGAAGAGAAGGCAGCGATCACAATTAGTGGTGTGCCAAAATATGCAGCTTTTGTATGTCATAAACCCTACGTACTAAGTTGATACCTTTCCTCCTGTGTTTGGGCTAGACTATAATTTCCAAGTTGTGTGCCATCTGTAATTGTCAAGAGTCTGTATAAAGACTGTAACTGTTAAAGGGTATGTCCAACATCTATTAAAAATGAGTGGCTGGCTGGACAGCACTCAACTTTTGACCGCTGTGCCATTCCAGTGCAGTGGCTCATCACAACATCCATTCCCCCGTCAGAGTAGAAGTCATGACGTTTGTGCACAAATCACTGTTGAGGCTGAGGCCAGCAGAGGTCAAGTGAGTGTATACAGAACGTCATCACGGCTATGAAAAGGTAAGTACTGCTGTTGTTTTTTACACTGTCCTGCTGCCCTCTCATTTGTAATAGATATAGAACGACCCCTTTAGGTTCCTATGTTTTGCCAGCCTGTGTGTCTGGGTGTTTGCTATGCTATTCCTCTGCTGAGCTAAATATCCACCTCCAGCACAGACTCCTTGAGCTCTGCCCTCAATGATCAGCTCTTCTGAATGGCTCTACCCTATCACAGAGAGAATAATACTATTAGAGCCGCTGTGTCCACTGTATTCATTACCTGCTACCATCTCTATGATCAGCAAGGAAAACACAGCAGGACAGCCCTGGAGCCCAGAGAGGTGAGTAAGCATTGGGTCCCAGGTGTGGGGATTCAACCCCTTTCACCACCCTAGACCACTAAGAATCCTGACATTAACTACATCATTGCTCTAGACAACAAGGGATCCTGATATTAACCCCTTCACTGCCTTAGACCACAAGGGATCTTGACATTTACCCCATTACTGCCATAAAAATGTTTTCCCAATATAACAACAGGATAGTGATAAATATACAAACCATGGGGGTCCACACCTTACTCCAGCTCTCTTCAGATAAATATCGATGTATGAAATGTTAGTCTTAATACATTCTCCTATTATTGGTTTCTGACCCTTCTATGCTTTAGCCCTGTACCGGTTCTATACACTGCTAGGATACCTATAGAAAACAGGGGCACAAGCCAAATTGTGCAATTTGATGTTTAAGAAAAAAGCACGTTTGTTTAAAAAAAACAAAAACTTTATTATAAAATGTTATTGGATTTCTGTGTCTCCAGCTGTATAGGGTCAATGCTAAGAAATACGAGTAAATACTTATCCATCATGTAGTGCCAACTAGGAGACACCTGATTTGCTCCAAATTTATTCTGCAGTAGGACAACTACTTCAAACATACAGCCAATGTCATTAAAAAGTATCTTCAGCGTAAAGAAGAACAGGGAATTCTGGAAGTGATGATATGGCCGCCACAGAGCCCTGATCTCAACATCATCGAGTTTGTCTGGGATCATATAAAGAGACCATAGGATCTGAGCAAGCCTACACCTACAGAAAATCTATGGTTAGTTCTCTAACGTGTTTGGAACAACCTCCCAGCTTAGTTCCTTCAAAAAATATGTACAATTGTACCTAGAAGAATTAGTGCTGTTTTAAAGGCAAATGCTGGTCACACCAAATATTGATGGATTTAGATTTCTCTTTTGTTCATTCACTTGCACTTTGTTTATTGATAAAAATAAACTATTGAGAGGGGTGGATGGGGTAGAATATGTATTAGGGCTTGCACCCCTGATCTTCTAAGACCTTAACAATGCCCCTGCATGAACTAATTGCTACTGCTCAGGTGATTGCCGCCACAAAACGTGACCTAAACCTTTTTACAGCAGTGGATTGGCTGCACTAGCTTCCAGTCTAAACAGTTGTTACAATTCACTGAAAATCAGAAATCCTAGAAGCTTGTAGACATGTCCACTATAAGTTTAATTTCCATAAAACTATAAACCTTTTTTTTCACACCCAAGCAATAGATCGAGGTAGGAATTTCCATTCTGGTTTATTTTCTTGTGAAAGGAGGTAGAACATGAGGGGTCAGCGGGGTGGTCCAGGGATGATGGAGAATAGATGAATTTTGAAAGGCTGAGTTGTGAATAGCGTTGGAGATAAGAAGTGACAGGCATGTCGGGCTCTCATCTTCATACATTGTGCGAGGCATAATCCTCTGCAGGGATCCTCTCCTCTGACAGGATGTCATAAATGTCAGGGCTGAGCGTTCACCTAATCATTGGCGCATTCTATAGCCCAGCATGGTTCCTGTGTACGGCGCCTGATAAACCACCATTCTCGTACAAAAAACGGATTTGTAAATGCAATGAATGGAGCATGAACAGGATATATCAGGATATATCTCCTTAATCTATTCTTTGGAGTCTTCTACAAGAATAGACTGGAATATAGGAATCTGCACAGAGGCAAGGCAGTTTAATGACCAGCATAACCCCCTAACTGGCCTCCAAGAGCCTGGACATCCCCCCCAGGTAATGTTAATAGCATGAAAACGGAAACCCCATTCTCAAATAGGTATAACAATCATGGCCACATACAGCTGGGGGCACTAGTGCGCCATGTACTGTGGATAGGGGATAAGTCGTCTTAATAGGATAACCGCCTTAAAGGGGTTTTGCAAGCATGGGGTTGGAGGGGTCCTTCTTCTCCAGGCCTGTGGCGGTGACCGTCTCCCCTATCTTGTGACAAATGTTCATGTGACACAAAGGAAACTGGTCTCCGCTGCGGCCAGTGGTTGGCCGCGGCAATGTCAAATTACTTGTCCTGCAGTGATAAGGTGCCAATCATAAATGTAGCCACTGCAGCCAATCAGTTGCTCTTTACAGTACAGTGCGGTACTACATGTCCTTTACTGAGCTGCTTCTTTGGATTTTAGGTGAGGATGGCTGCATTTTATTTTTCTGGTACACTGTGTGCTGTACAGGACCCTGAAGAAGCTCCTGCCATCATCACATTGTACAGGAGCCTATAGAAGCTCCTGTCCTCATCACATTGTACAGGACCCTAAAGAAGCTCCTGTCCTCATCACATTGTACAGGACCCTAAAGAAGCTCCTGTCCTCAACACATTGTACAGGATCCTGATAAAGCTCCTGTCCTCGTCACATTGTACAGGACACTGAAGAAGCTCCTGTCCTTATTATATTGTACAGGACCCTGAAGAAGCTCCTGTCCTCATCACATTGTACAGGACCCTGAAGAAGCTCCTGTCCTCATCACATTGTACAGGACCCTGAAGAAGCTCCTGTCCTCATCACATTGTACAGGACCCTGAAGAAGCTCCTGTCCTCATCACATTGTACAGGACCCTGAAGAAGCTCCTGTCCTCATCACATTGTACAGGACTCTGAAGAAGCTCCTGTCCTCATCACATTGTACAGGACCCTGAACAAGCTCCTGTCCTCATCACATTGTACAGGACCCTGATAAAGCTCCTGTCCTCATCACATTGTACAGTATCCTGAATCCTGATAAAGCTCCTGTCCTCATCACATTGTACAGGACCCTGATAAAGCTCCTGTCCTCATCACATTGTACAGGGCCCTGAAGAAGCTCCTGTCCTCGTCACATTGTACAGGACCCTGAAGAAGCTCCTGTCCTCATCACATTGTACAGGATCCTGATAAAGCTCCTGTCCTCATCACATTGTACAGGACCCTGATAAAGCTCCTGTCCTCGTCACATTGTACAGGACCCTGAAGAAGCTTCTGTCCTCATCATAGAAAGGGATTTTACAGCTTCCAGTGTTTATTGCTGACTATTCCTTAGTTATCTGCTTATTTTTCTTAAATCTTAATTTTCTTTTACCTTAATATTTTAGGGCCCTGAAAACATTACTAGTTTTCCATAGCTTTATGGACTCGTTACAATGGTTTCAACTTACAATGGTCATCCCAGAACCAATTCCTATTGTATTTAAAGGTTCACTATACTAGTAAAATGGGTAGACTCCATTTAGCCCCCCCCCCCCCCCCCAAGTAATAATCCTCCTTATTAAGTCATTCCCAATCCCCATTACTCTGACTATCTGTGGGGCTGGCTGGGGGATGCATGGAGCCTAAAAAGGGATTGGGAATTAAAGGGGTTCTGCAAAGTTTGGATGTTAGGGGCTACCTAACTTATGCCTGGGAGTTTAACTGTTGGGACCCCCATTCCCCCAATCTGATGGAGTGGCAGGTTGGTAATGTTGGTCTTGGGTTAGGGGACGCAATACATGGCTTGCCCTGGGTGCCGGCAACCCACGCTACGCCACTGTTTAGGACCACTACAACCATGGCAAAGGAACAACAGGGTTCTAACCAGGGCTGTGGAGTCGGTAGATAAATTGTCCGACTCCGACTCCTCAGATTTTGAAACTTCCGACTCCGACTCCGACTCCTTTGTATTTAATATGCAAATACGAAGCTGTTCCACCAAGTTCTTCTAATCTCCTCTAGCACAGAGAGGTAGTTGAGCAGAAGCTGCTGCCTTCTCCTTTGTGTGCTGATCTTCTGCTGAAGATAGAGCAGTGGGAGGATCTAGGAAGGGGCAGGGGAAGGGGCATTTATTTTAAAACATGATTTTCCTAGTAGAATCCCATAGTCGTGTTTAAAATTTAAGCTAACAATCTGAGTTTGCATGTTTTATAGCCTTAGCTGAATGATAGCAGTTTTTCAAATGGTTTACAGCTTCAGTCTTGAACTATTGACTATCCATTCCCTTCACTTATACAAGTGTCTCCAGTCCTTAATCAGTTATCAGTGAGAGGCGAGGATAACCATGGGTTCCCTGTAACAGCAGACCACAAGACAATGGAAAGTGTAAGTATTGCCGCTCCTTAAAGGGACACTGACAGGCTGATTTTCCAGCTAAAGATATATATATACTGGTATTCATCAGAGAATTAGGAATAAAACTATACTAATGTTACCCCCAGTTAAGCTGTACTTGTGTTTAAAAACATTTTAATCTGTATGCAAATTCACTATCTTTGTGCCCAATGGGGCAGCGCCTCCTGCGGCTTTGTGCCCAGCCGCGCCCGAAGTACAGCTTCCCAGCGCTGTTCCCTCGTTATTATTCACTGCACTGGCCTTTTTTTCAGGCTAGCCGAACGCTGAATTCCTGCGCAGGCGCACGTGTAGAGTGCTGGCAGCAGCCTCGTCTGGCTATGCTGAGGCTGTGCCAGCTTTCTCTTCCTCCTCGCTACCTAGTCCTGTCTAGTGCTGCCAGTACTCTACATGTGCGCCTGCCCCTTGGGCACAAAGGTAGAGAATTTGCATATTGATTAAAACGTTTTTAAACACAAGTAAACCTCAACTGGGGGTAACAGTCGTCTAGTTGTATTCCTAATCCTCTGATGAATACCAGCAGATATATCAGCCTGTCAGTGTCCCTTTAACTGCATAGTAAAGCATATGAAAAGCGTGCTTCTTCACGGTCACTTAACGTCTTTGTTTAGCGGTAACGTGACGCACTGCATGCATTGGCCTTTATTCTTACAGTAGAGAAGTAATTAATTATAACATTATCTGAATTGGGACATTTAAACTTGCTTTTTTTTTATTCCAATTTTTTTTTATTCCAATTTAAATCTAGTAGGAGTCGGAGTCGGAGTCGGTCCATTTTTTGCCGACTCCGACTCCAGGTACCCAAAATTGCCTCCGACTCCTCGACTCCGACTCCGACTCCACAGCCCTGGTTCTAACAGGAGGGTATTGCTTTTTTATTATTATTATTACATTTTATCAACTTCTCTTTTTTTCAATCCTGGGTAACCCCTTTAACTTTAGGCTCCCTGGCCCCAGTCCAAAATTCATACCTCGCAAGTCTCCCTCTTTTGACCTATGGCATTTGCTTCTTAAATGTCCCTTGACCTGGGAAGTGGATTTGTATTAATGAATTTACTATTTTTCTCCAGAAACTGTTTGGATCCTAACTGTATATGAGACCCCATTACTTCATGATACAATCTGGATCTTAAAAATTTCTATATTTATATGACAAACTATTCAAGTATATAATTGTAAATTACAAAAAGTGGTCTTCCACACAACTCTTTATGACTGTCCAAAGAGTTGGGAGTAGAGATGAGCGAATTTCATATTTTGTCATAATAGAAGTCTATGGGCTGGATCCGTTCCTCCCCTGCATAACGGAAACGGGACAGATCAGTTATGCAGGCCATAGACTTCTATTATGACGGAATGAATAACGGAATGCCTCTATAGAATTGCATCATGGTCTGCGGTAACGGAATCCATAATGCAATTCTGCTTTTACCACCAAACGAAGCACAAACGAATTTCATAACATGAAATTCGCCCATCCCTAGTTGGGAGGTATGCAAAATCTATAATGGGCGCCAATATTCATACTTTATTAATAGTATGGATCTCCTCACATGAGGCAGAAGGACCATTAGGGCCCCTTATGCCTCAGGGCCTCATCATCCTCTATAGTTACATTGATCATATTGACCTTGCTGATCAGTGTTTGCCTTGTAGTGACCCCCGTCCAGGATATCAGGTCAACTCTGGGTTATAAGTTTGGAAATATATGCATAACCACGGACAGTTCGGCAGCACCTTCATCTGCCTACTACATAACCCACCATCCTGAGCTGCCCCCCACCGTCCCCGCTCAGAGTGGGAAAAAGCCATGAACAATACTGCTCTGAATCGCTTTGTCATTGGATATTGTGTATGGCACCCTTTGTCAGGATCCAGCTGGGAATAAGTGACAAAGAAATCCCCTTCCTCACAGGCCGTAGATCCAGCATTCAGTATCAGTCAAGCAGAAGGAGACCTCAGACTCGGCCCTTTCAAATCTCTCTTCCCTTTTTTGTCTGCGTTTAACTAAATTCCACTTTTAGCACCTTTTAGCGTGTTGTGAGACACGTCCCCTCCATTCAGAAACATGTACTGTTCATTATAAGGGACTGTGAAAGGCCCCCTGACACTTCATATTCCCTTTCATGGTCAGCAGATTCGGTTCAGGGAGAGGGAAGATAAAAGGCGAGGGCCGCTGCAGTCACTGGGGTTGCTATGGGATTTTTGTGTGGCCTGTGCCAAATGTAAAAGTAAAAAAATCATCACCAAATGGCTCACCTGCAGAGAAGGAGAATTTAACAATTTCTTGCAAAGACCTCAGTTCCACACTTTGCTTCCTTGGAAGCTGTCAAATGGCAACGTGGTGCAACAAAAGGCTGAGGGCGAAGAGAAATGGCCTCTCCTCAGGGGGTTTACAAAGCCAAGCAGGGTCCCTGTGGGGATGATTAGGGTCCAATTTAAGGGTCAAGCTCTGTGGAAAAGGCTCATGCTGCTCTGGTCTATGGCGGGACTACCTGCCTGCCAGGCTGGAGTGTGTCCTGTGCCAGTGGGAGCAGAGGTTCATAGGTGACTACTGCCTGACTAATGGATGCCAGAGTATGAAGAGGGAGGAAGTGGGGGTCAGCTGCTATGCTGTAAACTACTACAGTCGTACAAATTCCATATATGCTACTACCCATATTTTATAGTTTTGATTAGAGATGAGCGAATGAAAGCTGATGAAGTGGAATTCGATCCGAATTTCAGGAATTATTCGATTTGCACCGAATCCGAATTTCCTCACGCTTCGGGGTAATGAATCACATTTCTTCCTAAAATGGCTGCTGCACATGTTAGGACTTGGAGCAAGGAACTCTGGGAACGAGGGATCACCCACAATGCCATGCAGGGTCAGTGCTAGGAAAGACTTGAAAACTTCAATTTTGCTCAATAGAAGTTCAGGGAAAGAGCATTAGAAGTGTAGGGAAAGGATAGGGAGGAATTATTCCACTGTATCGAAGCAGAACAGGGTTCAATAGGGGAGTGTACAGCCTGGGTAATAGGAACAATTCTATTACACCTTGCTGCACTGACTGCGGATTCAAATTGCCATTATACTGCTGCTCATTTCAGGTTTGCAATAGATGAAACCGTTCTTGTTATTGGGGTCTTATTAGCCCTTGTGCAGTGCAGTTATATATGTTCTAAAGCCTTTTTTTGTTGTGTATTAGTGGGGAACAAAAAAAGGGGCTTAGCTGTTGTGTGGTGAAGTAAGAAAATTACAGCCCTTTTTGGCGTGTATTAGTGGCAAAAAAAAAACACTTTGTTTTCTGTTCACGTTCGCAGTTACCGTATATGTTCTAAAGCCTTTTTTTGGCGTGTATCAGTGGGGAAAAAGAAAAAGGGCTTATTAGCCGTAGTGTGGTGAAGTAAGAAAATTACAGCCCTTTTTGCCGTGTTTTAGTGGCAAAAAAAGTACCATATTATTTGCCGTTCACGGCTGCAGTTATATGCTCTAAATGCTTTTTTTGGCGTGCATTAGTGGGAAAAAAGAAAAAGGGCTTATTAGCCGTTGCATCCAACGGCGCAGAAGCTAAGCAAGCTCCTGGCCAAGTTGCTGGTACTGCAATCCCTCCCTTCACAAGTGGTGAACTCTGCACCTTTCAGAGAACTGTTGGCTTGTGCCAAGCCGAGGTGGAGAGTCCCAAGCTGTCATTTCTTTGCCAAAAAGGCAGTACCAGCCCTGTACACGTATATAGAACAGAAGGTGGGCCAGTCCTTGAGTGTGTCGGTGTCTGCGAAAGTGCACGGCAGCGCCGACGTGTGAAGCTGTAACTACGGTCAAGGACAATATATGTCCTTTATGGCCCTCTGGGTAAATGTGGTTCCTGCCCAGCCAAACCAGCAACTTGGCCAGATGACGCTGCTTCCACCTCCACGTCTCACGCCGTTGCTCCTGCGACAATGTCCGCCTCTGCCTCCTCATCCTCCATCTTGTGCTCAGCCTCCACTGCAGAAACAATTCACAGTGCCCCACCAGCATACCACATGTGCAGGGCACGGCGGCTGTTCTGCACCTAGTTTGCCTGGGCAATCGGAGTCACACAGGGGAAGAAATGCTCCGTGTCCTTCATCAAGAAATCGAATCCTGGCTTTCTCCGCGACAACTCAAAATCAGAACCATGGTGACCGACAACGGGAAGAACATGGTGTCGGCACTGTGTCAAGGAGGGCTGAGCCGTGCGCCCTGCATGGCGCATGTGTTCAATCTGGTTGTCAAGCGGTTCCTGAAGTCTTCCACCCATCTGCAAGACATCCTAAAAATGGCCAGGAAACTTTGCATGCCACTCGTAATCCACCAAGCACATTCTCCTTGAGCTACAGGGGCAGAACGGTGTCCCCCAACATAGGCTGATATGCGACGTTTCAACCCTCCATATATTGGACCGACTGTACAAACAGAGAAAGGCCATAAACGATTTCTTGATGATACAGGCGGACAGAGGTACTCCCCTGTGTAACTTCGATGTTAGCCAGTGGCAGCTCATGCGTGACACCTGCCGTTTGCTCGTGCCCTTTGAGGAGGCCACTTTATTTGTCAGTCACCAGGACTACGCGATGAACAACGTCCGATTCATATCCTGGAAAAGATGCTGGTAAATCTGGCTGATCAGGGGACTGGAGACGTGGAGTCTACATTTCACGGCCACATGAGCCCTGTGGGGGCTGAACTGGAGGAGGACATTAGAGCACAAGCAATGTTTAACGAAATGGGTGGCTTTTCTACACAGGTGAAAGGAGAGGAGGAGCAGGAGGAGCCGGCGAAGCAAGAGGGAGATGAGGAAGATGAGGCAGATGACCCAGACACACCATGGCAGTATGCAGTGGAGATGGAGGCAGGGAGTCCCTCCGAGTCACTTGCGCAAATGCCCTGATGCATGCTTACTTGCTTGCATAGTGAGTCACTATTGACAGCTAAGTTTTCAATATTCGGCAGAGGGATGACTACTGGCTCTCCACCATGTTAGACCCTCGCTACCTGTCCAAAATGGGGGCCTTTTTTTACATTTGCTGAGAGGGAGGACAAACTGAACTACTATAGAAACATCCTATGTAGTCAGTTGTCCGCTGCCTAACTGTGCCATCGTCCATCCTCACGTAGGTCACGTAGGTCTAACTGGCTGCTGGGGGGTGGGGGCCGGGGGGGGGGGTGGCAGGAGCAGTACCAGCTCCATCAGCAGCAGCCTGAGTCTAGAGTCGAACAGCTTTCTTCACCCACATAGTGAAGAAACTACTCACCAGCAGCTAGACATAGAGCAGAACCTGAACCAGCAGGTGGTGGCATACTTGGAATGCACCCTGCCAGCCGTCATTGAAGATCCACTGGACTACTGGGCATCCAAACTGCGAGTTGTGCCCTCAACTGGCCAAGTTTGCCCTGGAAAAGCTGTCCTGCCAGGCCAGTAGTGTGGCATCAGAGCGGGTGTTTAGTGAGGCGGGCACCATAGTTACCCCAAGGAGAATTCGCCTGTCCACCCAAAATGTGGAGAGACTGACCTCTGTCAAGATGAATCAGGCGTGGATCAGCCAGGATTTCTTGTTCTGGCTACCTGCCGCTGCCACCCGCCTGATGCCACACAGCTGATGCCAAGGGCTCCTTACACCCACCATCGTCAACGGGTACTGTTAGTGCCACCCACCTCCCCACTCTGTCACCGGGTCACTCTGTGGTCTCCTGATGCTGCTGCCACCTCCACACTATGTCAGCCTGCCACTCTGTGGCTCCTGATGCTGCTACCACCTCCACACTCTGTGATTGTACCACTCTGTAGTCTCCTGATGCTGCTGCCACCTCCACACTATGTCACCTTGCCACTCTGTGGTCTCCTGATGCTGCTGCCACCCCCACACTATGTCATTGGGACACTTTGTGGTCTCCTGATGCTGCTGCTACCTCCATACTATGTCACCTTGCCACTCTGGTCTCCTGATGCTGCTGCCACCTCCACACTTTGTCATTGTGCCACTATGTGGTCTCTTGATGCTACTGCCACCTCCACACTATGTCACCTTGCCACTCTGTGGTCTCCTGATGCTGCTGATACCTCCACACTATGTCACCTTGCCACTCTGTGGTCTCCTGATGTTACTGCCACCTCCACACTTTGTCATTGTGCCACTCTGTGGTCTCCTGATGCTGCTGCTACCTCCACACTATGTCACCTTGCCACTCTGGTCTCCTGATGCTGCTGCCACCTCCACACTATGTCATTGGGCCACTTTGTGGTCTCCTGATGCTGCTGCTACCTCAACACTATGTCACCTTGCTACTCTGTGGTCTCCTTATGCTGCTGCTGCCACCTCCACACTATGTCACCTTGCCACTCTGTGGTCTCCTGATGCTGCTGCCACCTCCTCACTATGTCACCTTGCCACTCTGTGGTCTCCTGATGCTGCTGCCACCTCCACACTATGTAATTGGGCCACTCTGTGGACTTCACATGCTGTTCCCACCATCCCCACCTCATGACTGGGCCACTATTTTGCCTTTTTGGCCTGGTTGGACATCATCATTTATTGATCTGTCAGAAGGAAGGAAAAATGAGACACACAATGGATCCTGTCTGTGTAGAAGCTGTAAGACCTGTATGGTCCCATCAGAATTGGCTTATGATTTGGTAGCCAAAAACAGGAGTGGGTACAAAACACAGAAGACATGCAAATATTCCATTCACGATTCATCTCTGTTTTGGATCCACTCCTGCTCAACAGACAGTATCTGTTTTTTTGGGGGTTATTGTTCTGACGGATCAGAGGAAGGGCAAAATAATCAGTGACGTCAACACAAACTTACTGCCGACACCCTCTCCACTCTGTTAGGGGAGCTCTACTTGTATAAGCGTTTGATAGAACAGGTTCTGTAGACATTTATGTGGATTCAGCTGACAACGGTATAAAAGAAGTGCACTCTTTCACGCTATAGTAATATCTTGGGCCTCTGCACGGTCCTTTATACCTGACGCTAACATCGACCTGTAAGGCTGAGTTTAGACTTTAGCTATTTGGTCAGTTTTGGCTCGTAACTGTGCAAAGAAATGAAGTGTGCAGTGATTCTAAGAGCGACGCCTGTCATCTGCATGTCATACCTACTCACAGTATTGTTTCACTACCACAGCAGACTCACTCTGCGTGTTACTGCAAGGAACAGTGTTCTACACCACTATGCAGGCTCTCTGCAGCCAGGAAATAGCTCTTTTTAACGCGATTTGCCACAAATTAATTCGGATCGAATCATTTCGGAAAATTCGGCGAACCGACCGAAATGAATTTTTGAGAAATTCGCTCATCTTTAGCTTTGATATATTATGTTTTCCTTCACTCCAAATGTGTAAAATGTTTCATTCAAACGTTTAATTTGACAGTAATTCTAATTATATTCTTTACACAAGAAGTATTATAGTAGTTATATTCTTGTACATAGGAGGCAGTATTATAGTAACTGTATACATGTATGTAGGGAGTAGCATTATAGCAGTTATATTCTTGTACAGAGGGGCAGTATTATAGTAGTTATATTCTTGTGCATAGGAGGAAGTATTATACTAGTTATATTCTTGTACGAATGAGGCAGTATTATAGCAGTTATATTATTGTACAAAAGAGGCAGTAATATAGTAGTTATATTCTTGTACATAGGGTCAGTATTATAATAGTTATATTCTTGTACATAGGGGTAGTAATATAGTAGTTATATTCTTGTACAAAGGAAGCAGCATTATACCAGTTATGTTCTTGTACATAGGAGGCAGTAATATAGTAGTTGTATACTTGTATATAGGGAGTAGTATTATAGCAGTTATTTTCTTGTACATAGGGGCACTATTATAGTTGTTATATTCTTGTACATGGGAGCAGTGTTATAGTAGTTATATTCTTGAACATAGGGTCAGTATTATAGTAGTTATATTCTTGTACATAGCGGTAGTATTATAGTAGTTATATTCTTGTACAAAGGAAGCAGCATTATACCAGTTATATTCTTGTACATAGGAGGCAGTAATATAGTAGTTGTATACTTGTATATAGGGAGTAGTATTATAGCAGTTATTTTCTTGTACATAGGGGCACTATTATAGTAGTTATATTCTTGTACATGGGAGCAGTGTTATAGTAGTTATATTCTTGAACATAGGAGGCAGTAATAAAGTAGATGCGGTATATTCTTGTATATAGGTGGCTGTATATTAGTAAATATATTCTTGTATATAGGGGGCAGTATTATACTAGTTATATTCCTGTACATTGGAGGCAGTATTATAGTAGTTATATTCTTGTACATAGGGAGCAGTATTATTGTAGTTATATTCTTGTACATTGGTGGCAAAAGTAAGAAGAGGGCAATAAGAATATAAACTATGATACATTCAGAGGTAAGATGACAGGAAATTTCAGAATAAAGAATGTTTATCAAAAGTAATTTAATAATGTGTCCTTTCGGTGTCATTAATGAATTGTGACTACGCGGTTTCTTGGGAATATCAATTGTGATTAGATGCAGCTCTATATAGAGACATGTTGGAGCTTTGACATTGTTGCAGGCCCTACATAACAAGTTCCTGAATAATGGCCAGAGAGACGACAATCTATTTGCTCTGGGGATGAGTAGCTACAAAGACATCTTCAGTTTTATTTCCAGTTTCATGTTTGCAAACACTGCAGCTTGAAAGCCCTTCAATGAAAGAGGCCATTGTTGGTGGCACATGAAATGGAGGGGTCTTTCTTGTCTTGCATGTGTGACCAGAATATCAAGGGGGGTGATGCAGAAAGCAAAATCTGAAGACTGGAGAAGTGCCCTGCAAACATTTGAGATGGTTGATGATGTGACACATTCTTTATCAACTCCAAACATCTCACCCATGGTGGGAACATGACTATAGGATAACTATTAAAAAGAAGCCACCTCTAAAAGTCCATGGTCCTTGGAGGTTCCATTGGGTTTGTGGTAGCTCAGCTACTTGCCATGATTGGCTTAATGCCTTGGAAATTTGGGGTTAAATGGTTAGTTAAGTTGAGGTAAAGCCTTATGGGTTGGTAGTCTGAATGGCTTCAATGTAGTGGGTTGATAGATTTTTGATATCACTGTTTATGTTGTTGGATATTTTGCAACTGAAAGATCATTGGGGCTTGGAACAGCCTGTACACACGTGGTGGCTCAACGGATGTGTGACATCACTACTAACATTACCGGATATTTTGCATGTGCTATATTGTTGGAGCTTGCAAGAGCTTACACATGATATTGTAACACACAGATATGCTCCTGTAATAACTGAGAAGAGGGCATCAGATCCTTGGTCAGTATGGACAAAGAGGGAGAGTTAGCCCAGACAGGAAGTAGACAACTGAAGCAGAAAGCAGAAGGCACAGCCTCATAGTCTAGATGAAGATTATCGGCAGCAGAGTGTTGGCAGAAAGCAGAACTCTGACCTGTTTTGTTTAGTAACTACTTGCATTCACCATACAATGTAAATTCTGCAGCATCTCCTTATGCTTTTCTTTTGTAGAGCAATTCTATGTTATGTCATCCCGCTTTTATTTCTGCTATAAATCTAAGAACAAATGTACAACTGGGTGTTACCTGTCTGGGGTGGAAGTGGGGGTGTCCCTACACAGTCTGACACTGGCAGCATTAATTGGTTGGTGCAGAAACACACCCCTAAGGCCCCATTCACACGTCCGCAATTCTGTTCCGCATTTTGCGGAACAGAATTGCGGGCACATTAATTTCAATGGGGACAGACGATGTACCGGCCGGGTCTGCAATTGCGGTCCCAAAAAAAATAGAACACGTCCTATTCTTGTCCGCAATTGCGGAACGCACATCGCCGATGTCCGTGTTTTGCGAATCCGCGGATCCGCAAAACACACATGGACGTGTGAATGGACCCTAACTGGTAACACACAGTTGTACAGTTATTCATAAACTTCTAGTAGGAATAATAGGAGAATATGATAACATAGGGTCATAAGAATAAATCCCCCAGAATTTACATTTCATGTAAAATACAATTATTTACCAAAACAGACATGTCAGGAGAAATGAGCCCATAAATTTACAAGCCTCAGTGCTGCTGAAGAACACTGCTGATTAACAAAAAGGGAGAAACGTGCACCTGACAGATGCAAAGGCTAAGTACAATATTGTTCTGAAGATGTCTTCAGCCTATGTGATTCCTGAGTTGCAGAGATTGTTTAAGCATTATGTTATCCTGATTGCTGTTATGAGCCATATTAAGAGTGTTATATGTGATTACCAGTTACATCTGGCCTTTCACATTTTAAATCTATTTACTGCATCCTCTTTAGTAAAAAAAAGAGCTAATCACAAGCAGGTTTATAATCTGTTTGCTGCCTGTCTAACTTAACACTTGGCGTAGTCGGCAGGATGGATGTATGTATGGTTATTAAAGTAGCAACATCATTCTCCAGGCCAGCAGATCAGATGAGATGATATCTGTGATGGCTAACTTTAATAAACTACTAAAGTTGCTAGATGATAGGCGACAGAGTCTAGATTGAGTAGCTCAATTGTGCAATGTGGTCTCATACCTAAAAGCAGAAGCATATTGGGGACATAGGCAAGAATACCAGTGCTGTTACAACCAGCAAGAGGCAGGCAGACCTTTGAGCACATTCCACAATGATGTGTATGGAGATGCATCATCTGAAGACGTGCTCTGAAAAAGATTATTTGCTTTTCATCAAAAAGAGGACAAGACACTGCTTCAGTTCAAAAATGGCCTGCAAGTATCAACAGCAGTGTCACAGCGGAAGGAAGAACAAGGGGCCATGTTCTTCAACAGTGTTGAACTTGGGCTGCTGGTCCACTTTTTGATACCATGCAGAAAAAAATTCAAGCCATAACATGAATTGACTGTATACCAGGTGCTAAAGGAAGCAATCATCTTAAAATAGGAGGAGCAAGTTGGGACATCTCAATGGCCCAGTATGCAGAACTGGTGTCAGAAATGGACAAAAGCACAGAAGCCCAAATGGCGTCTTTGGAGGGGATGGTGAAATTGCTGAAAGAATCCCATGTGCTTAAAAGAGATGGTGCTCCAGAAACCAAACCCACAAGGACATCAGCTTTTGGACATCAAAAAGGAACAAGAGGCCAGACTGATATAAGATGGTGCTGAGTTTATAGTAAGGTAAGACATTTGTTGGACTGACAATGCCTCCCTGTTACCCGAAGCCACAATAATTTAAAGTAGACCGGTCTGTAGTTAAGAAGAATACCAAAGGGGACAGTGCCGAATTATACAACATGGTGGAAAACTGGGACATGGTGGTCAAGTGTTCTGTGGTGGAGGCCAAGTTTAATAGAGTAGAGCTGGCCTGTCTAGTGGACACCAGATTCCAAGTGACAACCATGACCAAATCAGTCTATGAAACCCATTTTCCCTACTTGTATAAAAGAAGCACCACTTGTGTACTCCTAAAGGAGGTTAATCCCTTAGTGACCACCCATATGCCGTTTTTACGGTGGTCACTGCCCTTTTAAGGTCCCTTGTGCAGTTGAGACTGGGGACTCGACTCTCACAGGAGAGCTGCGCTCCTGCTCTAACAGCTCAGATTGGCAGGGGTACCAATATGGGCTGTTAAACCCCGGACTCCCTCTGTCTCCCATCGGCACCCTGCAAATGCGATCATGGGGTGCCAATGTGTGTATATGCTGGCTGGGACCTGGTGTAGGCCACAAGCCTACATTGACTGTTCCCCATTAAAATGCATTGCACTATAGGGATAGTGCTTTGTATTTGAGAAGCAATTAAATGATTGCCTGTTATAGCCTCCTTGTGGGACTATTGAGTGGTTAAAAAAAAATTATTAATAAAAAATATTCCAATTAAAAAGACACGCTTTTTTCCATTGAAAATACACTTTTCAATTAAAAAAAATAATAAAATCTCCCCCACATGTTTGGTATCACCGCATCCATAACTATCCGCACTACACAAATATTATGTAAATTATCCCCTATGGTGAATGCTGTAAAAAAAAATATAAAAAATGCTAGAATTGCTAATTTGTTCTCAGTCGCCACCGACAAAAAATGAATAACAAGCATTCAAAAAGTGTTATTTACCTCCAAATGATACCAATGAAAACTACAAGTTGTCCTGCAAAAATCAAGCCCTCAAACAACTCCATAAAAATAAAAAAGTTATGGCTCTTTGGATGCTGCGATACAAAAATGATTTTCTTTTTTTTTAAAAGGGGTTTTATTGCACAAAAGTAATAAAACGTATTTGGTATCACTGTAATCGTACTGACAGAGAATAAAGATATTATCTTATTTATGCCAAAAAATGCCACAACGTTTATAAAGTAAAAACTGTGGCAGTATTGCTGTTTTTTACCATTTCCCTCAAAGTTAATCAGAACGTTATGTGTACCCCAAAATGGCACCATTAAAAACTACAACTTGTCCTTCTAAAAACAAGCCCTCATACAGCTGCATAGACTAAATGAATAATTAAAACAGTTATAGCTGTTGGAAGGTGATGATGAAAAACGGCTGGTCACTAAGGGCTTAAAAAGTACTCACAAAATGGTTCTCTGGCCCATTTGAAGGATACGTGATATGAATTGTAGTGAAGGTAATCTTTTTTACTGATGACTATATTTGCGTTATCCATTCACTTCTGTTCCTCACCTATGTCATGTGACTGATACTTTGACTCTCCATTTGACACAGCGCCTTATGTGTGGACAGGATGTAAATTTCTCTATTCATTCCTATGAGACTTGACAATGAGGCTGTCAAAGGCATAAAAGGAGAAACTGACTTCCTGTCCACACATAACACTACCATTGCCACCCGGCCGGTAACTCACCAGCTAAGCCGATAATTTAGTGCCCCTGACTAGGGGTGAGCGGTTCACCGGGTTCGGACGAACTTCAGGTCAAAGTTTGGGTTCGGGATCCGAACTTGTCCCCGAAGCCGGACCCCATTAAAGTCAATGGGGACCCGAACTTCGCTTTATTATTTTCCGTTATAACATGGTTATAATGGAAAATAGCATTCTTAAGACAGAATGCTAAATAAAATGGTCATTGAGGGGTTAAAAAAAAAAAAAAAAAACTCACCTCATCCACTTGATTGCGCAGCCGGTATCCTCTTCTTTCTGCAGGACCTGCAGAAGGACCTGCAATGACGTCACCACGCTCACCACATGATGAGCGTGGTGACGTCACCACAGGTCCTTCTATCTTCATTCAGCAGCTGCGCGATCAAGTGGATGAGGTGAGTTTTTTTTATTATTTTTAATCCCTCAATGGCCATTTTTCTTTCAATAATTTTTATTAGTATTTTGTCAAAATACAGACATCTCCATTAATATAACAATGACATCAGATAGGTTGAGAGGTGGTGCCAAATGAATCCGGAAACAATGACAGAAATGGTGGATACATCATATGAAGATCAGTTTATACAATACAATATACATGGGTATCAATATCTGTCGCGATACATACATTGCAATGAAGGTACAAGAGGATCCAAAAAGCAGGTTGCTAAGAAGAAAAGGTGATGTGTAATCTGTGTCTATCCACAGTTGTCACACTGCGACTTATTATCGTTATAAACAATAAGCAGGAGATAAACAGCTAACGTATTGTATCATATTACCTGAGCCCAGTATGTAATACAGATATAAAGAAAAGGTTGCATGGGCTAATACTTGAATAGAATACATACATAAAATCACTGGCGAAACAATGCCTGTAGTAATAAAACATAATACGTAAAGAACAAAAATGATTGCTGTGAATAATTATTACATTTGTGACCAGCTAGTATAATTAAGGTAGATTGACTTAAACCGCCCATCTCGACTCCTCCTCTCTTTTCAAACAGTTCATTTAGGTAGATGAACAAAATAAAATAAAATAAAAATTATTTCCCACTCAGTCCCCATCTACAAGGCAGCTTGTGGTATGGTTGACGAGTACGAGGAAGCTTTCCACATTGACCCTCTCTCCTCGATCTTTGATCTATTTTTACGAGTGGCAGCATAAATGCATTCATGTTGCATATAGGCATTGACGAGAGCAACTAGTTCTGAGAGGTTCGGGGTAGTGGGTAGTTTCCAACTGGTTGCAATTAACTTGCGTGCTGCTGTTAAAATCCCCATCACTACCCATCTGTATCCATATGGGATCTCATCAATGCCGCAAGGATGGCCAGCGGTGCCGTTAGGGAAATAGGGAGGCCCGAGATCTTGTTCAGAAGACCCCTCAATGGCCATTTTATTTAGCATTCTGTCGTAAGAATGCTACTATGTTCCATTATAACCATGTTATAATGGAAAATAATAAAATCACCCGAACACCGAACCCGAACCCGAACTTCAGTGAAAAAGTCTGGGTTCGCATCAGGGTACCCGAACTCGCAAAGTTTGGTACGAACCCGAACTTTGCAGTTCGGGTTCGCTCAACCCTACCCCTGATGGTAATTTTTTTCTACTAGCAGCTTTTTTTATACCAACTGTTACTAATGAGCGCTTCCATTGTGGAGTGCCCATTAGTACAGCCTTTAACTCCCGCCTCTTCCCCTGACTGATGTTAGGCTACCTGCACACGTTGCAGATTATGTGAGTGTGACGTCCGTGTAGCATCCATTTTTTTGCAGATCCATTGTAAGAATGCCTATTCTTGTTTGCAAAACAGACAAGAATAGGACACATTTTGTCTTTTTTGCCCCATTGAAATGAATGGGGCAGCATCCAATCCGCATAAATGCGAACCAAAAATATGGTCGTCTGAATGGGGCCTTTAGGGTGCATTGACACGAGCATATGTGTTTTGCACTCCCCAAATTCTAGATGTGCAAAAAATACGAATGACATCCATGTGACTTTTTGCGGACTCACTGAAACAAATGGGTCCACCAAATAGACAAGAATAGGAGATGTTCTATCTTTTTTTGAGGGACATACAGATCTGCATTTTTATGGCCCCATTGAAATGAATGTATCTGCATAAAATCTGCAAAAAATGTGCATTGTATGCAGACCAAAAACAGTAGTGTGACTGGGGCCTTAGTTTTCCCGAGTTTATTTATTTTTTGCAATGTGGCTTTCAGTTAAAGTGGTTATCCAGGAATGGATAACGATGGATAGGTCATCATTATCACTTTGCTGGAGGTCCTCGTTCCGGAACCCCCGCCAATCAGCTGTTACAGGGAGCCGCTGTGCGCCGGCAGCTTTACAAACACATCGTTGTACATTGTATAGCAGCTGTACTTGGTATTGCGGCTTAACCCTATTCCCTTCAATAGGGCTAGGCTGCAACTAGGCCATGTGACTGTACGGTAAAGTCACATGGCCTAGAAGGAGGCTGCGGTGCTCACGGAGCGATGGCCTCTTCTAATAGCTGCTAAGAGGGGGTCCCAGGTCCTGGTCATCAATGTTAATTACCGAATATCCCCTTATGGCGTGCACTCTAAATACGGCCCTGACTACCACTTCCGTGATCCTCAGGGGATCGCTGCCTATGAATGTAGACACTAACACTCTGTACAGCTCTGTAGTTCTGCTTTTCCATAGGTTTTAATTGGTGCTCCCTCTGTGACCCAGCATCTTGGATCTCCTGGAGGCCCTTTGGGAGTGGAGGTCATGGGCTGTTGCCTGGTTTTCCCCCTCAACATCCAACGCTGCTCTAGTCCCCAAATTAATTTTTTTTTTATCTACCCAGAATTCCCTTCATATTTCTTGTCCCATGTACATGTTTTCCATGTCAGTATATTCCTTCCCCAGTTCTCAGCATCACCGCATCCTGCAGGATGTTTACATGCAGAACTTCCTGTTTTCATCAGCTTCCTGACGGGTTTGCTGACCAATCCCAGCAAATCAAATGACTGCTGCCGCCTTCCATACTTTGGCTGTGGAGAACACTATTCTTTAGTGTTTACATGACCCAAACAAGGGCAGCAGGGGCCTTTAACTGTACAGCTGGGGTAACATATAATGATAGTTACAGATGTCACCACGTCACTGTCTGTGGCCTTTTAGGAAATATTCCCATAAAGTCATGAACCCATTTAAACATATTTAAAGTAAAGAGCGAGTGAAGATGCACTTCATCTGATTTTACATTAGTTAATCTAAATTGGTTCAACGTTCTCTGCTGATTAATTTATTTCTTATATCTTTTTCTAGCTTCCCTGCACACAGCCATTGTTGAGTGATAGAAGCCTGGCTGGTGCAGCCACCACTAGGTGGAGCTCACTGCATTGTGATTTATACATTTCCATTGAACTCTGTATGACTCTCACCTAAGGATGTATTCTCATGTGAAGGTTTTGCTACATATTTCCCTGAAGATTTGGCATAACTATAGACAAGAATTGTTCTCCAGAACTTATTTGTTAAAAACAATTGTTTATTGACATTCTAAAAAAAAAAAAAAAATGCAAATATTCAGACAAATGCTTATGCGTTTCATACAAAACACATAATTCTTAGGCCTCATGCACACGGCCGTATTTTGTTTCCTTGTCCGTTCATTGTTGTTTTTTGCTGATAGGATGCAGACCCATTCATTTCAATGGGTCTGCAAAAAATGCGGACAGCACACCATGTGCTGTCTGCATCAGTATGTCTGTTCCATAGTGCCGCAAAAAAAATAGAGCATGTCCTATTTTTCTCTAGTTTGCGGACAAGGATAGGCATTATTTCAATGGATCCGCAAAAATAATGGATCCGCAAAAAGAAAACGGATGCCATATGGACGTTATCCGTTTTTTTTTGCGGACTGCAAAACACATACGGTCATGTGCATGAGGCCTTAGTCATAGCTAAGACTAAGGCCTCATGCACACGACCGTATGTGTTTTGCGGTCTGCAAAATTGCGGATCCGCAAAAAAAAACTGATGACGTCTGTATGGCATCCGTTTTTTTGCGGATCTGTTATTTTTGCGGGTCCATTAAAATAATGCCTATCCTTGTCCGCAAACTAGAAAAAAATAGGACATGCTCTATTTTTTTTTGCGGGACTACGGAACAGACATACTGATGCGGATAGCACACGGTATTTTGCGGACCCATTGAAATGAATGAGTCCGCATTCTATAAGCAAAAAAAATGGAACGGACAGGGAAACAAAATACGGTCGTGTGCATGAGCCCTAAGGAAGATGTGTTTCGTCCAAAAAGTGTCCAGAAAGCATACACGTCTTTCTGAAGACATGCACTTTTGTTTTTTAAGAATGTGGGGGAAAAAAAAGAATTTTAGATGAAGAAGTTCTGGAGAACCGTTTTATTTACAGTTGCACTGCTTTTGGGGCCGGTACAGTAAACCACCACCTCCAGAAGTATTTTGATGTTATCAAGAGTTTATAGAAAGTGTGCAGGAGCAGTAAACCAACCAAATTTTTCTGTTGTATTTAGTTTTGGCATAACTAAAACAATGCTCAATGTGAAGGCTGTAAAATTATGCCTTGCCAAGTTTGGTGTGTGAGAACTTAACTGCATGAAGTCCTGATCTTAGCCCCACAGAAGACCTTTGGGATGGATTCCAACACTGTCTATGAGCTAGATAGCAGCCAACATCAGTGCCTGGCCCCAGTAACGCTTTCCCGCCACTATATTCCACATTTAAGAGGGAGGCTTTCTAAGACAAAACCATAAAAAGGCAAATCAGTTCGATAATACTGCCAGGGTTATGGAATGACATGGTCTCTCTCTATTCAACATGCACATAACTAGGTGATGTCCAGGTGTCCAAGAGAAATGGGACTACTTAAAAGTGTCCCTATTGAAGGCAACAGAAAAGTGCATTAGGCTTGTCAGTAAAAGCAAAAAAGAGAAGAGACCACTGTGGTACTCAGCAGAAGTGGCCAAAATCATTAAAAACAAAAAGATGGCATTTAGTAAGTATAAAAACACCCAAGCGAGGATGACAGGGAAATCTATAAGATGAGGCAGAGAGAGGCCAAGCAAGGTATAAGAGCTTCTAAAGCTCAGGCAGAAGAGAAATTAGCTCAGTCAGTGAAAAAAGGTGATAAGACATTCTTCAGATACATAAATGAAAAAAGGAAATTAAAAAAAGGAATTACCAAAGGGTATATGGAAGAGGATAAAGAACTAGCTGACTGCCTCAATGAATACTTCTGTTCAGTTTTTACAAAGGAAAATGAAGGAGAAGGACCTCAGTTAGGGAGGAAGACTAATGAATCCTTTGATGCATGTGTCTTTACAGAGGAAGAGGTTCTAAGTCAGCTGTCTAAAATGAATACAAATAAATCATAGGGGCCTGATGGGATACACCCAAAGCTATTAAAAGAGCTTAGAGGGGGCGTGGCCTGCACGTTGATGGCGGCGGCTGCATAACTCTTCAGCTCCGCTCGTCGCATCTCTACAGCGGCTCAAATAAACTACCCAAGGGGTTCCAAATCCCACTAAATCTCTCTTACTCACCGCCAGGATGGGCAAGATCAAAAAAAGGCAGGCACCCAAGAAGATGACCGAGTTCTTTGTCCGCTCTCCTCAGGCGGGCTCGGGCGCAGGGTATTCTCCCGCCTCTACACAGCGCCCTCCCTCCTCTCCCGCATCGCCTCCGGAGCCCTATGTAGACTCGCAACTTCTCCTCCACATCAAGCCTGGCTCGCAGCAGGTCACAGAAGGGACCCTCCACTCGCTGCTGGACTCTCTCAGATCCTCCCTGAAAGCTGACATCTCAGGTATGCTTAGGGAGTTGAAGCGGCACATACAAGGTCTGGGAGACAGGGTTTCGCACGTGGAGGGCAAGATGGCCGAATATGCTGAGTCTCACAACTCATTGATAGATGCGCATGAAGCGCTAACGGAGGAGGTGTGGACTCTAAAAAACAAGATTCAAGATCTTGAAGACAGACATAGGCGTAATAATGTGCGCATTAGAGGGGTATCTGAATCAGTTGGCCCGGTGGAGCTGGAATTCCTTCTGCAGACGCTGATGAAAGATGCGGTCCCTAAACTCGTGGAACGCGATCTGCTGATAGATAGGATCCATCGCATACCCAAACCTAAAGGGTTGGACTCATCTGTTCCTCGGGATATCATAGCCCGGATACATTTTTACCATGCGAAAGAGAGTTTTCTCCGCAGCCTGCGTCAGAACCCAAATCCGACTGATTCATTCAAGGGCATTCAAGTTTTCCCGATCTGTCTGTGGCCACCTTGGTGACCGCTCACTCGAATCCTCCGTGACAAGAAAATCCGTTACCGCTGGGGATTCCCAGTGAAATTGATAATTTCCCTGAATGGACAGTTCACTGTTTGCAACTCACCTCAGGAAGCAGCTGTCTTCCTACACAAGATGAGCCTTCTCCCGGATGGCGTCTCTGCAGAGGGATTCATCAGAACCAAGCCCACTCCGATCGCTCCTTAATGGGAACCTGCTTGACTCTCACCTTGGGACCTACTACCTAATCCCTCGTTAGATATGCGGCGGCGGGGATGAGATGGTATTTTCATCCCCCCCCCCCCTAAGTCTGCTTTCTGGTAACGAGGGATCGCTCTCCCTCTTCGCAGACTCCCTCTAGTTCTTCATGTTGCATCCAACAGTTATGCTTAATGTTTCTTTTCCTTTTTTCTTTTGATTTTGGTTTTGTTTAACCAGTGTACTTGATGATGTCCAACTTACACGATGTCCGGAATTGTTATATCCCTTTCCCAGATCATCTTCCTTCCTGCTACTTACCGAGCACTACTGTTACATGTCCTCAGTCGTATACCATATTGCTTTAAATGTAATGTCATGGCGGAGTTAAAATTTTACTCCAACAACGTTAGGGGGTTGAACTCCCCGTTTAGGAGGTCCCAGCTTTGGCGCGACTTGCTGCGCAGCATATGTGATGTTGCTCTTATTCAGGAGTCGCATCTGCTGGCAGCGGATCAGCACAGATGTACTCATCGGCTTTTCCCACATATCTTCCACTCATCTGCGGTGAGAAGGCGAAAGGGAGGTACATTTATATGTGTCAGGGCGTCAGTGGCATTTTCTGTGATTCAATGTATATCAGATAATATGGGGAGGTATGTCATTTTGGTTTGTTCTCTCGAGGGTAAAACCTATACGATAGTATCAGTATATGCTCCAAATGTACGCCAAATCTCATTCTTTACCAAGTTGTACAAAAAAACCTTGAAGGTGACAAAAGGGGCTATAATCTTCGGCGGAGACTTTAATGCTCCAGTTGACGCGGGGGTGGATTGTCTCTCCCATGCTGACATGCAACGGGCAGACCTGAAAGGGTCACTCAGGCACACCGCTCTACATGACATCTGGCGTTACCAGCATGGGGGAGAGAAGGACTTCACACACATGTCCTCTGCGCACCATACACAGTCCCGCATCGATTATTTCCTGATATCTGGGGATTTGCTGCATAATGTTGTTAGGTCGGACATTCTGTTAGCTACGTAGTCGGATCATGTCCCTGTGGTGCTAGTCCTTACCACTAGTTTCCCAGCTCAACCTCTGCCGGTGTGGAGACTGAATCCCTACCTACTCAAGAGTCCCCAGAGACTCGATGAGTACCGCTCTAAACTTGCGGAATTTTTCGCTTTGAACGATACTCCAGATGTCTCCTCCTCCACTCTGTGGCTGGACCATAAGGCCTTTATGAGGGGCGTCCTGCTCCAATCTGCCTCTCGCGTCGCTGCAGAATGCCCGATCTCATCTCAGGTCTCTTCATTTGTATAGTCATGAACGAGTGCTTAACAGACTGCGGATGCAGTACTACCATATGGGAGACCGTGCAGGCTCTCTGTTGGCTAATAGACTGAAGAAAAGGGTAGCCAACTCTAGGATTGAGAAGCTTCACTATAATGGAACCACGATTACGCACCCGCAGGAAATATGCAATGCAATCGCCTCATACTACACCAAACTCTATAATCTAAAGGACGACTCGGCGACCCCCCAGCCGAGTGAGATGTCTATTTTATCTTTCCTCGCAGGCCTAAAACTCCCCTCCCTTACAGGAGACCAAATAGCTAAACTTAACCTGCCCATAGTTGAGGAGGAAATACAGACAGCGCTAAGATCTACCCCTAATGGGAAAGCGCCCGGGCCGGATGGATACATAGCCGACTACTACAAAGCGTTCCTACACCTCTTACTCCCTGCACTGTGCTCCCTGTTTAACTCCTTCTTTGTGACGGGTGCTATTCCTGCTGAGATGCTCTCGGCAACCATAGTTACTCTGCCAAAACCAGGCAAGACTTCAGATTCCCCCGCAAATTTCCGCCCGATTTCGTTACTTAATGTGGATCTCGAATTGTACGCGAAGATCCTGGCGACCAGGATTAACCAGTTTCTCCCTGATTTGGTGAACCCTGACCAGGTGGGATTTGTCCCAGGGAGACAGTGCAGGGATGGCACCAGGCACATGTTTAATTTGATCCAGCTGACCGGCAGATCCAGGGACCCCACAGGTTTATTTCCCTTGATGTTGAAAAAGCATTTGACAGGGTGCACTGGGGGTTCCTGGTCGAGTTCTGGAATCCTTTGGGTTTGTGGGGCACATTACAACTGTGGTCATGGGCTTATACACATATCCGTCAGCCTCTGTCCTAGCCTCTGGTTATATGTCCCAACCTTTTAAAATCTCCAATGGAACACGACAAGGTTGCCCGCTGTCACCGCTGATATTTGCACTAGTGATGGAGCCACTAGCTGCTAAAATCCGGGCCTGTCCTCGCATTCAGGGAATCCGTGCTGGGAACATCGCACATGTGCTTGGGCTGTATGCCAATGATGTAATTCTAACGTTAACTGACCCAGAGAATTCCCTGAGTGCGACGCTGCATGTTCTGAAGCAATTTTCAAGATGCTCTTATTACAAATTAAATGAAAATAAAACAAAGGTCTTGGACTTCCATATACCCGATGATATGTTATCTAGGCTGAAAAGTCATTACTCCTTTCAATGGGCAGACAGGTCGATCCCATACCTGGGAGTTGAACTAGCACTCACTGTGGCTGATTCCGTTGCTATTAACTTCGCTGGTTTGAGAAAAGAGTTGCAGGGTGATTATTCCGAATGACTCAAGTTCAACTCTCGTGTGTGGCAAGGATCAATGCCGCAAAAATGATGTCACTGCCTAAGGTGCTTTATCTTTTCCGGTGCCTCCCGATTCAGGTTCCTAAAAAGTTAATCACTAACCTGCAAAACGATCTATTTTCCTTTATTTGGCAGAATAAAAGGGCTAGGATTCCCAGAGCTGTACTATACCCCTCTATCAGACTTGGGGGGTTGGGGGTTCCGGACCTACATAAATATTACCTGGCTAATCTGGCGGTTCAGGCATTGGAGTGGTGGTCCCCGAGGGTGCCTCACAGATGGCTCCAGATAGAGGAAGCGTTTGTTAAACACTGTTCGCTCCCTGCCATTTTGGCGGCTTGCAGCTTGGGACATTTTCGCTTTCCTGTTCCGCTCTCCACCATGCAGGCTCCTTGCGCCTATTTACAGTCTCGAAACACTCCACTCCTATTCTCTCTCTAGAATATCTCATCACTGATATGTCCTTGCACTTATGGATGGAGAAGGGGCTCACATCTCTGGATTGACTATTCTCTGGATCTACCCTTCTGGACTTTCAATCCTTACACACTGCATACTCTATACCCAATACCCAATTTTACCAATTCCTCAGAATCCGTCACTTCTTGAATAGTATCCCAGATTCCACCTCCACCCCCCACAGCCCCACTCTGCAACTATTGCTCTCCCCTAACACGTGTTACAGGGTTAGAATATCTGATATCTATCCCATCCTGATGGGCGGTCAGACTGATGTTAAGCACTCGTTCATGAATAGGTGGGAGGGGGAACTTGGAGTGTTGTTTTCCACTACTCAGTGGATGGAGGCAATGCGATGGTCCTCTCAGTGCTCAAAATGTGTGAATCACATAGAACAGGCCAGAAGAGTCCAGCTAAGATAGTACTTAACTCCCAATAGACTAGCGCACTGCTCCCCCGGTTACTCCCCTCTCTGTTGGAGACAGTGCGGGGTTATCGGATCGCCTTTACATATGTGGTGGTCCTGCATATATACTTGGGGTTTCTGGTCCAATATAGGAAAACTAATCCAGCAGGTCACTGAGTCACAGCTTACCCTCACCCCCGCGCTTGCTATCCTTGGCCTAGGCCTAGAGGATGTACCCCCTAATATACGCTGGGTGACTACACACATTCTGAGTGCAGCTAGGAATGTAATTGCATGCAAGTGGAAGTTGTCACAAACACCTAAGGTATCGGAGGTGATCGCCTCTGTCAACCTTCACATGCATTGTGAATTAGTATATGCCCCTACATCGACAGCTCGGATCCGCTCTCTGAACCACTGGATGCCTTGGCTATCCAGCTCTTTTGGTACCCCCTACCGGAAAGCGTGTGGTAATTCTCTCCTTTCTCCCCTGTCCCCCCCCCCTCTTTCATGGCCCCATGCTACCTCTCCTCCTCCCTCCCGCTCCCCTCTTACCCCGCCTGTTCCCCCTTTATCCTACCGCCGATGTCCACTACCGCAAGAAGATGTACCTTAGGGATAAGCTGGAATATTGATCTCGGATAGACATGGACTCTATTCCTACTGATAATAGGATGTTATTATCGGATGTCATGATGTTATATATGTACACTACTGTGTGTTCTCTGTACTTTTTCCTTTTTATTTGCCTTTATTTTGTGCCATACTTTACTATTGGAACGCTATTGGATCCTATCCTATGTACGATTACAGTATTATGATGATTGTCCATATGTTCTTTTTTGCTGAAGAAAAATTAAATAAAAAACTTTTTGAACATTAAAAGAGCTTAGTGGTGTACTAGCAAAACCATTTATTTAACCAATCATGGTAACAGGAGTCGTCCCAGAAGATTGGAAATTAGCAAACGCTGTGCCAATTCACAAGAAAGGTAGTAGAGAGGAATCGGGCAACTATATGCCAGTAAGCCTGACATCAATAATGGGGAAATTAATGGAAACCATACTCAAGGAGAGGATTGTGGAACATCTAAAAACCCATGGGTTGATTGATAAAAAACAGCATGGGTTTACTTCAGGGAGATCATGTCAAACTAATCTTATTGACTTTTTTGATTGGGTGACTAAAATAATAGATGGCGGAGGTGCAGTAGACATCGCTTATCTGGACTTTAGTAAGGCTTTTGATACTGTCCCACATAGAAGGCTTATTAATAAACTGCAGTCTTTGAGCTTGGGCTCATATATTGTTCAATAGATTAGGCAGTGGCTGAAGGACAGAAAACAGAGGGTTGTAGTCAATGGAGTATATTCAGACCATGGTATTGTTACCAGTGGGGTACCTCAGGGATCTGTTCTGGGACCCATATTGTTTAATATCTTTATCAGCGAAATTGCAGAAGGCCTCAATGGTAAGGTGTGTCTTTTTGCTGATGACACAAAGATTTGTAACAGGGTTGATGTTCCTGGAGGGATACACCAAATGGAAAAGGATTTAGGAAAACTAGAGGAATGGTCAAAAATCTGGCAACTAAAATTTAATGTCGATAAGTGCAAGATAATGCACCTGGGGCGTAAAAACCCAAGAGCAGAATATAAAATCAGTGATACAGTACTAACCTCAGTATCTGAGGAAAGGGATTTAGGGGTCATTATATCAGACGACCTAAAGGTGGGCAGACAATGTCATAGAACAGCAGGTAATGCCAGCAGAATGCTTGGGTGTATAGGGAGAGGCATTAACAGTAGAAAGAGGGGGGTGCTCGTGCCGCTCTACAGAGCACTAGGGAGACCTCAATGGGAGTATTGTGTGCAGTACTGGAGACCATATCTGCAGAAGGATTTTAAAACTTTAGAGAGAGTTCAGAGAAGAGCTACTAAACAAGTACATGGATTGTACAGGAAAGGTTAAAGGACCTTAACATGTATAGCTTGGAAGTAAGAAGAGATAGAAACTTTTAAATACATAAAGGGAATCAACACGGTAAAAGAGGAGAGAATATTTAAAAGAAGAAAAACTGCTACAAGAGGACATAGTTTTAAATTAGAGGGGCAAAGGTTTAAAAGTAATATCAGGACGTATTACTTTACTGAGAGAGTAGTCGACACATGGAATAGCCTTCCTGCAGACGTGGTAACCGCAAATACAGTAAAGGAGTTTAGGCATGCATGGGATAGGCATAAGGCCATCCTTCATATAAGATAGGGCCAGGGGCTATTCATAGTATTCAGTATATTGGGCAGACTAGATGGGCCAAATGGTTCTTATCTGCCGACACATTCTATGTTTCTATGTGTCTACGTACTAAATGGGTGACCTAGTGTGATAGAAGGAGGTCATGTTTGGAGTAAGTAATCTTGGAGATGGTAGACCTGTTTTAGATTAAACTAGGGGTGCTAATATTTTGGATGTCCCATCTCATTTATCACTCAAATTGAGATATTCTTAAATTTTCTAATATATTATGTTTCTGTTCATCCCTGTTTTCAAGATCTCTGCTTCTTGTTAACATGTCAATGGTGAACCATAGTGTGTTCTGCAGATGGCCATTTTTGCTATTTAATTGCTTGTATTGATCAGAAGTCTACACTTTGTACGTGAAGGTCTACTTTTAATGTCCTTGATACAGTACAGTACACTCTGGTCTTCCAAATGTGCAAATGTGGGGGTTTAAAATCCCTCTGTAACCTCTCAAATAGTAAAATGTCTCTCAATTGGGTTTCACAGGCATAGTTGATCATGTTATGTGTACAGTCAGACTTTATTGACCCTCTCTGCCCAGGAACTGGTGACTTTATGGGGGTTTTTCCCTTTTATTTGTGAATTCTACGTAGGTACAAATTCCTAATGAATTCCACCCAAGGTCAATTGAAAACTTTGCTTCTCCCAGCTGCTCTAAAAGACCCATGGACAATGATGGATGACGCTGTATTTTTGAATACTATCTGGCCTGTGAATTAATAGCTGTCAGAAATTTTCCTTCCCCATGGAAATTCTCTACAGTGAAATTTCTTCATTATCATTCCAGCAAAGTCTGGCCATTTTAATTGAGGAAATCATAGCCATTTCTCCAACTATGTAGCAACAATAATGACCTGACTTACAAAAACATCATTCAGGACCATACAGTCCATAGTCTTGTGTCCTAAATGGTTCCTTCATCACTTTCCACCGTCTTGTCAACTTTTCAATGGGAATGATAAATGGCCCTTACACCAAACTCTTAAGTGGTACAAATTTCCTGCAGCTAATTATGTTTGTACCTCACCGGGAGAGAATGAATTGTCCCATGCAACATGGAAACAAGAGGTGATGATACTAAGACCTACCACCATCGACGAATGTTTTCCAACATGACTGACCCCCTCTACGTAATTGCAACCTATGGAGGTAAATGTGATTGGGACCATTTAGGGGGCATTGTCCTGCCTTGACAAATGGAAACGTCTTAAGCTCCCTTCAAAATTCACCGACTCTGACAAAGACTTCATCGATGCTTTAAACACTATCAAAGGACAATCAATTCAGTTTGGAAACGGTCGTCAGCCAAAGCTGTTCTGCAATTCAATGATGCAGTCAATCTTGTGGAGGAATGTTGAAAATCGCATTGTCACACAAATAAAAAAAAAGAAGAAAAAATAGAAAAAAAAACTCCAAAAACATTGCAAAAAAAGAACGAGGACAACAACATGACAAGCACTGGCCAGAATTCATGAGAAAATAAAAACACAAATTACTTCTCTATTTACTTGATGGTGCAAAATACAGTCCCATAAGCCCCCACCCCCTGGGCTTCTCTTCCCCATGACACAGATGCTGGGGAAAGTAGAGCCTCTGTCTAAATTTCTCAGCCCTTCTCTCAGCATGGGGTCTTGCATGCTTTTCTATTCTATTGTCCCACAACTTCATAAAGGAGGAGGAATAAGAGAGTAAGGAAGAAAAAAAAAAAACACAAAAGCTGTTGAAAAACATCCTTCATAACAAATTCTAAATAATTTAGCCCAGGCGGAACACACGGGGGTAGGATGCACAAGCCACAGGTTTACCCGCAGCAACAGTCACTCTTCGTTTTCCCACCTCACGGTGGTGTGCGGGCAGCTCATGCTTCCTGGACCCATGTTCTACATTGACCTTCGTGGGAGACTTTTTGCTGAAAATGTTTTTGATGTTTTTTGTTGTGATTTTTGCTTTTCTGCCACTAAGCTGGAGTCTACAGGTGAACTATTGCCAATGTAACCAGGCAGCAGAGTACAAGGAACACTATGGGATGGCTTCCCACAGGCAACGGAGACATCTTCACCATCACAGACACGGCAGGAGACACCGTCTGAAAGGTAAGATCTGACCCTGGAAGGATAATCACCTTGACCTTTGTCTGAGCAGTTGGTGGACCTAAGGGTTCAGCCACACTTTCAGATTTTGTGATAGAAGCCAAAATCAGGAGTGGATCATAAAAGGAACAAATGTATTAAGGGCTGATAGTTTTCTTTTTTTTCTTTTACTCTTGTGTTTTTTGCTTCCAGAACTGCATCAGAAAACCAGACCATGTGGCCTTAACCTATTTTTATAGATGTTTTTGGTCAGAATTGGTAAAGATCTGAAGTCTGGTCAATACAGGAAAAACAGAACTTACTCATAACTGAAAACGATGCCTAGGAAATGATTGTCTCATCTTATACCCACATACCTGTGTATGGCACATTATTTCCTGTCTCCCTTTTATGACCTCTCAAGTAGGAGGCCATTATTGTAGTAACAGCCTTATAGATTGGAAACTGAAATGTTACATCAGTTTACATGTTATATGAAAAAAGCTTCATGGTGTAATGAAAAATTCTGCAGCCTAATCCTTTACTTCGTTTCAATTTCTCGCTGTTTTCAAGGTTTCTGCATGCTTCCTTTGATTTGAAAGATCCCTATTAACATCCAGATGATAAAAAGCCTACCTGACCTAAGGCCCAATTCAGACGATAATGTTTTCTGTGTGCTATATGCTGCATCCGTACAGACTTACATATTAAAGTAGATGGTGCAATTCACACATCAGTTTTCCTGAACATTGGTCCATGCAGGCCAACTCGCAGCATGCACCATTTCAGACATTTTAAGTAAATAAATATACATGGGTATCCAGCTCACCTGTCTTGTGCAATTAACCCTCGGTGGAACGGAACACGAGTAAGACCTCTTGACAATAGGAAAAAACAAAAAGGGTTCCAGTACTTCACTTACGTTGCAAGCCAGTAGTTTATTGTGGTGGTAAAATAGTTTTACAACAAGTCAATCCCCATAATTGTCGTACTCCTGTACAGTTGACGCGTTTCAGACATCAGTCCTTACAAGGACTGATGTCCGAAACGCGTCAACTGTACAGGAGCACGACAATTATGAAGGACTGATGTCTGAAACGCGTCAACTGTACAGGAGCACGACAATTATGGGGATCGACTTGTTGTAAAACTATTTTACCACCACAATAAACTACTGGCTTGCAACGTAAGTGAAGTGCTGAAACCCTTTTTGTTTTTTCCTATTTTAAGTAAATGGTTGAGGGAAAAAGATGAAGCACCAGGAGTCTATATGGACTCCACGGAGATGTCCACATACATCCACGTTTTGCAAATACAGTAGATATTGGAACAGAGATTCGTACTACTGACGGGGGCGCACCAATGATGAGGCAAAGTGAGGCGGCAGGCCTCAGGCGGCACTGTTCTAGGACTGCAAGGGGGCAGCAATTTAGCCTCCAGTCCAGCATTCCTGCACCACCCTGAATGCAGTTATGTCACATAACTGTATTCAGGGTAGTGCAGGGATGGAGGTTAGTTATATTGTAGCATTTATTGCGGAATTCTCAAGTTTTTTCTAGCACAAACCCTGACAAAACGCTATCCACAATAATCCCTGGACATCACTGTATTCAGGAGTGTGGAGAAACCTTTTCCATTTTTTTATTATTAAAACATAACTTTTATTTTGGAAATATTAGTATCATTTAATGAGCCCTAACCTTGTGCTAGTTAAAAGCCGAGGTGGATTCCTATTGTGACAGTATCCTAGCTGGTCATTCATTAACTATATATACTCTTAGCTGTACACAGGTTGCGCGATCCTGCTGCTAAGCTAGCGAGTACTAGGCTTTGCTAATGTTCACATCTTTATTTCTGAGTGCCTTTTAAAAGAGAATTACATTTTTTTATATCGAGATGACCTTATCAAAATTTCTCATGGGAATGGAGAGAAAGTGGTTATTTTGATTTTTATTTTTCTTTCCTAAGATTCCATTAATGCTATGCGTATTGTTTCACATTATCTCTGAAGATTTCACTTCTACCTGCAACAGAAGTTTAAATTGTTGCGCATAACATAATACATTGTCACATGGCTCGCTTAGATTAGCTGTTTCCTGCTCTCCTTTTCTATATGCAATAATAGTTTTGATTCCAACAGTTGGTCTACTGTATTACAGTTATATGTACATAGAGTTATACAGTTATATCAAATAGAGTATATTAAAGAGATACACTTCTCTCCACAGTTTAACTTAGTAGGTGGAATTTCCTTTTGCTGGTTTCTTTGGCCTAAGAAACCAGCAAAAGGAAATTCCATACCCACGAAATTAAACTGTGGAGAGAAGTGTATCTCTTTAATATACTCTATTTGATATAACTGTATAACTCTATGTACATATAACTGTAATACAGTAGACCAACTGTTGGAATCAAAACTATTATTGCATATAGAAAAGAAGAGCAGGAAACAGCTAAACCAAGCGAGCCATGTGACAATGTATTATGTTATGCGCAACAATTCAAACTTCTGTTGCAGGTAGAAGTGAAATCTTCAGAGATAATGTGAAACAATACGCATAGCATTAATGGAATCTTGGGAAATAAAAATAACCACTTTCTCTCCATTCCCATGAGAAATTTTGATAAGGTCATCTCGATATATAAAAATGTAATTCTCTTTTAAAAGGCACTCAGAAATGAAGTATGCTTTTTGAAGATTGATCTTTTTCCATCTAGAATATTATCGCAACGAGGTGGCTGCTATGGGCAGAAAGGTAAGCAATATTGGCACTAAGGTAGATGTCATGCGCAAGAACTTAAACTTTATCGGAGCTGGAAACAAGCGCTCAGAGACTATGTCCGAAAACATGCGCAACGGAGATCACCAGTGCCAGGCTCACTCCCATTCCTACAAACGGCAAATGGAAAGGCTCGATGCAGGAAAAAGGCACGAGCCCTTAACTAAAGTGCAGCGCTATTTGCTAACCCAATATTACACAATCAAATGGGAGGGAATAGAAGCTTTTAAAAGGTCCTGCCGATATCTATTAGAGCACACACTTCCCGAATCCCCTAAAGACGCCAACTAGTTTGGCGAAACATGTAGGGGGGCAGTGCTGAATTGATTTGAAACACTTACAGTTGGAATCCTTGTGGCAATAGGATGTGAACATTAGCAAAGCCTAATACTCGCTACTAGCTTAGCAGCAGGATCGCGCAACCTGTGTATAGCTAAGAATATACATAGTTAATGAATGACCAGCTAGGATACTGTCACAATAGGAATCCACCTCGGCTTTTAACTAGCACAAGGTTAAGGCTCATTAAATGATATTAATATTTCCGGAAAAAAAAGTTATGTTTTAATAATAAAAAAATGGAAATACTGTCAAGAGTAGGCCATTAATTGGGAAATTCCCAAATTGTAAATACAAAGTGTGAAGGCCTCTACACTATATCCTTGGGTCAAAATAAAAATGTAAAAAGGGATTAAAAATCGATAGACCTTTTCATCACATGTGCAGATCACATGATCAAAAGTCCTTCAGCATCTAAAAGACTCAACAGAGGAAGCAGCGAGAAGCTATATTTATAGAATTCTCACTCAGTGTCTGTTGTTATATACATAATAGCACCACACAGGGCACCACTGCTGATGTCCTCTATGAAGAGTGTAATTACAAATGTCTATATGGACACTGCACAGTACCATTTCCACTGTCCTGTATACCAGGTGTCATTATCAGTATTTGCTCTTATTCTGTATATATGGACACTGCACAGTACCACTTCTCCTGTCCTGTATACTGGGTGTAATTCTCCTATTCTGTATGTATGGACACTGCACAGTACCACTTCTCTTGTCCTGTATACTGGGTGTAATTCTCAGTATCTGCTCTTATTCTGTATATAGGGACACTGCACAGTACCACTTCTCTTGTCCTGTATTCTGGGTATAATTCCCAGTATCTGCTCTTATTCTGTATTAATGGACACTGCACAGTACCACTTCTCTTGTCCTGTTCACTGGGTGTAATTCCCAGTATCTGCACTTATTCTGTATATATGGACACTGCACAGTACCACTTCTCTTGTCCGGTATACTGCATGCAATTCTCAGTATCTGCTCTTATTCCATACATATATTCACACAGCACAGTACCACTTCTCTTGTCCTGTATACTGTGTGTAATTCTCAGTATCTTCTCTTGTATACTGGGTGTAATTCTCTTGAATACTGGGTGTAATTTTCAGTATCTGCTCTTATTCTGTATATATGGACACTGCACAGTACCACTTCTCTTGTCCTGTATACTGGGTGTAATTCTCAGTAACTGCTCTTATTCTGTATATATGGGCACTGCACAGTATCACTTCTCCTGTCCTGTACTCTGTGTGTGATTCTCAGCATCTGCTCTTATTCTGTATATATGGACACTGCACAGTACCACTTCTCTTGTCCTGTATACTGGGTGTAATTCTCAGTATCTCCTCTTATTCTTTATATATGGACACTGAACAGTACCACTTCTCTTGTCCTGTATACCGGGTGTAATACTCAGTATTTGCTCTTATTCTGTACATATGGACACTGCACAGTACCACTTCTCTTGTCCTGTATACTGGGTGTAATTCTCAGTATCTGCTCTTATTCTGTATATATGGACACTGCACAGTACCACTTCTCCTGTCCTGTATACTGGGTGTAATTCTCAGTATCTCCTCTTATTCTTTATATATGGACACTGAACAGTACCACTTCTCTTGTCCTGTATACCGGGTGTAATACTCAGTATTTGCTCTTATTCTGTACATATGGACACTGCACAGTACCACTTCTCTTGTCCTGTATACTGGGTGTAATTCTCAGTAACTGCTCCTATTCTGTACATATGGACACTGCACAGTATCACTTCTCCTGTCCTGTATACTGGGTGTAATTCTCAGTATCTGCTCTAATTCTGTATATATGGACACTGCACAGTACCACTTCTCATGTCCTGTATGCTGGGTGTAATTCTCAGTATCTGCTCTTATGCTGTATATATGGACACTGCACAGTACCACTTCTCCTGTCTTGTATACTGTGTGTAATTCTCAGTATATTCTCTTGTATACTGGGTGTAATTCTCTTGAAAAATAGTTTTTGTGCAAGAGGCCTTTTTCTGCATTTTGCAGTCCGTTTTTCATGGATCCGTTGTTCCTTTTTTTGTTTTCGTTGTGTTTACGTTCCACAGTTCCTCAAAAAATCTCCGTATGGTTTTCGTATGCGATCCGTTTTGCGGGCAATAATAGGACAAGTTCTATCTTTCAGAAGAACGGATATACGGAAATACGTATTACTTCGGAAATACGAGACTTCGCAAAGTAATAACGTTGGCTCATCGGAGCCAATACATTCTAATACTGTACAGAGCGCTAGCTCCGTACAGTATTGAAACAAAGTTTTATGCGAATCGACTTCGGATGTCGATTTGCTTATCGCTACTCATAATTACTGATGGAAATCACTGACCAAACACATGAGGCCTTAGAATGATGTTCATGAATGGCTGAGATGGGAAAACCCCTTCTGATGACATTATTGGGAAACTGAAACACATGGGAACAAATACAAAAAAAAACACTGATAAGAATTATTTAGAAAAGGCTGGGATTTTTTATCTTTGAGATCATACCTCACTAATTCTCCAGCGCTATTTCCCGATTCTTCCGACACGCAGGAAATGACCACCCAGCCAAGCGCTAGCTGAGGTGGGTCATCACTATGGCCACTGACTGGCTAAATGGTAATTTTCTATGGGTTAGGAGGCACCGGGAAGCATTAGATTGGGATCAGTGAGGTGAATTTGATTTTTGTTTGCATTTGTTCAGTATTCTGGGCCATTTCAAAATAATTTTTAGCATTTGGACAGGACAGAGATTTTTGCAGATGAGGCTCTATTAGAAAGCTGGAGAAATTTTCATTTGTACAGCACTTAAAACAGGATAAGCCCTTCAACTAGATGCACTTTTTGAATCAATTGGGCTATCATGGAGTTACATTGTGAGAATGATAGCATAGGGACTAGGGTTGTTTCGGGTATCGAACTTTCGATACCCAATCGATACTTTTCTCTGGTATCGAGCTCGATACCAGGATTAGTATTTTATCGATACTGGGCTGCGCTACTGCACAGCCCAGTATCAGAGAACGTGGCTGCGCCGCTCTCAGCGCGGCCATGTTCTTCTCGGCAGCACAGGGAGAAGGAGGCAGTCTCTCCCGCCCCCTGTGCTGCCGCTGCAACCAATAGAGGGAGAGGGGCGGGGCGGAGCGGGGGGACGGGAGCACTGGCCAGCAATGCCTAGTACCGTTTCATATATAAATGCAGGCAGAAGACACAGGCTGCCGGCACCTGCCTGTGACAGAGCGCTGCGATCCGCGGAAATTAACCCCTCAGGTGCCGCACCTGAGGGGTTAATTGCCTCTGATCGCAGTGCTGGGTCACAGGCAGGTGCCGGCAGCGTGTGTCTTCTGCCTGCATTTATATATGAAACGGTACTAGGCATTGCTGGCCAGTGCTCCCGTCCCCCCTCCGTCCCCTTCATTAAAACATTGGTGGCCAGTGTGGCTCCCCTGTCCCCAGTATTAAATACATTATTGGTGGCCAGTGCGCCCTCCCCATCCCCCCCTTCCTCCCTCCCTCCCCCAGTAATAAAAGCATTGGTGGCAGTGGCAGTGATCGGAGACCCAGCAGTGTAATGCTGGGGCTCCGATCGGTTACCATGGTAACCAGGACGCTACTGAAGTCCTGGCTGCCTTACCCTAGGTACACACCTAAGCGTTTTACAGCGCGTTCAAACGCGCTGTAAAACGCACAACATGTGAAAAGCCATGCTTCCCTATGGGCATGGTTCACATTTGGGCGTTTTACAGCGCGTTTGAACGCGCTGTAAAACGCCCCACGCCCAAACAAGTACATGAGCTTCTTTGGGGCGTTTTAACGCGCCTATGGACAATGATGCCATAGGGGAGAATCACTGAATCACGCGTATGACGCGCGTTTCTTAGTTACAAAAACACGCATCCAAAAACGCGCGTAAAACGCGCATCATATGCGCGATTCAGAAACGCCTAGGTGTGTTCCCAGCCTTAGTCAGTTCCCTGCTGCCGTGTGCACTGTGCACAGGGCAGCAGGGAGAGGGTGAGATCCTATTCACCCTGATAGAGCTGTATTTGGGTGAATAGGATGAAAATGATTCCAGGTTCTAGCCCCTAAGGGGGAAATAGTTAATAAATAAACTGTAAAAGAAAAAAAAAAGTTTCCCAATTTTACATATAAAATATAAACAATAAATAAAATATTACATATCGCCGCGTCTCAAAAGTCCAAACTATTAAAAAATCCACTTTTATGCGGTGAACGCCGTAAAAGAAAAAATGCACGATTCGCCATTTTCTTTTAGTCGCCGTAAAAAAGTAGGATAGGACTGTTGTATTATGAGCCGGCCGTTCCATAAAATGTGGAATGCACGCAGATTTTTTTGGCGTTTTTTTTTTTTTCGCGTGGTATCGAATGGTATCGAGTATCGCAATACTTTTTTATGGTATCGATACCGAATCAAAATTTTGGTACTGAAACAACTCTAACGGGACTGCAAAGTCACTAGAGCCCAGGGACAACTTCAACCACTGCATTCCCAATAGTTATGTCACAAAACCCCAGATTTACAGCAGAGTGGAGAGTTCAGTAAAGTGTAGGTTGGAGAGTGGACACATCTCCCAGATGTCTACATCCGTCCTCTGTCTTATTGTCATTTCCTGCCTCTTCTATTACAAGACACGGTGATCATGGCTTTGTCAGGAGGTGACGTCCATGTCCTGTTTTTCAACGAAGGAGGACAATTCGGACCCTTCTTTGAATTGTCTTGTTTAGGGAGAGTTGTGTCCTGGCTTCTATTTAAATGCATTGTCCATCATTTCTGCGATCAGGAGACTTCTCAAATTGCCCCAAACTCACTGAGAAAATGTGAAAAAGAGATTTTCATATAAAGAAAGATCACAGCAAAAATGTCATGATAAAAGCTACATTCACACGTCAGGCATAGTGAATAACAGCCATAAAAAAATATTTGCCCATTTTCCCCTCCAGACAGACCCCATTGAAATCAGTGGGAACATTTTTAATGGTCTTTTAGACAGGAATACACCCTAAGGGTCCATTCACACGTCCGTGTGTGTTTTGCGGATCCGCAAAACACGGACATCAGCGATGTGCGTTCTGCAATTTGCGGACCGCACATCGCCGGCACTCTCATAGAAAATGCCTTTTCTTGTCCGCAATTGCGGACAAGAATAGGACATGTTCTATTTTTTTCGGGAACGCAATTGCGGACCCGGAAGTGCGGATCCGCAATTGCGGACCCGACCGGGACATAGTCTGTCCCCATTGAAATTAATGGGTCCGCAATTCCGTTCCGCAAATGCAGAACAGAATTGCGGACGTGTGAATGGACCCTAATAGCCATTAAAAATGGCAAAACGTGTTTGCGACTTTTTAAAAAAATTGTTGCAAATGCCTTTTTTACAAGTACCTTGCCACATTTCCAAAAGGGGCACGGCAAGCATGAGAAGGGGGCACACTTACATGCACAGGGACACTCGCTCTTCACTGAATTTAGCAGGACCCGACGTTCCAAATTCACTGTTCCAAGCAATGGCAGGTAACTTATCCATCCACGTATAGTTCTACAGTTTTGACTGGAGAGGCTGCATTCTCAGTGATGTCACCGCTGTTCTGTAGTGAATGGATAGGCAGCCTTCTCAGTGATGTCACCGCTGTTCCCTGGTGAATGGTTAGGCTGCATTCTCAGTGATGTCACCGCTGCTCTGTAGTAAATGGTTAGGCTGCATTCTCAGTGATGTCACAGCTGTTCTGTAGTAAATGGTTAGGCTGCATTCTCACTGATGTCACAGCTGTTCCCCGGTGATTGGTTAGGCTGCATACTCAGTGATGTCATCGATGTTCTGTAATGAAGGGTTAGGCAGCATTCTCAGTGATGTCACAGCTGATCTATTGTGAATGGATGGGCTGCATTCTCAGTGATGTCACAGGCACTGTCTAGTGAATGGATAGGTAGCATTCTCAGTGATGTGACTGCTGATCTATAGTGAATGTATAAGCTACATTGTTAGTGATGTCACCACTGCTTTCTAGTGAATGAATAGGCTGCATTCATAGTAATGTCAACGCTGCTTTCTAGTGAATGGATAGGCTGCATTCATAGTGATGTCACCGCTGCTTTCTAGTGAATGGATAGGCTGCATTCATAGTGATGTCACCGCTGCTTTCTAGTGAATGGATAGGCTGCATTCATAGTAATGTCATCCCTGCTCTCTAGTGAATGGATAGGCTACATTAATAGTGATGTCATTACTGCTCTCTAGTGAATGGATAGGCTGCTTTCTCAGTGATATCACCACTACTTTCTAGGGAATGGAGATGCTGCATTCATAGTGATGTCACCGCTGCTCTCTAGTGAATGGATAGGGTGCATTCATAGTGATATCATATCACCACTGCTTTCTAGTGAATAGATAGACTGCATTCATAGTGATGTCACCGCTGCTCTCTAGTGAATGGATAGGCTGCATTCTCAGTGATATCACCACTGCTGTCTAGGGTATGTAGATGCTGCTTTCTCAGTGATGTCACTGGTGCTCTCTAGTGAATCAATAGAATTCATTAAAAGTGATTTAACTGCTGCTCTGTAGTGAATGGACAGGCTGCATTATTAGTGATGTCATTGCTGCTCTCTAATGAATGTGCAGTTGTATACTGCAAAGGGGTGCAGATCTGTGCTTTCTTGTAACATACGCATCTTATATATTTGTGCTAATCAAGGTGTTAATCAGCCATATTTACATCCACCACTAGATGGGACTGTTGTCATCCTCTCTTTATAGAGAGGAAGGGTTAGAACAGAAAAATCCAGTGTCAAGTTTCAGTGTGTATAAGCAGAGAGGATAGACCATGGTGTACCCCAAGAAAAAAGGAAGAAAGGTATGCCCTTCTCATCACTGGATGGCCAAAGGGAGAATGAGTACCAACTACACCACCACATCACTTCTCTCCTCTCTCCTCCACTAGGCTCACTGCAAATGGATAGGCTGCATTCTCAGTGATGTCATAGCCCCTCTCTAGTGAATGGATAGACTGCATACTTAGTGATGTTACCACTGCTCTCTAGTGAATAAATAGACTGCATTCTCAGTGATGTCACTGCTGCTCTCTAGTTGGAGCCTGCCCCTGAGGAGCTAGTGCAGAAGATGGGAGTGGTAGTGGACTTGATGAGGTGCAGTGTCACAATAAACTCCCTCAGGCTGCTGCTCCCTGGGGATTGGTGCAGTGGAAATGTAGTTTAAAGAATGAGGCAAGAAGTCAACGTATAACAGTCTTTTTTTTACTAAGTGCAGAATATAACTGGCAATACATCCTATGACAGCAAATTCAAAGTGCAGTTTCTGGCACCAGTTAAGGAGGTATGGAGGCAGGTTGGAAGGCTGAAAATGGGCACCTGTTGGTATAGGCGTCCACTTTAAAGTTCAGACACAAACATCTGGCCTAGTGGTGGTTTGGGTGATTGGTGTCTGAGCCGTTGTCCTTCACCTTGCAGCAGTGTCTGTAACTCAGTATTTCGCTGTTCACTCTGCTCTCAAGTCCTTTCCTGAGCTGTATGGTGCAGGAGCTCTGCAGTGTGCTTCCTCTCCTCACTCTCTCTAGACAGGAACTCCCCCTCTTGGCAGGAAGCAGGACCAGCCCATTCCTACCAAGAGGGGAGGAACAGAATGTTTAGCCCTGTTCCTACCAACCTTTTGCCATCCATACCTCCTCTGTTGGAATACATTAAAATACAGTAAAATACTTAACATACATAACTATATACAACATTTGCAGATACCCTCAGATCTGGGGTACTGCATAGTGAATGAATAGGCTGCAATCTCAGTGATGTCACCACGCTGTCTAGTGAATAGATAGGGTGTATTCTTAGTGATATCAACGCTACTTTATAATGAATGGATAGGTTGCAATTTCATTGATCTCACCTCCGCTCTTTAGTGAATGGATTGACTGCATTCTCATCAAGGCAGCCTTCTCTGCTGTCTCGCTCATAAACTTTTTATTTCTGCTTTATGATGACTGTACTTGTAGACATGCAGCTGTCACATCCTACTGGGAATGGTTGTGTACAAGGGCCCTATATATGGCGCGTCCCAGGTGTAGGAATGGCGAGTGGTATAGTGCGGCCTATCTGTGTCTTTATGTGTGTCACTGTGCTCCTACCTGGATACCACTGGACTCCAGGCTTTGGCTCCGAAGCAATAAATAGGGTAAATAATTAAGGGATTTGAAATAAAGATTGAGTCCAGACCTTGTATGTACACCTAGTTGAACAGCAGCTTTACTTGAGTAAACGTTTCTCCCAGCAGGCTTTTGCATGAAACTACCAGGCAAACTCCACTCTGCTATATCTGTTTCTCTCTGAATCTGTTGTACTGACAGGCTGGCTGTATAACTCAGCTTCTTCTTGATGCTGCACTTTACTTTGTAGTCTGACTATAGATGATGCCAGGGAATTTTCCTCCTGGCTCCGGAGGCTTTAAGCTTTGGCGTCCATGGCCAGCAGAGCTTAAGGTGCTCTGGCTGGCATGGGTTTGTCCAGCAGAGACGCGCCCCTGCACACCTGTCCCCTAACAGGTGGTAAGCTACACTAAGAGGGGGGGGGGGATAGAATGGAATGGAAGGTTCCATTCTATCTAACTGTAGCTCGCTCATATTTGCTGCCACCTGCTGGTGAACCAGGCACATTACATATGAAATAACATTAGAAATGCAGTGTGGAGGAACTGGAATAAATGCATAAAATGACATGAGGTTAGACCATTAAAGATAGTAGCAGGGTGTAGTAGTGGCAACAACACTCGGGGATGTTTCACATCGTCTTCTGTGTACTCAGTCATCAGTCATGGTGCATGTTCTGGACTTGTTCACCCTGTGTTTTGTCTTTGTGCTAGCTTTTATTTAGACTTAGGTCTTATGCACACGACTGTATGTGTTTTGCGGTCCGCAAATTGTGGATCCGCAAAAAAAAATGGATGACGTCCATATGGCATCTGTTTTTTTTTTTTTTGCAGATCCGTTATTTTTGCGGATCCATTGTAATAATGCCTATCCTTGTCCGCAAGCTAGAAAAAAATAGGACATGCTCTATTTTTTCGGCGGGGCAACGAAGCGGAAATAGTGTGCCGTCGTCATTTTTTGCGGATCCATTGAAATGAATGGGTCTGCATCCTATCAGCAAAAAAAATGGTACGGACAAGGAAACAAAATACTGTCGTGTGCATGAGCCCTTAGAGAGAGCTTTGATGAGCATGCCGTAGTCATGATCACCCCAGGGCGACTCATAGCTAATTGTTCCAAAGTATAAACATCTAGCGGTCCGGGGCAAGAGCCAACTCACTGGACTTCAGTGTGATAACAGATGTTTGCATAGTGTTTTCTCAGTTGTTGTGAAGGGATGTAGCCAAGATAGAGAGTGGGGGTTGTTGCTATATCCCTCTTCATTGGCCAGGCTATACCGGGTTAAATCTGAATCTGTGCCCCAGGTAAGTGAAAAGCTAGCTACTCTACGTCTCCCGTAAACTACAGTTGGGACAGGGTGCAACTTTGTAATATATCTCAATAGTGTGCCATTTATAGAGCTTGTGGGGGCAGCAGTGGATGTATCATTTCTAGTACAGACGTAACTTCATCTACATACCTGCCAACTTTTTGGATGGTCAAAGAGGGACACTTAGGCTAGAGATACTTGGCAACACTGGTCGCGGCCAGGATTGCCGAGTAGCGGTCATCCTATAGAAATGTTTGGGATCGCTGTGACAGTTACAAGAAATCCAGGTTACTGAGTAGTCCTAGCCTTATGGTTTATTGTGTGAAAGTCTATTTTTCCTGTATATTTATACACTTTAATAGTTTTCTTAGCGCACTACATAGTAACATAGTATATAAGGCTGAAAAAAGACATCTGTCCATCCAGTTCGGCCTGTTATCCTGCAAGTTGATCCAGAGGAAGGCAAAAAAAAAGCTGTGAGGTAGAAGGCAATTTTCCTCACTTTAGGGGAAAAAACTCCTTCCCGACTCCAAGCAGGCAATCAGAATAGCGCCCTGGATCAACGACCCATCTCTAGTAGCTTTAGCCTGTAATATTATTACATTCCGGAAATACATCCAGGCCCCTCTTAAATTCCTTTATTGTACTCACCATCACCACCTCCTCAGGCAGAGAGTTCCATAGTCTCACTGCTCTTACTGTGAAGAATCCTCTTCTATGTTTCTGTACAAACCTTCTTTCCTCCAGACGCAGAGGATGTCCCCTCGTCACAGTCACAGTCCTGGGGATAAATAGATGATGGGACAGATCTCTGTACTGACCCCTGATATATTTATACATAGTTATTAGATCTCCCCTCAGTCGTCTTTTTTCTAAAGTGAATAACCCTAATTTTGATAACCTTTCAGGGTACTGTAGATCCCTCATTCCAGTTATTACTTTAGGTGCCCTCCTCTGAACCCTCTCCAGCTCTGCTATGTCCGCCTTGTTCACAGGAGCCCAGAACTGTACACAGTACTCCGTGTGGTCTGACTAGCGATTTGTAAAGTGGGATAAAAATTATTTGAATACAGAAATTTCTAAAATCCTAATTGCATCAAATAATGAAATAATATACAAGGTGGGGGTCAAATATACAGATAGAAACCAAACACTTTCTTGATCAATATTGGAAATGCAATATAATGCAAATCTATAACCTCAGATCAAAAAGAGGGACATTTACCCTGGGAACACACCTGGGCGTTTTTCAGCGCGTTCGTACGCGCTGTAAAATGCCCTACATGTGAAAAGCCATGCTTCCCTATGGGCATGGTTCACATTTGGGCGTTTTACAGCGCGTTTGAACGTGCTGTAAAACGCCCAACGCCCAAACAAGTGCATGAGCTTCTTTGGGGCGTTATAACGCGCCCATGGACAATGTTGCCATAGGGGAGAATCACTGAATCGCGCGTATGACGCGCATTTCTTAGTTACAAATACGCGCATCCAAAAACGCGCGTAAAACGTAATTCAGAAACGCCTAGGTGTGTCCCCAGCCTTAATGAAAAAAGAGGGACAGAGAGACTTGAGTCCAAAATAGGGACTGCCCCTCCAAAAGAGGGACACTTGGGAGGTCTGCATCTTCCATTTATAATACTGGTGGCTTCTCATGTGGCAGGTCGTCCATTAGGCCTCCTTAGGCACCAGGGCCCAGGTGCAGTTGCTGCCCTTGTACTGTCTGTACCCTCTTCATGGGAGAGGCATTCAGGATATGCTCTCCTATATAACATATTAATAATTCTTGAATAGAGGGATTGCATATTTTGGGTGGATCACAGGATCTATAATTACATTATTCTTCTCATGCATTGAGCTATAGGAGAGTAAGACAATAACTGCAGCATTGTAGCAATGAGAGGGGCTAATGCTGCAGACAATGGGGTCCCTCAGAGCCCAGTTAGCCAGTAACTTTTCATTGTCCTCTGCTTTGTGATGGGAGGGACCTTTGTCACTTTGTCCAGCTTCCCTGTGAGGAAATAGGAAACAGAAGTCCCAGAACTGGAAGCAGAGGAGGGTCCTTATCATCAGGCTGAGCCCAGGGATGTAACCAGGCTGGAAGGCAGGGCGGACATTTAGAAGCCTGGGACAGTTTTCTGTGGAGACTAGATCTCCTGGATCTAGTATGGAGGCTTCCGTGACCTGTGGTTTATTCCTGGTTATAATGGTGTGTGGTGCAGACAACGTGCTACTGCAAGGTGAGTACTCTGATGCTGGGAGTCCAGGGCCTCGTCTAATAGAGATTCTATTCACAGTTACTGTATCATACTGCTGGGGATGTAGAGAATCTTGTCTACCCTTCCTTTATAGAGATAGAAGAACTGTACTTGTTTCATACTTTGTGCAGAAAATCTCACACTATGTTGTGAGAGCGATATCTGAGCTATACATCTTGACAGAACAGAGGCGATGTACTGTAAAGACTTCCTGCTGCTGTATAGCTGATCCTGGGTTCTATACCGCTAGCAGCATAGAGATTCTGTGTATATAATAAAGGGTAATTGGGAGCCAGGAACATTAAAGGGGTATTCTAGTTCATTTAAGGCTTCGTTCACATCACCGTTCAGCCTTTTCACTTCTCAGAGCAGGAGAATGGAAAGGACGGATTCGGCACATAACGGTGATGTGAACGAAGCCTAAGGACCCCATAGACCAGACATGCTCAAACTGCGGCCCTCCAGCTGTTGTAAAACTACAACTCCCACAATGCCCTGCTGTAGGCTGATACCTGTAGGCTGTTCGGGCATGCTGGGAGTTGCAGTTTTGCAACAGCTGGAGGGCCGCAGTTTGAGGATGCCTGCCATAGACTATAATGGGGTCCGTTAGGTTTCCCCTTAGAAGAAGATTTTTGAAGCAGTGACAAAAGCCCTGCATGCACAGCTTTTGTCCCTGCTAAAAAATCATCTTCTGAGCGGACACCCTAACGGACCCTATTATAAGGCTGAACGGTGATGTGAACTATTCGATTATGAAAACAGGGACCCCCATACCTCCTTCAGCCCCCTGAAATGAACGTAGTGCTCGGTCCAGAATGTGTGTGTGCGCTCGACTATCAGGAGATAGCTGAGTGCTGTACTCGGCTATCTCCACAACTTCTATAGAAATGAATGGAGCGGCCACGCGCATGTGCGACCAGCTGCTCAGTTCATTTTAGGGGCTGCACTGGGTATGGGGCTCCCATTCTAGTGATCGGTGGGGGACCCAGCGGTGGGACCCCCACCGATCTAATAGGTATCACCTATCCTGCGGATAGGGGATAACATAATCAAACCTGAATACACCTTTAGAGCCAGGTTCGCATGGCAAAAATCAGAGGCAGATCGGTAGAAGACTCATCAGCTGAAAACAGGTACGGTAGTTTTTGGTGGAGGAAGTGGTGCCAAATACATTCCAGATGAGCCTCCCACTCATTGCTGTATTTTACCCCATTCCAATTGATACCTATGGAAAACCACCAACTAATCTTCTTGAAAGAAATATCATGCCACTTCAAGTGTTTTTCAAATCAGCTGTTGAAAAATACTCTGCCATGTGCACGTGGTTGAGTTTTTTCATTGAAGGCAATGGGAAGCTGTTGATGGATTATGCAGTGGGAAAAGTCTTTTTATTGCTTCTGAATCAGAGACAGATTTGTGAACATAGCCTAAAGGGATAATATATAAAGAAACTGAAATTCTGCAACATTTTTAATAAAGATTGTATTTCAAATACCAAGATCTATGCTTGCTGGGAGTGAATGGCAATTTGTTTACATTTAAAGTTTAGAATGAGCACATATAGATCTAGTCCCAGTCACACAGCTGCCCTAAGCATTAAGGACAGGAGGTAGGTTTCTATGCTTTTTGTCTCTTGGATTGTCAACCTTGTTTCAAGCTGTAGTTGTGTGAATTTAGGACTAGATTGGCTTGGATTTTCAGCTTCTGAATGTCAAGAGAAATTCCATTCACTGACAGCACATACATATCTATGTTATGTGTGTCAGGGGTGTAACTAGAAAAAACTGGGCGTCATAGCTAATTGTTTAACCCCCATCCCACGGCTGGTCAAGACTGCCCAGGATCCCATATAATCCCCCACCCACTCAGTCACATAAAAGATATGAAAATTAAATGCTTACTAGTGCTGTACAGGGGTAGAAGTCATGAATTTACTTTACAGTATGCCCTGCGGACCCTGTACAGTAGTTATGCCCCCTTAGTGTCCCTTTCACAGTATTTATGCCCCAATAGTCATTACACAGAGACCCCTTAGTGCCTCCCACACAGTAGTTTTTCCCCCCTTTGTGCCCCTCTGACAGTAGTGCTGCACCCTTAGTACCCCCACACAGTAGTGCTGCCCCTTAGTTCCCTCACACAGTAGTCTAGCCCTCTTAGTACCCCCGCTTACAGGGATGAAGCACCTTTAGTGTTTATAAAATAAAAAAGTAATACTCACCTACCCCAGTTCCCTGATGAATGGAGCACATTCTGCAGGGATGTCAGTCATCATTGTGCCTGCTGAGCTGAGCAGTAGAGACCACAGACCACAGCCAGGCTCGGGGAGTATCCTTGGCCCATGCACTGTCCTAATCATCCCAGCAGGCAATGTCAATGCATCACGCCTACTGCTGGGGAGAGCACAGGCTAGAAAATGAGGCCCGGGCCTTAATGGATTCTGGGCTTGAGTCCGGAAATTGTGTCTGTCATCCATTATGGCCCTTGCCTCGCTTGGTAGCACACACACAGTCATCATTACTGTGTGGTGTGTACTGGCAGCTTTCATATAATGATGAGAGTGATAGGCTAAGTCTAAATGCTGTACAGCTGGGAGTGTAGAGAATCTGTCATCTCTTACACCACTGGGGATGGAACATTTTGACTATCACAGACTGTTACACTATATCAGTTGAACTACATGGATTTCTAGTTTTCTCTGTTTCTCTCTAGGCCCAGTACTGCTGGGTGTGTAGAGATTCCTGTAATGTGTAATACATTGCTGTAGAAATGACTCTTACACATTATATAGCATGCCTCTAGATTTTATGGAAACTGTTGCATGTCTCAAAACCACCATGAATTCCTGCTTTAGATTAATAGTCTCCAACCTGTGGCCCTTCAGCTGGTGCAAAAGTACAACTGTCAGCATGCCATGACGGCTATCATCTGTCAGGGAGTGCTGGGAGTTGTAGTTTCACGACAGCTGGAGGGCCACAGGTTGAGGATCATGGGCATCGCTGGCATGAATCATGTATGTAGAATGTTCTATTCAGCATCACAATGTTTATTTCCTGCCATTGTCCTGGTCCAGTAAACACAGCAGCTGCTGGGGTCTAAAAATATAGGAAATCTGCGCAGCCGCCGCCTGTCATCACTGTCCCTTATTGTCCCTTTACTCTCTGAAAGTTCTTCCTGTTGGGCATTCCCGACATTTTTTTGCTCATTTGTCACTGATATTTTCAACCATGATATTAAGCAAATCCCATATGTATGGTCTGATTATATATATTATATATATATATATATACACACACACACAGTAGTGCGCCAAATTTTAGGCAGGTGTGGAAAAATGCTGCAAAGCAAGAATGCTTTCAAAAACAGAAGTGTTAATAGTTTATTTTTAACAATTCACAAAATGCTAAGTGAATGAACAAAAGAGAAAATCTAAATCCAATCGATATTTGGTGTGACCATCCTTTGTCTTTAAAACAGCATGAATTCTTCTAGGTATACAAACACATAGTTTTTGAAGGCACTCAGCAGGGAGGTTGTTACCAACATCTTGGAGAACTGACCACAGATCTTCTGTGGATGTAGGCTTGCTCAGATCCTTTTGTCTCTTCATCTGATCCCAGGCAGACTCGACGTTGAGACCAGGACTCCTTGTCCTCCTTTGCACTGAAAAAACTTCTTAAAGACATTGGCTATAAGTGAAAGCTTACTATTAGGGCGGTACTGAGAGCACATGGTCTGTTGCGGCTCACAGTTATCGCAGTGCTATTCCAACAATACACACTTATGGGATATGCCTAAATTGTACCCTGAATGTGAAATAGATAAGAATCTCTACATTTGTGCCCTTCAAAACCCAGCTGCAGAGGGGTGAAAAGGTGGAGTGAGTCGGCCACTAGTGATGAGCGGCAGGGGCAATATTCGAATTCGCAAATATTTTGTAGAATATTCGTCATAGATTCGCAAATTTGAGAATTTGCAATTATTTTCTTGATTGCGAAAATCAGCGATGTAATATTTGTGTAATGAGTGCGCAATACAGGCGTGGGTCACTTTTGGCTTTATCGGTAGATAGAATGCTTCAATATATTCACAATTGCGCTAATCAACACTAATGATGCAAATATTTTGGCACAATACGTGAAACTTCACATTTTACTGACTACATATTAGTGATTGGTGCACTAAGTATTGTTGTGACATCACAGCACTATTTATCTAGCATGTATGTATGTATGGACAGCAGAACTTGTATGTATGGACAGCAGAACTTGTATGTATGGACAGCATGTATGTATGTATGGACATCACACTACCCAATACCCTGCACTGCAACAGCTACACTATATCAGGATATAACCTACACTGACTATGTCCCACTAACTATCTGTATTATATATATAAGATAACTAACTAACTAACTAACTATCTAATGTAATCAGTGGAAAGCACAGAACACAGCATTTACTCTGTTCTCTCTCTCAGAACTTTAAAAAACTGTAGAAAATGGCTGCTGCGGGTTCTTATTTAGTAAGGGGTAGGCAACTTTCCTATTGGTTGCTAGGGATGTTGCTAAGCTCAGACAAAGACATTGCAGCCTTCTCATTCACCCACGAGCAAGAAGCAGGAGGGATCATGGGTTCAGATGAAAACAAATCTAGAATATTCGAAAATACGAATATATATCACTATATTCTAAATATTCGCGAATTCTCGAAGTGCCGATATTCGCGATTAATATTAGAGATTCGGATATTCGCACCCAACACTATCGGCCACCCACAATTTGTTAACATAACCCAAGTGCTTCATGGCTGTAATGGCTTGTAAGGGGCCCATGACTTTTAATTTCCAGAGGCCCAGACCACTTCTCATTGGCTTCTCATACATACACAGCACAATTTTCTTCAAGGGTACAGCCCGATGGTGCAGCTGGCCGCTTGTGGACAAGCCATGCCCACCTGCGGCAGACAATACCCACACAATTTTACTGCAAAATTGTGCAGCCATTGGTGGGTGTGGTTTGGCCCTTAATCTGTGATCAGAACACAAGTGATGGATTATGAGACATTTTGGATTATCAGATGCTATGACTGAAATACAATGTGGACCTGCACAATCGAATAATGACCCATGTTACAGTTGTGAAATATACTGATTGTCACGCGGCTTTTCTGGATTCTGATATAACAAAGAAATTGATTTAATTTACCAGGTATATAATGATTGGCCGTTATACAGTTAAAACAAAATGATAAATGAATATTAATACTTTATTCTTTTGTTTAGGCTCCAAATCCCGCACAGATGACTTCATGCCGCATATCATAGAGCATCCCTCTGACCTGGTTGTACGAAGAGACCAGCCTGGCATCATGAACTGCCGTGCTGAGGGGAATCCAGAACCCACCATAGAATGGTACCGCAATGGAGAATCCGTTAACTTCTCTAAAGGCCACAACTCCCTGATCCCTGGGGGTTCTCTGTTCTTCTTACATATCAAAGGAAGGTCAGATGAAGGGGTCTACACCTGTCTGGCAAGAAACCACCTGGGGGTGGCCATCAGTAGGAACGCATCCCTCACCATCGCCGGTAAGAACCCGTGCAATAATCTCACATCAATGTAAATCTCAGGGCCAGACTGGGAACTTGAAGTTCCTTGTTCCTATGAAAAAAAATCTGTAACAGACCCCCACCTACAATTTATAGTACTGGTGTCTTTTTATGTGTCAGATGGGCTCTTGGCCCCCTTCAAGCACCTTGAAACCGGATGTGTCCTCTGCACCCTACAGCTACACCCCTGTCTATAAATATGACACTATGAAAGATCATAGGCCCAGATTTGCTAGTCTTGTGCAAATTTAGGGGGTATTGTGACTATTTGCTTGGTACTTTCTTGGGTTCTGTTTGTTTATTTTGTCACAGATTTACAAAGTGTCACACGTCATTTGTTACATTTGTAGCACAAATTACCATTGAATTTTTCAGTTTAAAGGGAGTCTTTCACCCCAAAAAAACATTTTTCAACACTCACATCTTTCTCTGCAAAATTGCCCCCAGATTAAAAAGCTTCTTACCCTATTGCTGTACCTCCTACCGATCTTCATAAAATCACTTTAATTGCAGATGTCAATGACAGTTGAAGGTGCCCAGTGGTGGCGTCATAACGGCCAGTGCCCAGACCGCACGCTCATCTTCATAACTTCAACTGTGATTGACATCTGCAATTAAAGTGATTTTCTGAAGATCTGTAGGAGGTACAGCAATAGGGTAAGAAGCTTTGTGGGGGCAATTTTGCAGAGAAAGATGTGAGTGTTGAAAAATGGGTTTTTGAGGTGAAAGGCTCCCTTTAATTGCAGATGTCAATCACAGTTGAAGTTATGAAGATGAGCGTGCGGCCTGGGCACTGGCCGTTATGACGCCGCCACTGGGCACCTTCAACTGTCATTGACATCTGCAATTAAAGTGATTTTATGAAGATCGGTAGGAGGTACAGCAATAAGGTAAGAAGCTTTTTAATCTGGGGGCAATTTTGCAGAGAAAGATGTGAGTGTTGAAAAATGTTTTTTTGGGGTGAAAGACTCCCTTTAAAGTCTCACCTCATCAATTATATAGGTTTCCTACAGTCTGTACACCACCAGGGGACCTGAGTACACTTGTGACTTGAGACAAAACTTTTCTCTGATCCTTAGTAAATAAAAACACCCCTAAAAATGGTGCCGTTGTATCATAAATATGGGGTAATTGCCTACTCCACAAAGAAAACATGCAAAATCATTCAGGCACAGTGCACCTGATACATTACCATCTTAGACCATCTAAGGGGTCTCAGGCTGGATGATGAATGTGGTGCAGGTTTAGACTCTTTTCTCTAACTCTATACCAACCGTTGGTTGACTTAGTTTAAGATAGAATTATATGCCAGAATAGTAGCACAACCCCTTCCCCAGGAAGCACTATCTCCTTCCTACTAAGCCCCAACCGACTTCGAGCAAGCTAGAAAACAGTTTAGAAACCTTATTTGCGGTAAAGTGTACCAAAACTACACCACTTTTTAGCCAGATGTTTAGGCGCAGACAAACTTTTAAACCTAAGCCATAATATTTGCAAAGCTTAGGCATTATGGTATGACCACATGGTGTGGTTATGTCATGGTTAAGTACTGTGGGGCCACATAGCTTGCTCTTTATTAACTAATGAATACTGCATTGTTTAGTCGGTCTTCATTGTTAATGGTCACATGGTATTGAAGGTGCCATGTGGCCATTAACAATGCAGACCGATTAAACAGTGAGGTTTCATTAGTTTAACAAGAACCAACTGCGGCTTGTATGGTTGTAAGATACTTGAGTGGAACATGGCGACACAACCGCACCCTGTGGTCATACCCTTAAAGAGTACCTAAACTTTTGAATACATTTTTGTTAAATTATCCAATGTCATAATAAGGCCTCTTGCAGACGAGCTTGTCCAGATTATGTCCGGACGCGTTGCGGATGCGTTCAGTGATTTTGCAAACAAAGTTATTCAGTTTTGTTTGCGATCGTGTTCAGTTTAGTTTTTATCACGCGGGTGCAATGCGATTTACTGCATTTTGCACTCGCATGATAAAAAACGGAATATGTACAAACATCATCTCTTAGCACCCATCCGTGAAAGATCTGCACCTTTCTGTGTTTAGAGCCGCACCTGGTTCTGGCTCAAAATCACTGATGGAAATCACTGACCAAACACTGACGTGTGAATGCAGCATTAACCTGATCAGCACCAGCCTGGCCACCGCATCTCCTGGTGCGGTCATGTGAGGCACATAGCTGCAATGCACCCTCTGCCTCTCAGGCAATCCTGTGCATCCGCTGATACTGAGAACAATGACTAACGAGCCGAATAATTAGCAGTGTCATTAATTTCTGTCAAGCATGCAGGCAGCGTCTTTCATTAACATTCGGATTGCTGTTAAGTTTTTGTTTTTGCTTGTTGGCTCCCACGGGATTTCTATAGAACCAGCCCCTGGGGTCAGCTTTAATAAATATTCAGTGGCCGACTTCATTATTACATGTAACGTGGCGACAGAGAGGGTCAGAACAGAGCCGCACGAGCAGGATACTGCTACTTATATAGAGAGGGGATTCCGGAAAAGTAGTGATTAAAAGGCGTGTCTGGTTTTACATAAATAAAGCTTCATCACAGTACAATGACAAATCTGGGAATTTGTAATATACCTAGTGCAGGTTCACTAATCCATATGCCACTTCACCTTACTCAAGAAAGGGCTTGTCTTAGCGAAAAGAGGATAGGTCTTCAGTATAAAAGTCTCGGAAAACCCCTTTAATAGCCAAAGGGTTCCAGCGATATGTGCTGCTGATGTGGGATCAGAACTAGATTTGCACTAGTGTTCAGCCACCTGATGTAAACAAGAATACTGCCATTCACTGACAGCAAGCTGAGAGTTTGAAAACAGGGAAGAATTGGAACACACTGGAAAAAAAATTGACGCAACAATAGACAAAAAGATTTCTCCATCATATGTACAAGAAAGAGTGGGGTTGAGTGGAGAGTGAGGGGAGGAAGCAGGAAGTGTGATAATCCTCAGCATTGTCTGACATCCTGCGTTCTCTAATCCATCAGTCACTTCAGGTCATGCATTGTATCCTAGATGTATGGAGACCACTGGCCGGATAGGGCATTTACTATATATATATATATATATATATATATATATATATATACCGGTATATAATTTTTTTTAACATTTTTTGCATTTGGATATCCTAGAGCAGTGATGGCAAATCTTTTAGAGACTGAGTGCCCGAAACTGCAACCCAAAACCCACTTATTTATCACAAAGTGCCAACACAGCAATTTAACCTGAATACTACAGTCCAATATAGTATATCTTCCATGTACTTTATAATTTAGCTTAAATAGCCTGCCTATATTCAATGCGCTGCCTGTGCTGTTCATGGTGCGACCTGCGCTGATGAATGGCAGGTATAGTCTAAGGTTTATTAGTACACCATAGACTTTTTCCAGGGTGTGAGTGCCTACAGAAAGGGCTCTAAGTGCCATCTCTGGCACCTGTGTCATAGGTTCGCCATCACTGTCCTAGAGCTACCTTGTTTCTTTATATATATCTAATATATAAAGCTGAGTGTATGTATGTGTGTGTGTGTGTATGTGTGTGTGTGTGTATGTATGGCCGCTAAAGGAATCCGCACCGTTGCATTTACAATCACAAAAATTGGCACACAGGTACATCAGGTGTCCGGGAAGGTTTTAGACCGGGTCTCAGCTCTCTAGCACGTACCGTTCCTGAGGTATTCCCAAAAAATGCATTAGCCAATAGAAGCCTGGTCACATGACCCTTATCAGCCAATAGAAGCTCTCAGGCCCTTAGTCTCCACATAGATTTTTCTTCACTGCTGTAGGTCAGCTTTAAAGGGGCAAGGCGCTGAGGTTGACACTGTTAAAGGAGCAGAGTGCTGTTGAGGTCACAGTTAAGGGGCAGGTAGGGTGGCCATTCAGGCCACCCTCAAAAAATGGACTTAAAGCCCTGCCCGCAGGTCCCGCTAAGCCACACCCCCTCCCACTCCGCAGCCGACGGGGATTGAAAAAATGAAGGTAAAAATTACTTCTGTCAGCTGCAGGGTTAGGAGGGAGGGTGATTTTCTCCCTGCAGCTCACGCTTAGACAGCACAGTGCTGCTGTCTGAGAGTGAGCTGTTCAAAAGGACATCCCTGTGTCCGTCCAAGCCCTGCGGCGGACAGAGGACAGGGAGTCTGAAAGCCAGACTGTCCGGCCCAAAACCGGACCTCTGACCACCCTAGGGGCAGGCTGCTGTGGAGGTCACAATTAAGGGGACGGTCCTCTATGGAGGTCAGTGTTAAGGGGCCAATTGCTGTAGAGGCCACTGTTAAGGAGGGGGGGTTCTGTGGGGGTCACTAATAAAGTTGCGGCCACTATGAAGGTCACTGTTAAGGGGTGGAGTGCTGTAGAGGTCACTGTTAAGGGGGCAGGGTGTTATGGAGGTCACATTTTAAGAGAACGGAGCTCTGTGGATGTCACTTAAGGGGGAGGGTTATTGTGTAAATCACTGTTAAGGAGACGGGGTACTATGGAGGTCACTAATAAAGGGGCGGCTGCTGTGTAGGTCACAGTTAAAGGGGCGTGCACTGTGAAGGTCACTGTTAAGGGACGAGTATTAAAGGGGCAGCAGGGTGCTGTGAGGTCACTTAAGGGAGCGGGGAACTGTGGCAGCCACTGTTAAAGAGGCAGTCGCTGTGGAGGTCTCTGTTAAGGGGGCTGGGAATGGTGGAGGTCACAGTTAAGGGAACTGTAACCTATAGTCACTGTAGCACTGGGTGCTGTAGAGGTCGCTGTGAAGGGGGTGAGGTGCTGTGGTACTCACTGTTAAAGGGGCAGGCTGCTGTGAAGGTCAAAGTTAAGGGGGTGGGCTGCTGTGGAGGTCCCTTTTTAGGGGAGATGCGGCACTTTGGGGGGGGAGTCAGTGGTAAGGGGTGGTGGGTTGTGGAGGTCACTGTTAAGGGGGCAGGGTACTGTAGATGTCACTGTTATAGTGGATACTGTCAATATCTTTTTAACAACACACTGGAAGTGAGGTAGTGACAGGAAAAGTGAACGGAGATAGTTATATTTCTCCAAAGTTTTTCTCACATGTTTACTAAGCTCCAGGAAGTACAGTATCTCTTGCAGAGAAAGCTGGATGAGATATAAGGAATCCAGGAAAGCTGAGCAGTAGTTTGATAAGTCCTGTTTTTGGGACCTGATTATTTATAGAATGATGGGCAGGTTGATAGTGGGGCCAATCATTCCATTCCTGGCCAGTACGAGTTTTCTTTGTAACACAAGTCCAGCTCATTAACATTCCCCCCAACTTTTTGGACGATCAAGGAGGGACACTTATGGTTCATTGTGTCAAAGATCCATTTTTCCTCTATATCTATGTACTTCAATAGTTTTCTCTTATGAAATGGCGCAAAAATAATCTGAATATAGAAATTTCTAAAATCCCAACTGCATCAAATAATGAAATAATATACAAGACAGGCTCAAATATACAGAGAGGATGCCAGACAAACACTTTTGGGTCAATATTGTGAATGTAATAATGCAAATCTATAACTCAGATCCAAAAGAGGGACATTTAAGAAACAAAGAGGGACTTGGGTCAAAAAGAGGGACTGTCCCTCCAAAAGAGGGACACTTGGGAGGTGTGCATTACTAAGCTACTTAGGTGCAAGATGTGCACAAGAGGGAGAGAGCCATGTGAGGAACCAAGGTACCATTTGGAACCGAACCCAAGTTCGGGAAACGGTTTTTAACAGTAGAAATTAATTTTTGAAGTTATTACCCAAAGTCTTGCGAGACTTCGCAAAGTAATAACTTCGGCTCATCTGAGCCAGTATACATTCTAATACTGTGTGGAGCGAGTATTTGAACAAAGCTTTATGCGAATCGACTTTGGATATTTCATCCGAAGTCAATTCGCTCATCCCTAGTGGTTGTGTACCGCCCGGACATAAGGGTCATGTGGTACTCGACCGCAGCACGGCCGTGTCACAAACGGGACGCAACCTCTCGTGTAGTGAGGGAGACTTGTGTGTGTAGTTAGCGCTGAGCAGTGGTTGATTTGTGTTTTTGGGTCTGAATGTAAAGGCTATATCCTATATGGGAGATTTATCAGAACTGGTGTAAGGGAAAACTGGCTTAGGCCTCGTTCACATCTCCGTCTGTGCATCCAAAGGGATCCTCTACTTCACCGCCGGATCCCCGTTGATGGCAATGGGGATCCAGCAGTATTCTGGCCAATTTCCGACAAAAATGCCAGACTTAAAGAGGTTGTCTCACTCCAGTAAGTGGCATTTATCACGTAGAGGAAGTTAATACAAGCCACTTACTAAAATATTGTTATTATCCATATTGCTTCCTTTGCTGGCTGGATTCATTTTTCCAGTGCATTATACACCACTTGTTTCCATGGTTACAGACCACCCTGCAATCCATCAGTGGTGGTCGTGCTTGCACAATATGGGAAAAAGCACTAGCCTATGTGCGTTCCCATGGTCCCAGCCACCAGAGAGGCTGATGCTTTTTCCTATAGTGTGCAAGCACGACCCCCACTAATAGATTGCAGGGTGGTCTGTAACCATGGAAATGAGTGGAGTATAATGTGATGGAAAAATGAATCCAGACAGAAAAGGAGGCAATATGGATAATAACAATACATTAGAAAGTGGCTTCTATTAACTTCCTCTACATGATAAATGCCACTTACTGAAGTGAGACAACCCCTTTAAGCCTCATTCACATGTCAGTATTCGGTCAGTGATTTCCATCAGTGATTGTGAGCCAAAACCAGGACTGGAGCCTCCACAGACATAAGGTAAAAGGGAAAGATCTGCACCTGATCTGTTTTTGGAGCCGCACCTGGTTTTTGCTCAAAATCACTGATAAAAATCACTGACCGAACACTGATGTGTTAATAAGGAATTAGGCCAGAAGAAAACAGTTGCATGCAGTGATGTATGTCTGTACAAAACCCGCCATTTGCAGTTAATGGGCAACCAGAGGGGAAGTAGAGGATCTGGCAGGCTGCTCTGTTCTGGAACAGACTGCCGGATCCATAAACAGAGATGTAAATGAGGCCCTAGTTGCCCATAGCAACCAATCATCTTCCACCTTTCATTTTTGAGGCTGCATTTGGAAAATGAAAGGTAAAATCTGATTGGTTGCTATGGGCAACTAAGCCAGTTTGCATATACAGCAGTTTTGATAAATCTGCCCCTATACATTTATTTTGTGCAACAGAAATAAAGGACAGGCAAATCCCTGTTTGAGATGGACTTCTATTTCACCATCTCTCAAAGCATTTGATCCCATCGTGCCTACCACTATAGAGCTAATTGCCACTATGTACAGTGGTCCCTCAAGTTACAATAGTAATAGGTTCCAAGACGACTATTATTAGTTGAAACCATCATAACCAGAGCCCATAACTATAGAAAACTAGTCATTGGTTCCAAAGTCCCAAAATGTCATCCCAAAATAAGAGAAAATAAGAAGATTTAAAGAGGTCGTGCCAAGTTTTTAAAGGGATTGTGTTACTTCAGCAAATAGCATTTATTATGTAGAGAAAGGTAATACAAGGCACTTAGTATAGGAAAAAACACTAGCCTATGTGCAGTCCCATGGTCCTGGCCATCAGAGAGGCCGGTGCTTTTTCCTATAGTGTACAAGCACAACCACCACTGCTGGATTGCTGGGTGGTCATAACCATCTCCTATGCATTTATTTCAGGTCCTATATACTGTGCAGATTTATTTTTTGTAACTGTTATGTCAAAGTGTAATTTACCTGGTTCAGCAGAAGGTGGCAGCAAGCTACAGTTAAAGAGAATGGAACTCTTCTTTCCATTCTAACTCTCCCTCTAAGGAGGGGAGGGGGCTAGTTAATTAGTCAGTCTAGCTTATCCCCTGCTGGGGAAAGGAAGCAAGGCCTGGACACGTCACTGTTGGATGTGCCCACGCCAAGCCTGAGGTAAGCAAGCTAGAGCACCCTAAGCTCTGCTGGATGTGTAGGCCACAGGTTGGAGCCTCTGAAGCCAGGAAAAAAGTTCCCTGGACTAATCTAGAGTCAGACTACAGAGAGAAGTTGCAGCATACCACAAAAGCAAAGTTAGACAGAAAGCTTGTAAGCACAGCAGAGCCAGAGAGCAACCGATGTAGCAGAGTTGAATGTGTTCGCCTGCCAGAGTTAATGCTAAAGCCTGCTGGGAACCAAGACAAAGTCTGTAAATCATTAGGAGAAACGTTTATGCACAGTAAAGCTGCTTTTCAACTTCATTACAAAGTCTGGACTCAAGTTATTCTTCACCCCCTAATTCAACTACCCCCTCTTATTGCTTCGGGGCCAATGCCTGGGGTCCAGCGTATCCAGGTAGGAGCACTGTGACACGTGCACCAACATAAAGGGACATTTAGGCCTCCCTATACCACTTGGCCATTCCTACACCTGGGTACCATTTCCTACATCACTAAAAAGGGGCCCTGTGCCCTTGTTACTTCATTGCAACTGGTGCCATGAAACAAGTACTACTTCTCCTAAAGGGCCCTGGGGGGAGGCGCCCAATGCAATTTTTGAATCACAAACAGGATGAATCTGTGTGTCTTAAAACTACAATGCCTATAGGATTGACCAAAGAACCCCATTAAAAATAACTTTGTTAAATTTGATGTAGAGCGACAGGCACAAAACTCTGCACGCCGGTGTCCAAAGGGTTTATTCGCCATTTTTTTATATCAGTAATGGTGCATCATCTTCTTGTACAGTCAGCGTGGGAAAGTAGAGGAATCCCCCTATCTAGAGAGATCGAAAATCCAGCCCTGCCCACAGGGAAACTACAACCCAGTGCTAATCCAGAAAGTGGAAACTCCTCCCCTAAGGCCCCCTCCTTCTTCACCAGTTTGTGCTAGCGTGAGGGAGAACAAGATGGCGCTCCCAAAGCCAGACTGGAGTAATATGGTCTATGGCACTGACCTGCTCGACCTATGTGACTACCCGTTAGAGATCAGGGTGTTGCAACTTGCGAAGAGACCCGAATCTGGGTCTGGAGCTTTCCCCATGTAGGCGGGGGCGGCAGGAGTTACCACTCCGCCGACCGGGAGGAAAGGTCCATATGAAGGCCTTAACCCGATGGTGCCTCCGGAAGTGGCGGCCAATGCCCAGGACAAGTGGGAGTACAAGCGGGCCATCGAGGACTGGGCCATTCGAGTGTGGGACCGACCGCAGCTCCGAGATCCCCTTCTGGAGCGGAGAACTGGGTCAGTGGTTTGGTTCTCGGTCCAACGAGGCCGCTGCTTCCTCATGGATGAAACTACCGGGCAGGAGCTCTTTGTGGGACTTTGCTCCATGAAGCGCCATTACCTGCCTCAGGCAAGGCACAGAGTGGAATAAACCCCTATGGTAGACCACCAGGGGCCCTTTGCTGTATCTGTCATCCTTTTAGAGAAGCTCCCCGTCACAGTGTCAGCACCGGAGTGGTGGCTGGAAGACCCAACTACTGCGGGGAGAGTGCACTGTCTGCCGGAGTCGGCGGATGGAGTGCTGCACTTTGGTACCAAGCCTCAGCCGGAGCCGGAACCACTCGTCCAGGGATTGCCTGTACCATCGACGTGTCTGTTGGGCTGTGTTTCGGCCAACACCTTTTCTTTCAGTCCAACGGTTGTTTATCAGTTGCCCTGGAAAATGGCCGCGGCAAGGGAAAGGGCTATGCAAGATCCGTCACCCCGTGAGCTGGAATACCTACCCACTCCCATGCAGCCGGAGGTCCTGATTCCACATAACGTGGCAGGAGAGTCTGAAGCAGAAGGTGGCGGCTGCCATGAAAAGCGTAACTACCCGGACACTACCTAGGTCCGACATTAGGTGTCACCTAAGCACCACTATTGCAGCACGACTCGCTTACCAGAGGCAGGACAAACCTTTTATCAGGTTCAGTAGCAGCGAGGAGGATCTGAGGTCCTTCCCCTAAGGAGCCTCAACATCCCCATCTAAACAAACAATGACTTCTGGGAGCCACTGTGTGAACTGTTCCTGAAGGGTGAGGGTCAGTTGGCGTTGTTTTATGTTTTTGTTGCCTTTCTTTTTGTCCTCACCCGGATGGTCACTTTTAGTTAGGACTCCCCCCATCTGAAAAAATCCTAGTTGTGCTCAACAGCTCCCAAAATTCCTTTTTCCCCCCTTCTCAGGTTAATCGGAGCCCCCTTTGCCAAAAGGGTTCTCATTACCTTTGCTATTCCTATACCCATATGGATTACAAATTACATTGTTGCCTTATGTGGATTACAAAAAAATGACATCACTACCTCATTTGGAATACAAATAATGACGTTACGTTGTTTCCCGTGGATTACAAAAGACTCTGTTGCACTTTTGTTCCAGTTTCGTGCAATGGATCCTAAAACACTGAAGAAAAGGACTCTACCGTGAAGTTATTGCACTGTTTGATTTATATTATATATATGCCTTATATATTTGCACTAATCTTTTCTAGTTTTCAGCAACGTTTGAAGAATTGTGCCCATTGTGTGTATTACTTTTCAGGTGCCGCAATGTGATATCATGCACTTTAAATTGACTTTTATCATGCACTTAAATTGGTATAATTATTTCGTTAGCCAGATAGTCAGCACCTTACTTTTCTAGCTCATTATGGACTGCCTCTGAGGACATCTGGTATGTCACAAGCAGATCTAACACCGTCATTGCTCTTATAGACTACCTCTGAGGATGTTAAACACTAATGGTTCTTATGTTACCTTGTGTTAGCTAGATAGCCTAGGTATACTTTGAATTGTATTTTTGCTACACAGGGGGACCAAGTGGTAAGCCACAAGCAGATCTAACAATGTCAAGAGTAACCCTGCTGCTAATATGTGCTTGGAGGGATTAGTCCTCCTGGAAGAATGGGAGAGCACCGCGTCCTCCTCCTCCTTTGTGTATGTCCTTAGGCCTTGTGCATTGCCAAGCCAAGGAAAATTTTGTAGCTACCTGTTCAGACATCAAGGTGACGAAGCGTAAAGCATGATTAAAGCTTGGTGCTAGGAAGGGAATACAGGGTGGAGCCACCCTGCGGGGTCTCATAGCATCGTGGAGGGATTACAGTACATGACACCCTACTCATATAGGCAGAAATCTATTGGTAGTTGTGTCTACGTCTAAATATGTGTGTAACGGTCCTCATGCTCATGCAGCACTTTAACCTTTACTTAGGTACCCTTAGAGCATACCCTAAGCACAAGCTGGAGGCTGCATGGGTTTTTAGTAAGGGGGTATGTATCCAGGTAGGAGCACTGTGACACGTACAACAACATTAAGGGACATTTAGATCACCCTATACTACTCGGCCATTCCTACACAATGTGATGGAAAAATTAATCCAGCCAGCAAAGGAGGCAATATGGATATTAATACATTAGTAAGTGCCTTGTATTACCTTTCTCAACATAATAAATGCCATGTGCTGAAGTGAGACAAACCCTTTAAGTTATCCCCTATAAATATACCATGCAGTAAACAACCAGCAATTAAAAACACTGCTGTGAGGTGAGGGACTACAGCTAAGACACCCATCAGTCTGACTACTACTAGGCTGGTGCAATACTAATGCTAAATTGCAGCCACCTAACCTGCCTCCATATCTTTTACTGGTGACAGAAAATTGCACCTGGAGTCCACAGCTATTAAATGTACCTGAAATTATATGTTGCACTTAGTAAAGGAGAATTCTGGCCTCATTCTTCAAAACTCCATTTTCACTGCACCGATCACCAGGGAGCAAAGCCTGATGGAATACACCATGACACAACATCTCATCAGAGCCACTACCACTCTCATCCTCTGCAGCGGCTCCTTCGGTGCTCGCTGTGCAAAGTCTATACATAAACTCCTGAAAATAATCCCCTGAACATATACTATACTGCCAGTGCAGTTATATGTAATAGTGATATGCAAGCACATGTGTATATATCAATAACAGCAAGAAGGTGTTGCGGCCAAAATCACCATAAAAAAATAATTAGAATATATTACCCATAATGTATGTTGCAACCAGGATGGCGCTATGCACATATCTATTATGTATAGACTTTACACGAATAATCTACTTGTAGGTGTTGCACGATCATTATTATTTTTATTGTTTTATCAACCATGCTGTCCAGTGATGCCATCCGCATTGACTTGCATTGGGGGTCATGGCGGATCCATCTTGCTCCGCATCCCAGGACGGAAAGCAAATTACAACATGTTGCGGTTTGCTCTCCGGTATGGGAACGCAACTAAACGGAACGGAATGCATTTTGAAGCATTTTTTTTCCGGTATTAAGCCCCTATGACGGATCTCAATACTGGAAAACTAAAACGCTAGTGTGAAAGTAGCCTTGGACCTGGTAAATATTTCTGCTAGAGGGGACGGCTGGACCACTCAAAAGCTTGCTGTGGGGTCCAGTATTTTCTAGGTACGCCCCTGACAAGGAATGCTGGGATGTGTATTATAATGATGGTGTCAGAGAGACAGGAAGTAGCTAGCTTCTCCTCCTACCGATAGAAATCAGGGGAATAACTGCAGGTACGATATCATTAGTTTTTAATTATTTTAGATTTGTTTTGTAACAATGGAGGAGGCAGGGACCTGACAACAAGTGTAGTCCGTACATTATAAAGTATTGGCGCCCTCTTCTCATTGGAGCATTACAGCCAGAAATCCAGCGACTCAGACCCTAAACACCCAGTTATACAAGTGTCCTGTAGGAGAACGTGCCGCCATGTCATGTTGTGGTTTTCTTGTTTCTTCTAGTTCTTAAAGATGAATTTCGCCAAGAGCCATTGGACAAGGTGGTGGTCGCAGGGAGGCCGCTGGTAATCGACTGTTCCCCACCCAAGGGATACCCAGAGCCCGTGGTGACATGGCGGAAAAATGGAGCACTGCTGTACAGAAACAACACCCGCTATACGGTACAGTCAGGGGTTTTACCACAATGTGAACTGATACTAAGGCAATAATATATCAATAGCCGTGTTTCTATCAAATAAAGGATGGCTGCCAATTCCCCTCCTGTGGAAACGAATGAAGGAAGGGAAGAAGCCCTTTCTTTAGTAACGAATGGGTAAATTAAAGGTTGTCACAGCCCCACCCCTTACAAGTCAATGGATGTCGCAAACCCTCTGCTCCCTATGTCTCTGTTCAACCATAAGAACGGGTTTCATTCTGGGTGCTTTACTGATTATTTCCCCTTTGTTAACCTCTAGTTTGCTGCTGGTAGACTCTCCATCGCCCGGGCACTGATCACAGATGCTGGGGTATATATGTGTGTGGCGTCCAATCAGGCTGGTGAAAGGACAAGTCGCGGGGCTGTTATCTCTGTGCTGGGTGAGTGACCATAAATATAATAATATCCTGATGATGGGTCTCCGCCGGCTACTTGGGAGAGATCACTTGGCTCCAAATTAGTTAGAATTTACATATCATAAATTATTATAAAACTCCCCAGTATTTTCAAGATCTTTGCTTGCTGTTAGTGAATGAAAATATGATCATGCTGCTGCTAACACAGTTGCAGAGCTCGTTTGCTGTAAAAACACTTCCTCATGTAATAAGCCCTGTACTTATGACTACAATAATGTCCCAGTCACTGACAGCAAGCAGAGACCTTGCTGATTGCTTTCAATAATGACCAAATGAATAGTTAGTGTAGCTCTGGTGTATAATACAGGCTATAGATCAGGATCAGTACAGGATAAGTAATGTAATGTATGTACACAGTGACTCCACCAGCAGAATAGTGAGAGCAGCTCTGGAGTATAATACAGGATGTAACTCAGGATCAGTACAGGATAAGAAATGTAATGTATATACGTAGTGACTCCATCAGCAGAATAGCGAGTGCAGCTCTGGAGTCTAATACAGGATGTAACTCAGGATCAGTACAGGATAAGTAATGTAATATATGTACACAGTGACTCCACCAGTAGAGTAGTAAGTGCAGCTCTGGAGTATAATACAGAAAGTAACTCAGGATCAGTACAGGATAAGTAATGTAATGTATGTACACAGGGACTCCACCAGCAGAAAAGTGAGTGCAGCTCTGGAGTATAATACAGCATATAACTCAGGATCAGTACAGGATAAGTAATGTATATACACAGTGACTGCACTTTGCTTGAGACACTGTACTATGTTTTTTAGTGTAACTTTCTCTGTGATCACATCTTTTTTTTGTGTTACACATATTTCCTGAGGTCTCAGGTTGTGATTCTAGAGGATTTATTTAATGTGTTCACTTACAGAGATTCCACAGTTCACAAATAGACCAGCTGATGTGATCGCAAAACCCGGGATCACTGTCCAGTTTGCCTGTGGAGCTCAGGGTAACCCTAAACCTATCGTACAGTGGAGCAAAGAAAGGGGAGTGCTGCCTACAGGGAGGTATGTGTCACTGCACTGGATTACATAGGGTCTTATGATGACAGGTGGATAGAGAGGATGCAGTAATTATTATATAATACATACAGTATAATAACTGTATCTTCTGACAGGTATGCAATTACCAATGAGAACACGTTATGTCTCCAGCGAGTTACTGTGCAGGACTCAGGGACATATGTCTGCACCGCCAGAAGCAATATAGGCACTGTGTCTGCACCAGCACAGCTTGTGGTACAAGGTATGGTAAATGCCCTTATCTCTCTATACATCCTATTCCAACCTGTATATAGGACTAGGAAGGCTGAGTCACGGGGGGCAGGGTGGGGGGGAACATGCTATTTACTGTGGTGCTAATTATGCACATCTTTGGTAGTCCGTGTTCCTGTCAGAAAAACTGCACCAGCCCCCTGGTTGGCGTAATTGTTCAGCAACTTTTATGCCTTGCTCCAGGCTTAAATGAGTAAAATTTTTTGGGGCCTAGGTCCCGACCCTGGCCTGGCATCTGTTCCCGCCACTCCCTCAAAACACCTTTGTGTAAAATGTGGTGTAAAAGAGCCTGTGCATTTAAAAAGGCATTGGAGGACTATTTTATGCCAAAAAAAATTATAAAACTGTTAGCAAATAACCCCCACTGTGTACATACATTACTTATCCTGTACTGATCTTGAGTGACATCCTGTATTATACTCCAGAGATGCACTCACTATTCTGCTGGTGAAGTCACTATCTACATACATAAAATTACTTATCCTGTGCTGATCCTTCGTTACATCCTGTATTATACTCCACAGCTGCACTCACTATTCTGCTGGTGGAGTCACTATGTACATACATTACATCACTTATCCGGTACTGATCCCGAGTTACATCCTGTATTGTACTCCAGAGCTGCACTCACTATTCTGCTGGTGGAGTCACTGTATACATACATTACTTATTCTGTCCTAATCCTAAATTTCATGCTGTATTATCCTATAGAGCTGCACTCTCTATTCTTCAGAGCTTCAGTGCTGAAATCTCTAGAAGGTCCCTGGCATTGGCGTAGGAAGCCCCAAAAATCTGGGGGGGCAGCACTTATGGGGCCCCTGTGTCCCCGCCCACCCTCAAGCCACACCCACGTATCTCTCCGCCCCCCCAAGTGCCAAAAATCTCTCCCCCCCCCCCTCCTTATGGGCCAGTGAGTCCGGTTTAAAAAAAACGAAACACACACACAAAACAAGACACCTGTACTTACCTCCATCCGTCACAGCGATGCGATGCAGGCCTCTTCCGGCCTGTGTCCCGCGCTGTACGGTTCACAGACGGCGCTATGATGTCATCGCGCCGCCTGTAGCAACATCTGATAGGCTGCAGGCCTAGTGCCGGCAGCCTATCAGAGGAGCAGAGAAGGGAGACGCCTCTCCCTCTCCTGCTCCGCAGCACAGCCATCTGTATCGCTGTCCTGAGGACGGCGATACAGATGACTATGGAGATGAACGCTTCCACAATGGAAGCGTTCATCTCCCTGTGCCCCGCCACCGCCGCACACATTGTCCTGCTGCCGCTGGGGGGGATTTTTGCATACCTGAGATGCCCGTGGTCCCAGGTTATTCAGTGTCTGCACAGGGATTGCTCTGGTTATTTCCATTCTGGGAAGTGTTATCATTACACCAGGCATAAGTCATCTGAAAAACTAACTGCCCCCTGCCTTATAAGATATCAGCTAATCTGTTAGGAGGGTTATGCCTATAAGCTTGATGACAGTTTCTAAAACTAATCCAGACATGGGAATTGATAAAGGTTCTGCTTTGTGCGTCTTAGATCCTTTGGATACTGGTCAGATCATACAAGATTTGTCCAAAGTGAAATTGTACCTTGATATTGTGATGTTACACAACTCCTCATCAGTCCGCGTACAGTGGAAGGTAAGAGAAGCGCCTGAATCTTTATTCCTCATGTTGTGTGTGATAATATTAGGGCCTCTGGACCCTTAGCACTCTCTTGGTCAAATGCAAATAAAGTAGCTTTATTTTAAAACTGCAATGAGATTCAGTATATCAAGAGTGTGACTTAAATTCTGACGTTTCGGTCCTCCAGTGTTCCTTGGTCACAGAGTCACTAAAAGAAAGTACAGAAATGCAAAGAAAATAACATGAAAATAAGATATGGTCACTTGAAGCAAAGTACAAAAAAAAAGTAAATAGACGTGTATTCGCACACCCTTTTACAGCATTACTGCACCTCTTGGTTCTCCACAGTGCTCTAGAGGAACCCAGTGTCACTTCTGGCACTTGTGGTTAAAAACACCAAATCTTTATTTCAAGGGCATAAAAACATTATCATGCAATGCAAAAAATAAATAAATAAAAAAGTAAACCCGATAAAGACGATAACAAAGAAATTAAGGAAGGTCAGTTGTGTAAAAAATATATAAATAATAATAATAGTGTAACGTTAATGGCTGTAAAGTTAATGGAGTTGGGTCCTGGAGATCTCTTATTCCTCTTACTGGATATAAGTGCAGCATTCATTGTATTAAGTATATACAGTATAGTACTTCACAAGATGGGAGTGACATCAGTATATATAATATTGGTAGATCGCGGTAATACACGTAATGGTCCGTGTATATAACATCATGCAAAGAGTATCTCGAAAGGGAAGATAAATGATAGGCGAGGGGCTTTGACAGCATATTCATTCTTTCATTCATTGCTGTGACAGCGAAGAGGCTTAGATCTGAGGTTGTTGCTGACCATTCATTGTATGTTTCAGTAATGAGGACGTCTTGTTCTGTATTTCAGGTGTATTCGTCATCCCAGTATACAGAGGGCTACACTGTGCTATATCGCCCTCACACTAAATTAGATTCTGACTGGGAAAAGTGGGGTGTCATCCCAGTTGATGAGAACACTGCTGTGATTTCTGGACTGCACAAAGGGCAGAAGTACGAGTTTAAAGTCCGACCGTATGGATGGAACGTGTATGGAGTGGATAGTAACATCAGACATGTCCTGATCCCTGAGGACGGTGAGACACAAGATTACCCTAAGTGTGTGAGATGTTTAGACCCTTCTTTTATTACTTCATTACTGGAGTGTTTACCCCCCTTGCTTACCAGGACAATATTTCAATTTTTGCAATGGGCCTATCTAACTGCAAATAACTATTTCATTTCTGAGCCAACCTACATGTATTTGATACTATTTTTCATGAGACACATTAGACCTCTTTTGTGCCATTAGATTATATTTTTCAGGTTCTGGTTCTATGGCACCATACTGCCAGAACAGATATTGTACAGTGCCAAAACATTAGAAATTCCTTCAAATTGACTATTTTTTCGACAACAGATTGTAATGTAACTTTTTTATGAGCTGGGTTACAGTTACATTCTACCGCCACGACACATAAAGTAGTAAACTGGTTAAAGAGGTATACCTATCTCAGACATTGATAGCATAACATATTCTGCAGCGCTTTACTATCAGGGGTTTCATGCATAAACAGGATCCTATGTTACATAGCAAAAAACAAGTCAATGATTAAACCAAGAGGAGTGAGGGCCCTGCTCACAAGAGCTTACAGTCTATGAGGAGATAGGGGTGACACAAGAGGTAAAAATAAATGTTCCCACTTGTATCATTGTGCTTCAGTGTCCTGAGCTGTTCCACTGGCTGCATATACACATCTTCTCCACTAGATGGTGCTAAATGTCTGATAAATAACATACCAGCCTTCTGGTCCAACACAAAATCTACCTATAAGAACCGCTAAGAATGTCCCATGAGTCAGTGTCATGTCATACACTAAGGCCCCTTTAAGACGGACGATAGAAATACCACTGCCTGTTTCAAAAAGAGGATGAATTTTGAAATAGACCATACACGGATGGAGTCTGTGTGCCATACGTTTTTCCTGCAGACCCATTTAATTGGATTAATAATTTTTTCAAGAAAGACGGACAAAGTTAGAACCTGCTGGGAACCGATGGTCCATGTGGAAAATTGCTCATATGCATAAATACAATATATTCAAATGAATAGGGCAGTGTTCAGCCCAAGGGCTGTCTGATCTAGACTCAGACAGCTCCTGGACAGAAATGAACAGAGCCTAATCGTCCTTGTCCTGTGTCTGTAAAGAAGTCAGTCCTGACAAAAGATCTCTTTGGTCTTTGAGTAGTATGCATGGCTCCCCGAACTAGAAAGGTAGAAGGTGTGCAGTCAGTAACAGATGAATGGTGCAACAAGAATATTTACTGGCCTGAGATGGGACAACCGCAGTCTTACAAGACTCCCCTGTCATCATCCTGTTTCCCTAGTATTAGCGTGTCTCTGTCCTGTACCCCATAGTGTCAGTGTGTCATCATCCTGTTTCCCTAGTATTAGCGTGTCTCTGTCCTGTACCCCATAGTGTCAGTGTGTCATTGTCCTGTACCCCTAGTGTCAGTGTGTCATTGTCCTGTACCCCTAGTGTCAGTATGTCATTGTCCTGTACCCTTAGTGTCAGTGTGTGGTTCTCCTGTGCCCCTAGTATTAGCGTGTCATTGTCCTGTACCCCTAGTGTCCGTGTGTCATTGTCCTGTACCTCGAGTGTCAGTGTGTCGTCATTGTCCTGTACCCCTAGAGTCAGTGTGTCATTGTCCTGTACCCCTAGTGTCAGTGTGTCATTGTCCTGTACCCTTAGTATTAGCGTGTCATTGTCCTGTACCCCTAGTATTAGCGTGTCATTGTCCTGTACCCCATAGTGTCAGTGTGTCGTCATTGTCCTGTACCCCTAGTGTCAGTGTGTCATTGTCCTGTACCCCTAGTTTCAGTGTGTCATTGTCCTGTACCCCTAGTATTAGCATGTCATTGTCCTGTACCCCTAGTATTAGCGTGTCATTGTCCTGTACCCCTAGTGTCAGTGTGTCATTGTCCTGTACCCCTAGTGTCAGTGTCTCATTGTCCTGTACCCCTAGTATTAGCATGTCATTGTCCTGTACCCCTAGTATTAGCATGTCATTATCCTGTATCCCATTTTCCTGTACCCCTAGTGTCAGTGTGTCATTGTCCTGTACCCCTAGTATCAGTGTGTCATTGTCCTGTACCCCTAGTGTCAGTGTGTCATTTCCCTGTACCCCATAGTGTCAGTGCGTCATTGTCCTGTACCCCTAGTGTCAGTGTGTCATTGTCCTGTACCCCTAGTGTCAGTGTGTCATTGTCCTGTACCCCATAGTGTCAGTGTGTCCTGTACCCCTAGTGTCAGTGTGTCCTGTACCCCTAGTGTCAGTGTGTCATTGTCCTGTACCCCAAGTGTCAGTGTGTCATTGTCCTGTACCCCAAGTGTCAGTGTGTCATTGTCCTGTACCCCTAGTGTCAGTGTTTCATTGTCCTGTACCCCTAGTGTCAGTTTGGTATTGTCCTGTACCTCTAGTGTCCGTATGTCATTGTCCTGTACCCCATAGTGTCAGTGTCTCATTGTCCTGTACCCCTAGTATTAGCATGTCATTGTCCTGTACCCCATAGTATTAGCATGTCATTGTCCTGTACCTCTAGTATCAGTGTGTCATTGTCCTGTACCCCTAGTGTCAGCGTGTCATTGTCCTGTACCCCATAGTATTAGCATGTCATTGTCCTGTACCCCATTGTCCTGTACCCCTAGTGTCAGCGTGTCATTGTACTGTACCCCTAGTGTCAGTGTGTCATTGTCCTGTACCCCTAGTGTCAGTGTGTCATTGTCCTGTACCCTATAGTGTCAGTGTGTCATTGTCCTGTACCCTAATTGTCAGTGTGTCATTGTCCTGTACCCCTAGTGTCAGCGTGTCATTGTCCTGTACCCCTAGTGTCAGTGTGTCATTGTCCTGTATCCCTAGTGTCAGCGTGTCTCTGTCCTGTATCCCATAGTGTCAGTGTGTCATTGTCCTGTACCTCTAGTATCAGTGTGTCATTGTCCTGTACCCCAAGTGTCAGCGTGTCATTGTCCTGTACCCCTAGTGTCAGTGTGTCATTGTCCTGTACCCCTAGTGTCAGCGTGTCATTGTCCTGTACCCCTAGTGTCAGTGTGTCATTGTCCTGTACCCCTAGTGTCAGCGTGTCTCTGTCCTGTACCCCATAATTTCAGTGTGTCATTGTCCTGTACCCCTAGTGTCAGCGTGTCATTGTCCTGTACCCCTAGAGTCAGTGTGTCATTGTCCTGTACCCCTAGTGTCAGTGTGTCATTGTCCTGTACCCCTAGTGTCAGTGTGTCATTGTCCTGTACCCCTAGTATCAGTGTGGCATTGTCCTGTACCCCTAGTGTCAGTGTGTCATTGTCCTGTACCCTAAGTGTCAGTGTGTCATTGACCTGTACCCCTAGTGTCAGTGTGTCATTGTCCTATACCCCTAGTGTCAGTGTGTCATTGTCCTGTGCCCCTAGTATTAGCGTGTCATTGTCCTGTACCCCTAGTGTCAGTGTATCATTGTCCTGTACCCCATAGTGTCAGTGTGTCATTGTCCTGTACCCCTAGTGTCAGTGTGTCATTGTCCTGTACCCCTAGTGTCAGTGTGTCATTGTCCTGTACCCCTAGTATCAGTGTGGCATTGTCCTGTACCCATAGTGTCAGTGTGTCATTGTCCTGTACCCTAAGTGTCAGTGTGTCATTGTCCTGTACCCCTAGTGTCAGTGTGTCATTGTCCTATACCCCTAGTGTCAGTGTGTCATTGTCCTGTGCCCCTAGTATTAGCGTGTCATTGTCCTGTACCCCTAGTGTCAGTGTGTCATTGTCCTGTACCCCATAGTGTCAGTGTATCATTGTCCTGTACCCAATAGTGTCAGTGTGTCATTGTCCCGTACCACACTGTCAGTGCGGCTCTCATTCTGTGGTGATTTGCATTCAATACGTGTGTAATAACACAAGAGGCTAAATCTCAGCTGATGCTGCGGCATCTCATCCATGTGTCTTTCATACAGATGAACGGTGTCCACCGCAGTGAAGCCCTACAGCCCCCCCCTCCCCACCCCTTATTTTAGATATTCTAAGAGGAAAGACTTTCCTCCTTCTCAGTGGTTGCCCCAGGAGACTAGCGTCGCTCTTACCCCCGGCCGCACTGACTGACATTCTCAGATTACACTGTGGAGATTAATTCAACGGAAAATTAATTAGAGGTTATGAGTACAGACTGAGAAAAGGGATACTACAGCTGCCTGGAATCATCGTGTGTCCCTGCTCCTGTTTCTAAAGTGCCCCGCACAAAAAAGAAGTACAGTACTCCCACAGTCCTGTGACACATCAGTAAGGGCTCATGCACACGACCATTGTTGTTTTGCGGTCCGTTTTTCATGGATCTGTTGTTTCGCATCTGAGTTTTTTTCTCTCTGATTTAAGTCCTCTTCCGTTCTGATATTGCACAAAACGTATCCGTATGGTTTCTGTATTTAATCCGTTTTTTGCGGATCGTATACGGAAACAGTAAGTTATTAATCACCAAACACATGAGTAATATGTGCTGGGCATAGCATTTCTACAGTATGGATCTGCAAAATACGGAGGAAATATGGATGACAAACGGATGTGTTCCATGTGTGTTCCGTATTTTTTGTGGACCCATTGAATTGAATGGGGCATCAGAACTTGATTTGCAGACAATAATAGGACATGCACTACTTTTTTGCGGAACGGCCATCCGGACAAACGGAAACAGAATGCACACGGAGTAACTTTCGTATTTTCTACAGCCCCATTGAAGGTAATGGTTCAACATACGGGCCGCACAAAAAATGAAACGGAAGCGGAAAGAAAATACGGTCGTGTGCATGAGACCTAAGGGCTCGTTCACACGACTGTATGGTCACATGGACCGCATAGCAGTCTGTTTTTAACGGATCCGTTTTTTTTGTTTTTGGTTTCAGTAGTGTCTGGTTCCATTCCGCTTCTGTTCCTCACTTTTCCGTATGGTTTCCGTTTGTGATTCAGTTTTTTGCGGATTGCAAACGGAAACAGAAGCATATAATAATGTTTTAACAGTAAGTACAGTGAAAAATTTGTCTGGGCATAAAACTTTCAATAGATGCTTCCGCAAAAATGGAACTGATACAGAAGACATACGGATGCATTCCTTTTTTTTTATAGCCCCATTGATTTGAATGGAGCCACAGAACGTGATTTGCGGGCAATAATAGGACATGACTCAAAATGTAGCGGAACAGAAATACAGAAACGGAACGCATACGGAGTACATTCAGTTTTTTTGCGGACCCATTGAAATGAATGGTTCCGTATACGGACAGTACACTGAACGCAAAAAACGGCCCGTAAACGGAACGCAAAAAACTTTTGTGTGAACGAGCCTTAAGGTTGAGTTCACGGTTCAGTTATTTAGTCAGTGATTTCCATCAGTTATTGTGAGCTAAAACCAGTGGTGAAGCCTCCACAGAGATGAGGTACAATGGAAAGATATTCACCTGTTCTGTGCTTATGACCCAAACCTGGTTTTGGCTCACAATCACTGATGGAAATAACTGACCAAATAACTTAAGTGTGAACTCAGCCTTAGGCCTCATACACACAACCATATGTATTTTGCGGTCCGCAAAAAACGGATCTGAAAAAAATACGGATGACGTCCGTGTGCATTCCGTATTTTGCAGAACACCTGGCCCCTAATAGAACAGTCCTATCCTTGTCTGTGATGCAGACAATAATAGGACATGTTCTATTTTTTAGCGGAACGGAAATACCGAAATGGAATGCACATGGAGTAAAACGGAACAGACACGGAATGAAAATGCGTTTGTGTGCATGAGGCCTTACCTTTTCTTTTGCGAACCATTTATTTCAATGGGTTTGCAAAAATAAACAGAAGTTACTCCGTGTGCATTCCATCTCCATATGTCCGATTGTCTGTTCCGCAAAAAGAAGGAACGTGTGCTATTATTGTCCACATTACGGATGAGGATAGGACTGTTCTATTAGGGGCCCGCTGTTCTGTTCCACAATATACGGAATGCACACGGACGTCATCCTTTTTGCGGATCCTTGTTTTGTGAACTCAGAATACATACGGTCGTGTGCATGAGCCCTTACACAGTATTGGTCATGTCCCAATCAAATGAAGTGTACATGAACTTCCAATAGTTTGAAATTTACAGCTAATTGGCGCCTTTGTGGCCCAGAGAATGCTGGGTTACTGGAAATTTACTTTACACTCCATATACACCATAGCTTATGTTTGCAAAGGACCAAAGGCAACTTCTATTTGATTTTGCTTTTCAATTCTCATAGCTGAGGGTTTGTTACAATTGTATCGAGTCTAACCTCTGTGACCAAACACATGAGAACTTGAAATCCTCCGCCTGTTCTGACAGTTTGTTACAATGTGTCAGACTGTTTAGTTAATTGTCTAGATGGGATACTATTGTAGCAAACTCTCAGCTGTGAGAAGTATTAGGTCATGATGGCTAAGGGTACTTTCCACTAGTGTTTTTCTTTTCCAGCATAGAGTTCCGTCGTCGGGGCTCTATGCCGGAAAAAAACTGGTCAGTATTATCCCCATGCATTCTGAATGGAGAGAAATTCGTTCCGTATGCATCAGGATGTCTTCAGTTCAGCATTTAAACGTTTTTTAGACGTGGAAAATACTGCAGCATGCTGCGGTATTATCTCCGTCGAAAATTCCGGAACACATGATGAAATGCCGGCATTAATTCCCAGCGACTTGTATTAATGACGGATCCGGTATTACTAATAATGCAACGACGGATCCGTCCTTCTGGTCTGCGCATGCGCAGACCTTTAAAACTGTGGAAAAAAATCAAGACAGATCCGCACTTGCAATGCATTTGTGAGACGGATCTGCATCTGGACCCGTCTCCAAATGCTTTCAGTTGTCATGCGGTATGACGGATCTGGAAGGCAGTTTCAGCGACGGGACTACCAGCCGGATCCTCACACCACAAGTGTGAAAGTAGCCTAAGCTTTAGATGATCTGTTGGTTGTATGAATTTGGGGTTACATTTATCAAACTGGTGTAAAGGGAACCGGCTTAGTTGCCCATAGCACCCAATCAGATTGCACCTGCCATTTTACAAAGCTCCTTTGGAAAATAAAAGGAGGCATCTTGTTGCTATGGGCAACTAAGCCAGTTCTACTTTACACTAGTTTGATACATTTCCCCCGTGGTTCATAGGTTTGTGACCCCCCGGTATTATCTCTCTTCTCTGTAGTTCCTGGTCCTGCCCCACAGGACGTCAACATCACATTGATCGACAGTGGGAACGGATCCATCATCGTGAACTGGGAAACTCCCCCACCGGGAGGTCACATTAAAGCTTACAAGGTAAATCCAGGGGCTCAGGGGCACAGACTCGTAGCTGCCGCAGGGGTTCTCGTTTACTGTTTGGAAGTCTGTGAAAGCAGGGTGATTTTTGGGGGGGGAATTGTGATGCCAGCCAAATCTGATGTCACCCAGCTTTCCCAAAATCAGATAAATCAAGAATCCTAGAACACTAGGACATTGGTGACGTCTTTCCGTGTTCAGTTTGGAACTTTCTTCCATGGAGGGCGAAGTCCTTGGTGCTTCTGTCTTTTATCGGCTGTTATGTCTCCACACCTGACGGCTGTTCCTGCAGGATTTCTCTGATTTATGATGAAATTCAGAATTTATTACAATTACAAATCTTGCTGTACTCGGGGCAGGCAGCGGCAGGCGTCAATCATTGGTGACAGGTGAATCGTTATTAATTACATTGTCTTTTTCATTTCACATTAGTATGCACTTATCTGTGAGCGCGAGGAGATGAAGGAGCTGGGACTCGCTCTCAGTGGGGTTTGATTAGATTCACCGCAGGGTAACATCGGCGGCATTGAGTGCTGCGTCTTGGGTGTCTACAGCGTAAATCACACGTCCACTTTTTGTGAGCGGCTGTCAGCCGTCCGGGAAGAGTAGGGAACTGACGCAACATTGGAATATGCTAATCAAGATCTCTGCTTGCTTCAGCAAATTGGGGCACATTTACTAGGACTAGCTTTTTACGCCAGTCTTATGCCTCATTCACGTGTCAGTGTCAGTTTTGGATCAGTAGTAGCACGGACAGTGTTCAATCCGTGTTTCCTCCCCTGACAGATCCGTGTTGGATCCGTGGGTCCGTTTTTTGCTGACCGTGAGCCATCCGTTTTTTACTGACACTGAGCAGCTGGAAAATGATTTTCAAACAATCTCTTTTTAATGATCCGTGAAACACGGATGCAACACGGATGGCTTGAGGGACTATAATGGGCGTGAGGGAAACACGTGATGTGTGAATAAGGCATTACTTGCCCAAAGCAACCAATCAGAACTCACCTTGTATTTTTTAGGAACACTTTAAGAAATGAAAAGTCAGCTCTGATTGGTTGCTATGAGCATTTAAGGGCTCATGCACACAACCGTTGTTGTTTTGCGGTCCGTTTTTCACTGATCCGTTTTTCCGCATGTGAGGTTTTTTTCCCCCCTGATTTAAGTCCTCTTCCGTACTGTAATTCCACAAAACATATCCATATGGTTTCTGTATGCGATCCGTTTTTTTGCGGATTGGAAACGGAAACAGTAACTTATTAATCACCAAACACATGAGCAATGTGAGCTGGGCATAGCATTTCTACAGTGTGTTCCGTGTGCATTCCGTATTTTTTGGAGACCCATTGATTTGAACGGGGCCTCGAACCGTGATTTGCGGACAATAATAGGACATGCACTACTTTTTGCGGAACGGCCATGCGGACAAACGTAAACGGACTGCACACGGAGTAACTTCCGTATTTTTTTCTACAGCCCCATTGAAGTGAATGGTTAGGCAAACGGGACATACAAAAAACGGAACCGAAGCGGAGAGAAAATATGGTCGTGTGCATGAGCCCTAAGGCTGAGTTCACATCACCATTTATTTAGATTCAGGAAATTTTTTTTTAAATCTAAAATAATAAATCTCAGACAGAAATGGCTAAAATGAAGCCAAATATGCATAACAGATGCTTAAAATACAGGATCAATTTTTTTCTTTTTTTTATGTTCTTCTGACATATCAGAAGAACGGAAAAATAAACATTGATATGAACCCGGCGTGAGGGTGGTTTCACATGACGTCTTTGCCATCTGTTTAACATATACGTTGGATAAAAAAGGATACAAAAGCACAGCACACCATGCTTTTGTATCCTGCAGAGTTCGGTAAAAAAAATGTATATGTTAACGTATACGTTTTTTTTTTTTATAGTGGAACTCTGTGGTGACAGATGCCACTGTATGGCATCAGTCTGAGCCGTTAATGTATACATTTTTTATTTTTTTTTACAATGGAACTCTATAGTGAACGGACGCCACTGTATGGCATCTGTCTGAGGCATCCGTTAATCTATACTTATATTTGTATACGTCAAACAGATGGGAAAACCGTGCTGTGAACCCAGCCTAAAACAGTTTTCCTGTTAAACCGTTTCGATAAATGTGGCATATTTTGTTCATAGGGTAAAAATCTGTGCTCCCTAGCGCTGTTCTCACAGGTGATGGACTTGTTACAAAGGCCTTGCAGGGGTTATCAATGAGATCTAAACCAATTCATTTACAGGAAGTACCCGGCTAATACCCAACTGGCATTGCCATGTATTGCATGTATTTCCTTTTCTAATTTAATAGGTCTGGTGCCTTGGAAATGAGACTCTTCCTCAGTCCAACTGGACGGTGGACAGTGGGACCCGCAGCCTGGAGATTCCCCTGCTGCCAGCGGGTATCAAATATCAGGTTCAGGTGGCAGCCATATACGAGAGTGGCATGGGAAAGCTGAGTAACCCACAATCTATCTTCATTGGTAAGGAAATAATTACTGGTAGGATGTTCTTACATAACTCCAGTCTTTTTACACAAGTCTTTGATAGCCCCTGCGCCGCTGGAGAATGCGCATAATTTATGGTATGGCGTGCGCCTCATCATAAATTAGGTGCGTTCTGCAGCATTGTGCGCGTGGAGTGAATTTCTACTCCACTCCCTGAGAGGCGTAGTTTTTTGGACAACTTTAACATCTTGAAATAGCATAAAGGTTTTTGGATGTTCCATAGTGAGGATGGCGTAAAACGCCAGTGCGACAAAACATTGTTGCATGGGCGTTTCAAAATCCGCAAAATGGGGGCTGCTGGTGTAGCGCTGTAAGTAACTGACCCCCTAATGTGTCTCTGAGCAGGAGTCCCACGATCACTATTGGCACATTCCTAAGCATCTATGGCGATGTGCCATCCTCCTTTATCTTGGGATGAGGTCTCTACGTGCTAGAGACATGTCTTGTTGTGGGGTTTGGACAGTGGTACCCTGCGTCATGTGGAGTCCTCATTGCTTTTCCTGTTTACCCATCATCCCATAGAAACCCCTATGATGAAAGAAAACACGCCGGATGGTATGATTCCATTGGATCTTCTCCTTCAAGTAATAAAACACCCGGCCTTCATCGCCACCATGGGTGGCGCTACCTGGCTTATGCTGATGGTGGCGGTCATCTACTTGTGTCAGAGGAACTCAAAACGTTATAGCAAGAAGAAACACAGCGGTGAGCAGTCGTGTGACCGTGTTCTGATGTCATATTTGCGTATTATACAGCGTGGTTATATTATAATGTTAAGTTACTAACCTAGATTATATAACAATGATCACTGATGTTGATAACAGAGTTGGTGAAACATAGTGTTGAGCGCAAATATTTGAATAGCGAATATTAATCGTGAATATCGCAACTTCAATAATTCGTGAATATTACGAATATAGTGCTATATATTCGTTATCTCGATTATTCGTCATGATTCCTCCCTTCTTCTTGCTTGTGTGCCAATGAGTCATTGGCCCACAAGCAACTTCAACAGGGAGGAATCATGAATTCAGATGGAGAAAAAAAGACAAATATTGTAAAAAAAAAAATATATATAGCACTATATCAAATATACTCGTTTTTTAGAATATTCTTTTTTTTTTTTGAATCTCTACGCTTGCTCCACTTCTACATACTTCTCCTCGACAAGCATCTCCGTCACCATGGGAACGCCTGGGGGTTAGAATATACTATTGGATTTGAGTTTTCACAATCTCAGTGAAATCGTGAAAACTCAGATCCGATGGTATATTCTAACCACCTGGCGTTCTCATGGTGACGGGGACGCTTGTCGAGGAGGAGTATGCGAATATTATTCAATTGCCGCTGATCACTATTGAAGTTCACAATCTCCACAATAAAGTGTCAGAGGTGCCCAGAGGCGCATCATTCAAAAGGTGCCCAGGAACGCCCCCTCTACAGAGCCTGACAGCAATGGCAAGGCTGGGGGCGTAGTGTATGAGAGGAGAGAAAGGCGTACTTGGGCTCTGTAGGGGGGTAGTTCCTGGGCACCTTTTGAATGATGCACCTCTGACACTTTATTGTGGAGCTTGTGAACTTCAATAGTGATAAGCAGCAATTGAATAATATTCACATACTCCTCCCCGACAGGCGTCCCCGTCACCATGGGAACGCCAGGTGGTTAGAATATACCATCGGATCTGATCTTAAATAGCACTATATCGAATATTCTACAAAAAATTTTGCGAAATATCGCGAACATGAATATGGCCCCCGCCGCTCATCAGTAGTGAAACAGTCACATCCTTTTAATCATGATATAGGGGGTCATTTATCAAAGACGGGCTTTTTACATCTATCTTTGATAGCCCCCGCACTGCCACAGGAAGCGCCTAACTTATGACGAGGAAGGACTTGAGTCAAAACGACGCCAGACCCTGACTGGAGTAGTTTTTATTCCACTTTTACACCTGTTTCCAGCGGTACAATGTTAATAAAGTAGCCAGGGCATTAAAAAGTCGCAAAAAAGGGGCTTGTTGCTTTTTTATGCCAAGAACTGGCGTAGCGCTGTAAGTAAATGACTCCCATAGAGTCTAGTCGTCAGAAATAATAGATGGCGATTTGGTGTAACTTTTGCTGGTAATTTTATTTGCACTTTATTTGTTCTAGGTCTTTACCGATTTGCCAGTGAGGACACCATCATTAAACACAGGTAGGAGATCTTATACACCGGTACTTGCACCAGCGAAACTTCATTAGCGAATGCGTGATTGATCTCAGGAGGCTCTCCCCAATAAAGTTTTGCCTGTGCAAGTGCGAGATTTCAGAATCTTGCTTCCGAACAGTAAAGATTCCTGGCCCTGTCAATCAGGCCATGAGGTGGAGTGGCGATGGTGAAATAAGAAGGTGAAATGGTGCTCCAAGGGGCTAGATCAGTCCCTTAGTGCTCCCATCCTCTAATTTGCATAAAAATAAAAGGAATAATTATTATGCTGCCATGGAAAATCTGTTTGTGGCTATAGAGGGCTCATTCTATTCACTATGATCCACCCTACCAGGCTGATGTTTGATAAATGACCCCCAGAATCTCTCCTGACCTAATCATTGTCATAGCTGAAGATTTAATATATTTGTATCCAATCTGGACAATTCTCTGAGATAAATGCAGCAAAAGCATGATAGTTTGCTGCAATGTATTCAAGCAGATAACGTGTATTAGACCAGTCTAGACTGCTTAGCTCACAGAGGATTTTCTAGTTTAGACATAACTGTAACAAACACTCAGCTGTGAAAAGTTTTAGTTTAGACCACTCTGGGTCCTGCCACCTGATGTGCCAATGTTCTATGAAAATAAGGCAGCGGTGTCGTGTAATGTCCCTACCTATAGACAGTGGGATCTGGGAGGCTCCCTAAAGCCAGAGTGCAGCACACTGCCAGTCATCCTCAGCCCTGCGCACGCCAGACAGGCCATAACTCAACATGAAGAATCAGTTAAGAAACGAGTTTGTGGCAGCGCCATTTACCGGCTATAAAATATCGCTCTGTTTCAGCGATTCCTGTGCTCAATAAGACTCATTTGCGTTTGTCCTTCATTGGTGGCTGTAAATCATACTGTTGGTAGATATAGCGCAATGTACACTTTGTGTCACACTTCTCCTGCAGAGACATCTTACATCTCACTGGCTCTAAATTGTAAGCCCCCACCTGTGGTGGATCTAGGACCCTTAACCCCCTCCCCCTCCCGATCACCGATCTCCCAGATGGCTTGATAACTAGAGGACTCAATTGCACCCACTAAGCTGTTATTGGAAACAGTACCTCCCTAACAGTTTATCTGAACCCCTATAAAGCAAGGTAGATGTTGTATACCCCAGATTTAGATGATGGTCTTTTCCCACAGGATGGACACAAGTGACTCACCATGGCTCTCAAATACCTGGAAATCGGCTTCGTGTTCCAGAAACTACAGCAGCACAACCAGTATGAACAGCCATCTACTGTGGATGGAGAACAAGGACACGACAGACTTCCATAAATCCAGTAGGTGCAACATTTCCTGTTAACATAGAACCTCCACTGTTCTGGGAGCGTGCATAGGAGAGCGCTACTCGGAAGATTTACTTTTCAGGATACAGGGAAAAAGCTGGGTGACAACACTGGTGGAGGCTCTCCTGGAGACCATATTGGTTGTCAGCCAATTTTCCTATAAAAACATAGGACTTTGATATAATAACTATATGATCTGGTCATTGGGAAGGGTGAATCTTGACCATTCAGAGCAGTGTCATCTATCTCTGCTGGCTCAGGGCTTCTCTCCCGCTAATGCTGATGCTGCAGAAACTTTAGGATGGGACTACGCAGGGATCTTGGCAGCTTTACTAGTCGGGCGACCAATGATCACTGTGTAGCAGTGCAGCCATAGAAATAAGTGGGGTTGCAGTGTAACTTGCAAGCTACAGCGACCCCAGAATTGGAAATAAACCCAACCCTGCTGGATTTGTTTAGGAATTCTGGTCTCTTGGTCACGGCCGCTTGCAACTTGTGCTATGACTCCATTCATTTTTATGGCTGCAAGCGATGGGTGTCATGGCCAAGATTGCTGTGTAGCGTCAGCCTTAGGTTCATGTTTTTTTCCGTGTCCGTTCAATTTTTTCTTTTTTTGTAGCCCCTTTGCACAAATAAAATTGAAGTGACTGTGTGCATTAAGTATCCGAAGGTCTGCATGGTCTTTCTGCAAAAAAAAAAAAAAAGAACTTGTTCTATTATTGTCCGCATTACGGACAAGGATAAGACTGTTCTATTAGAGGCCGGCCCTTCTGTTCCGCAAAATGTGGAATGCACATGGTGGTTACCCGTGTTTTGCGGATCCGCAATTTGCAGACTCCAAAACACCCAACAGCCCTGTGCATGAGCCCTTACCGTGTCAGGCTGGTAGGAATGGAACATTCCACACTATCATCCTATGTGCTATTTGTTAGTGAAATATTTTATATTGAACTCAACTAAGACTAAAGCTGCAATAATCAAGTGCTACTATAGACGGTGACATGATCATACTGCTGTGTATGTAAGGAGGTTGTTCATACAGTGAAATACTAGTTACTGTTAAACGGTGATAATCTGCATTAACAACACTAATGCATATGGGCACAGAATAATGACTGACACTTGGGGCACAGGTCCATGTCACATAGACACTTGGGAGGCAAAGCAATGACAGGCTGACACTTGGGGAAATAGGTCAATGACACACCAAGACTTGGGGTACAGTGCAATGACACACTGACACTTGGGGTACAGTAGAATGACACACCAACAATTGAGATACAGGACAATGGCATACTGATATTCAGGGAAAAGGACAATGACATGCTGACATTTGAAGGGCAGCACTATGGCTAACTGGGGTGCTTGAAATGCTGAATAGCAGTATATACTCATGATTTATATCCTCCATCTACAGCCATCTCATTTGAACGGAAGAGTGAGGGCAGCCGGAGTCAGATCATCCCATTGGTTCCGGACAGCAGTATGTATGGAGCGCTGCATGTGGATCTCCCAGGAAAAGACTTGACAACATTTCAGTGCCCCTCACCTGTCAGGCCCCCCGGGATGGGAATTAGTTCAAAGTCAGGGATACATCTAGGACTGTATGATCACAACCTGTTCCTGCACTGTCATGGCAGCGCTAACAACCTCACACACGGAGGTGCAAGAAATAAGATACCTGGGAAACCTGTGGTCTCTGTACCACCAAATGTGGCCATAAAGGAGACCTGGGGCCACAATCTCAAAAGAGGTAAATATAAAAATTATAAATATATAGCAGCACGTATAACAATGCGCTATACTGCACTGGATAGAGAGAAGGTGCAGGCAGTAGCTATAATACACAGAGGGAAGGTGCAGGCACTAGGTCATAATACAAAGAGATAAGGTGCAGGCACTAGGCTACACTACAGAGAGGGAAAGTGCAGGCACCAGGCTACACTACAGAGAGGCAAGGTGCAGGCAGTAGCTATAATACACAGAGGGAAGGTGCAGGCACTAGGTCATAATACAAAGAGATAAGGTGCAGGCACTAGGCTACACTACAGAGAGGGAAAGTGCAGGCACCAGGCCACACTACAGAGAGTCAAGGTTCAGGCAGTAGCTATAATACACAGAGGGAAGGTGCAGGCAGTAGCTATAATACACAGAGGGAAGGTGCAGGCACCAGGCTACACGACAGAGAGGGAAGGTGCAGGCAGTAGCTATAATACACAAAGGGAAGGTGCAGGCAGTAGGCCATAATACAAAGAGATAAGGTGCAGGCACTAGGTTACACTACAGAGAGGGGAGGAGCAGGCACTATACTGCACTACAGTGAGTGAAGGGGCAGGCATACTACTATACTGCAGAAAGAGAGCTGCAGGCGCTAGAAAGCATTGCAGAGAAGAGGTGGAGGCAGTTTACTGCACTGCAGAGAGGGGAGGTGGTGGTTCTATACTGTACTGCAAAGGGCAAAGCTGCAGATACTCTATTATGGACAGGAGAGGCGAAGGCAGTATAGTGCACTGTGGAGAGGTGAGGTAGGGGCACTACACAGCACTGCAAAGTGGGATAGTAAATGTACTGCATACCTCCCAACTTTTTGTACGGTTAAAGAAGGACACTTGTGGTTCATTGTGTGAAAGATCCATTTTTTTCCTGAATTTGTTTATACACTTTAATAGTGTATACAAAATAGTGTAAAAATTATCTGACTATAGAATGAAGAAGGGTGGAGGCAATATACAGCATTGCAGAGAGGGGAGGTGGAGGCACTATACAGCATTGCAGAGAGGGGAGGTGGAGGCACTATACAGCACTGCAGAGAGGGGAGGTGGAGGCACTATACAGCACTGCAGAGAGGGGAGGTGGAGGCACTATACAGCACTGCAGAGAGGGGAGGTGGAGGCACTATACAGCAATTAAGAGAGGGGAGGTGGAGGCACTATACAGCACTGCAGAGAGGGGAGGTGGAGGCACTATACAGCACTGCAGAGAGGCGAGGTGGAGGCACTATACAGCAATTAAGAGAGGGGAGGTGGAGGCACTATACGGCACTGCAGAGAGGGGAGGTGGAGGCACTATACAGCACTGCAGAGAGGGGAGAGGGAGGCACTATATGGCACTGCAGAGAGGGGAGGTGGAGGCACTATACAACACTGTAGATGAGGAAAGTTGAGGCACTATATACTATTGCAGTGGAGGGAGGTGGAGGCACTATGCAGCACTGCACAGAGAGAGAAGGTGGAGGCACTATATAGCACTGCAGAGAGGGAGATAGAGGCACTATACAACACTGCAAAGGAGGAAGGTTGAGGCACTATATACCATTGCAGAGGAGGGAGGTGGAGGCACTATACAGCACTGTAGAGAGAGGAGGTTGAGGCACTGTGCAGTATGCAGCACTGCAGAGAGTGGAGATGGATGCACTATTCATCACTGCAGAGAGGGGAGGTGGAGGCACTTTACAGCACTGAAGAGGAGGAAGGTTGAGGCACTATATACCATTGCAGAGGAGGGAGGTGGAGGCACTATACAGCACTGCAGAGAGGCGGAGGTGGAGACACTATAAAGCACTGTAGAGGAGGAAGGTTGAGGCACTATATACCATTGCAGAGGAAGGATGTGGAGGCACTATACAGCACTGCAGAGAGGGGAGGTGGATGCACTATACAGCACTGCAAAGGGGAGGTGGATGCCCTATACAGCACTGCAGAGAGGGGAGATGGAGGCACTATACAGCACTGCAGAGAGGGGAGGTGGAGGCACTTTACAGCACTGCAGAGAGGTTAGGTGGAGGCACTATACGGCACTGCAGAGAGGGGAGGTGGAGACACTATACAGCACTGCAGAGAAGAGAGGTGGAGGCCCTATACAGCACTGCAGAGAAGGGAGGTGGAGGCACTATACGGCACTGCAGAGAAGAGAGGTGGAGGCACTATACGGCACTGCAGAGAGGGTAGGTGGAGGCACTATACGGCACTGCAGAGAGGGGAGGTGGAGGCACTACATTGCAGTATAAAGAATGAAGCTGCAGGTGCTATGCTACATAGCTGAGAGGGAGAGAGCAGGCACCGTACTGCACTGAAGAAGGAACATTAAGGTGCCTGCAGATCCATCTTCCAAGTTTCTCCGAGTCATCCCCTGATTTCTTTGTAGCCAGAATGTTCTCCCTTACAGAGATAATAACCCATTGTATTCTCTTCCACCCACAGAGCTGCATCATGTGAATAGCGCCCCTATGTCTCCCTGTTTCCAGACAGAGAGTGGCAGTGTTCCTAGTGTGAAGAGCTTAGATGGAAACCCTCCAGGTAAAGGTGAGAATGCCTCCAGAAATGTCACAGTTACATACCTATAGTATTCAATTAATGGCCGGCTCTATATAATATATATCTTCCTTTTATTTACAACAACATATTACTCATAAAATAACAATTACACAAAATAGATAAAAATAAAAAATAAAATGACATTAAAAGGTTAATATGTAATATAACTTAATAACATGTATTATAGCCAGTTGTAGTCACAGTCCCTCTTCTGTTGTAGTCACAGTCCCTCTTCTGGTTGCAGAGCTTACGCAATTTTCTGGAACCTCCGCAATAGGAACCAGAAGAGGGACTATACGGCACTGCAGAGAGGGGAGGTAGAGGCACTATACAGCACTGCAGAGGGGCGGTGGATGCACTATACGCCACTGCAGAGAGGGGAGGTAGAGGCACTATACAGCACTTCAGAGAGGGGAGGTAGAGGCACTATACGGCACTGCAGAGAGGGGAGGTGGAGGAACTATACGGCACTGCAGAGAGTAGAGGTGGAGGCACTATACAGCACTGCAGAGAGGGGAGGTAGAGGCACTATACAGCACTGAAGAGAGGAGAGGTGGAGGAACTATACGGCACTGCAGAGAAGGGAGGTGGAGGCACTATACAGCACTGCAGAGAGGGGAGGTGGAGGCACTATACAGCACTGCAGAGGAGCGGTGGATGCACTATACGGCACTGCAGAGAGTAGACGTAGAGGCACTATACAGCACTGCAGAGAGGAGAGGTGGAGGAACTATACGGCACTGCAGAGAGGGGAGGTGGAGGCACTATACAGCACTGCAGAGAGGCGGTGGATGCACTATACGGCACTACAGAGAGGGGATGTAGAGGCACTATACAGCACTGCAGAGAGGAGAGGTGGAGGAACCATACGGCACTGCAGAAAGGGGAGGTGGAGGCACTATACGGCACTGCAGAGAGGGGAGGTAGAGGCACTATACAGCACTGCAGAGAGTAGAGGTGGAGGAACTATACGGCACTGCAGAGAGTAGAGGTGGAGGCACTATACAGCACTGCAGAGAGGGGAGGTGGAGGCACTATACAGCACTGCAGAGAAGGGAGGTGGAGGCACTATACGGCACTGCAGAGAGGGGAGGTGGAGGCACTATACAGCACTGCAGAGAGGGGAGGTGGAGGCACTATACAGCAATGCAGAGGAGCGGTGGATGCACGCACTGCAGAGAGTAGACGTAGAGGCACTATACAGCACTGCAGAGAGGAGAGGTGGAGGAACTATACGGCACTGCAGAGAGGGGAGGTGGAGGCACTATACAGCACTGCAGAGAAGGGAGGTGGAGGCACTATACGGCACTGCAGAGAGGGGAGGTGGAGGCACTATACAGCAATGCAGAGTGGGAGGTGGAGGCACTACATTGCAGTGTTAACAATGAAGCTGCAGGTGCTGCATTGCATAAAACACGGATCTGCAAAAAATATGGATGACGTCCATGTGCATTCCGTATTTTGTGGAGCGGAACAGCTGGCCCCTAATATAACAGTCCTATCCTTGTCCGTTATGCGGACAATAATAGGACACGTTCTATTCTTTTGTGGAACGGACATACGGAAAATGAATGCACATGGAGTAAGAAAATACGCTTGTGTACATGAGGCCGTAAACAGTAGTAGTGTACTATTACTTCAGGAAGAAATACTAAAACTTCACTTTTGGATAGGTTCAAATAGTTCTAATTTTTCAGAGCTAGACTGAAACAGTGTATAGATAAATAAAGCCGCCATACAATGGATCTGAGAGAAACGAAAGTCAGTAGCAATGCCTAAGTCAGGGCTATAGGGACTCCATTTAATGAAATAGGGGTGTGACATACCCCAGGTGAAGGTGCAGTGGCGCCTCAATCTAGTATGTCTTTTTAAATAGGACTGGTAACCTCTCCTGACGTCTCTTTTAGTAACCACTTGCATCCCCCTTGTAACAGTAATTCTGGAGCACCTGTTCTTTATTGTCTGACTTTATTACGTGCCATTTCTTTATTATTCATGCTAGAAGTTATGAATTTACTGCTGGCACTGCTGATGAAGTGAATGATAATTTATTGAGAAAATAATATGGCCTGATGAAGATGTGATGCCCACATTGAAACACATCGCCATTTTATTGTTTTCTCAATGAATTATCATCTTCTGTTTTTTCTCCAGTTTGTCTCTAGAACTGCGGACATCGTTCATGTTCGTTTTTTTCTCTCATTTCATTTCTAATATACCAGAGGGACCTGTCTCTACAATCTCCTTTGAAGCCCACACATGACATAGTTGTTCTGGAATTTCTGTTCCTCTATATGGCGGCTGATGGAGGGATATATCAATCTGAAGCCTTCTATGACATAACCGGTTCTTCAGGGCATCCCGCCCCTGTAACTGAGATTTTCAACCACTTCTGTGTCTTCTTGCTGCATCCATAGAACTAGTAAATGATGGAGGCCATTACTACTGTAGAGATAGTGTATCTGTGTCTTGTCCTGTCCAACTTCTGTGACTTTTTCTCCTCAGGAGAATATGCAAAAGTGATGAAGACATTCAGCTCCCCGAAGATTCTCCATTACACCACTTCCCTGAAGGTGATGGACCTCCTGCCATACAGCAACCCCCTCCCACCACCACCTGTTCCGCCACCAGAGGAAGAACCCAGCAGGGGCAGACTTGACAAACCGTAAGACGCCATCTTCTCTAAGCGATGAAGTCCTGTAGTCCCTGTTGCCATGAGGTGTAAACATCACAGATTGTTAAGAACATTGGCCCACATTTACTAATGTCAGTGCACCTAGACACTGTTGTAAACTGGGTCCAAACTTTGTGCAATTTTTGGCGCATCCAGTTCTTGAGAAATCTTCTGCACCTAGCTTCACACTGAGATGTGGCTTACCAGAAAAGGGCATGACTTCACACAAAACGGGCATGGTCTAATATGCATCATTTAGATCAGAATAATTTTTATTAATTTTCAAGAAATATTTCAATTTACATACATTCAAAAGGTATTGTAAATACACAAGTTAATACACAAAGAAAATATAAAGATTTAGGACGGGTTCGCATTTGCGTTATAAATTCAGTTTTTACAGAGTTACTACAGAATATAACGTAATTTTAGGACTTTAAGAGGCATTCTGTTTTCGCTCTGTCCTAATAAAGGTCTATGGGCGCATATATAACGGTTCTGTTTTTTTTCGATTATTCATAACAGAAAAAAAGTCCTGACTCTTAAAGGTTTCCGTTTTGCTTTCCGTCCTAAAATTCTGTTATATTCTGTTATAACCGGACCCTATAACGGAATTTATAACGTAAATGCGAACCTGCCCTAAGCATCAAAATTTCACCACAATTCTGGCATATATTTCAGTTTTAGAGTAAATCAACCAGTAGTTGGTATGGAGCCAGAGAAAAGTGTATATCCCTGCATCTAGGGTTGCCACCTTTCCCAAGAAAAAATACCAGCCAAATTAAGCTCTGACAGCGAGGGAATGGGGGGCAGTAGGAAAATAAAAAATTGTGATCTGGACTCGATATCTGCAGTACTACTCGTGTATCACTGCACATAATGGTCCAAAATTGGGGTCACAGATTCCCTTTTAAAGGGGTTGAGCAGTGATGTAATATTCATGACTATCCTCAGGATAGGTCATCAAAATCAGATCAGCACTCCCTGCACCCTCTCATAGACAAATACATACATAGGCATATATATGCGTGCATATATACAGTGTGTGTATGTATGCATGTATGTATGTGTGTATATATATATATATATATATATATATATTTATATATACACACACACACACAGAGGTTGCACTACATTTTTTCTGGAAGAGTAAAAATACTCCTCTTACCATTTTTGAGGAGTATTGTTAGCCGAGGAGGAGTGCGAAAGTTGCAGTAATTCAAATACATAATACATAGGCCTATATAATGTGAAAGGGGTTGTCTCACAAGTGGTATTTATAATTTAGAGAAAGTTATTACAAGCCGTGTTCCAATGTATTGTTATAGGAAAAAGCACCAGCCTCTCTGGTGGCCGGGACCATGGGAGTGCGCATAGGCTGGGGCTTTTTCCTATAGTGTGAAAGCACGGCCACTGCTGCTTGATTGTAGGGTGGTTGTAACAATGGAAACGAGCAGTGTATAATGATGGAAAAATGACTCCAGCCAGCAAAGGAAGCAATGTGGACAATAACAATACATTAGTATGTGTCTAGTATTAACTTTCTCTATATGATAAATGTCATTTGCTGAAATGAAACAACCCCTTTAAGGGATTGTTCACATCTGCGTTGGAGGCTCTGCATGGAGCCTCTGTTGCAGATTCTGTCAAAAAGACCGGACAAAAAAGACGTGTATGCAGGACTTGTAAAACGACAGGATCTCAAGGAGAAACTGAATGGACTGCATCATAGTCAATGGCATCTGTTCAGGTCATTTATGTGCCTGATCTGGAACTTCCGTTATTTTCGTTGTTCTGCTCTTCTAACAGGAGGTGTGAATGTGCCCTAAGAGGTGGTTACTCATGCCGGGGAGCCATTACTAGTCTAAAAAACAACTCTCCCCTCCGTACAGCCCCCTTAAACATACAATCCCATGTAAATAACCTCTCCCTTCCCATCAGCTTCTCCAACTTAGGCTACATGCACACGACAGTTGTTTTTTGCTGTCCGCAAATCGCGGATCCGTCTCCCTTTTTTTTTCACATCCACATCCTTTCCTTGTGTCCGCAAATTTTGTAGGTTGTGTTTCCGTGTGTCTTCTGTTTTTTTTTTGCGGATCCGCAAAAAAAACGGAAGGCTTGAAACAGTTTCTTAAAGTACCTGCACAAGTGCCCTGGTTTGCAAGCAACCATCCGCAAAAAAAACGGATGCGGATGGAAAAACGGAAGGCTTCAGGGTGGCTTCCGTTTTTTTAGCGGACCCATTGACTTCTATGGGTCCGCAAACCGTTTTTAGCGGACAAGAATAGGACATGCCATATTTTTTTTGCGGACGTGAAATGCGGAATACGGACAGGAAACGGAAGAGGCATCAGTTTTTTTTGCGGATCCATAGAAATGGAACGGAAGCCGAGAAAAAACACTGTCGTGTGCATGTAGGCTTACAGTCCCATGTAAATAACATCACTCTCCGCCCTTCAGCATAAGGTTATGAATCTTCTTTTTCAGGAGGCATACTGGGGCCATTACATAAAATAAAATTATTGCCGCAAAATCCCTTTATGAGTTCAGCCACCAGGGGGCAGCACCCTGTCATGTTATCACCCAAATTTAGATGGCAACTAGGACTGCACGATATGGGAATTTTGTGCGATTGCGATTAGGGCCCTAAAAATTGCGATAACGATATGCGATGCGATATTTTAAGGGAATTGTGTTAGAGGTCTATCTGCTTGGATTTTCAAGGTAAAAGCACACACAGAGGACTGATAATGTGAAATGTAGTTATGCTGAACTCAAGAACTGAAATGCGCAGTGTTTTTCAAAATAAAATACATATTTGCATTACTGCAAAAGTACAAAATACAAAACTTGCCATTTTCCTAATAGCGCTGCACAGAACAAATAAATAAAATAGATAGAAGAACATGTGTTCATTAAAATAGCGACTTTCCACCAGCCCCTCCTCGCACTGTAACTGATGTATCGCTGGCCGCGCTGTGCAGTATAGCGGCCGGAGATACAGTGTCAGTGTCACGTAGAAAGTCAAGCATCGCTTTATAAGACGCACTGCTATTCCCCCCCACTTTTGGGGGGAAAAAAGTGTGTCTTAGGCCCCATGCACACGACCGTTGTTTGTTTCCGCGTCCGTTCCGTTTTTTTTCACGGATAGGATGCTTCCCCATTCATTTCAATGGGTCCGTCAAAAAATGCGGATGGTCAACCGTTTTTGATCCGCATCCGTGATCCGTGTTTTCATTCCGTCAAAAAAATAGTGCATGTCCTATTTTTTTTGCACGTTTGCGGACAAGGATAGGCATTTTTACAATAGATCTGCCATAAAAATCGGATCCGTCAAAAAAAACGGTCCGTCATCCGTTTTTTTTGACGGACGCAAAATTTCAAGGAGGAGCGGACGTGTGCATGTAGCCTTATAAAGCAAAATGTACTGTAATATAATTGCAGCCTTTTTGGGTCAGCAAATTGCGATTGCGATATGGCGATTAATTGCGATTGCGATTGCTTTCGCGATATATTGTGCAGGCCTAATGGCAACCAAGAGACTGTTCAGGTCCAGTGGCTTATTCCATTCTTTAGTCTATCTATCTATCTATCTATCTATCTATCTATCTATCCACCCAATATCTATCTATCTATCTAGACTGGATACGATTGCAGCAAATCTTCAGCTGTGAGAAAGTTTAAGTCTGTACAGGTTTATATCCAATGACTGTAAACAGGGATATTTCCAGTCACCGACATCAAGAACTTTTGAAAACAGTGAGGTGTTGAAATACAAGGTATAAAAGAACATTGCAGAACTTTTCATTACGCTTCCATTCCTGGAAGAGCCTATTCAATTATCACAGTGATGATGGTGGTGATTGTTCTCTTGGAACATACAACTATACAACACTGATGTTTCTCTTCCGATCAAGGTTAATTGAAGAACGTATATATCGTGCATTGTATACAATATAGAATTCACATTTACAGGTGCAAGATTCCTAGAAAGTGGTTCCATCTCCATTGTTTTATCTTCTATTGTTCTCCTATTTGTGCCCATGACAGACAATCATTCTGAACATACTTGTATTGCTTTATGGTTACTCAAAGCCATTTCACAATACTGTTTCAGAGTTCTGAATCTGCTCCAATTCTTCTTTTATAGACAAATAGGAAATGGAATGTATTCTCCATGTATAGCATACAACGTGTGAAGGGTAATGCAATGGCCAGATGTTAATATATCAGTTCCTGTAATGCAAGGGGCAGTTAGCTTTTCCTACATCAGATATTTGTGCAGTGCCCGGTAAAGATAACACCATAAAGGCTACATGCACACGACCGTTGTTTGTTTCCGCGTCCGTTCCGTTTTTTTCACGGATAGGATGATTCCCCATTCATTTCAATGGGTCCGTCAAAAAATGCGGATGGTCAACCGTTTTTGTTCTACATCCGTGATCCGTGTTTTCATTCCGTCAAAAAAATAGTGCATGTCCTATTTTTTTCACGTTTGCGGACATGGATAGGCATTTTTACAATGGATCTGCCATAAAAATCGGATCCGTCAAAAAAAACGGTCCGTCATCCGTTTTTTTGATGGACGCAAACACGGAGGCAGGCAACGGTCGTGTGCATGTAGCCAAACTGAGATATTCCCATTCTGAAGTCTGGAATAGTGAGCGAAGCTCTGGAGTCTAATACCGGCCATAAGTCCGCTGCAGTTGTGAGGTATGTGCTTCCCGGCACTTAACCGCTTCAGGACCGCCGTACGCAGGATTGCGTCCTGCGGGCGGTCCTGTTCTTCTGATCGGACGCGCCGGGGCGTCATCTCGCGAGACGCGAGACTTCCTGTTCACAGCGTCTGGCGTCTGAAGAGTTGTACTACAGCCTGCCAGCGATGATCAATCGCTGGCAGGCTGTAGATGCGATATAAATCGCATCAAACAGCTATATCAGACGCTGTTTTATGAACAGCGTCTGATATAGCTGCTACCTGATCCTCTGGTGGTCCCATTTTCTGGGATCGACCACCAGAGGACCAGGTAACTACAATAAGTTGCACCAAACACTACACTAACCCCCCACCCCCTCACCTATTAACCCCTTGATCACCCCATCTAGACCCCCTGATCACCCCCTGTCATTGATCACACCCCTTGTAAGGCTCCATTCAGGCGTCCATATGTGTTTTGCGGATCCGTGGATTCACGGATCCGCGGATCCGATCCGCGGATCCGATCTGCGGATCCGATCCGCAGATCCTCAAAACACGGACACCGGCAATGTGCTTTCCGCATTTTGCAGATCCGCACATTGCCAGAACTATATAGAAAATGCTTTTTCTTGTCCGCAGTTGCGGACAAGAATAGGACATGTTCTATATTTTTGCGGAGCGGAAGTGCAGACCCGGAGCGCGGATCCGTAATTCCGAATCCGAGCGGGACAAAGTCTGTCCCCATAGAAATGAATGGGTCCGCAATTCCGTTCCGCAAACAGAATTGCGGACGTGTGAATGGGGCATAAGGGTCCCCTATCACCACCAGTTAGTTAGCTACTTGTTAGGTAGCTAGCGCTCATCCCACCGCACCGCAGTCACTGATTTTGGCAGAGATTTATTCATCCACATTGATCGATGCGAATGAAGAAATCTGTGCCGTTCATTTTTTTTTTCAGCGCAGAGGCTGAGCGGAAAAAAAATCTCATTACCCGTATGCTCAATATACGGAGAATCGCAGAAACTCCTAATGCTGGCCATACGTGTAATGATTGCGGAGACCCTCAAAGGCCAGGGCAGTACAAACACCTCACATGTGACCTCATTTTACAAAGAAGACACCCCAAGGTATTCCGTGAGGGTATGGTGAGTTCATGCAAAATTTTATTTTTGTCACAAGTTAGTGGAATATGAGACTGTAAAAAAAAAAAAAAAAAAACAATTTCCGCTAACTTGTGCCAAATTTTTTTTTCTGTGAACTCGCCATGCCCCTCACGGAATACCTTAGGGTGTCTTCTTTCCACAATGGGGTCACTTGTGGGGTATTTATACTGCCCTGGCATTTTAGGGGTGCTAAAGCGTGAGAATCCAAATGCGTAAAAATGGCCTGTAAAATCCTAAAGGTACTCATTGGTTTTAGGGCCCCTTTGCGCATCTTGGCTGCAAAAAGTGTCACTCATGTGGTATCGCCGTACTCAGGAGAAGTAGGGCAATGTGTTTTGGGGTGTATTTTTACATATACCCATGCTGGAGTGTGAGAAATATCGCTGTAAGCGACAACTTTTTACATTTTTTATTCAAAGTTGTCAATATACAGAGATATTTCTCTCACTAGCATGTAGTATATGTACAAATACACCCCAAACACTTGCCTACTCTCCTGATCGGCGATCCACATGAGTGACTTTTGCAGCCAAGATGCAAAGAGCTTAAATTCAACGAGTACCTTTTAGGAAGAGTATTTTTACGCATTTTCTTCTCACGTTTTAGGGCCCCTAAAATGCCAGGGCAGTATAAATACCCCACATGTGACCCCATTTTGGAAAGAAGACACCCCAAGGTATTCGCTGAGGGCATAATGAGTTCATGAAAAATTAAACTTTTGTCAAAAGTTAGCGGAAAGGAGACTTTGTGAGAAAAACAATAAAAAATCAATTTCCACTAACTTGTGCCAAAAAAAAATATTCTATGAACTCGCCATGCCCCTCATGGAATACCTTGGGGTGTCTTCTTTCCAAAATGGGGTCACACGTGGGGTATTTATACTGCCCTGGCATTTAGGAGCCCTAAAGCGTGAGAAGAAAATGCGTAAAAATGCCCTCCTAAAAGGTACTCATTGGAATTTGGGCCCCTTGCGCATCTTGGCTGCAAAAAGTGTCACACATGTGGTATCGCCGTACTCAGGAGAAGTAGGGCAATGTGTTTTGGGGTGTATTTTTACATATACCCATACTGGGTGAGAGAAATATCTCTGTAAACTGACAACTTTGAATAAAAAAATGTAAAAAGTTGTCGTTTACAGCGATATTTCTCACATGCAGCATGGGTATATGTAAAATACACCCCAAACACATGCCTACTTCTCCTGAGTCGGCGATACCACATGGTGACACTTTGCAGCCAAGATGCAAAGGGACCCTAAAACCAATGAGTACCTTTAGAATTTCACAGGGCATTTTTATGCATTTGGTTCTCACACTTTAGAGGCCCCTAAAATGCCAGGTGAGTATAAATACCCCACATGTGACCCCATTTTGGAAGAAGACACCCCAAGGTATTCCGTGAGGGGCATGGTGAGTCCACAGAATTTTTATTTTTGCCACAAGTCAGCGGAAATAGTTTTTTTTTTTTTTTTTTTTAGTTTTTACAAAGTCTCATATTCCACTAACTTGTGACAAAAATAAAATTTTACATGAACTCACCATACCCCTCACAGAATACCTTGGGGTGTCTTCTTTCCAAATGGGGTCACATGTGGGGTATTTATACTGTCCTGGCATTTTAGGGGCCCCTAAAGCGTGAGAAGAAGTCTGGAATCCAAATGCGTAAAAATGGCCTGTGAAATCCTAAAGGTACTCATTGGTTTTAGGGCCCTTTGCGCACCCAGGCTGCAAAAAGTGGCACACATGTGGTATCGCCGTACTCAGGAGAAGTAGGGCAATGTGTTTTGGGGTGTATTTTTATATATACCTATACTGTGTGTGAAAAATATCTCTGTAAACGACAACTTTTAAAAATTTTATACAAAGTTGTCAGTTTACAGAGATATTTCTCTCACCCAACATGGGTATATGTAGAAATACACCCCAAACACATTGCCCTACTTCTCTAATGCGGCGATACCACATGTGTGACACTTTTGCAGCCTGAATGCGCAAAGAGCCCAAATTAACGAGTACCTTTAGATTTTACATGGCGACTCACAATTAGCCCGCCCAAAATGCCAGAACAGTAAACACACCCCACAAATGACCCCTTTTCGGAAAGTAGACACCCCGAGGTATTAACTGAGGGCATAGTGAAGTCCGTCTGAGATTTCTTTTTTTTTGCCAGAAGTTAGCAGAAATTGAAACTTTTTATTTATTTTTTTCTCAGAAAGTGTCATTTTCCGCTAACTTGTGAAAAAAAATGAAATGATACATGAACTCACCATGCCCCCCGCGAATACTTTGGGGTGTCTTCTTTCTAAAATGGTGTGATTTGGGGGTATTCATACTATCCTGACATTCTAGCACCTGAAGAAACATGACAGGTGCTCAGAAAGTCAGAGCTGCTTCAAAATGCGGAAATTCACTTTTTGCACCATAGTTTGTAAACGCTATAACTTTTACCCAAACCAATAAATATACACTTATTGGACTTTTTTTATCAAAGACATGTAGAACAATAAATTTAGAGAAACATTTATATAGAAATGTAGTTTTTTAAAAAATTTTACAACAGAAAGTGAAAAATGTCATTTTTTTGTAAAAATTTCGGTAATTTTTGATTAATAGCAAAAAAAGTAAAAATGTCAGCAGCAATGAAATACCACCAAATGAAAGCTCTATTAGTGAGAAGAAAAGGAGGTAAAATTCATTTGGGTGGTAAGTTGCATGACGGAGCAATAAACGGGTAAAGTAGTGTAGTGCGGAATTGTAAAAAGTGGCCTGGTCTTTAAGGGTGTTTAAGCTAGGGGGGCTGAAGTGGTTAAGTAACCCCGGGATTTATAGTAGGGCTGGACTGGGTAGACAGTCACAAGAGTATTATCATGAAGCATGTCTTAACGCTGACAGACAACAAGTACACGGAAGTAACTTCACCGATAGATGATAGGAACTGAATGATGATGGCAAATAGGCACAAGAACTACAGATCCCAAGATACACTGAGACAACACCGATAGACAAGAACATAATACTAGAAATGCAAAGAATCTGGAAGCAAATGCAGAGAATACGCTACATTTAAGGTGTAATATATGCCGCAGCCACAGCAGACCTGCCCGCAGCCTGTTCCATTCCACCTACTCCCTGCCCACTTTTTGTAAAAGTGGCGATGGTTGTAGAGAAGGGGAGAAAGTTGCAAATTTTAGCACAAAACAGTGCTTGCACCATAATTTGCATCTGTTCTACACCAGAAAACTGTTGAAGAACCTTAATAAATGTCCGCCAGTGACTCCACCAGCAGAATAGTGACTACAGCTCTGGAGTATAATACAGCTGAAACTGAGGATCAGTATAGAATAAGTAATGTATGTACACGGTGATTCTACCAGCAGAATAGTGAGTGCAGCTCTGGAGTATAATACAGCTGTAACTGAGGATCAGTATAGGATAAGTAATGTATGTACACAGTGATTCTACCAGCAGAATAGTGAGTGCAGCTCTGGAATATAATAAAGGATTTAACCCAGGAACAGTACAGGATAAGTAATGTATGTACACAGTGACTTCACCAGCAGAATAGTGAGTGCAGGTCTGGAGCAAAATACAGGATGTAACTCAGGATCAGTGTAGGATAAGTAATGTATGTACACAGTGGCTCCACCAACAGATTAGTGAGTGCAGCTCTGGAGTATAATACAGAATGTAACTCAGAACAAGTTTGTTCTTTTAGGGTCACAAAAATGACGACTGATCGACAGCAGGACAGTGTTTACAAACCAACCGAGTTCAGTAGGAAGAAGCCTCCGCCGGACTCGCTGCATTTCAGACAAGCATCATCATTGTCTGTCCATGATGATACTGTGCTTACTCCAGATGACATAGTCCATTACCTGGAGTTTAATGGACAAGGAGACCACACCAGGTAAGTTGACAACATCAACTTTCTATGGAACAGCTCAATAGCTCATACTTAAAAATTGTTCCTTTAACAACAAATCTCTGAGGTTGCCTTGATGGTCCTTGTTCTGTACTTGGGCTTCTTGTCATGTGACCCTGCTCATAAGAATACATTAATAAAAGTGAAGGTTACAGGTTCATGCACAGGAGCGTTACAGTGGAGGTTTAAAGTTCATGCACAGGAGAGCTTATTTTATGGACACTACCATGGTGACCCCTCTCATCCATCATCTTACGACTCACTTAATTCCTTCTTTGCCATGTCTTCAAGGACGTGACAAAGGAGCTATTAGATAACTACTACTCTCAGCATGTCCTTACAGCCATTGGTCATAGTTTGCTTGTCCTTGAGGTATGATTCACGTGGGGTTTTTGACCCCGGAAGGTGGCAACACTTTGCAGCACCATAAAAGAAACCTCTTAGATCACAGAGTAGGAGAAACATCTCACCTTAGGTGCCAGAGATAATTCTGTGCTGCACATTATGGCCGAAGCCTGGCATGTCTTTGCAGAGATGATTACTTTTGGCAATTGGCCGTTGCTGCGCTGGCTCGGCACTTTTACGTCCGTCCTCCGCTTTAGGTGACTTTCTATAGTTAATCAATGACTGAACTAATGTCTTACTAGTGTAAGATTTACTGGAAATGTATTGATCACAGAACTAATTCCTGCATTGCAGACTGGGCACATTGTGGAGTCACTCATCCCAGCATTGTTTGCCAAGTTATACCGTAATCCATCAGTTTATGTAATCTGGCGGTGAACACAACGATGAGTCCTATCTATGTGCTGTAAAACACGTGCACAGGATTGGGAAATATCAGTAATATGATCGGCATTACAGCTTGCGTTTACACTGCAGTGCATTGGACTTGGTCTCCAGCCGATCTATTGGTAGATTCCAAAGCCTCTTATATTGGTGGGCTCCTGATCACCCTGTATTGGAACGGTCGAGACCCCGTCCACTCATGTTAGATTGTGAATCCCCTCTATTAGAAGATTTAGAATCCTCTTTATAAATAGCATTTGGCCATCCTATATTGGTAAGTTTAGAGACCGCCTACCCCCAGAGGCCTACCGCAGAGGCCTCTCTCTATCATTAAAATCAGTCTGTTTATAAAGGGTGGTGGACGTCCTCGTATGCTGGAGTCCTATTGAAGGCAGCGCCACCTGTGGCCAACATTGCCACATAGTTTAACAACATTACGGTAAATTAGTCAATCATAGCAGAACCTGTTGATCACTGTAATCTTCTGTGTACGGCTTTGTTTTATAGTTATTGTGCAGTCACTGATTTAATTCTCACAAAAATTTGATGGAAGGAAAAGCATAATGCGTCCCGCTGAATCCGAGGCTTCTGGTCATATTATATATTACAGGCAATAAGTGAGGACTATCGATATACCATTACTAAAAGGGAAACATACAGCATCCATGCTCTACCACAATATACTTATTAGATTTTTGGTAGTGTTTATCCAAACTTTGTACTTCATGAATAAGATACCAGAACTACAGTGAAGACTGACATAGAGAGCAGGGATTAATATACCGTAGTAGTGGTGCACTGGTAAATCAGTGTGGTTACTCACAATATAAGGATCAGTATCATCTACATTCTAATGGAAGGAGTCTGGGTACAACCAGTTATTACCACAACCTCACCGCAGATGACATCTCTCAGATTTACAGTAGAGCAATGTCAACCGACAAAGGGTTAATGTATTAATTTTTCCGATCACGTCTCTGAATTATCAGACGTCCTGTCAGCCACCGCCGCATATATATCTGTCTATCTGTGAAAGAGGGAGAGATTAATTAGATGGAGAGATATTGATTGATGCCTGAGAGTGCGGCCAGTTTTATCACATGCCAGTGTCATCGCTACAGTTTAACCGTTCCCGTGCAGTGCTTCATTGTGGAAAGGGGGTACATGGGTTACATTTCTATTCGCCTTCAGTCGATGAGGATAATGCTGTAGGTGCCACAGTACGATGGTCGCCTCCCTGTATTGTGCTGGAGAGGGGCCGGCACCTGTCACGGGAACAGACTTTTATTAGATGACAGGTGTCTCCCCTGCAGCATATATACAGTATATATGACACTCATTGACAAAAAAATACCGCACCAAGAAGAAGTTATTGGAATGGAATGAAGCTTTCTATGTGTGACTGTAATGATGATGTGAGTGATTGCAATATTAGAGCGAAAGGATAAGTTGGGAGAACTGTACAATATAAAGGAGGCTGTACTGCCCTGTTGGCGCCTCTAGCTTTAATACAAGATGAGATACGGTTGGACATGGAGGCATACAGGTTCTGTACGGTATCCTGAGGCACATTTGCTCACAGATGTTGCAGATTGGCCTGTAGATCCTGCACACTTGTAGACTGCGTCCCAGCTCGTCCCATAAGTGCTGGATTGGCCATAAATTGGGCTACCAGGAAGGCCAAGGAAGTGTTGCCGTCTAGTGGAGACATTCTTGGTAAACCCTTACTGGGTGTGGGTGAGTATTATCCTGCTGAAAAATGCCAGTTGGAAGCCCTGAGAGGCGACACATGGCTGTAGAAGGTCCTGCACATATATATCGCTCAGCTGTTAGTGCCCCTCATCAGTACTAGGGGTGATTGGCTAAGCAGAGGCACTTGCCAAAATGCCTCCAAACTCTAACCCTACCATTGTGGAATCCCAAACAAAACCTGATTTGTTGCTAAAGTCTATACGGTTCCAGTCCGTAGCAGTCCAGGTTTCTCGTTCATAACACAACTGCAAACTAAGGTGACGGTGGCTGACTGTCAATGGCAGGACACATAATGGGTGCTGTAACACCACTTTCCTTCTGCTAAGTGCCTGGAAATGGCCCGGGCAGAGACAGGGGCGTATAATAAAGGTGCCACCTGTGTCTGGAGTGTGGGCAATGAAACTGTGTGAGTTGCTTGTGTTTGTTGGTGGAGTAAGGCTAGTTTCACACTAGCGGCAGCCTTCTCCGGCAGGCTGTTCTGGCAGGTCCGGCATGCCGTGGGAGGTCCGCTCTGGCCCCATTGACTATAATGGGGGCGAGCCGGAATTCCGGTGGCAGCACGGCAAACATGCCGAGAGGCGGCCGGAATAAAACTACGACATTTGAAACTAGCCTAAATAGTCCTCTCTGTCTGGTCTCTCTGGAGACTATTTGCCATGTGTGTGTGTTCTCACATGACCACTGCTCCCAGCACCTCCTAACAGCTAGGTCAAAACAACCATCCTGCATCTCTCAGTACAATTATGTGCCCCTTCTCAAAGTCTGTCAACCGGGCAAAAGGTCTTTGAGCAGTCAACGATTTTTCTCCAAGAGGTACATTACCCAAAAGTAGCCCCTGAGAGCCTTTTTTTTATAGGGGAGCAGAGGAAGCACTTGTATGCCGTTTGTGACAAAACGAAGGGGGTCATTTATTAACTTGAAATATGCCTATATTAAGTGTACTCCAGTTGCAGATTGCACAATCAGCGATTTTTCACCACTCAAGCCAGGTCTAAAAAAGTGGGCGTGGCGTGGAAGGGGCCGGTAGGCCCATCTCATTCATCCTTTTCTACGCCTGGTTTAGGTGTAGACAATGGTGTAAATGTAAGACAGCTAGGAAGCTGGCTTACATTCAGAAGTGGCGCTGGATACGCCGAAATTATGTAGAGGCCAGCGCAGGGGCTTTATTAAGACTGGCGTCTAAAATGCCAGTATTATTAAATGACCCCCAAAGTGTCTAATCAGACCACACTTGTAATTATTTACATATCTGTCTGAGACAAAACTGCATGCCAAGTTTTGCAGCAATCCGACATTTCTATCTGGATGCGGTATTTTTTTTGTCAGTAGGTGTATTTAATAGAGGTGTGGTATATAGACGGAGGAGGAGCTGCAAGTAAAGATACGTGATACCGTGACCAGGCAGCACTACGCTGAGAACAGCACATGTGCTGGAAAATAGGAATTCCAGGGAGTGCTGGTGGGTGCCTCAATGAATGAATACATTCTGAAACCCATTTTAAAGCACTATTGGACACCAAGAGAGCTTTTCCTGGAGGTTAATGTTGATTAGACACCACTTTCCTAGCCAGCTGGGTGATATACAGCAGGGGACACAGAAGTTGTATCTGCTATACAAGATACTGCCTCTCTATGCTCTTACACTTGTAGACTTATTGTTGCTTATTGTTTGTGGTTCTGTTAACATTTCATGTGGCATTTTTGTACCTATAGACATAACTCTGAGAGTGATTCCACCCTCCCACATCCATTCTCCAGTTCATCCAATACATATGGCTACATCTGCAGCCCGTCAGAACTGGCAGAAGTGGACGGAGCCGATGAAGACGACGATCTGGACCTGGGAGATCTCAGCTCACTGAAGTCCTATAGAAAGTATTGTGAGACGCCGACCTCCAGCATCAGTGAATACGAGAGCTCCATGGCCGGGTCCCTGGTTAATGGTTGGGGGTCTGTATCGGAGGATAATTATACCAGTGCCCGCTGCAGCATGGTTAGCTCTTCAGATGGCTCGTTCCTTATGGATGCCAGTTTTGCCAAAGCTCTAGCTGTGGCAGTGGATAGTTTTTGTCTTGGCATAACCCAATCTGAGTCTGTAGGAGTGGACCGGATCTCTTCTGGTGAGTTATCAGAGTTTTACTGCTTATTTCAACAAGTTAGACTTGACTAGACGCTGATGTCTATTGTAGATCGCATGTATAGCAATTCCATAATATGGTTCTATGAAGAGCAATGCAGGCAGGAATTGTGACACAAGCTGTGTGCAATGTCCTAATGGCAACCCTTCCTATATATGCCCTGGCCTTGTTAAAGGGGTTATCCCATGTTTAATTTAAAAAAAATGGAAATCACACAGCATGATAATACAGACATCATACTACATGATAATCTTTATCTAACAAAGCTAGAACCAGCCCTGTACCTCACATGGATCCAGATAGAGATCTCCCCATTCATTGCTCTTATTGCTCTGCTAGATTTATTTCGAGGTGGTGCAGTGAGCCCCTGAGGAGCCAGTGAAGAGGATGGGAGTGGTAGTGGCTCTAATGAGATGTTGTGTCACAGTGTACTCCTTCAGGCCATCGCTTCTTGGGGTTCAGAGCAGTTAAGGAATCAGACAGACATAAGAGAGCATCAAACGTCTTTCTTCATTGATTGCAAAGGATAACTTGCGGTACATCCAGCAACTAGTAGGTACAAGGTGCAGTTTCTATCACCAGATGATAATGTATGGTGGCTGGTTAGATGGCAATTAATGGCATTCAGAAGTATGGTAGCTGACAGTCTCTTTCCTGATTCTCCTTCACTACGGCTATAAAGCTGGAACCTGTGGCTATAGGTGTCCACGACATAATGCAGGCCTTTGGATATGCCTGAATTGGGCTATGGTGACTGCTGTCCTAGCTCTATGTTTTAAAATATGCAAACCAGCATGTAGGGAGTGTTGCCGTTACACCTAGAGGCTCAGCTCTCTCTGCAACTGCCATGTCCTCTTCACTTTGATTGACAAGACCAGGCAAGCGTTAAGACATTTTCACTACCTAGCCCTGTCAATCGACGTGCAGAGTGCGCGGCATTTGCAGAGAGAGCTGAGCCTCTAGGTGTAATGGCAATGCCCCCGTTGCTCCTAGAGGCTCATTTGCATATATTAACCCCCACAACACAATGCTGCCACCACCATGCTTCACTGTAGGGATATTATTAGGAAGTGCCTGGTTTCCTTCAGACATGACGCTTGACGAATTGAGGCCAAAAAGTTTAATCTTGGATTTATCAGACCAGAGAATCTTGTTTCTCTCAGCCTGAGAGTCCTTTAGGTGGTTTTTTGCAAACTCCAGGTGTATAGCGACAATAAAACAGAGGCAGGTGGTACAATTTTACACTTCTTTACTAAGGACAATGGTATGATTCAACAAATAACTTTACAGTTGCAATCAGCTCGCAACTTAAATGTCTTTGAAACTTCTGATAGTGAACAGTGTCTAGAAACACTATTCCATTGTCAGGGGCAAACACAACAATGTAAATCTTCTTAAATTCCCTATTGTCGGGAAAGCAGCGTTCCTTCCTGACAATCAACTGCCCATTAGGTAAAGGGGACTGCTGTATTTACATGCAGCGATCTCTTTCACAGTATGAGGACGAGGGATCGCTATTGCGACACCTTATCCCCATACAGAGTCATTGTTTCCTGGCAGCAGATCACTGTTTAGACATCAGGATCTGTTGCCCAGAAACGATGATCGGTGGCGCCTGCACGAACGACAGGATCACCTGATGAACAAGCGTCTAGCTTGTTCATCAGGTGATCGGCAGCACATTTACACGAGCTGATTGTCAGGAATGAACGTTCGCAGATCTGCCCGATAATTGGCTCATGTAAATCCACCTTAGGACTCATTTTGAGTTGTAGTCCAGTGCTTATGTTGAAGTACTGCTGCTCCTCTTTTACAATCCACTTCCCTAGATTTGGGGCTGGCATACAGCTTCTGCTCTGCTCAGTACTGTTTATTCAGCTTTTCCCACCTAATTCTGCGGGCACCACTGTTTCTGCCATCTGTTTCAGTCCAGAGGACACTACTTCCTCCCTATCTGCTTCAGTCCAGGAACTCTGAAGCACACTCCTTAAACGTCCCCAACTGTCTCCTGAACTTTGGTTCTACCTTCCTCTTTCTGACACAAGGCACCTAAAACACTCTGCCTGCAGGGGGAGTGTATCTTTTCTAGGTGTTACAGGTTGACCTGGAAGTTTCTCCCATCTGAAAGTGGGGGTGTTGGTCGGGGACTTTATCATGAGGAGAATATCTGAAGTCCGTTTTGCTTCAGTCTGTGTTGGAGGACTTTGACTTGTCCTTAAACCTAACACTTCTGTCTAGAGAAGCTCCTCCAGTTTTCCTACTCCACCTCCTCCTGGAGTGAGATTGCGACTTTTTAACCACTTCCCGACCGCCTAACGCACTTATATATATACCTATACATATATATACTTATATATATGCATCAAACAAGTATATCAGACGCTGTTTTGTGAACAGCGTCTGATATACCTGCTACCTGGTCCTCTGGTGGTCCCATTTGCTGGGATCAACCACCAGAGGACCAGGTAACTATGTAAAGTTGCACCAAACACTACACTAACCCCCCCCCCACCGTCACCTATTAACCCCTTGATAACCCCTTGATCACCCCATCTAGACCCCATGATCACCCCCCTGTCATTGATCACACCCCTTGTAAGGCTCCATTCAGACGTCCATATGTGTTTTGCGGATCCGCGGATCTGCGGATCCACAGATCCTCAAAACACGGACACCGGCAATGTGCTTTCCGCATTTTGCAGATCCGCACATTGCCAGAACTATATAGAAAATGCTTTTTCTTGTCCGCAATTGCGGACAAGAATAGGACATGTTCTATATTTTTGCGGAACGGAAGTGCAGACCCGGAAGCGCGGATCCGTAATTCCGGATCCGAGCGGGACAAAGTCTGTCCCCATAGAAATGAATGGGTCCGCAATTCCGTTCCGCAAACAGAATTGTGGATGTGTGAATGGGGCATAAGGGTCCCCTATCACCGCCAGTTAGTTAGCTAGTTGTTAGGTAGCTAGCGCCCAGCCCACCGCACCGCAGTTACTGATTTTGGCAGAGATTTTTTCATCCACATTGATTAATGCGAATGAATAAATCTGTGCCGTTCATTTTTTTTTTTTTTTCAGCCCAGAGGCTGAACGGGAAAAAAAATCTCATTACCCGTATGCTCAATATACGGAGAATCGCAGAAACTCCTAATGCTGGCCATACGTGTAATGATTGCGGAGACCCCTAAAATGCCAGGGCAGTACAAACACCTCACATGTGACCCCATTTTAGAAAGAAGACACCCCAAGGTATTCCATGAGGGGTATGGCGAGTTCATGTAAAATTTTATTTTTTGTCACAAGTTAGTGGAATATGAGACTTTGTAAAAAATAAAAATAAAAATCAATTTCCGCTAACTTGTGCCAAAAAATTTTTTTTTCTGTAAACTCGCCATACCCCTCACGGAATACCTTGGGGTGTCTTCTTTTCACAATGGGGTCACATGTGGGGTATTTATACTGCCCTGGCATTTTAGGGGCCCTAAAGCGTGAGAATCCAAATGCGTAAAAATGCCCTGTGAAATACTAAAGGTACTCATTGGAATTAGGGCCCCTTTGCGCATCTTGGCTGCAAAAAAGTGGCACACATGTGGTATCGCCGTACTCAGGAGAAGTAGGGCAATGTGTTTTGGGGTGTATTTTATATATTCCCATGCTGGGTGAGAGAAATATCTCTGTAAATGACAACTTTTTAAATTTTTTATTCAAAGTTGTCAATTTACAGAGATATTTCTTCACCCAGCATGGGTATATGTAAATACACTCCAAAACACATTGCCTTACTTGTCCTGAGTGCGGCGATACCATAAGTGACACTTTTGCAGCCAAGATGCAAGAGGCTCAAATTCAATGAGTAACTTTGGAGGGCATTTTACGCATTTTTCTCACGCTTTAGGGCCTAAATGCCAGGGCAGTATAAATGCCCACATGTGACCCCATTTTGGAAGAAGACACCCCAAGGTATTCGCTGAGGGGCATAGTGAGTCCATGAAAAATTTAACTTTTTGTCAAAAGTTAGCGGAAATGGAGACTTTGTGAGAAAAAACTATTAAAAAATCAATTTCCACTAACTTGTGCCAAAAAAAAAAATTTCTATCAACTCGCCATGCCCCTCATGGAATACCTTGGGCTGTCTTCTTTCCAAAATGGGGTCACATGTGGGGTATTTATACTGCCCTGGCATTTTAGGGGCCCTAAAGCGCGAGAAGAAAAATGCGTAAAAATGCCCTCCTAAAAGGTACTCATTGGAATTTGGGCCCCTTTGCGCATCTTGGCTGCAAAAAAGTGTCACTTATGTGGTATCGCCGTACTCAGGAGAAGTAGGGCAATGCGTTTTGGGGTGTATTTTTACATATACCCATGCTGGGTGAGAGAAATATCTCTGTAAATTGACAACTTTGAATAAAAAAATTTTAAAAGTTGTCATTTAGGCCTCATGCACACGACCGTTGTTTGATTCCGAGTCCGTTGCTCCGTTTTTCGTGATTTTCTGCGGACCCATTGGTTTTTAATGGGTCCGTGGAAACCTCGGCAAATGCACCGTTTGTCCTCCGCGTCCGTGGTCCGTGATTCCAGTCCGTCAAAAAAATATAACCTGTCCTATTCTTGTCCGTGAAAAACGGTTCACGGACCCATTCAAGTCAGTGGGTCCGTGAAAAATGCGGATGGCCATCCGTGTGTCATCCGCGTTCCGTGTCCGTTTTTTTTGCAGATCCCTTGGCAGGCACTTGGGAAACATTGTCAGCCTGTCTTTTGGTAAAATCTTTTGGGTCATGTCCGCTAAAAAAAACGGAAGACACACGGAAACACAACGGAAGGCAAAAACGGACACGGATCACTGAACAACGGAACCCCTTTTTGCGGACAGCATAAAAAAACGGTCGTGTGCATGAGGCCTTACAGAGATATTTCTCTCACCCAGCATGGGTATATGTAAAAATACACCCCAAAACACATTGCCCTACTTCTCCTGAGTACGGTGATACCACATGTGTGACACTTTTTTGCAGCCAAGATGCGCAAAGGGGCCCTAAAACCAATGAGTACCTTTAGGATTTCACAGGGCATTGTTACACATTTGGATTCTCACGCTTTAGGTTCCCTAAAATGCCAGGGCAGTATAAATACCCCACATCAAGTGACCCCATTGTGGAAAGAAGACACCCCAAGGTATTCTGTGAGGGGCATGGCGAGTTCACAGAATTTATTTTTTTTTGGCACAAGTTAGCGGAAATTGATATATTTTTTTTTTTTATTTTGTTTTTTACAAAGTCTCATATTCCACTAACTTGTGACAAAAAATAAAATTTTACATGAACTCACCATACCCCTTACGAAATACCTTGGGGTGTCTTCTTTCTAAAATGGGGTCATATGTGGGGTATTTATACTGCCCTGGCATTTTAGGGGCCCCTAAAGCGTGAGAAGAAGTCTGGAATCCAAATGCGTAAAAATGCCCTGTGAAATCCTAAAGGTACTCATTGGTTTTAGGGCCCTTTGCGCACCCAGGCTGCAAAAAGTTCCACACATGTGGTATCGCCGTACTCAGGAGAAGTAGGGCAATGTGTTTTGGGGTGTATTTTTATATATACCCATACTTTGTGTGAGAAATATCTCTGTAAATGACAACTTTTTAATTTTTTTTATACAAAGTTGTCAGTTTACAGAGATATTTCTCTCACCCAACATGGGTATATGTAAAAATACAAATAGGTTTTACATGGCTGCTCACAATTTAGCCCCGCCCAAAATGCCAGAACAGTAAACACACCCCACAAATGACCCCATTTCGGAAAGTAGACACCCTAAGGTATTCACAGAGGGGCATAGTGAGCCCGTCTGAGATTTTATTTTTTTGCCAGAAGTTAGCAGAAATGGAAACTTTATTATATTTTTTTCCTCAGAAAGTGTCATTTTCCGCTAACTTGTGAAAAAAATGAAATGATACATGAACTCACCATGCCCCTCCGCGAATACTTTGGGGTGTCTTCTTTCTAAAATGGTGTGATTTGGGGGTATTTATACTATCCTGGCATTCTAGCACCTGAAGAAACATGACAGGTGCTCAGAAAGTCAGAGCTGCTTCAAAATGCCGAAATTCACTTTTTTGCACCATGGTTTGTAAACGCTATAACTTTTACCCAAACCAATAAATATACACTTATTGGATTTTTTTTTATCAAAGACATGTAGAACAATAAATTTAGAGAAAAATTTATATACAAATGTAGTTTTTTTAAAAAATTTTACAACAGAAAGTGAAAAATGTCATTTTTAGTGAGAAGAAAAGGAGGTAAAATTCATTTGGGTGGTAAGTTGTATGACGGAGCAATAAACGGTGAAAGTAGTGTAGTGCAGAATTGTAAAAAGTGGCCTGGTCATTAAGGGTGTTTAAGCTAGGGGGGCTGAAGTGGTTAAAAAAGCCGCAATGATAAATCTGGAGTGAAACTTATTAACATAGCTAACCACGCCCACTTTTCCACCCATATTATAAAACTGGAGTGGGTGGTGTAAAAATGCAAAAAGTTGCAAAATTTGCCGCAAGTAAGTGTAAAAAGTCGCACATTTTTTCGCAAGTGCAAAAAAGTCACAAAAGCCCTATTTTGTGACTTTTTGATGCCAGAATTCTGGAATGAAGGTATGATAAATCAGGGCCAGGATCTTTACAGCTCAGCCAGAGTGACCATTGGTTTCTTTGTCACCTGTGTTTCCAATGCTCTTATCCCTCAATTACACAGGTTACATTCACACTAATGGGAAAAATGACCATGTGACAGCCGTTTAAGTTACAATCGTCACACAGCCATTTTTAGAACCAATTGAACTCAATAGGACTATTAACATGGAGTTTTTTTTAATGCCAGTGAATAGCAGCCATCAAAAAAATAAGACGTGTCCTATCTCACAGACAGATGGAATCCATTTAAATCAGTGGGCCCATTTTTATTGGCTATTTAGACAGGAGTGCACATGTCCAATGGACATTAAAAAGGGTGGAATGGGTTAAAATAGGCCTTTCAGGGGTTAAAATAACATGTAAAAAACTAATCTCCTCCACTTGCATACCTGGGGACACTCACTTACATTGAAATCAGCAGGACCTGCGCTCCCAGCGTGATGACATCATCATAATGGGAGCCCAGGTCCTGCTGCATTCAATGAGGAGCGAGTGTCCCATGCGAGTTTATTTTTATTTTTTTACACAAGCAGAATGGGGGCATACTTTATACTGGGAGCCACAAGTTTTTGGGTGGGACACACTTACCAAAAAATGGCAAATTGCATATTTTTATTGTTTTGAGTTACGACATACACAATGGCTGCCTGGCAGCTGCATGATGAAGCAGGTAGCCATCCCAGCCTCTGTCCACTCCTTCCTCTGCCAGCCTACTGTACTATAGCATGTATGCTATAGTACTGGAGGCTGGGATGGCTGTCAGGCAACTGCATGCTGCAGCCTGCCCTAGCTGCACACTCACAACTATGCCTGCTGTACCTGGCCCCACTAACAATTCTCCCCTCTCCTCTCCCAGTCCCAGCTGCCTTGGCATCCCTCATGCCCAGAACCTTCCGGTTAGGGACAGCATACTTTTCTATGAGACAGGGTCCAGGGACCCAGGCCAGGGCACATACCTGCCGAATTTTGGTATGGACTTCACGTGTTACCTGGACAGCGCTGGCCCCATATGACTGCATGTGGAGGGGACCAGGCCTTGGCTAAAAAATACTAGATAAGAGACTGCTCCCAGGCCTCTTCTCAGTTTGGGCCCTGAAGGAGCCACTTCCCTGGTAGTTATGCCACTGCTTGGGCGCTAATGAAAGCATTAATAATACTGGAGGTTTTTACGGGGGCATTAATCATACTGGTGGGCACTATGGTGGGGGATTTGATGTCCAGGGGGCACTATGAGGGTTGCTATGTATACAGAGGACACTGCAGGGGTAGAGATGTAAAAAAGGAAAAAAACTATTAAATTCATCTGTTTTTAATGGCCGTTATAAAGGTTTTTAAAAAAAGACAGACTAAAATAGATACAGAGATTGTTGAAATATGGCCATGAAAAGTGTGTCTGTTTTTCACTGCCATTTTTTTTTTGTTTTTGTTTTTTGCTGTTGTGTGAATGGGACGGCCAGCTCTAGGAAGAGTCCTGGTTGTTCCAAACTTCTTCCACTGAAGAATCTTGGAGGACACTGTGCTCTTTGGAGCTTTCAGTACAGCAGAAATTCTTTGTGCCCTTCTGCAGATCTGTTCCTTCACACAATCCTGTCTCTGAGCTCTACGGGCAGTTCTTTCCTCCTCATGGGATGTTATATAGACAGGAGTGAGTCTTTTCAAATCATGTCCAATCCATTGAATATTACCACAGGTGACTCCACTCAAGATGTAGAAATAAGAGAAATAGGGGGGCCCAGAGCTACATCTCAAATGCCATAGCAAAGGGTCTGAATACTTATGTCCATGCAAAATTTTTGTTTGATCTTTATCAGGAATTTGCAAAAATGTCTAAAATTCTGTGTTCACTTTCTCATTATAGGGTATTAAGTGCAGATTGATGATAAAAACAAGTTTTTTTTTTATTTATTTTTAGCAGAAGCCTGCAACATAACAACTTGTGCTAAAAGTAAAAGGGCCCGATGACTTTCCAAATGCATTATAATGTGTGTATGTGTATGTATATATATATATATATATATATATTTACTGTCTATGTAGATTAGATATAGACATAAAACTATTACAGAATGTGGATTTTGTGCCGGCTCCTGTTATGTGACCGAATTCCATGCAGATTCCTTACGTTACCTTTCTATTAATTATAATTACTTATCATCCTCCTGTTCTGTTACATTACTGACAAATTGCTGCTATCAGTGATCCGTAGATACCGGTTTCCATAGAAACCATCATGTGTACAATGTATCAGCTGATAATTGACAGCTCAGGGGTTTCAACCACCCGAGTAGTGAGAGGGTCCCGGACCCCCTCCCTCTATCCCCTACTAATTGTTAACCAGTTATGGATTTTTTTAAACTTATCAGATAAATCCTGTTTTCCTCGCATTGGTTTTATTGCAGTGATGGAATTACTGTGCAGAAAGCTATAAATCTGCTCTATTATACCTCCTCAGATATTGGGGGGATTTGGTGCTTTTGTGGGAGGTGACCTATGCACCGTCCCTTAGGTGGAGGTTGGATGAACACCCAGGGTGCTGAGCCCATTCTAGGCACGTATTCTCCCGACGGGGTTAAGTAAGGTCACAGAATTAGATCCTCTCGCCATCTGTTCCCGTATGGTGTATTTACACCAGCGTGTTCATCTATCGCCTCAAAATATTTCCAAATCATGATTGTTATTTATGGCTGCGGCATCAGAGCTAAGATTGTAAAATATAATTGGCCCGCGGATGACCTTTGTTGAGCTTTCTAGCAGCAGGTAGTGAGTGTAGTGATATTTTTTTAAGGCTCCATAAATGATACCGTATTACTAGAAAGAGAGAATCTTGTAGAAAGATATCTGTGACATGCAAGGAAACGGAGACCATAGCAGGCACTGGGAGGAGGGGGCATTGTCCCTTCAATGAGAATTCCCCCTTTAAATACCCAGTAGTCAATGAGCCGCCCTCTGTGAAAACTGTAAACAACTGCTACCATGAAATCTTACACAGATACCACTAAGGGTATGTTGTTTGCAGTGTCGGACTGGGGTATCTAGGGCCCACCAGTAAAATATTTTTTAGGGGCCCACCGTACGGATACATTCAAATATAATAAATATTTTAACATGTTTTCTATATGTATTAAAAGAGTGCCTGGGTGGCTACTCCTGGTAGGTCAGAGGACTAGGGTGCTCACCTACAAGGCTTACCCTTAAAGCCAAAAATGTATAGGAGAAACTAGTTTAACGAATGGAGGGGCTACACCTTTTTTGGGGAACGTGGAGGAATAGCCTGGTACCAGTGTATCAATGTAAACTCTATTTATTGTATTCCACACATAAAATTGCAAGTGTCCAAATTCCCTTTATACCGTATTCAAATTCCCTTATAACATATAACAATTCAGTGCATCATATATAACTCTGTGCAAAAATGTAGGTCACTGGCGCAACCTGAATAAACAAGCAGTCCGTGCAAAAACGCAATATAAAAGCAGTCCGTGCAAAAATGCAATGCAAAACAGTATGGACCCCCTTGTCCTTACTAGTCCCGGGGTATAATAGTATGCTGTAGCCACTAGGTATCCGTTGCAGTTTTCACTGTAATGGCTCTGTGGAGATGTCCACTTGATGGTTACATCCAGTAGCTATTCCAAATATGATATCAAAATGTCTTACCCCCTCGGGCGTACCTCACTCCGTCTGGTTCCAAGTGCTTGCCAGCTGCAGCGTGTGTGTCTCCGCGTGCGGCGTTCCGCGCACTTCCGGGTTTACACGCGGCGTCCCACGTGACCCAGTACTGACGGCAGAGGTTTCACGAGATCCTTTTGTTGGGTAGGAGTGGATGATGCCTTTTGTGGGGAAAGGAATCGCACCTCCGATGTGGGTGTGAATGTAGCTCCTGTTCTCACTGCTGTGCACACCAGACGCGTTTCGGGGTTCAACTCCTTCCTCAGTGAGGATTTTTTTGGGACTTTTTCATTCCATTAAAGTGACTTTAGCTAATGATAAATCTGGCCCCATCAAATGGTCTTTATGGGGCAGAGCTGAAAATCCGCAAGTCATAATTTATGGCAGCCGTAAAGCAAGCCCACAGCACAGTAAATCCTTATTGCTTGGGACAAATCATCTTTAGTTGGAAGGTTGTTAGTGGCTCGGATTTACAGATGTCTCCTGGCAGCTGAAGAGTTAATTTCACATTTTTACAAACAACTTACTTATGTTCCACATGAAATCCTGAATTATCAGATAAAATCTGATTATTTTAAGCGGCTTTACTGGAACATCTGTCTGTCACTCCACACAAAGCAAAGTGTGGTTCAATGACGGCCAAGGTCATGAAAGCTTAGTATCCAGCCATGAGCAAAGGGCCCCAGTGATGAGAGTCAGAGAATTCATGGCAACAAGCAAGTTTATTATGTAATGAAATGTGGGAACCTCAGATGTGGTAGATAGTATACCATTGGTGCATGTTATCTACATATAAGGTTATAATACATATGGAGCCGTTTATCAAACTGGTGTAAAGTAGAACTGGCTTAGTTGCCCATCGCAACCAATCAGATAACACCTTGTATTTTTGACAGCTACTTTGGAAATCGAAAGGTGGAATCTGATTGGTTGCGATGGGCAACTAAGCCAGTTCTACTTTACACCAGTATGATAAATCTCCCCCACAATATTTTGTTATTGTCCTTATTTAGGCCCCTTTTTAGGCCCCTTTCACATCTGCGTTTTTGCTTTCCGTCCTAGAGTTCCGTCCTCGGGGCTCTAGGACGGAAATATACTGATCAGGATTATCCCAATGCATCCTGAATGGAGAGAAATCCGTTCAGGATGCATCAGGATGTCTTCCGTTCAATATGTGAACGTTTTTTGGACGTTGACATAACCGCAGCATGCGCAGCGTCCAAAAATCCGGAAGACATGCCGTAATGCCGGATCCGGAATTAATGCCCTTTGAAGTGCATTAATCCGGATACGGAATTAAGCTAAACGTCGTTTCGGCGCATCAGCGGATCCGACATTTAGCTCTGCGCATGCGCAGCAGCAGTTCCGATCGGGGCCCCAGTGTAAGCTGGGGCTCCGATCGGTTACCATGGCAGCCAGGACGCTACTGAAGTCCTGGCTGCCATGGTAAGTACTCCGCAGCAGTGTACTTTCCTGCACTGCGGCCTCCGGGCGCTCCTTCATGACGTCACAGGTCCGGGCTATGCGCCGCAGGGACCTCTGACACCATGGAGGAGCGCCTGGTGGCCGCAGCGCAGGTAAGTTCACTGCTGCGGAGTACCATGGCAGCCAGGAGTTCAGTAGCGTCTTGGCTGCCATGGTAACCTGAAAGCATTTCGAAGACTGATCAGGATCCTGATCAGTCTTCAAATGCTTTCAGGCGACTTGCTTTCTGACGGATCCGGCAGGACGGAAGCGCCCGCCAGATCCTCAGAACGCAAGTGTGAAAGAGAATCTTAGCTATACAAGTACTGCCCCCTATTTGCAAGAATATTACTACTATAATACTGCCACTATGTACAAGAATATAACTACTATAATACTGCCACTATGTACAAGAATATAACTACTATAATACCGCCCCTATGTAGAAGAATAGAACGACTATAATACTGCTCCCTGTGTACAAGAATATAACTACTATACTGCCTCCTATATACGAGAATAGAACTACTATAATACTACCGCTATGTACAAGAATAGAACTACTATAATACTACACAATGTACAATAATATAACTACTATAATACTGCCCCTATGTACAAGAATAGAACTACTATAATACTGACCCTATGTACAAGAATAGAACTACTATAATACTGACCCTATGTACAAGAATAGAACTACTATAATACTGACCCTATGTACAAGAATAGAACTACTATAATACTGACCCTATGTACAAGAATAGAACTACTATAATACTGCCTCCTACATACAAGAATATAACTACTATAATACTGACCCTATGTACAAGAATAGAACTACTATAATACTGCCCCCTATGTATAAGAATATAACTACTATAATACTGCCTCCCATTTACGAGAAAAGAACTACTATAATACTGTTCCCTATGTACAAGAATAGAATTCTATAATACTGCACCCTATAGAACTACTATAATACTGCGTGGTGGGAGAGATTCCTTCTCTTTGCTCCCGAAGAGAGTGCCCCAACCCGGTCATTGGTCTGATATGGCAGGTACATCAATGACCTTCTGTTCATTTAGGGGTCCTATGTGTCTGCAATACCAGACCTGACCGGGTTTATAAACAGTAATTCTTGGCGTTATTTTTCAGCGTGAAATACCATGCAACTCGTATTGAGTTTTTGGACTTTTTATTATATGGCAACATTCACACACATATTTTTATTTAAAAAACGTACATTTAAAAAACCAACTGATGGCAATATGTTATTGCTTGCTAGCTCGTGCCATCCTAAACGTATTAAAAAGAACCTACCGTTAGGTGAACTAATATGTGTCGATGCAATTGCTCCACACATGATGCATTTGCAGTTGAAAAATCAGTTGTCCTCTCAAGTCTAACCCTGGGTTCACACCTGAGCGTTTTACAGCACGTACGAACGCGCTGTAAAACGCCCTACGCCCAAAGAGGTACAGGAGCTTCTTTGCGGCGTATTGACGCGCGTATTGTGATTGACGCCACAGTGGTCAATCACACGAACGCGCGTACAACGAGCGTTTCCTATTTCCACAAACGTGCTGTAATACGCCCGTAAAACGCGCGTATCAAATACGCTGAAGTGTGAACCCAGCCTAAGGGAAAGGGAATATCCTAACTGGAACATGAGGCTTGCACACAAAAGAGTAGGAATAGACAGCCATTTTTAAGAAAGTCTTCTCAGAAAAATAAAAATGAAAATACAAAAAATCAACCTTCAGTCTTTCCTACTGCATTTTCTGCAGAATACAAAAAAAAAATAGCTGACATGATTCATACATTTCTGTCTTGTACCAAGACACTGAGTATGCCAAAGTACTAGAAGATGGTTACAGGTGGGTGGCCTACTCTTGGATCTATGTCATCTGCCAGTTTATTTGTAAGCCAGTGTTCACATTTGTCTTCTTGGTTGCGTTACCAAGGTTTATTATGACTTTGACTAAGGATGTCTGACTTTGGATCATACTGGATTTTATATGCTTTAATATAGATGGATCTGTTTTAGAAGATCACTGGAATTTCTTCTTACTATAGTACTGCCTCTTATGTACAAGAATATAACTACTATAAAACAGCCTCCCATGTACAAGAATATAACTACTATAATACTGCCTCCTATGTACAAGAATATAACTATTATAATACTGCATCTATGTTCAAGAATATAACTACTATAATACTGCCAACTATATACAAAAATATAACTACCATAATACTGCCCCTGTGTACAAGATTATACCTACCGTAATACTGTCTCCATTGTACAACGGTCTCTCAAGTTACAATATTAATTGGTTCTGGGACCACCATTGCAAGTTGAAAGTTGAAACCATTGTAACTTGAGCCGATAACTCTATGGAAAACCAGTAATTGGTTTCAAAGCCCAAAAATGCCATCCCAGAATAAGAAAAAGTTTTAAGTAAAATAAGCAGATAACTAAGACCGATAAAGAAAGTCCTTAAAGGGGTTGTCTGCTTTTTACTATTGATGACCTATCCTCAGGATAGGTCATCAATATCAGATCGGTGGCGGTCTGACTCCCAGCACTCCCGCGGAGAACAGCTTGCTTGTAGTAGTGCTGCATTCTCTACTTTCTTTACCTGCTGGGCGCAGCAATTGCAGCAGCGAGCACTGTAATTACAAGTATGGCGTCCCCATTCACCACTATGGGAGGACTCTCGTCTCTTCAAATGGATAGGACAGAGCAACTCATCCTGGCATAGACAGGGGGCAGTACAGAACATGTAGTACCGCAGAGAAGCTACTAGACAATCAATACAGGTGTTTAACCAGTGAAATGGCCGTATTAATTGGTTAAATCTGAGTCTGAGGCATTGTGCATGTTGAGTCTAGTTTCAACTTACGCTGGCCCAGAAAAGACTATTGTATGCAGAAAATATTGTATCCTGAGACCATTGTATCTTGAGGGATCACTGTACAAGAATATCACTATTGTAATACTGCTCGGATGTACAATTGTATAACAACTATAATACCGCCTCCTATGTACAAGAATATAACTACTATAATACTGCTCGGATGTACAAGAGTATAACTACTATAATACCGCCTCCTATGTACAAGAATATAACTAATATAATACTGCCCCTGTGTAGCAGAGCATAACTTCTATAATATTGACCCTATGTACAAGAATATAACCATTATAATACTGCCTCCTATGTACTATAATACTGCCAACTATGCAAGATTATAACTACTCCTCTCTGAATGTCTGATCAGGCGGATGGAACAGATTTCTCATGGATTCAGTCTCTAAAATGGGAAGATTTTGATAAATCACCATCTAAATGCTCTCCAGGAAATTCTTAACATGAGTAAAACGCTGTGGGGGAGGGTTAGATTATGGTAGGGGTGTAATTTTCCTGCATAACTAGGTAACTTCTTTCTGTATATATAGCTCCTGGGCTGGGGTCAGACATTTGCTGATAAATTCTGTACCCCCTGGTCTGAGGTAATTCCCACCTAACGCCCACTGCACCAGTCTCTTCCCTGGCAGAGGATCAATTTAATATTATAAGTGCTGCCAATGCATTTATGTGCCGGTGCAGTCATCCATTACTCTTAAAGGGCACCTTCCTAATTCAAGTCATTAATGTATGATAAAATAAAATCCTGTGTGATACTCTACTAGCACAGAGTATTTCAGGGAGTAAGGGGCAGTAACCTTTACGCTGTATGACACTGACCTTTCCTCTCTTCATATACAGACTTTTCACCATCTGCTTCCCCTCTGGATGGATTGCTGGCTGCTCAGAACCAGGGTGATGGCACAGATCCGAACAGTAGGAAACCCAAAGTCAATCCATTACCGGTTCTTGACTGGAACATTGACTGGATGGACGAACTGGAGGCGAAATACCGCCACAGGAGCCAGAAGCAGCAATATCCATTCAGTAAGAAGGTGAGGACATGTCCCGCATCTGTGTCTGGAGTAACAGAAAAGGAATGGCGCATTCTAATGTGTAGCTATAGGTGTGCTGTTGTCTGGGGTGTAGCTATAGGGGTGTAGAGGTTTGGGATGTAACTATATGGGTGCAGTCATCTGTGGTGTAGCTATTGGGGTGCAGTTGTGTGTGTTGTAACTATAGGGGTGCAGTGGTCTGGGGTGTAGCTATAGGAGTCCAGTCATCTGTGGTGTGGCTATATAGGTGCAGTCATCTGGGTTGTATCTATAGGGGTGCAGTGGTCTGTGGTGTAGCTATAGGGGTGCAGTAGTCTGGGGGTGTAGCTATAGGTGTGCAGTCATCTGGGTTGTATCTATAGGGATGCAGTAGTCTGTGGTGTAGCTATAGGGGTGCAGTCATCTGTGGTATAGCTATAGGTGTGCAGTCATCAGTGGTGTAACTATAAAGGTGCAGTCATCTGTGGTGTAACTATAAGGGTGCAGTCGTCTGTGGTGTAACTATAGGGGTGCAGTGGTCTGTGGTGTAGCTATAGGTGTGCAGTCATCTTTGATGTAGCTATAGGGGTGCAGTCGTCTGTGGTGTAACTATAGGTGTGCAGTAGTCTCGGGTGTAGCTTTAGGTGTGCAGTCATCTTTGATGTATCTATAAAGGTGCAGTCATCTGTGGTGTAACTATAAGGGTGCAGTCATCTGTGGTGTATCTATAGGTGTGCAGTAGTCTCGGGTGTAGCTTTAGGTGTGCAGTCATCTTTGATGTATCTATAGGGGTGCAGTCTTCTGTGGTGTAGCTATAGGGGTGCAGTGGTCTGTGGTGTAGCTATAGGGGTGCAGTGGTCTCGGGTGTAGCTATAGGGGTGCAGTGGTCTGGGGTGCAGCTGTAGCAGGGCACCGTTGTCTGGGGCCTAGTTATAGGAGGTGTAATAGTCTGAGTTTAGCATCAGGGGTGCAATGGTTTGGGGTATAGCTATAGGGGAACCATTGTCTGGATCAGCTGAAAAGGACATTGGCTCATACACTGTAACTCTTACCACTTATGATAAAACACAATAGAGGAAAAGTGTTAAAGCTGGTAGTTTCCATAGCAACCAATCAGATTCCAGCTCCCTTATTTCACAGGCCCTTGGAAATATGTAAACTGCAATCTGATTGGTTTCTATGGGCAGCTGCCCAGATTTTCCCCTTGCATAACCTTTTGTGTCCCACTGTCCTTATGTCCGCACCTCCAGATCCCCACTAAGAAGGTTCTAGATAATTACTCTGCTCCTCCCGCTGCCAGATCACATTTCCATCATGTCGTCCACATCTGACCTTGTAGTGAAGATTCCTCTCCCCGGCCGCCATTTACACATCACATAACACCTGAACCCTGGGAACCTGCAATAATCAGAGGCTTCTCTACCACATCCACTGCGAGTGCGGAATCAATACACAGCACTTTACGCATCCTCTGGGGTCTCCTGCACCCGCGCTGCACGTCTCACACACGTCCAGGGTCATGATGTCAGAATTTTATGAAAATAACTAGGACATGGTTACAAAGAGCCATGTAGGCCCGGTGGTATCTGCGCTGCCCTCCGTAATCACCTCCCTGAGGATAATATACAGTAACATACAGATAATCTGGCATCCCCGGAACTGACTCTCAGTTTATATTTGCTGGCGTGAAAAAATATTGTCATGGAGAAAACCGCCACAGTATGACTGTAAAGTTGTTTTCACACAGCCAGTGTTTGGTCCATCAGAGATGTTGAGGCAAAACCAGAAGGGAAAAAAGAAATGAGATATAATCGAAAGATCTGCACCTGTTCTGTGTTTTAGACCCACACCTGTTTCGGCTCATGCAAATCACTGACCAAACACTGACGTGTGAATGAGGCATAGCACTGACTACACACAGATTCTCTTGGTGACATGTGTCCTGTAAGAAGGTTTAGAAAAGTAAATATCCGCCAAATTTGGCAAAACTATGCACAGAAATTGCAGCTTTTACTACATGCCTCCATTGGGGGAGATTTATCAAACAGGTATAAAGGAAAACTGGCTTAGCTGCCCAAAGCAACCAATCAGATTCCACCTTTCATTTTTCAGACGCTCTCTGAAAAATGAAAGGTGGAATCTGATTGGCTGCTATTGGCAACTAGGCCATTTTTCCTTTTATACCAGTTTAATATATCTCATTGATTGACTTTATCGTTACAATGTGTTTCAGGTGGAGCCATTCAAGTAATGTTCAGGAGATCTCTCTCTGACCCGTCCGAATCATCCCACCGACCACAGTGAAGGCTTTATGGAAAACGCCACAACCTGCGGAGCCACATGTGCAGAACACCTATCATAGAGCAGTCACCATGCTGGGCCGAGACTTTGCAGCAATATTCACACCCCTTTTGTCGCCCCTGTGATCTTTCTCGTTATGTCTGTTTAGTTGACTTCTGTGACCATTGTCATCATCTTTGTAACAGGTGGTGGACACTGAGGGAGATGTCACTTTTGTCACAATTCTTGGATGACATTCCCAGGACTTGATGCCAGTGCATTGTACATTGTGCATTGTATTACATCAGATAATTTTTTTTTAGAAGACCACATCTTTATCCAGCACAGATCTTCATATAATACATACTGGACAATGACTATGAGGAGACCATTTTAATGCAGTTGTGGATGGTCGCCTCAAAAATATTTCACTTTATTCTGGATTATCGGGAAAAGTGTATAGAAGATGCAAACACCAGGGATAGCACATATTGTAGCCTAAGGTTTGTTTCACATTTCCATTTACCTAATGCGGCAGAGGTATAGCTGTAGTTCACTGTATCCGGCAGGATACTGCCTTTCACTGTCGGACCCTATTGATTATAATGCATGTATGGGTCTTCGGCTAGAACCAGGCACTCATACCGGAAGCCAGATAGATCCCTGCAGAATCCCATTATAGTCAATGGGGTCCGGCAGTGAACCGCAGTATCCTGCTATGCCGGATATGGTGAACTCCAGCAGACTGTTCTTCTGCCGGATCAGGTAAACGGAGATGTGAAACTAGCCTAACATTTCTGCTTTCCTGAGTTCAGAGTCACTTAAAGGGCCTGTCCTTTCCTATGTAAACAATGTTAAATTAAGGCTACGTTCACACAACGACATTTGTCGTCCGACAAATAGGGCACAACTTCACTGCAACATTTGTCCGGATGGATTTTTTCCGACTGTCGTGTCGCAGTCGCAGCATGTCGCAATGCGACACCATAGACTCCCATTATAAAAATTGTCGCGCGACAATAGTGCGACTTTTTGTCGCGCGACAATTGTCGTCGTGTGAACGTAGCCTAATCCCTGTGCTTCCTTTCAGTGAATGGGAGCATTTTTATCTACAGCCAGAGGCTCAAAACCTGTCCCGATCTAGATGTGAGACATGTTGGGGGAGATTTAATGAAACTGCTGTACAGGAAATCTTCTGTAGTTGCCCATAGCAACCAATCAGATTCCACCTTTCATTTTTCAGAGCTCCTATGGAAAATGAAGGGAGGAATTTGATTGGTTGCTATGGACAACTAAGCCAGTTCTACTTTACACCAGTTTTGATAAATCTACCCCATTGGGTCTGTACATGATTTCAGCTTCTGAATGTTGTCATTCACTAACATCAAGCAGAGATCTTAAAAATAGTGACAAATATACTGTAAACACGGAGGGGGACATTTATTAAGACTGACGCTTTCCACGCCAGTCTTAAAGGGGTTATCCCATGACTAATGTAAAAAATGAAAATCAGACATTATATAGTACATGACAATCTCCTTCTAACAAAGCTAGAACCAGCCCTGTACCTCACATGGATCCAGAGATCTCCCCATTCATTAATCTGCTAGATTTATATCAAGCCGGCAGCTCAAAGGGAGTGTCTTTTCTGCTGCAGCTAAGGGGTGTGTCCATGCTCTCCCTATCACAGCTCAGGGGGCGTGTCCATGTTCTCCCTATCAAAGCTCAGGGGGCGTGTCCATGCTCTCCCTATCACAGCTCAGGAGGCAGTTGAAGGATGAAACTGAGCATGTGCGGCCACCTCAGTGAGCAGGACAGAGAAATAAGAAAAAACAAACAGCAGGTGGCGCCATACAGATATATTTTATTGGATAACTCAGTGGCTATGCAAAATTTTTCATTACATGCAATTACAAAAGTATTCAGATCCAGGTGCTGGTTTGAAAACTGTAGAATATTTTTCGTTGGACAACTCCTTTAAGTCCCACTGCGCTGCTGGTGGAAGCCCCAAAGTTATGTGCAGGCGACGTTTGGTGCTTCCTCCAGCAGGCCGCGCGACACATTTTAAATACACTTCAGACCCCTTTTGTTGGCGTAAAAAAAATCTACGTCAAAAACGATAAATGACCTGGGCCTACCGGCCCACCCACTTCTCCACCCACTCCAAGCTCCCTTTTTTCAGCACTTCGGAAAAGTGGTGTGAGTGGGGAAAAGTCTCGGATTTTGCTGCACAAATGTCTTGTGACAAAATCTGTGAGTTTAATATGCTACTATTGTGGTGTATATTAGTTAATAAATGTCCCCCAGAATCTATGAAAAAAATTGTAAAAATGCATTATATTAATAATGAATCTTTATTTACATAAGACTGGACCAGCCCTTTAAATATTCTAATATGGGGATAGGGTGGATTAGGTAGGTTATGTCTATAGTAGCTGTAGGAGGTCTGTAATCTGTGGCTCTAAAGCTGTCGTGAAACTGTAACGCCCAGCATATTCCGATAGTTGCAGGCCATAAAGGTAACTTCAACCTAACAGTTCATTTTTAATACATCTGACAATTGTTAGGCAGAAAAAGAGACTCTTGGGTAGTCAGATTGACAGATTTCTATTAAAATGTATTACAAAACCAGATATTTTAAAATGTGAGTAAAAGTAATGTAAAGTAATTTTAATTAAGAGGAGTGATTCATACCTTGGGGCTTAGCTGTAGACAAACTACAAATCCCAGCATGTGCAGCTCATGCTGGGTGTTGTAGTCTTGCATCACCTGGTAAGCCCCCAGCTGAATAGGAGGTAGATGTTATCAGATTTTTTGTAGTAGGAATTTAATTTGTTTACAATGTTTATACTTTGGGACTATTTTTGATAAAGCAATATTTGTATGTCTATATATCCGCTGTCTGCTCCACAGGTCATGTGACTTATAATAATTTACATGAGTAGAAAGGCTGGCACCACCAACCGATAGATTGCTGCATGTCACACATTCAAAAACATGTATTCCCAAGTACAAAGCAATGTATGATTTTAGCAAATGAGCTCACAAAAGGTACAAAAATATACAGTTCTAATGAGGAATCACAAGGAGGAAGATACAAATGTCAAAGAGCATCTGTCAGGATGATCATCCCTAGTAAACCAGTATACCGTCTGGTAGGGTTGTTCATGGTAAGTGCAAGGACACATCTCCTGCAGCAATCGTATGTGCAGTTTTTGAGAAATTAATTATTTTATTTTGATGCTAATTAGGTGCTTGGAGCACCAAGGGTTGGGCCTAGCCCCTTGGAGCTCTATCTCTGCCTTTCACCCTTTGCCACTGCCTTTCCCTCACTAATCGGCACGGCTGGTCATCCTCACTGTTCCGAGGCCCAGCCCTGAATTTTCACTGATGAAAGAGTATAACTGGCACATGCACAGTGGATTGTAATCTGCTGTCCCCACCCTGAGATCTGAACTGCACTAATTGTGCTCCCGCCTGCGCGAGATTGCTGGGCCAGGCAATTGACCAGTGAGGATACCCAGCCCTGTGAATCAGTGGGAGAGAGGGAGGAGCAAAGAGTGAATGGTGGAGGTGAAGCAGTGATCTGAGGGGCTAGGCCTGTCCCTAGGTGCTCTAAGCACCTCGTCAGCATAAAATAAAAGTAGGAATTTCTCAAAGACTGGATAGCTGCAAGAGGAGGGGGGGGGCGGTTCCTTGAACAAATGCTCAAAAAGTGAAAGGTGCTTTTCTTGCAAACCAAATACACATCATGATAAAACACCCCTGATTATCCCTCTGAACCAAATACAGTGTAAGACCACCATACACAATGGATATACTAGGCTTCCCAAAACAGGGGCCAGAGACAAAAACAGCCAAACAAGGATCCAGTCCAGACTGGAATCACTGTGTAACAAATCCATACAAGACCCACAAAGACTCAATAGCAGTGAATACCCCTATTAATGAAAATCTAGAAACATCAAATATGTGACGTGTGTGCATAAAAAAATCCAAGAAAGATAGGCTGAGATTTACCAGGGAAAAAGCAAACATCTCCAAAATGAAGATAAAGTGACCGGGAGAGATGATCAGCAGTGTGTATCGGCGATTCCTCATAAACGTATACATTATTATGGCCACCAGCTAATATCCAGAGTGCAGCACGGAAAGCAGCAGCTAGACGGCTGGGAGTGATTCAATAAAGTCCTGGTAGGTTGTCACAGGTATCTGGAGCCTTGCTGACGGCAGTGCATCCCACAGCTGATGGAGGGTGCCAGGATTCATAGAGCGCACACAACGATTGAGGGGGTCCACAGATGCTCAATAGGGTTCAAGTCTGGTGGCCGGGGTAGTACTTGGAAGTCTTGGTCATACTCTTCCAACCAATGTCAGACATTTCTAGCATTGTGACATGGAAGATCCCATCCGCCACCAGGGAAGACAGCATGTATGGGTGTACGTGATCTTCAAGAATGGATTCATACTTAAATCGGGTGACAGTGCCATCCACATGAATGAGTGGGCCCAGAGAATGCCATGAAAACATTCCCCGGACCATAACGCTGCCACCACCAGCTTGTGTTCATCCAACAATGGTTGCAGGGTGTTTGTTCTCTGATCTTTCTTGCCCGACACACCAACATCTATCCATTTAGTGAAGCAGAAAATGTGACTTTGCCAATCAACAGAGGTTCAATTCTGATACTGCTAAGGAAATTTGAAGCCTTTTCTGCGGATGTTACTTTGTTAGCAGAGGTGCGTTGACGATCCGTCTGCTTCGGAGCCAAATACATAGTAGTGTTCACTGAACTGATGTTTTAGAAACACGTCTGGTAGCCCCTGGTTCATTTTGGCGGTGAGCTGCTGCACTGTGGTGTGTCAGTCCGACGTTCAGCACTTACATCAATGGCACGTGGTGCTCCGCAGTTTCCATGCTGCTTATTCTCAATGATGCCATTTGTCCACTCACGATACACTTTCTCCACAGCAGCAGGCGAACAGTTCACAATCTGCTCAGTTACTTGGCCCAAAAGCCAATAATCATCTCTGATAAACCGCCCTTATACCCATAACAGCAACGAGGGATATGTCTGCCGACAGCCTATCACATCCCTTATATACCCACCAAGCCAGCTCACCACACGGGACTTCCGGCATAAGCTATACGCTGTTGATGTCGAAAGTAGGAAAAGGTCAGAATTATTGTGCTGTGCTTGATATTATTGGTTTTTCAATGATTCTATACTACTTATTATGGGGCACTATTATACAGTAAATGATGGGTTATATGGCTATTATGATACTACTAAGGGCATTTTTACCAATACTATAATACCTCTGAGATTGCCCTTTTGGCGCTGGTATTATGGGGAACAGTTAGTTGTAATTTGGGGACATCTATAATGATGGCACTGTTACTGGAGAGCACTGGGGTTGGTTTGATGACTATGGGTTATCTAGCCTCATCACTATGGGCTCTGCTGAAATCCTTTTCATTTCCCTACTATCATAACTGGCTTAGGTCTTCCACAGGACTATATGAAATAACAAGGGCAGAGCAGCAGCTACTTGGCATTGAGAATCCTGGCATCACCAATATTTAACAATGATCCTGGCGTTGTTGATCCTAGCACTGAGAAGCTTGGCAGTGATGGTCCTGGCTGTCTACCTAATTAGAAATGTTAGTTGACATAGAGACAGTGGTGCCCCCGGGCACCTCTAGGCCAGCTCTGCAGGATGGCAATGGGTATTGAGTGGTGTTGGCAGCGATGCACCACTGTCAGCTATTACCGATTATTACAGGAGGACAGTGGAAGGTCACATCACAACTGAATTAGAATGGCGTCCTATCCACTTGTGAGCCGTGGGCGCAGTCCCTCTTGCTGCTTAATTGGTAATTTTCATGAAATGAATCGTTGACCTTGGAGGAGAACGTTTGTCAGTAAAGTCCTGCAATCAGTGGAGATGTAATAGGAAAGCAGCAGCAGGGGTGGAAATAGATCAAAGCAAATGTTTAGGACTTCACAAAAGATAGTATAGGGTGAAAATTAGGGTATGTCCATATCGGAAAATCCACTGCGTATCTGCTGGAAACAAATCACATGCTGCACAAGTGAATAGTGTTGAATTTCTAGCTGAATTCATAGAGTAACTGCTACAAGTCTGCCGCAAACTTCCCCCTCCACATTGCAAAGTGTGAATCTATGGGGGAATCCGCAGCTTAAATTGACATGTTCTGAATTTAAAATCTATCCCGCATGTTAATTATGTGCGGATTCCAGTGTGGACACTGCAGCATATGGATGAGATAGAGGAAAAGATACAGAATCAGTAAGCAGCATACAGGATGTAGAGGACTGTATATTGCACATTATACCATATTAAAGGGTGGCTATTATAGGGGCAAAATATGATGTCAACAGACAGTATACAATATTAGGCCTTTTGCACACGACTGTGGTTTGGTTCCGCATCCGAGCAGCATTTTTTGCGGCTAGGGTGCGGACCTTTTCACTTCAATGGGGCCGCAAAAGATGCGGACAGCACTCCGTGTGCTTACAAACACAGAAATGCAACAGCACTCTGCAACTAGCACTCTGCAACCAGCACTCTGCCCTGCCTCTATGCTAGAAGTTAGCAGAGGTGTCAGTGTACATTTTGATCAAAAAGTAATAAACCACTCGCCACGCCAAGGCCGCCTCTATGAGTGGTCCTAACGCTAAATCCGCCTGGTTCCCGTTATGCAAGATGGAAAACAAAAAACTGTCGACTGTTTTTTGTTTTCCGTCTTGCATAATGGGACCCAGACGGATCCGTTATGCTTTCCCATAGACTTCTATTAGGACGGAAAGCAAACAGAATGCCTTTTAAAGGCTTCCATTTTGCATTTTGTCTGGGCATTCCGTTATTTTCCGTTATAACCATGTTAGCCTACTTTCACACTTGCGTTTTGGCTTTCCGTTTGTGGGAGCCGTTCTAATGCATTCTGAATGGAAACGGATCTGCTCAGAATGCATCAGTTTGCATCAGTTCAGTCTCCATTCTGCTTTGGAGACAGACACCAAAACGCTGCAAAACGCAAGTGTGAAAGTAGCCTTATAACGGAAAGCCATAACGGAATCCCTAACGCTAGTGTGAACCCACCTTTAATTAAAATGCTTAAAACCCTGCGGCCATTAACAAACAGCAACCACTTTACTTAATTTTAAGAACTCATTTTAGGAACTGCCTCTACTTGGGCCTTTTGGGCACCTTTTGGCAGTATGCCAGCTGTTACATGGGACAACACCCCTCCTCTACAATAGGTGGCATCCACATTAACCAATTAATTAGAGAATAGGTGTGGTGATGATGTGATGGGGGTGGGGCTCCAGAATCAGAAAAGAGAGAGTCCTGCACATGGAAGGATCAGCAGTGAGGTCAGTAACCACTAATATAATGAATCACTCTGTGTGTGTGTGTGTGTGTGTGTGTGTATATATATACACACACATGCATGCCTGTATTTGAGTGGGAGTATTTGTGGTTTTTCATAGTTGTCACATTTCACAAATATATGAAAATATCTAGGCAGCGTTTTACGTTTTTGTTGCCTTCAGTGACAGGAGGTGGTGAAGCCTCAGATACAACATGAGGGGCTCAGGTATCAGTATCACATGGTATACAGTCGAAAGAGATCACTCTGTCTCAATATAGCACATTATCCCTTTAAGTTTTCTGTTTTTTTCCACTTAATTTTTTCCATTGGTGAAACCATATGGTCACAAATTTCATGTACACTTTACATTTTCGTTCCATACTAAAATTGACCTGCCGTGTGGATTTTGAAATCCTCCGCATGTGGTTTGTGTGGATTTTACCCTTTTGCACGCAAAGGTGAGATCTGAGGTTTTTTGGTATGGGTTTATTTGGTCCAGAAATCAGTGAGGTTACTTTCACACTTGCTGTACAGCAAATTCTCCAGATGCAGCATAGCCCGTTAGTGCCCAGTGCCTGCCAGACCTTGTGGACTATAATGGATCTGGCGGGAGTCCAGTATAAATGCCAGGATTTGGCTGACAGAAATTGCTGAATGCAACAGTTTGGATCCAAGACTGTTACATTTACTTCCAGTGATACATTGCAACAAATAATCAGGAGAAAGATTTGAGTTGCTGTCGTGTTTAGCTCACAGAGGATTGTCTGTATATTTAGTACTATGTGGATGTATAGATCACAGCTCCTCGGTTCAAGGACTGGACCATTCATACAAGCGCACGTTCCTTACAAGTGACTTGTGTAAATATCATCTGACAAACGCTCATATATCAGATGACTCCATCACCCTGTGGGAACTGAGATGTGGTGCTGGAAACTGGGGAATGAATGATCGTAATAACAATGACTTGTCCCTCGGCTGGGGCTACATGCAAAAAAAGTCACACAACCCAAACCATTTTACAGTTGTGATTGGGCTGTAAAAAAATATAGCTAAATTTCAGAAAAGTAATTTGCGACCTGCAACCAAAAGTAAAAGTTTTGATTTTTTTGCAGTTGTCACATCATGGTCACAGAATGTCACATCATGACCCTATTGACAATCATTAGATGCAATGTCACATTTCAGCATTGTGCTCATCATGTTGCCATGTAGCGCCAGCTTCAGGCCTAATTCACACGTCCGCAAAATGGATCCGCATCCCATCCGCAATTTTGCGGAAGGGTTGCAGACCCATTCATTTCATTTCATTTGCAGACCCATTCAGCACCCTATGTGATGTCCGCATCCGCATTTCCGCAAAAAAATAGAACATGTCCTATTCTTGTCCGCAATTGCGGACAGGAAAAGGCATTCTCTATATAGTGCTAGCAATGTGCGGTATGCGAATTGCACATTGCAGCCGTCCGTGTTTTGCGGATCCGTGTTTCCGCAAAACAAACTACGGACTTGTGAATTAGGCCTTATACTGGACTGTTTGACAAGCTGGTTGACTTGCATATGATCAGCTTATATATCATCGCTATAATGGGACCTTTAGTGTGAGGTTGATGGTCTGTATGTTTCAGATGTCCATTTTCCGGTCTGGTTACATTTACGTTTTTTTTTTTTTTTTTTTTTTAATACGCCTGTGCTGTGTCCGGCATGCAGCATTTTTCTCCTCGATCAGCTCCACTTTATCCATCGTCTAAAATAATCCCTGGAAACATTTAATAACATTTCGACAATCGCAGTGGACATGAGCGGACTTTTATATTTTCACCGCTTTCTCTGCAGGTTCTGCTCGCCTGGGAGCATGGGATTCCCTGCTGGACGTATAGTCAGTGACCATAGAGGAGTTTAGGTGTAAAGGTTGCTTCTCTCGCCCGTCTCGCCCATTAACTGTGCCATCTACCCAGCTGGAGCTGTGTTATTGGGCGGTTTATGAAGGATGGAAATTATTCTGCTCAGATGCACTAAAAAGGTCACATGTTAAAGGAGCTGAAGCGTGGACATCTTATCCGCACTCATCTTAAGTGTTTCCAGATCTCAGCAGGAATCCTCTGCTCTGACCCTGTAAAACCTGATGGTACTTTATTAAGCAGCTATTAATAAGACCTCTGTACTCGTAAATTCTCAGATTAAATGGACACTCTGCTATTATTATTATTATTATTATAATTGTAATTTCGCAACAAAAAAAAAAAATCTCTGTGACAGTTTAAAGTCCCATTCGGAGCTGCAATCACAATTCTGCCGGTTTCTAGTTGCCGATGTGCAGTGCATTGTGGGACATGGTTACACAGTCAGAGCTCCGCTCTAGGGGTCCCACCTCTGACGGCAGAGTAGAAGTAAACTGCAGCTTCCAGGGGCATCCTGCAGAGCTGTGAGCTGCAGCTCTCAGTGTGGGTGGAGTATAAGACTTGATGTAGCTCAATGCTATGAGCCATTCATTAGTTAGTGACAGAAATGCACTTTACATGTGTTATAAGATTCACCGCATTATCCTTCCAGACTATTATGAGATGTGTCACAACTCAATGACGCTGGCATCTGTGGGGGAGCTGTGACAACCTCCGGAGAATGGTAGTCACAGTTTTAATACCATCTTGGCTGATGCAGGGTCTTATGGCCTGATCAATATGTAAACCAACTTCACAGGTAAAGGAAGGAGGTTTTTAAAGAGGACTAGAGATGAGCAAACTTTAAAAAAAAGTTCGGCGTTCGGGTTGTGGTAAGTCACGCATCCCGTTATGGATACCACAACCCGAACGCCGAACTTTTTTTTAAAGTTCGCTCATCTCTAAAGAGGACCTGTCACCTCTCCTGACATGTCTGTTTTATTAACTTCATGCATTTCCCATGTAATAACAATTCTGGAGCATCTGTTCTGATGTCTGTATGTTGTGCAATTCCTCTATTACTTCTACTAGAAGTTATGAATAATTGCTAGCAGTCTGCAGTAAGGGTACAGAGGGGAGGTAACAAGTTCGGGGGGGTGTCCCTGCACAGTCTGAAAAGCTAATAGCAATTCATTCATAACTTCTAGTAAAAAATAAATAAAGGAATGGCACAACATACAGCCATAAGAATAGATGTTCCTGAATTATTACATGGGGAGTGCATGTAGCTATTACAACTGGCATTTTAGGAGCGGTGAAAGGTCCTTTTTAAAGCGCAACTTCAAAAATAATCTTCTTTCATAGACTTCCTGCACTTTACACAGGCCAATTTTGCAGGTGATTGCTGCTCGTCAGTGAAGGAGACCACTGCATTTACATGCAGCCACCTCCTCCACAGTATGGGGAGGAGCAATCGCTAATACTACCGCTCGTCCCCAAACTGATTGCCAGTAGCAGATCGCATTTTATGGTTCAATCTTTTTATTGTTTCACCAATATTGTATAACCATCAAAGAATTGTAACAGTTACAGAATATCGTAAAAGGCAATTGTAAACAACATTAGATATGACATAAATCAAAGAAAGCATGTATGATTTCTACAGATATACAAGCAAAAAGATAACTGATATGTTATATCCGTAAGTATTAGTGAAAAGAATAGGTCAACTCCTCTATACGTGAAAGTGCATCCATAGCGGTTACCCATGTAATTCTCTGTAAGCACTCTGTCGATATCCACTGGCGCGGAATAATTTGCCTCATGGCAAGAACGAAGATTCTAAGGATGTTCTTCTTAACCTGCTTTATTTGCCCCAGAAAAACGGAAAGTAATGCAATCAAGTGAGAAGGTGATATATTAGTCCGGTAAAGATGGTTGTAGAGAGAAAAAATGTCCTTCCAAAGAGGAGAAACTCCAGGGCAATCCCACCATATGTGCCATCGTGCCCACAGCCATTAGGCAACGCCAACAGATGTTCGGCACAGATGGATAGAATTTATGTATTTTTACCGGAGTCCTATACCACCTAGTCCGCAGATTGCATTTTACACAGTATGATCTGCATGAATGATGTGATCAACCGATGAACGAGTGTTTAGCTTGTTCATTGGGTAATTGACGTTACTTTTACACCACCAGATAATCGCTAACGAGTGTTACTATGAACGCTTGTTAGCGACCATCTAGCTAAGAAAAATGGCACTTTGATCTTTCTTCATTGGTTACATTTAAAGGGAACCTGTCATCAACTTTATGTGGACCTCACTGAAGGCAGTATAAAATAGTGACAGAAATGCTGATCTCAGCGCTGTGTCACTCATGAGCTAAAAGTAAGAGGTTGCCGAGAACCAGCATCATAATCATTGCAGCCCAGGCCCTGAGAAGAGTCAAATCTACCTGAGAAGAGTCCTGGTTATTCCTAATCTCCTGCTCTCCCGCCCATCTGCTGATGATTGGCAGTTCTCTCCTAGAGAGAAAGGGAGAAAACTAGGTAGAAGCCTGTCAGTCATCAGCAGGTGGGCAGGGGGAGCAGGAATTCATGAATACCCAGGACTCTTCTCAGATGGCCATGACTCTTTTCCAGGCTCAGTCTGCAATGATTGTGATGTTGGTTCTCGGCAACCACTTACTTTTAACGTATAACTGACAGACCGCTGAAATCAACTTGCCTGCCTCTACTTTATTCTGTTGTTAGTACGGGCAGCCTAAAGTTGATGACAGGTTCCCTTTAACTTTTTCCCAAATCTGCAAAAATTCACGGTGCATGAATTGGGCAATAAATACAAACGCAACTTTGTCCATTAGTCGCTGTAAGCACAACTTTAAAGGAGATTAGAGGTGAACTCCAAGGTCAAGGTACATCACTGTCAGATAGCACCATCCGCCGCTAGTGGACTTAATGGAAGACGACGGAGCAGGAAACCCGTGTTGAAAACAAATCATAAAAAAGTCAGACTGGAATTTGCCAAAATGCATATTGAAAAGCCACAAAGCTCCTGGGAGAATGTCCTTTGGACAGATAAGACAAAGCTGGAGCTTTTTGGCAAGTCACATCAGCTCTATGTTCAGAAATGAAGCATACAAAGAAAAGAACATTGGGGAAGGTTTATAGGTATAAAACTAGGGTAAAGGAAAACTGGTTTAGTTGCCTATAGCAACCAATCAGAATCCACTTTACATTTTTCAGAGTTCCTTTTGAAAATGAAAGGTGGAATCTGATTGGTTGCAATAGGCAACTAAGCCAGTTTTCCTTTACACCTGTTTTGATAAATCTACCCCATTATAACTACTGTGAAACATGGAGGAGGCTCGGTTTTGGGCCTGCTTTGCTGTATCTGGCACAGGGTGTCTTGAATCTATGCAGGGTACAATGAAATCTTAAAACTATCAAGGTATTCTGGAGCCAAATGTGTTGCCAAGTGTCAGAAAGCTTGGTCTCAGTCGCAGGTCATGGGTCCTCCAACAGGATAATGACTCAAAATACACCGCTAAAAACATTCAAGAATGGCTAAGAGCAAAGCATTGGACTTCTCTGAAGTCGCTTTCTATGAGCCTTGATCTAAATCCTATTGAAGATCTGTGGAAGTAGCTGAAACATGTAGTCTGGAGAAGGCACCCTTCAAACCTGAGAGCTGGAGCAAAATACCTGTGGATTACCCTGGGTTCAGACCTGAGCGTTCTAAAAACGCGCGTTTTACGCGCGTTTTTGTCGCGCGTATTTCAGCGCGTTTTTGCAAATAGGAAACGCGCAAACGCTGCTGTTCTTGTGATTGACTACTGTGGTGTCAATCACAAAACGCGCGTCAAACGCCCCAAAAGAAGCTCAAGTACTTGTTTATGCGTTGGGCGTTTTACAGCGCGTTCAAACGCGCTGTAAAACGCTCAAGTGTGAACCACTCCCATAGGGATGCATTGGTTTTAATCTGTTGAGCGTTTTACAGCGCGTTTGAACGCGCTGTAAAACGCTCAGGTGTGAACCCAGGGTTAGTGCAGACCTCTCAGGCAGGGATTACCTGAAAAGGTTCTGCAACAAAATATTAAAGGGGTTTTTTGAAACTTTCTTGACCCATCCTCAGGATAGGTCATTAGTATCTGATCTGTGGGGGTCCAACATCTGGGACCCCTGCCGATCAGCTGGTTGAGAAGGCACTTGTGCTCCTGTGACCTCCACAGCCTTTCCTAGACCAAGTGATGACACATTTATGTATCATGTGGCCTAGGCACAGCTCAGCCCCATTCAAGTGGATACCAAGCACAGCCACTATACAATGTATGTCATTTTTATTCCTTATTACTTTCGTCACTTTCAAGTTATTTCAGTGACCATTGTGGGTTTTTCTTTCTTTAATGGAAGGATTTCGATAATTTTGTCCATGTGTGTATCTGTGGTTTTCTGAGGACCCTCATGTTCACACGACGTACACGTGACGAAAAGAAAAGTCTGTAAAAACAGATAAACTATCAGTGCCCTCAGAATATATTAATGCCCCTCATAGTGCCCTCAGAATATATTTTGCCCCTCATAGTGCCCCCAGTATCTATAATAGCACCCATAAGGCAACCAGTATACATAATACCTCCTTAGCGGCCCCAGTATATAAAATGCCCTCTGTGTATAAAATGTGCCCCTGCATTTATAGACCCCATATAGCCAGGTCCATAAATATCGGGACATCAACACAATTCTAACATTTTTGGCTCTATACACCGCCACAATGGATTTGAAATAAAACGAACAAGATGTGCTTTAACTGCAGACTGTCAGCTTTAATTTGAGACAGTCTGCAGTTAAAGCACATCTTGTTAGTTTCATTTCAAAGCCATGGTGGTGGTGTAAAGAGACAAAAATTTTTGAATTGTGTTGGTGTCCCAATATTTATGGGCCTGTCTGTATGCCTCTTCTGACGATAGTGCCAACAAATTAAAAATACTAAACCTCACAACAGGCAATTGTGGGAACACTTGCTCCACACTGGAGACAGCAGGACCTGACACTCCAAGTGTGATATCATAACAGAGTCCACTGCGGAGCAAATGTTCCTGCACATGCCATTGGTGAGGAGCATCTTCTTTTCTTTTTTTTTATTACCTGCCTTCTGTACCACTCATGTAATTGCTTTGATTACCATTTGATGGACGCACTTCTGTCTGAATGGAGGTTAAAACCATTGATTTCAGTGAGGTCTGTCTGGCAGTCAAAATGGCAAATGGCAAAATGTCTCATTTTCTAGTGGCCACTATTCACTGGCTGTTAAAAATGGCCCTGTGAATAGCCCCATAAAATCCAATGGTTCTGAAAACTGCTGTGTGACTGCTGGTAAAAAAATGTCCGTCACACGGCCGTTTCTAACTGTTGTGTGAATGTACCCTTATTCTTGATATCCCTACGTTCCCGTTGTGTCTTTCTGATGAGGTATCCAGGGACAGGCGGTGCTGCTCATACTGGTGCCTCATGCTGGTATTATCAGTATCGCATTCCTGGGAGCCCCTATGTGATGAGGCACTGCTCTGTGTCTGCGCCTCTGCCCAGCCACCACCTCTCCCCAGGGTCTCTATTATTTTGTTCTGACATTGAATTTCAGTGCATTGTAAAAGTCCTATATCCAGCAATGTATTCCCAGATGGATTATTAGTAGGAAAGTCTGTTACCCCCACAATGCTCAGAAATCAGCAGCATGAAATAGATTATCTCCAACCTGCAACTAAATACATTATTTCAGTCTGGGGAGAGGATGACCATAAGCCAGATGAATACAGTCTACTGTTCCAACAATTTCAGGCTGGCATGTTAATGGTTGAATGCTGCTGTCTTAGAGAACCTGCACATGGGTATGGGTTTCAAAACCTGAACAGGATGTAACTCGGGACCAGTACAGGATAAGTAATGTATGCACACAGTGACTCCACCAGTAGAATAGTGAGTACAGCTCTGGAGTATAATACCGGATGTAACTCAGGACCAGTACAGGATAAGTAATATACAGTATGTACACAGTGACTCCACCAGCAGAATAGTGAGTGCAGCTCTGGAGTATAATACAGGATGTAAATCAGGATCAGTACAGGATAAGTAATATATGTACACAGTGACTCCACCAGTAGAATAGTGAGTGCAGCTCTGGAGTATAATACAAGATGTAACTCAGGACCAGTACAGGATAAGTAATATACAGTATGTACACAGTGACTCCACCAGCAGAATAGTGAGTGCAGCTCTGGAGTAAAATTCATGATGTAATTCAGGGTCAGTACAGGAGTAATGTTTGTAAATAGTGCTGCTCTGGAGTATAATACAGGATGTAAATCAGGACCAGTACAGGATAAGTAATATATGTACATAGTGACTTCACCAGTAGAATAGTGAGTGCAGCTCTGGAGTATAATACAAGATGTAACACTTTTGTCATGTATATTAAATATTTATCAATGGATGCAGCCAATCTATTGTGTGGGGATAGTGTCAATTTCATTTACTGATAAATATCGTTGATTGTCCGTCTCAAAGGTATAAATTGATTCACTGACTGTATGGGACGGTTAAAAGAAAACAAAACATCTTTATTAGAATTGTATTTAAATGGAATAAAAGAGTCTAAATTCTTGTGATTCTTCAAAAACAGACAGTGGAAACTGGGTACTAAATACCGTAGATAGCAGGGTATGTAAACTACTCTTGCCACTAGCTGAAAGGACACAGAGGTCCGATGAAGGTGTGCTTCATGGATAGTAGCACATTTACCATAGACCCAGACTAATATACAGTTGTGTTCAAAATTATTCAACCCCCAATGCTGTAAATGCTTTTAGGGAATTTAGTGTACATTTGTAATTGTGTTCAGAATGAAATCTGACAAGGACTTTTTAAAGAACCAAATGCAACTGCCGGTGACGTTTTTAATACTGCATTGTTTTTGTAATGCAGTATTAAATGTGTTTTTTGTGATTTCTTCATTGACACAATTATTCAACCCCTTAAAGACGACCACTCTTAAGAACAGAGGTTCATTCAAGTGTTTTCGATCAGGTATTGAAAACCCCTGTGGATGTCAAGGAGCAGCAATCAAGCATAATAAGCACCAATTAGGCAGATGTAAAATGACTGTGATACTCAGCTCCATCTAGACATTTACTGGTGTGTTTACAGACATGGTGAAGACAAGAGAATGGTCCAGGAAGACAAGAGAAGAGGTGATTTCTCTTCACAGGAAGGGCAATGGCTATAAGAAGATTGCAAAGATGTTAAACATACCAAGAGACACCATAGGAAGCATCATTCGCAAATTCAAGGCAAAGGGCACTGTTGAAACGATACCTGGTCGTGGCAGAAAGAAGATGCTGACTTCGACTGCTGTGCGCTACCTGAAGCGCAAAGTGGAGAAAAGTCCCCGTGTGACTGCTGAGGAACTGAAAAAAGATTTGTCAGATGCGGGTACTGAAGTTTCAGCTCAGACAATAAGGCGCACACTGCGTGATGAAGGCCTCTATGCCAGAACTCCCAGGCGCACCCCCTTGCTGTCTCCAAAGAATAAGAAGAGTCGACTGCAGTATGCCAAAAGTCATGTGGACAAACCACAAAAGTTTTGGGATAGTGTTCTGTGGACTGATGAAACAAAATTAGAACTGTTTGGGCCCATGGATCAACGCTATGTTTGGAGGAGGAAGAACAAGGCCTATGAAGAAAAGAACACCTTGCCTACTGTGAAGCATGGCGGGGGGTCAGTCATGCTTTGGGGCTGTTTTGCTTCTACAGGTACAGGGAAGCTTCAGCGTGTGCAAGGGACCATGAATTCTCTTCAGTACCAGGAGATATTGGATGAAAAAGTGATGCAGTCCGTCACAAACCTGAGGCTTGGGAGACGTTGGACCTTTCAACAGGACAATGATCCCAAGCATACCTCCAAGTCCACTAGAGCATGGTTGCAGATTAAAGGCTGGAACATTTTGAAGTGGCCATCGCAGTCACCAGACTTAAATCCGATTGAGAACCTATGGTGGGACTTAAAGAAAGCAGTTGCAGCGCGCAAGCCTAAGAATGTGACTGAACTGGAGGCTTTTGCCCATGAAGAATGGACGAAGATACCCGTAGATCGCTGCAAGAAACTTGTGTCAAGCTATGCTTCACGTTTAAAAGCTGTTATAACTGGAAAAGGATGTTGTACTAAGTACTAAGATTGAATGTCACTTGGGGGTTGAATAAAACTGATAACGATGTGAGCACAGAAAATACATTTGTGGTTATTTCATTATAAATGTTATGTTATATTTGTCTGACTTACAAGTGCCTCTTTGATTTAATTGTAAACAAGATGACTGAAATGATCAAAATCAATGTCAAACTGGCCAAAACACTCAATTTCCGTGGGGGTTGAATAATTTTGAACACAACTGTAGGTGTTGTATACCAAAAGGTCTGGGAATATGGGACCTAATACCCACTTAAATGTAGTAACAAAGCATAGCAGTGTAGCCAATATTTATGACTGCAAGTTAAACTGCTAGTGCATATATGGATACACTAAATCAATCATCTGATACATTTTAAAAGCACCAGGGACAAGTATTGCAAATCCTGGTTTAGCAAGGTACAGTGGATAGAAAATATACCTGTCCCCCTTGATCCTGCTGTAGTGTATAATACGCTGATATGCTGTGCCTCTTGTAGTCTGCACAGCAAGAAGCACGTAGGGGCAGCATTCGTGACCGCTAAGAAAATATCCTATCTAGCCTAATATTCAATCCCACTTGATGCTTTTCGCATGTCCATGGGACAGACACTTCATCAGGAGCAAGGATTAGGCTTCGAGGAAATGCTAACTACCTATAGATAGGAACAGGCGGTAATCACTGCACTAATGGCAGTAATTACCGTGGTCACGAATGCTGCCCCCCACGTGCTTCTTGTTGTGCAGATTACAAGTCTTGGGAAAATGATTACTACTATGGGGGCATTATTACTTCTGGGGCACAATGGAGGACATTATTAATATTAGGGGCACTGTTAACACAAAGTACACTTTGGCAGTGAATTATTTCTATTGGTGTGACTTTTTGGAGCAGTATTACTGTGTGGGGGTGGGGTGGGGGGGCCCCACCCTGGTACCCGATCAGCTTAGCATAATTATTTTTATGGGACATCATGTTTACTGTTAGTGTCACGGGCACTATTTTCTGGGCACAGTTATATTTTAAGGCACTGTGAACCAATAATTATTGAATGGGGCTTTATCTGTGAGGTACTAGTATTTTCAGGGGGGCTATCTGTTTCTGCAGTATAGTATTGGGGGTGGCTGGATGGGGTTGGACCCATTTATTGTGAATGGGGCCGGACGTGATGCGGAGAGCACACTATGTGCTCTCCGCTTCCGCATTTGCGGAGTCGTGGCTCCGAACTTCCGGGTTTCGGCCACGAAAAATCCGGCCGCAGCTCCACAAAAGATAGAGCATGTCCTATTTTTGTCCGCAGCCTGCGAACAAGGATAGGCATCTCTGTGGGGAGTGCCGCCATGGTGTGTTGCAGGTCCGCAACACACTACGGACGTGTGAATTGGGCCTAACAGTTAGGGAGCAGGATCCCGTGATTCTCCATGAAGTCTAGGGGCAGACATGATTCCATCTAGTCTCTGTCCACCAGCTCAGAAAAATGTAGAACTACAGACAGATTGCAGAGGAGAAAACTGCTATAATACCAGATACAAGTCATATAATGGCCAGAAATATTGTTATACCTCATGTACACCAACATTGAACATAATTGAAACGATAGTTACACTTTAAATAAGTAAACCACATAATTTACACAAGAAGGAAAGTAAAATTGAAAATAACTCCCCAGCAGTGCCAGTTACCACAATACAGCACAAAATACCTCCGTGGCAGCGCCCAATGCCATAGTACAGCACCACTGCCATCAGAACCTGTATTGCTAAATTTATACAGTCCATTATATGTAGATGTGCTGTAACTATTTGCCAATTCAGAACAGAACAGAAATCTGTTAGAATGTTTAGCAAAAATCTTTATTTGTAGCATACAAAATTAATTTTGGGCCTATTACAAGTGCAGTCACATGATGCTGCCTTAACAGCGCCACTTGTAATAGACCAAAGGGGTCGTCTGTCACAGTGAAGGCTTCTATGAAGATCTGCCCCCAGTGGCTGCTTTCATAATGTGGACATATTTTAGGCTCAAGATCCCCAGGTCTTTAGGAGTTTCTGTTGATTTTGCGCTGTGTGCGCACCAATCTCTTCTGCCATGTCTCCAACTGGCGCCACAAACCTTGTACCTCCTCTTCCGGGGGCCGCATGCAACAAGCCTTGTGCTTTTCCTTAATTTCAGTCCTGTCATTCTGTACACGCGAGAGTGCAAACATCGTACTGGCTAGAAAACTTGGCACATTCAAAAACAGCAACATTTTTTTTATAATGTACAACTTGCATTTTGTAAATTTTATAAATATAGTAACGTCATTTCCATTCTCCAGTTCAAGTCCCCGGAAATGGGCGCAATTATTTACATGAGAAATACGAAGGAAAAAAGTTCTTAAAAAAACGTCATAAATAAGCCATGAATGGAAAATACTGGAAAAGTTTTAAAGTGTCTTTGATGAAACATCTCTGTGTACAACGTCTCGGTTGGCAGTAGAGTTACTCCAGCGGCAGCCGAGGTCTCCTCATCTCTTGTCCTGGGGGATTGGAGAGAAAATCCTCATTAATTGTGGTTTCGCAATATACATACGGAACAGAACCAATTCTATAGAAATTACTACACACTATTGTTTGCCAAACTCTTCAAAAACATTTTATGTACTTAAGTCACCACAAGATCTGCTGACATGACAGCAGAGCTCCCACAAGACACTGCACTTTGGTTTGGCAGACCGCAGGGCACAGAAGTGAGATAAGAGTTAAAGGGGTTGTGCAAGGTATGAAAGTTATCCCCATGAACAAAATAGTTAACTGACCTGTGGGGGTCCGGCTGCTAGCACCCCACCCATCCCAGGAACAGGGATCTAATGTTCCCATCCTAAGCACAGCAATTTTTTTGCACCAGTCCTATACAGAATGAACGGAGTGGCAGGCCACATGCCCGGCCTGCTGTTCCATCTGGACAGGAACATAAGACCCCTGTTCTTGGATGGGGGTGGTGGACCCCCCCCCCCCACCACTCAGTAAGTTATCCCCTATCTTGTGGATAGGCAATAACTTTCATACTTGGCACAATCCCTTTAAAAGAACAGTCCAGGCAAAATGCTGCTGTGTTTAGTGCAGGTTCAGAGGGAGTGGAGCATAACAAGTCATCTCTTTAAAGAGGTATTTCACAATTTTACTACTGACGCCTATCCTAAAGATAGGCCATCAATATTTGATTGGTGGGGGCGGGGTGTCTGACCCCCAGCAATCAGATGTTCTGCAGTAGCTCACGCCGGAACTACACAGCTCTGTCCATGCGTGGTAGACGAAGCTTGTTACTGCAGCACTGCTCCCACTGAAGTGAACGGGAACAGTGCTGCTTTAGCCACTAAACAATGGATGGAGCTACTCAGGAACCGCTGATCGGCCCTGCCAATCAGATATTGGTGGCCTATCAGAAATGCTCCATGTAAACCCAACCTAAATCTCTGTATTTATATTCCACCTGTCCGACCATACACTAGGCCGAACACAGTGTGTGAGTTATAGACACAGCTCTGGATGTGACTAGAGTATGACTCAATGCTCGTACTATACAATTTTTTTCTTTTGTTTTCATTTAATTTGAAAGCAACTTTATGTATATCTGATCAATGCAGTAAATACCTGTGAATGTCTAAAATTTCATTTAGCAAAAGTTTTACTCTGAAAAACCAGCAGATGCCGCTGTTGCTACAGTCGGGCACATAATGACTCCAAATGGCTGACAACAGGGACAATAGATTTTATTTACCTGTCTCCCCTAGTCTGAAATGGTTGATAAAGGGAGCAATAGCTTGCCTCCTCTCCATTAGAATATAGACTGCGGTTAAACTGGTCGTTTTAATCTGATACTTATACCCCTATTCTCTTACGGGACCTGCGCTGTATCCGCTCGGTCATATCTCCAGCTATTCCTAATAATACACTTATTCTTATGGAAGAAATTCCCCAGGATGTGAAATTTTGCACTCTTGAAAGGAAACCATCAGTAACCTGACATGAAGAGGCCGATAAATCCATCACGTCTCCTGTCACCTACAGAAAGGTGCACAAAAAAGAGCAAATATTTCCCCTGGGAAGCAGTGGGGCTCTCGGCTTTCACGAGTCTCGTGTGATCGAGTTTCCGCTCCAGGCCTCGGACTCTCAGGATCTTTGAAGTTTGTTTGTTGAGATTTTGGTGAAGATGAGATATGGCGGCATTTACTGCTCTGCAGGGCTGAGTCACCTGTGCAGGTAGGTGCCATGTCCTGGGGTTGGGAGCATGTAACCAGATCTGCTGCTTAATACAGCCCAACCTCTATCAGCAGGGGAGCAGCTTTCCCTTTTATGGCGTGAAAATAAAAAATAATCTCTCAAATATGTCTAGTAGAAAATATTGCCAGAATAAACTGCCTGAATTATTGTTTGCAGTCAACATTTGCCTGTGGCCGATAATACACTGCTGCAGGAGCTATCACCCAGGTTTATCAGACTTCAGAATGGCTCATCATTGTCAGAATGCAATCCTAAAAGGAGAGGATGTATCTCCAGATAATTCAACAGTAGGAGCGTGGGAAAGCTGGGTGGTGAGGTCTGTGGAACCTGTAATGGTGGCCACACTTGCATGCCAATCAACTTTCCTAGAGCTCTGAATGGCAAGTCTGCCTATTTATGTGGTGATCCCTCGCTCTGGACATTCCCCACATTTGTGACCATTAACGGTAATAATTTTCTTGTGCTGAAAACCTGCACAATACGTCTGTGAGATCAGTCAACGCCGGGGGCTGCGGCTGCTGAAACCCTCCACAGTTCTGCTTCTATGGGGAGAGGGAGAACCGCCATTACTCATCGGGCCCCATGGAAAACAATAAGATGTGAAATATCTTGTGTTACTGAAACCTCAGAGCAGAGTCCAGGCAGCTATAAAGAGACTCCATATCCAGAAAGAGAGGCGAAAACGCTCCATTACTACACATGGTCCACAGAACGTGGCCCTGAAATCAGCTCTGAGCTCGTGTAGTCATCTATTTACTAATAGTTTAAATACAAAAAATACAATGTCGATCTGCACACGTCCTATCCACATGTTCATGTGAAAATTTTTACCTACCAAATACTGCAGATCCGTTTTTTCTTTCAGGGTTAAGAGGTGTGTGTCTAAGCCGTTGCAATATACTAGATATACAGCCCCCTCCCTCAACCACCAACCATTTACAGCGTATAAGTCCATCGACACCACACATGGACTGTGTCACACTCCGGATTTGTATCACTGGACAGGTCATGTATATGTACATCATCAAAACGGCAGCTGGAGGCCCTAATGTGAGAGAAGCCCCCCTCCCTGTGAGATCATTTGTAGGCCAGTTGCCCTCTTTTAAACCATTATCCGTAAAGCTGCCACCTCGGCAGACTTGCCCCTTTCCTGCATGATCAGCAGATTTTGAAACGTACAAACCCCAAGTCTCATCTCTCACCTCTTTCCTTTCACCTGTTTTGCTTCTTCCAGATGGATGATTCCTGGACCCTGCGGACCCCCGGGACGAGCTGCTTCCTGATGTGGAGCAATTGCTGGATATCTGACTTCTGGACAGGAAGTTGGGTTTACTGTATGGAATGATTTCTTCATCTACAGTGATAACGGGAGATGGAGGATCATTTCATGGACCACGGTCATTACTAGGAATAGACGTCATGTATCCAGACCCTCTGACAGTGACAAGACAGTAGATACCATACACTAAGGAGTATTTATCATGAGGGAATGTCTTAAAGTCTATTTTTCTTTAGTCTGCATTGGTGTAATATGAATCAAATTTATCAAAAGTTGCGCGATACATTTAGTCTACAGACTGGACTCCGGTTTTTACACCATCACCATACTGGAATTGGCCAGATGTTAAATTGTGAGAATGGAATGTTTATATTATTAAAAGATTTATCTAAGGTGATATACGTAACGCAACATAGAATGTAACCAGCAGTGATGTCCCCACAGTGAGAATTACCGTAGAGGGAATGGTTATATGTAAGGTAGAAGCTGATGCATAACCAGATATTACCTTCTCTGTGGTAAGGTGGGTGCGATGTACCCCCTCGCTGGTGTCCTGCTCCAGATCTTCTCTCAACAGAAGATGTGGCACAGGCCTCTCTCTCTAGTGATGATCCGCAGTACTCCATGCGGGGGGAGCCTGGCTCTTCATCAGCAGGAGGGGGCTCTGGAGGTGGGGGGAGATCTGGGTAATTCAATAAAAATAAAAAAACATGATATACCACAAAAATATCACTTTATGTAGGGTAAATTATGTAGGGTATCTTTCTAATATACCTAGGGTGCACTCACATTGTCCAAGGCCATTGGGCAAGCCCCCAGCATAAGTTGTATGTATCCAGAGCCCCCCCCAATCACGTAACAGAGGCAAAAACAGGTTCCTTTTGTCCTTCATTAGCCCAATATTATTATTTTTTTAGCATAGCGTAGCATAAGCTATTCTATACACAGGCATCCAGGCTTTGTGACCTATGCTACTGACATAGAAGCTGATAGGCAATGTATGCCGCTGTTTGCCTATACACTGGCATCCTTCAGGAAATCCTCCCAACATGTAATGAGTGTTCTGCCCCTCTCCCAAAAATATATTGAAAAAAATATATATATCTCATCTGCCACTAGGGGGCGCAATCTGTGTACAGCAGAATTTAGTTTTTTATTGACTGGAATATGTGGTACATACAGGTTGCCACCAAGTGTCAGGAAGAGGTACATATGGGGGGAACAGAAGAACAGTACCCTGTATTAAAGTCTTATCAAATATATAAGGAAAATGCTCCGAATCCTTTAAGGTATCCATACTCCTTCAACAGCTGCCTGTCCTGACTTACATATACACAATGAGGTTCGGCAGAGCATGTATGTGCTATCAATGGAGAGGGATGGGAGAGCTGCCGCCGAAAACCTCTGGCAGGGGCTTATCTCACAGGAGAACAAAAGGACTGGACGGCAAAAATTCAATTACCCACAACATCATCTCTCGTGGCTCGAGTACACATTAGATTTCAGTCCAGTCCTGCTGAAAATGTCAAGTTTGGGAATGTGTATGGAAGCCTTTACACTGCTGGTCCGTATGGACGGGCTCACTAGAACATAGCCTTCTGCAATGTAGAGGTGATCTGGGTCTGTGATTCTGCTACTCCCAACGTTCAGCAGAAAATATCTGTAATCTCCACTTTGTTACTGAATTCTCCAAATTCCCATCAGAAGCCAATGACAGCCCTGGCCGTAACTTAATCCATTAAGTGGGGTTGTCCGAGCTGCTAATGACTTCAAGATGTAAGAGATAGGGCAGATAGGATTTCAAGTGATTTTAATTATTCTCTCTCCCCGGGAGTCGCTGTTACAGTTGAAGCTTTATCAGGGGAAACATTTCACCTATTGTCCATGTATGTCAGCCTGGAATGTGGAGATAAAGTATGCTGACTATCACCATGGGCTCACCTGTAGTAATGTCCATGGCACCGCTGGCTGGAGGGCAGGAAGAACCCTCACATGGTTTTCATTTTTATTGCATATTTTAAAGAGCCTTAATTAAAAGAACTGAAATGGTCTTTGACCAGCACATCTCCATGAGTGGATACTGCAGCGCACTGCATGCTGGCTCCTACACTCTTTACAAAGCTTAGAAAAACATGGTAGAAATTTTTTTACTTAATTTTTACTTATTTTTTTGGGGGTGGCGGTCAAATTGAATCAAATTTTCTCCCTAAGCGACACTACTCACCTCCCTGCTTGGCTTCCCGTCGATAGTGAGCGGACTTGGCTTTTTTTTTGCCTTTTGATTTCTGTCCAGGGGGAGTGCTGATGTCTCCTGACAGGGGTTGTGCTTTTCCTGGAGGGAAAAAGTATAATCATTTAATATTAAAGCAGATTATTTACACAGAACATTTCATATCTGATAACACTTTGTACAAAACATATGTAACCAGTGTCTCCTATCGGACAAGATGAGGTAAAGTGATACACCCATTCCTGTCAATAGAGCACCATACCTAGTAGTTGAACTCTTGTACATAGGGGGCAGTATTATAGTAGTTATATTCTTGTACATAGGAGGCAGTATTATAGTAGTTATATTCTTGTACATAGGTGGAAGCATTATAGTAGTTATATTCTTGTACATAGGAGCAGTATTATAGTAGTTATATTCTTGTACATAAGAGGGAGCAGTATAGCAGTTATATTCTTGGACTTAGAGGACATTATTATATTCTTGTACATGGGAGGAAGTATTATAGAGTGATATTATTGTAGATAATTATATTCTTGCACAAAAGAGGATAGTAATAGAGCAGTTTTTCCTTTGTACACAAAGCAGCAGTAGAGCAGTTCTATTCTTGTACATAGGGTGAAGTATTATAGAAGAGCTTCTGTCCAGGACTGACCTGTGTTGGGGTAATTGACATTCTCTGAGCTAAGCGTTGGATTCTGGCTGAGGTTCCGTCTGTGTCCATGCCGTGGCGTCTCCCCACCCTCTGTATAGACCTGTGTCAGAGGAGGACTGGGCGCTCTTTGCATTGGTACAGATCCAGCTGGCATCCGCCTACATATGAAAATAAAGACAAAGTAACACCTCTAGGTGCTGGAATAGCCAGGAGACACCATAATTATGGACTGACTACTTAGTAAATGGAGATAACATATGAGTTGAGAATAATTCTCACCTGGGATGAGGGGGAAGGTCAAACTCTTGCAGTCTTGGGATGTCCTCTGACTCATGGAGCTCGTCTCGGGGGGATGGGGTAAGTGTAGCAGTGGACTGTTGACCATACGACTGTGCCGGAGAAGAAGCTTCTCCACGAGGGGGAGGAGCAGGACAATCTTCTGGAATGTTCTCCATCAAATATGTCCTTTCTGGTAATGGTGGACACCATTCTTCTGTCTCAGAACTATGGAAAAATAATTTTCCAACTGTAACTCCAACTGTACATAATGTTAAAAATCTCCTAACTTAATTAGTGTTATTCCAAATACAATATAAAATTCAGTTTCACCTGGAATATGGCATCCCCTTCCTTCACCCGCCATTTAATTTCACACGTACTCTTTTTTAGTATTTAATGTTTGTATTATACAGGAGTATGACCTGAATGGTTGGCGCAAGACACAAAGGATCTGAAATGCCTAAACTCCAAGTGGAGAGATATTCGAAAAGACATGCTGTTGGGGAGGGTCAATTAACACTTTACAGGTTATGAACACCTTCGGAGGCAATTTTTGTTTATGGTTGCATTTTACTAATTTTGGGATAAAAATCATATTTTCAATTGGCCTTTATTAAAAATATTGAGCCATTCTGTCACAAAGGGTTAACTGTTTTTCTAAGGCCTCAAGCATACGGCCTTTGCCCGGCCGTCGCTGTTTTGCAGCCCGTATACAGCGGGTCTGCAATACACGGGCACCAGCCGTGTGCACCCCGCATCACTGATGCGGGCCCATTCACTTGAATGGGTCAGCAACCTGGGAGATGCAGTGCGGAATGGAAGCACGGATCGGAAGCTCACGGAAGCACTACGGAGTGCTTTCGTGCCTTCGAACCGCAAAATATAGAACATGTTCTATTTTTTACGGTGCGGACGGATCACGGACCCATTGAAGTGGAATGGGTCCGCATCCGTCCCAGTGTTCTATCAAACAACCTTACCCCTTGAAAATCCCTTAACCATCGTGACTTCCAGTGACGCGGCCGCACCGGACATGATGAAGATCAGCTGGAGGAGGGCGTGTGCGCCTCAGTGCAAGCACACTACCACAGGTAAGGTCAAGCGCTGTGTCCGCGTGTGCGCAGTGTGAGGGTAAGGAGATTTCACAAGATAAACGACCATCACATCTCCTTACCCCTGAGGGCGTATGCGCGGTGTCCGTGGACCAGCCAGAGCTGTCAGTGTCCGCACGTACGCTCTCAGGGGTAGGAAGATCTGATGGTCGTTTATCTTGTGAAATCTCCTTACCCTCACACTGCGCACATGCGAACACAGCGCTTTGCCTTACCCGTGGTAGTGAGCTTGCGCACCCGAGGTAGTGTGCTTTCGCTGAGGCACACACCCCCTCCTCCAGCTGATCTTCGTCATGTCGGGTGCGGCCATGTCACCGGAAGTAAGGGACTTTCACGGGGTAAGGTTTTTTGATGGAACACCGGCCGCCACACGGATGTGTCCCCAATGCACGGAAGGGCCTCATAACGGCCGTGTGCATTAGGCCTAACTGTGTGACTGGCACTTTCACTTTGTGCTGTCATCTAATAACCCTCATCTCTAAACTACTGAAAGGTCATAAACAGTTATTTAAGCCACATTCTTATCAGTAAGATAAGAACTGAGCTATAATGAGTGTTTATAATGTAAATACTTGCATAAAGAGCCCGTCAGCTCCCAAAATGACAGAAAATCCACAGGCTGCTACTACATCATCTTAACTATGTACACAAAAAAAATTACATATTTTTTAATAAACACCAATTGAAAAAAATGATTTATAGCTCAGAATAAGTACAATGCACTAATAAAAATGTTTCCCCCTAAAGGTGTATATAGCCTTTAACTTTGATAATGTTGCGCTATGCCCATTGTCTTTTAGTATAGGGGTTTTCCAGTTCTTCTATACTGATATTATTATTCATAGCATAGGACATCAATATCAGATTGGCGGGGGTCTGGCAACCCCACGATCAGATGTTTGAGGAGGCTGCGGCAATCCACTGAACACCACAACCTTCTCACAGCTTACCAATAACATCGCGGTCCATTGGATAGCTGCGCCTAGGCCAGCGATGGCGAACCTTTTAGAGACCGAGTGCCCAAACTGCAACCCAAAACCCACTTATTTATCGCAAAGTGCCAACACGGCAATATAACCTGAATACTACAGTCCAATATAGTATATCTTCCATGTACTTTATAATTTGCGCTGCGCTGCCTGTGCTGTTCATAGTGCGCCCTGTGCTGATGTATGCAGGAAAAGTCTAAGGCATATTGGTACACCATAGACTTTTCCAGGGTGCGTGTGCCCACAGAGAGGGCTCAGAGTGCCGCCTCTGGCACCCGTGCCATAGGTCCGCCACCACTGGCCTAGGCCATATGACTAATGTATGTGATGTCGCAAGCCTAGGGAGAGGCTGAAGGCCTTCTCTAACAACTGGTCAGCGGGGATGCCGGGAGTCGGACCCCTGCCAATCTGATATTAAAGAAATTGTCTCACTTCAGAAAGTGACGTTTATTATGTAGAGAAAGTTAACACAAGGCACTTACTAATATATTCTGATTAGGGATGAGCGAATCGACTTCCAAACATCCAAAGTCGATTTGCATAAAACTTTGCTAGAATACTGTACGGAGTGAGTATTAGAATGTTATATAAATAGTAGGGCACTCTCCTTAACAAATGGATATCATATGAAGCAGATTTATTTAGAATAGATAAAAACAGTATATTTCCCATACATTCATAAAGTGCAATAGTGTAATAGCGCAAAGTCGTATGTATGGGAAATATTCGGTTTTTATCTATTCTAAATAAATCTGCTCCATATGATATCCATTTGTTAAGGAGAGTGCCCTACTATTTATATACTATTTTAGCCCTTTTTTACAGTTGGGTGAAACTGTTTGTGGGTGCACCTCCAGTGGCATCAACTCATTCTAGTGCGACATTTTATTCTTTATATTCTTACAGTATTAGAATGTACCGGCTCCTATGAGCTGAAGTTATTACTTCACAAAGTCTCGCATAATAACTTCATAAATCAATTTCTACTGAAAGAAAACATTTCCTGAACTCGGGTTCGGTTCCAAGTGGTACCTTGTAACCAAACCCGAGTTCGGGAAATGTATTGTGATGGTCTCATCCCTAATTGTGATTGCCCATATTGCTTCCTTTGCTGGCTGGATTTATTTTTCCATCATATGATATACACTGCTAGTTTCCGTGGTAACAGACCACCCTGCGATCTATCAGTGGTGGTCGTGCTTGCACAGTATAGGAAAAAGCTGCGGACTATGTGCGCTCCCAGAGTCCCGGCCACCATAGAGGCTGACGCTTTTTCCTATAGTGTGCAAGCACGACCCCTACTGATGGATTTCAGGGCGGTCTGTAACCATGGAAACGAGCAGTGTATAATGTGATGGAAAAATTAATCCAGCCAGCAAAGGAAGCAATATGGACAATGATAATACATTGGTAAGTGCCTTGTATTAACTTTTTCCACATGAAAAATGCCACTTGCTGAAGTGACACAGTCAGATAATCTGCCATAAATAACAAAATCTCGGAAAACTCCTTTAATGACTTCTAATATCCACATATCATACCAGAATAATACTAGTACAATAAATTATTTCACTCTTGCTGTTCATTGGACGTGATCTGAGTGACAACCAGGAATATCCACAGATTGTGAAAACCTGGCTTTATTACTATGTTTATTAAAATGAATCAGACTCAAGTCCGCGCTTTACAAACAGCAGCGTCTTAAATTGCAATTATAAACAAACAGGATTGCTGGCCAGGAATCTGCTGGCTTGGCGCAGCCTGACAGACACTAGAGCATAAGCCTAGGCTGGAAGAGGCAGCTCATTTGGAAGCGAACTCACTTCATTTCCACGTCAGAGTCTTCGTCCTGGAACTGATTCAGCTCGTTGGCTGGTGGTGGTGGTGGCAACACTTCTGTCCAATTTAGAGATGGCGTCTTAACTGGTTTCCCCATCGATTTCTGTTTGCCAGGCTTATTGACTGCAACAAAACAATAACACCTACATGTAAATGAGGCTACATTATTATAGAAAATGGCATGTGATATTCAGCCATTACAGACCAAAATTCTGCCCTTATATTGACTCACAGCAGCTGTATTTTTGTACAAAAGGGTCAGTATTTATAGTAGGAAAATTCTTATCCAAATGAGGCGGTATTATGTAATTATATTCTTGTAAAGAGGCCGCTTTATAGTAGTTATATTCTTGTACATAGGAGCAGTATTATAGTAGTTATATTCTTGTACATAGGAGCAGTATTATAGTAGTTATATTCTTATGCAGTATTACAGCCGTTAGTTATGGTAGTTATATTCTTATGCAGTATTACAGCCGTTAGTTATGGTAGTTATATTCTTGTACAGAGAGAGCGTTGTTTATTGTAGTTATATTCTTGTACATATGGGGGGTATTATAGTAGTTATATTCTTGTACATAGGAGGCTGTATTATAGTAGTTATATTCTTGTACATGGGGGCAGTATCATAGTAGCTATATTCTTGTACATAGGAGCAGTATTATAGTAATTATATTCTTGCACATGGGGGCAGTATTATAGTAGTTATATTCTTATGCAGTATTACAGCCGTTAGTTATGGTAGTTATATTCTTGTACAGAGAGAGCGTTGTCAATTGTAGTTATATTCTTGTACATATGGGCGGTATTATAGTAGTTATATTCTTGTCCATAGGAGAGGATAGACGTGTGCTGCTGAGCTCCCTGCAGGGAGGGGGCATGGCTTCTGACCCAGGTGGAGGGGAGGGGAGCTGGGCTGATGATCCTGGGAAAGTCCAGAGCTTGGAGTGCGGCCTGCAGCATGGAAATGGTGGAAGCGATAAGCTGGAAATGGTGGCTGGTGAGTCTACTGAAACTTGTAGTGCTTCTGGATTAAGTACAACTGTGACAAAGAAAAGTTTGTTTAAACTGGAAAGGCGCATTTCTAAATTAAGAGATGAGATTAAGTCAGAGAATGATCCAAAGAAAAAGCTGATGAAGTATGAATGCCTGGATGACTGCACACGTGAACTTGATATGTTAAAAGATAAACTAGATAAAGGTAAAAACGCAATACCTAAAGTGGAAAGCTGGGCAACGGAGAAAAGAGGGAGGCCAGAGCCCAGAATGTGAAGATAAAAGAAATCATAGAAATAAAAAGTAAAGATTATGGCGATGTGTACAATATGGTGAAGCAAGGAAACCCTCAGAGATGTGTGGGTGCAGCGCCTGGAGGGTCACTGCTTTCAGGGTCTCTATGTATGGGGTCCGAGCAGTCAGTCTCTGAAAATGCTGGGAATACAATGGAGCAAAGTGTGTCATCCAACAAGGGGTTAATTGCAGTGGACTCAGCTTGCAACCCTGGTGAAGTTAATGCGAGCAGCAATCCTGTGTGTGAACAGGAGAGTGCTTCATGTGCGGACATTGTGGATGAGACCCCGCTCAGTGCTGTGGGTGGGACCCTGAACAGTGTTGTGGATGAGACCCCGCTCAGTGCTGTGAACGAGACCCCACTCAGTGCTGTGAGTGAGACCCCGCTCAGTGCTGTGAGTGAGACCCCACTGAGTGTTGTGGGTGAGACCCCGCTCAGTGCTGTGAGTGAGACCCCACTGAGTGTTGTGGGTGAGACCCTGCTCAGTGCTTTGAATGAAACTCAGCTCTCAGAGGAGACAGCTATACAGACTGGAGCAGACATGGAAGTCAGTATACAGGACCCTCAGGCGTCCGCAGTGTCAGGTGCACAGCAGTCTGGAGCAGACATGGACCCCCAGCCGTCCACAGTGTCAGGTGCACAGCAGTCTGGAGCAGACATGGACACTCAGCCGTCCGCAGTGTCAGGTGCACAGCAGTCTGGAGCAGATATGGACCTCCAGCCGTCCGCGATGTCAGGAGCACAGCAGTCTGGAGCAGACATTGACCCTCAGCCGTCCGCGGTGTCAGGAGCGCAGCAGTCTGGAGCAGACACAGTTGGATCTGCAGGACGATCTGGAGTCAGTAAGCCTGTAGAGGAGAGGCCCAGCACTGTTCCTCCTGCTGACCGTCCACAATTCAGGAGACTGTTCTCCAATGTCACAAGGCCGGCTAACCCTCCACCTCAGAGAAAGAACGCTGTTAGGATTAAGTATACGGGTCCAGAAGAAAACCTCCCTCCAGACTGTACATAGGGAAAGCACTTCTGAAGGACTTTATGAGGTTTAAGGCATCTGAGGTGTACGCCCTGATCCACATCCCCTCCAGCAGGATCTATGACGTCAGCTTTAAACTACAGTATGATCTGGACTTATTCTGGAATATATATAATGACACTAAGGAACAGTCAATCTGGGAGCATCTACAGGTGATCCAGCTGTCCAAGCCTCAGGTAGTGAGGGCCACCATCTTGTTCCAGTCTGAGGTGGTGGCGCTGGCAGATCTGGAGCACTGGCTGAGCAGACAGTGTCTGTTAAAGAGTCATCCGGAAAAAATCTATGATGAAGAAGACATCTGGAATGGCGGATACACTGTGAGGATACAGCTAGAGCAATACAATGGTGTGACCAGACATCTGCCGCACTCCTTCTACCTGGGCTCAGAGAGAGGGATATGCTACTACCCGGTCAGCCGCGGCTGTGTCACAGATGTGGGGGCAGGCACCTCGCCATCAACTGCTCCCGTATTAAGTGCTCATTTTGTGGACAGTTTGGACATTCAAAGGACGACTGTACAGGTCCGGTCATCTGTAATCTGTGCTTAGGAGCTGGTCATACGTTCCGGGACTGTCCGCATGCGGATCATAATAACGGCAGTGATGAGATCTTCTTAGAGGCCATGGAGGAAGGTCAAGAAGAAGTCACTGCAAGAGCAGATACAGCCCCAGAAGCTGACGGTGCTCATACTGGAGACATGCAAAGTACTAGTGACCCTGTTGTACAGAGTGATAGCCCTCCTGATGCACTACAAGTACCAGCAGAGTTAGAGACTGATCGTCCATCTACTCCGTTACAAGTGCCAACATTTGCTGAACCAGAAGTACCAGCCATTGAAAAGGCTCCAAAATCCAGAAACCCTGCTGTGGAAACTAAAGTACCACCTGTAGCACTACAAGTACCAGCCACTGAAGAGAATTCTCATACGCAGAGTAAAGTGATCAGTAAACCAGTTGCCAAGCCACCTAAAGAACTGCCCTCTACGTCTACAAAGCCTGACGGTCCAGCTGCAGGGCTCAGGAGGCTCAGGAAGCCCTCTGTGGATGAAGAGGATTCCAGACGGTAAAAGAAAGAACAGCGCAGCAAAGAAAACCCCGGATCCGCCAGTGCTGGCCATAACCTCCGGGCAGTACGGTGCGCTAGGGGAAGGAGAGTCAGAGGAAAAAGTAGAGATGGAGTATGCTTCTTCACATAACCCTGATGGTGACCCCCAGGAAGATGAACCTGACCCCCAGTGTCCACCAAAAGATGGGGCACTACAGGTCACAGCAGCGGAAGGAGGAAAAAGAGCAAGAAAACTAAGTGACCTGGATGAGGCTGAGAATCAGCTCTATAAATGTGAACAGTGTGAAGACTAAGAACAGGCGGCAGGCGATGTACCAGCGTCTGTCTCAGGAGAAGTCTGACATCTTCTTCTTACAGGAGACTTATCTGAAGAACAATGCTCAGGTGTTTGCAGCCAAGAGAGACTGGAGACATGGAGCATCTTTCTGGTCCTTTGGGCTGGAGAGAAATGACGGGGTGGCCATTCTCTTCAATAAGATGGAGGTTGAGGTGGAGAGAGTTCTGGAGATCTGTCCGGGCCGCTGTCTGATGCTGGACTTTATACTGGACACTGTGTATTATAGAGCCATTAACATCTATGCTCCTCAGACTAGAAAGGAGAGGAGGGAATTATTTCAGCAGATGAAGCCATATTGTTTCACATCCAGGGTGTTTATAATGTGCGGGATTTTAATAGTGTCTCCTGTAATGTGGATCGTTCCAGTAGTCATAAGCAGCTGAGATATGATGAGAACTTCCTTAACAATATAGTCCAGCAGGCTCATTTAGTGGATCCCTATGTTGTACATAGCTCCGGTAGAGCCTACACTTACCACAAGGCCGGTAACGCCAGTAGGATAGACCGGGTGTATATAAAACGTGGAGTGAGGAGCTCTGATTACAGGACGAGCCCCATAGAGTTCTCTGACCATTGTATGGTGAGTGTCACGCTGGATCTGGCCGGGGCCGTGGTCTGTGGTAGGGGCTACTGGAAGGCGAACAGCTCGGTGCTGCAAGATCTAAAGTTCAGGGAGGCCTTTACCACCTTCTATAATGAGCGGAGGACCACCCAGTGTATGTGTGATGACACAGCGGAGTGGTGGGAGGGTATGAAGGGTGATATCAAGCAGTTTCTCATACGTGCTGCGAGGAGGCATAGTAATGTGGAGTATATGAGGTATTCAGCGCTGAGGCTGCAGCTGAGCCGGGTATACGGTAAGATCAATAGTGGTGAGAAGATAGATGGTAAGTACGTCACCCAGATAAAGGAGAAGATGCGAGAGCTGCAGTATGACAGCCTCAAGTCTCTCAAAGCAGAGGGGCAGTTTGATAATTGGGGAGTTCACAACCCAGACCCCTATATTGCCTGTAAGAACAGGGTCAGCAGGAAGCTCATGACCAGCCTGTTAGATGAACATGGGGTGGAGCAATCAGATCAGAGGAAACTCCACAAGATTATTGGAGATTATTACAAAAATCTGTTTAAAGGCAGTCAGATAAGTGGTGACAGCATCAGAACTTACCTGAAAGGCATCAAACTCCCAAAATTAGATCAAGCAGAAGCAGAGGGCTTGGCCGAGCCCATAACTGAGGAGGAGGTGAAGAGGAGCATTGACTCCTTAAAAACCAAAAAGAGCCCGGGCCTGGACGGTCTGACCAGTGAATTCTATAAGGAGTTCAGAGATGTATTAGCCCCAGACCTGGCGCAGGTCTATAATGATTGCCTTTCTGCCAGGAAACTTCTACAGTCACAGTATAAATCTGTTCTGGTTCTCCTGGCAAAGAAAGGAAATCTAAAAGACTTAAAAAACTGGCGGCCATTGTCTTTACTGAACACCGATTATAAAGTTCTGGCCAAGATCTTGTATTATAGGCTGAGTGCGGTGGCGGATGACCTGATCATCTCCAACCAGACGTGTGGTGTGAAAGGCCGGACTATAGAGGACTCATTGCTGCTGGTCAGGGAAGCGGTGACGTACATCAGACAGCACAGTGTAGGAACATATGTGGTGGGGTTAGACCAGAGCAAGGCTTTCGATAGAGTCCATCATGACTACCTGTACCAGGTGTTGTTGGAGTACGGACTTCCTGCACGCTTCGTACAGTGGCTGCAGGTTCTCTATAAGGAGGCAGTAAGCCAGCCTCTGATTAATGGTCACTTGGCAGAACCCTTCAGGACCATGTCTGGAGTAAGGCAGGGCTGCCCTCTAAGCCCATTATTATATGTCTTCAGTCTGGATCCTTTTTTAAGAAAGTTGCAGGATAATAGAAATCTCTTGGGGTTGAAATGTCACCTACAGAGTAAAACAGTGGAGGTAAAGTTCTGTGCTTATGCAGATGATGTGACGGTTCTGGTATCGTCTAGTGATGATTGTGTGGCCCTACAACAGGAGATAGCAGCTTTCTCTCGAGTGTCGAATTCTGCTGTGAATATGGATAAGAGCGAGGCGTTGTGGCTGGGGGGTGACCGCGGCGTCTTCTCAGTGCCCTTCAGAACAGTGCAGGACAAGATAAAGATTTTGGGAATTCAGTTTGGAACTGTAGATGATGGGAAGGTGAACTGGGAGGAGAAGCTGGCGGTGTGTGAGCAGAAGGTGCAGTGCTGGCGGCACTGGAAGCTGACGTATCAGGAGAAGATCCGCCTGCTGAAAAGCTTCCTGCTCCCGCTATTCCTCTACGTCAGTGTGGTGTTCCCAGTGCCCGATAAGTTGCTTACCAGACTGACCAATATCTTCTTCCACTTCTTGTGGGGTAATAGGGTGAATATAGTCAGGAGGAACATTGTCTATCTCCCCAGAAGGAGGGCGGCCTGTCCATGCCCTGTCCAGAGCTCTTCTTTAACCTTATGTTTCTGATGAAGAATTTCTCATTTTGTAAGAGTTCAGAGTTGAAGCTGTGGAGTACTCTGTTTAAGAACCAGATCCAGCAGTTTGTCTCTGTGTGGTCGGTAGGTGACCCCATTAAGAGGATCTCGGGCGCATTAAGAATAACGTTTCCTGGTACGCTGTACATGTAATTAGTAAGATCATTAAATGGAAAATCTTATATGGTGATGTAAAGCAGCTCAGTAGGAAAGAGATGTATAAGAACCTGCTGATATCTCAGTTTCGTGTCCAAATCCAGCTGAAGAACGCCCCAAACCTGGATGTAAAACAGGCTGTGAGAATCCTGGAGGACCCCAGAGTCCCCGCTCACATGAAGGATGTGTCATGGCTGGCATTTCACGGTAAAATGTATGTCAGGGACAATCTAAAATGTAGAAATGTGCCAGACAGATCCTGCCCTAGAGAGCAATGCCGTCAGGTACTGGAGACCATGGAGCATCTTCTGCTGGACTGTCCGTTCAGTCTCCAGGTATGGGAGGCCGTGTCACTGTCCCTTCAGTTACCCCATCTAGTAGGGCAGCCGTACCCTCAGCTCTTGTATGGAGACTTCCCCCCAGATCTCAGACAATATAGCAGAAGTTCCCTGTATGTAGTGAATGTGGTGACCATGTACCATCTGTGGTGTGCGCGGTGCTGCCTGGTCATCAACAGGGAACTCCTGACCGGTGATAAAATCTTATATAATATCCTGGAAAGTCTGAAGATGATATATAAGAAAGACGGGAAAAATAACCGCAATAACGTGTACTGGAGGAACATCAATGTGTCAGTATTTGTATAATCCATTGTGATGTTTATCAAAGTGATGTAACTTTATATTATTTATTCTTTTCTATGATTTTATTGTAAATGTATTGTAATATTTTGTTGCCTGTTTTTTAAATAAAAAGATCATTATGTAATTATATTCTTGTAAAGAGGCCGCTTTATAGTAGTTATATTCTTGTACATAGGAGCAGTATTATAGTAGTTATATTCTTGTACATAGGAGCAGTATTATAGTAGTTATATTCTTATGCAGTATTACAGCCGTTAGTTATGGTAGTTATATTCTTATGCAGTATTACAGCCGTTAGTTATGGTAGTTATATTCTTGTACAGAGAGAGCGTTGTTTATTGTAGTTATATTCTTGTACATATGGGGGGTATTATAGTAGTTATATTCTTGTACATAGGAGGCTGTATTATAGTAGTTATATTCTTGTACATGGGGGCAGTATCATAGTAGCTATATTCTTGTACATAGGAGCAGTATTATAGTAATTATATTCTTGCACATGGGGGCAGTATTATAGTAGTTATATTCTTATGCAGTATTACAGCCGTTAGTTATGGTAGTTATATTCTTGTACAGAGAGAGCGTTGTCAATTGTAGTTATATTCTTGTACATATGGGCGGTATTATAGTAGTTATATTCTTGTGCATGGGGGCAGTATTATCGTACATAGGAGGCAGTATTATAGTAGTTATATTCTTGTACATAGGAGGCAGTATTATAGTAGTTATATTCTTGTACATAGGAGGCGGTATTATAGTAGTTATATTATTGTACATAGGCGGCAGTATTATAGTAGTTATATTCTTGTACATAGGAGGCAGTATTATAGTAGTTATATTCTTGTACATTCAGGCAGTATTATAGTAGTTATATTCTTGTACATTGGGGACAGTATTATAGTAGTTATATTTTTGTACATAGAGGGCAGTATTGTATTAGATGCTTGTATGTAGGGCCAGTATTATTTATATTTCACTTATTTGCAACACTGGTGCAGTCCTGCGCTCTCCATGCCCCGAGGTCCAAGTGTGAAGCTGGCTCCTGGAACTGTTTCCAGTATTAGGGCTCATGCACACGACCGTTGTTGTTTTGTGGTCCGCAAATTGCAGACCCACAAAACACAGATACAGGCCATGTGCATTCCGCATTTTGCAGAACGGAACAGCCGGTCCATAATAGAACAGTCCTAACCTTTTCTGTAATGCGAACACTAATAGGACATGTTTTATTTTTATTTTTTTTGCGGAACGGCTATGCAGACACGGAACGCACATGGCGTCATTTAAGTTTTTTTTGTCCCTCATTAAAGTGAATGGGTCCGCATATGGGCCGCAAAAAGTAAAAACGGAATGAACAAGGACAAGAAATACGTTCATGTGCCCTTATAGTAGTTATATATTGTGCATAGAAGGCAGTGTTATAGTAGTTATATTATTATGCAAAGGGTGCACATTTTTAGTTATATTCTTGAACAGTTGATGCAGTATTACAGTAGTAATTCTTACAAACAGAGGGAAGCATTACGGTGGTTGCATTCCTGTACTTTGGGGGACACTATTATAGGGGTTATATTCCTGTACATAGGGGCACTGTTATAACAGTTGCAGTCCTGTACGCAGGTGGCATAATTATAGCTGTTGTATTCTTTTACTTGTGACAACCATTTTTGTGCCTCAGTAGTTGCTTCCCTTGTCATTATCTTTGTAAATATTTCTAAATTCTGCACATCAAAATACATTTAAATACCGTTTTCGGCCTTGTTTCGCTCAGGCTGTGCATACAGGATTCCAGACGTTCCAGCCTGGACGTTCCAGGCATTGTCTTCTGACTCAGGAGAGTGCAGGTTCTGACCTCCATAGGGTACAACGGGTGTGGTGGCATAAGGAGTAGTGTGCTGTGAATAAACTCCATTGAAAGTCCTCATGTCATCGCTGGTGGGGTCAATGGTGCTATAGATTGGTCCGTCTGACACACCAGTCCCAAATTTCTCTGTTTGGGCAATGTAGTTGGAGATCCCAGCATCTGTCCAAACCATAGGAGATTTAATAAGCAGCAAATATTTGTAATTTTTTCATTGTTAATGAAATCTGAGAACTGTAATTGTTTGAATGGTTTTTCAAATTAATATAAACCACCAATGGAGTGAAAATGAGATTTACTCTGCATGTCATAATGAAAAAGACTATTAAAAACTAATGTCTTTATTGCCTAAACATATTTCATGCAAATGCAAAATAGAATGCTAATTAAAAAAGGTCCCTGTTGTAAGGGTTGATTCACACAGTGTTTTCCCACGTGGATTTTAGTGTGTATTCTGCTTCTAAATCCGTGTGGGAATCTGCATCAAATCAGCATTCTATTGTTTTTAATGGCACTTCGTGTTGCCAATTCATATTTGAAATTTGAAATTTGAAATACATGACATTTTACACTGAATGGGTCCAATCAACATGCGGATCTACAGCAGAAATGTAAAAATGCATTTACATATGCAGAGTGAGCAGGGAATGATCGGGAAGGAACTGTTGCTTCCTAATAAATTCTTGCTCGTCAGTTACATGCAGCAATCAGCTCCACTGGGAACGAACAATGGTGACTTCAACCGCTTGTCCTCGTACAGATTCATTGTTTCTGGCCAGCAGATCCCTGTTCACACAGCGAGATCTGCTGTCGAGAAACCATTATTTAAAGTGCTGTATGTGATTGCTTATCGGGTGATCGTCGGCACCTTTACACAGGCTGATTATATCGGGAACCAGCGGTCGTACTCAATAATTGGCCCAATAAAAGTCTTTTGTAAATCAATGTTGAAGAAGGGTCAGCTCAGATTTCTGCCATGGATTCCACATTAGATGTTTCAACATGAACAGACAATTGTGTGAACACACCCTAATATGTTTGTCACTGTGGCCACTGTTTGCCATGCAGTGCATAATGTTCTGTACAGGCGGGTACCACAATTGGGTATTTGTAGCTTACCATTATAGTATCTCTCTGAGGGGTTGTGATTTCCAGGGCAGCAGTTCACCGCAGCCTCCTTAGGCTTGCCATTTCTCAGAAGGTTGGTTGCAGGCCAGGAATCGGCCAGCCAGGGGTAGTTGGATGCACTAGTTGCCAACATGCCAGGCCTGGGGAAAACAGATATATGAAGAGAATCGCAAAAGGATCTGAACTAATGCTTATCGTTATATATAGAAAACCAAGCCAGACAAAAATATATAAAGGGAATACTTATAATAAGCAGTCTAGCTCTAAAATTAAAAGGAGCACTCTGAACAAAACGAATACACTAAAGAGCGCCATGACACTACCACTCAGAACCGGAGTGTCCCTTTAATGATTCATACAGGTCACATAGTGACAGGACTTTGGTTGGCTCTATAGACCACAATTGCGCAGTTAATGTGTTTGACGTATCGTACATAATGATTTCCCATACTGCATGATCTCTTACCTGGCCGTTATATGACTGGAGCCCTCGGTGTGAGGAAATGACACTGCAAAAAAAAACCAAAAAACATATAATTAGTGTGTAATATGGTAATATCTATGGATGACAATGATGAGTATAAGCCGACAGTTACCTGCTGGGGTGTAGGCGAAGGAAGCTGTAGAATAAAGACAAAGAGAACGTTAATTTTCTGGGTGGTGTTGACACATAATGGCTCAGCTCTGTACATACAAACACGTGTGATGACTTGCCGTCCACTAATGGGCTTATTATGGGGCTTACTCACCTGTATAATGACTCAGCTCCTTCCTCTTCTTTCTGCGGCAGTATATCCAGACGCTGAAGCACATCAAGATGACCCAGCACGCCCCACCGATGCCTGCAATGAAGGCTGGCTGCTTCACAACATCTGTGATCTGCTCTGTCAGACTGACGCTATCTCCGGTGTTAATGGAAATATGATCAGAGGAGGGTTCTGTGAAAAATAAGAGGGTATAACTGCCATGCCACTAAAAGGCTCAATATCATCACACAATGAAGAGTGGGCAGCTAACTGGCATACAGGAGGAATACTTACTGATCTGGATGGTGATTGGCTGGCTCTTAACTCCAAATCCGGCACTCGTGGCAGCAGCAACTTCAACACGATACAGAATCCCCGGAACTAGGCCCCGAATAACTGTGCTGTGCACCGTGCCATCCACTGTCCTGTTTATGTGATAGCGAGACTCGTTTCCTAAACACCAAATCTGTGGAACAGAATTAACCTGTGTGTAAGAACCCGTCTATAAATCAAATGGAAAATGATGTTCAGGGGAATATATACGTCCATGAGCAGACTTCCCTAGAGAGGGATAGCACTGCCGTAGAACTTGCGGTGGAAGCAGTAACTTGTTATTACACTATACTTACCCCATCGGCTTAAAGGGATTGTCCAGGACCAGAAAAACATGGCTGCTTTCTTCCATAAGCAGCACCACATCTGTCCATGGGTGTGTTATTACTGCTTGGCTCCACTGAAGTGAATGGGACTGAGCTACAACACCACAACCATCCAGTGGACAGGCGTGGTGTTGTTTTTAGAAGAATGCAGCCACATTTATGGATCCTAGACAACCCCTTTAAGACCTTTTCCAATATTAAGAGTTGTCTACTTTGGGCATGGCTTTTCACTCAGTATCTTCTTTGATAATTAGCTGAAGGTGTGCTGCTGCTGAGACGCCTTGAACCAGCAGGAAACATTTGCTGAAGCATTACATGGCATGCCCTGAGAACAGCGGGCATCTATGGCATGCAGCAACACCATGCTCTGGCTAATAGAGGAGAGTCCAGACAGGGGCAACTCTTCCATCATCTCCATGCAGTAACCATTTTATGGCCTTTAAATGGATAAGGTATTAATTGAAAATGACCATTCTCCGCACACTCAGTGCACTCACCCGATACTCCTGGATAAGGCCATTTTGGTGCTCTACAGGGGGAGGCTCCCATGTAATACTGATATTCGTGCTGTTACTGGTGCCGACTGTCACTACAGCCACAGACTGTGGCGGAGCACTGGGGACTGTGAAAAACAGAAATCATGGAAAGTTTAGAAACATGAAGTGGTGACCAGATCTGATTTATACCTTCCAGAATCGTTAAACAGGTGATGTCTACCTTGCCTTCCATCTGAGGTATGTACTATTACCTAATCCCCTAAACAGATGTTTTATTCGGACACATTTTTAGTCAGAGAAACACAATGGCGCCCAAAATACATGACATGAACACACACAGTACAAAGGATCGCAAGCAGCACTTCCATCTCATCTATTAAAATGGTTATAATGGGCAGTGGATCATAATGCTATAGGCAGGGGCGGACTGGGAACTTAAAATAGCACTCCCACAAAAATGTTTATTCTCGGACCTGTAAAAGGTGAAAGGTACATGATGTTTACATGATGTAAACTGCAGTGAAGGTAATCTCCTTACCAGTGACTGTATTTGTGAGTTATACCCTCCCTTCGGATCCTCAGCTGTGTCATGTGACTAGCACTCTGACAGCATCTTATGTGTGGACAGGAATCCAGTTTCTCTATGTATTCCTATGGGAGCCTCAATGTCAGTCTCATAGAAATGAATAGAAAAGTAACTGACTTCCTGTCCTGTGTCAGTTGGCAATCAGAGAGTTAGTCACATGACACATCTGAGGATCAGAAGGGAGGTTCTAAGTCACAAACACAAGTCAACTGGTAAGAAGATTACTTTCTCCATAGATTACATCATGTACCTTTCTAACAGGTCAGAGAAATACACATTTTTGTGGGAGTGCTACTTTAAAGTGGCCCTGAAAAAAAAAAAACTAACTAAAAGTGGCCCCATGGTGTAGACGGGTGCAAACTGACAGAAGGCAGGGCCAATATAAGTAGGCAGGCCTACAATACTGTAGTGCAGCACAAAATACTACTCCAGCAGAACCAAATGCACAGTGCAGCACAAAATACTGCTGCCCCCGTCGCAGCATTCAACTCTATCATTATCCTGAGGATGGCAGTAGTTAAATGCAGGAGGGAACTTTCTTCTGCCAGCCAGGTGTGTAAGTACCAGATGCTCCTAGCATTAATTAATGCTGAGAGCATCAGATTAATATGTACCCGACCAGTGGCCATGAGGAGAACATGGGCGACCCCCCCCTGGGCATCGGCCCACCGGAAAATTTCCCTGCATGGTCTATGGCCAGTCCACCCCTGGCTATAGGCTATGGTTCAGCAACCTTCCTGCACTAAAAGTATAATAAAAGTGAATTACAGTTGAGGGCTATAGCGTATTATGGTATTACATAATAGTCTTACATCACACTGTATACTATTTTAGTGTATTGTGTACTTATGTGTTTCTGAAATGTATATTTCTCACATGATATCCTTTACTCCACGTTCCAGCATCTTATCTCAGCGTCTCATCTCCCCTGTTCACAAGCGCCGCTGCTGCTTAACGCCCGTCTGACTTTATTATTTCGGTTACAGCCTGTGCCTGAGATATTTTGATTCCTTAGTGTCAGCACCTCGGAGTGTGTGAGGTAAAATTACAGGCTACGGAGCAATCTATACTCCCCCGGGTCTCTCTGTTTTGGCTGAGCAGCGACAAGTTACATATTTTCACTGTTAGGTCAACAGATTCCTGAAGGGGCAGCTCACGGTCTTATCATCCTGAGGATATGACATAAGATGGGATCTGGGGTAGTCACACATGTGCGCACCAGTACCATGTTGTGTCTGCACGCTGTTTCCCCAAGACTTGTCTTCAGCAAATAAACCTTTGTGCTGAGTATTATTTTCCTCCAGCTGCGTTACATAACATCCCCCATTACTAAGCACAGCGCTGGAGCTGCCCATGAGATGTCTGTGACATTAGCGATGTGCTAATGTCAGCTAAACCTAAGTAGCCTATTCCTACTTTTATCAGTGCCCCTGTTACGCCAAAAATCTAACTTTTATAATATGCTAATGAGGCTCTAGGAGTAGGGTGGCATTGCTCCTGCTCCTAGAGGCTCCGTTCTCCCACCTTGGTCTCCTCCCTCCAAGTCCTGATTGACAGGGCCAGGCAGCGCTTGCGTCCGTCTGCCAGCCCTGTGCTCTGGTGAAGTCTTGCGCCGTTCAGTATTCGGTGCCGGCACAGTGATTATAGCTGGCAGCCAGCAAGCGTCCCTTCCATTACAGCGCCTGCGCCGAATACTGAACGGAGCTAAACTTCACCAGAGCACAGGGCCGGCAGACGGACGCAAGCGCTGCCTGGCCCTGTCAATCAGGAATTGGAGGGAGGAGACCAAGGTGGGAGAACGGAGCCTCTAGGAGCAGGAACAATGCCCCCCCTGCTCCTATAGCCTCATTAGCATATTATAAAAGTTAGATTTTTGGCGTAACAGGGGCACTGATAAAAGTAGGAATAGGCTACTTAGGTTTAGCTGACATTAGCACATCGCTAATGTCAGCTAGCTTAATAGGGTTAAATCTGGTGACAGAAATCCTTTAAGGTACCTGCACGCAAGGCGGATTACATGCAGATTTTCTTGCGGAAAAAAACGCAGCATAACACTGTACCAGCAAACTAAATAAGATTTGAAACCTCTCATGTACGCTTTTCTATTTTCAGAAATTCACCTGTTGTGAGGATTTTAAAATTCGTAGCATGTCAATAGTTTGTGCAATTCTGAAGAGTGGTTTTCTACATAGAGTTTAATGGGTTGTTAACATAAACAGAAATTCCACAAAAAAATTGCATAAGAGCCGCACAAAAAACACACCAAAACTGCAATAAATACTGCAGTTTTAAGTGGTTTTGCAGCAGGTTTTCTGCATAAAAATCTGCACCGTGTGCAGCCACCCATGGTCCATGTCTTCTCCACCTCTTACCTTCCTCAGGGGTGCGCACCAACAAGATGTCACTGTCCATGCCTTGGAACTCATCAAAATAGGGGCGGATTTTTATTTCGTATTCCGTGCCTCTCTTCAGGTCTACCAGGATGGCATTGCGCTCGGTGGGCGACTTCACATCTTGAACCACCCAGACACTGGATTTGGGCCGATACATGACTCTATAACCCTGGATGAACTGTGCTTGGCGGTCGACCTGAGAATGACGAGGACGTTAAATCAATTAATAGAAGAACATTGTGTTTTAGCTTTATATAACTGCAAAATTTACTCGACAACTACAGAATGCACCGACTGTAAAATCCATTTGTTTTCTTTTTAAGTACATATCACACCCGAGAAGTCGCTGTAATAGGGATGATTTAGGACAATGTGTATTTTATTTACTATCCCATTATACAAGAACTGATGGCTAATAAAGGGAATGGGTTGTCTAACAATGACCTTTTGTTTAAATAACGTTATTATGTTAAACGTATTTTTAAAGAATTTTAGAATTTTCCATGTCATTATCTATATGTAAGAAAAACAAAACCTGAAATCCTGCAGATTCTGCACTGGCCACTAAGCCTAATAATAGGCGCCACTTTTTGGTCTGTACAGATCCACTTTACTGCAGTTATCTGCTTAGCACTACAGGCAGAACAGATATCACCTATATAGATATAACACAGGATCCAACATTCCCAGTAGGTGATATCACAGCTTATCAGCTCCCTCCTGACCTCTGCACAGGGCACAGAGCATGCCTGGAAAACTATCCCATGGAAGTCAATACGGTCCCCTCCTGACCACTGTGTCTATGGTCTATGTAAACAGATTAGAAAAAAATATATATGTGCTAGGGCGGCTTCGCACTGCCTTTATAGAATTCCGTTATAGGTTCCGTTATAACGGAGTTATAATGGAATTCTAGGACGTAATGCAAAACAGAAGCATTTAATAGGCATTCCGTTTTGCTCCGTCCTAATACATGTCTATGGGGGCATGTCGACAGGACTATTTTTTCCATCATGTATAACGGAACCAAACAAAACCGTTATTTGTCCCCACAGACCTGTATTAGGACAGAGCAAAACAGAACGTCTTCCGTTTTGCATTCCGTCCAAGAATTCCGCTATAAGGGTCCATTCACACGTCCGCAATTATGTTCCGCATTTTGCGGAACGGAATTGCGGACCCATTCATTTCTATGGGGACACACTTTGTCCTGCCCGCATCCGCAATTGCGGATCCGCACTTTCAGGTCCGCAATTGCGTTCCCGAAAAAAATAGAACATGTCCTATTCTTGTCCGCAATTGCGGACAAGAAAAGGCATTTTCTATTATAGTGGTGATAAATAAAATGCGGAACGCACATTGCCGGTGTCTGTGTCCGTGTATAAAAGGAATTTAATAACGCCAATGCGAACCAACCTGCCCTTACTATCTGGTTTTAAGTGGCAGAAAAAAATTCCGGTGACACATTCCCTTTAAAGAAGACAAGCTTCAGGCTGACAAATCGGTAAAAGACAAAACTGAATAGCTGCTTCATTCCCATCTCCCTGAATGCCATGAAGCAGATGTAGGATAATGCTTGCATCTCAGTAGATTGATCACTTTTCACATTCAGAAAAGCCTAATATTGAGACGCTGTATTGCAGTGGATTTTGTCTTGCTATCTCCCTTGTCAATAAAGTTAAGAAAAACAAATGAACGTAAAGCACTACAATTGAAGGCCGCAGCGCATGGAATTACATCCGTGGCTGCAGTTGTGGAAAGGGCGCTCGAGGGCACTTTGGGAGGTTTTGACTGGAATCTGCTTTAGTCGCCAGGGACGATGAGTAGCAGAAATGGCGGACTCCATCAACAACACCTGTCAAAAAAAGCTACTGACTTAAAGCATCTTATTAAAATGCCACTTCCTTGAAATCCTACATCTGAGCCAACGAATGGGTCATTTTGGAGGACAGTGGGTAATCACTGCCATTTTCGTTGTCTGTGACAGCGTGAGAGGCCTTGAGGTCGCATGACATACCCACCGAAACAGAGGAGCAAACCATCAAACCTGACAGGAAAACCACACACAATCACGGCGGCCATGGCGACCAATCTGCTATTGAGTTACACTTGGACAAACTGATTTATTACTATTATCGCTCTATTAATAATGTTTTATTAGAACAAACAGCAGCAGAAGGATGGAAGACCGCTAGACGTGTGTACAAGCGCTCATACTGGCGGTCATATGATGAGGTATTGTCCGTGTCCCCAGGTACCAAATGTAAGAAAAGTGGCATCCTTGAAACAAAATGAAGGTAGACGTACCGTCCATGTGACCTGCGCTGTGGAGGAGGTGAGAATTATCGGCTTCTGAAGTTGAACCACCACCTCTCCGAGCTCGCGCTGTACTTGGCGGTGGTCGACGCCTTGACGTGTAGGACTGACATCTACAAAATACGCAGAGACAGCAAACATCAGTATAGAAAAAAGAAAATGGTGGACTGCACATTATCCCCGTCACCTGACTCACCCTGAGTGCGCACGGGCTCAGATATCGGACTAGGATAGCTGAGGCCATATGAGTTCAGGGCTCGAATGATGAAGAGATAGACGGTGTTCGGGTTCAGGCCGATGACTGTGTGTTTCTCCATCTTTACGTTATCTGCTACCGTCTGCCAGGTACTGCCCGCCGATTGGCTTCATTGTGGTCAACAAAACAGAAAATAATTATTAATATCATATATGAAAAAATAGCGTATAAACGATCACTGTATGTGCATATGCATGCCATAACATGACAGTTTATACTGAGGCAGTATTATAGTAGTATATTCCTATACATAGGAGGCAGTAGAATAATTACATTCTTCTACATAACAAACATTATAGTAGTTATATTCTTATACATAGGGGGCAGTATTATAGTAGTTATATTCTTATACATAGAGGGCAGTATTATAGTAGTTATATTCTTATACATAGGAGCAGTATTATAGTAGTTATATTCTTGTACATGGAGGCAGTATTTTAGTAGTTATAGTCTTGTACATAGGAGGCAGTATTATAGTAGTTATAGTCTTGCACATAGGGGGCAGTATTATAGTAGTTATATTCTTATACATAGGGGGCAGTATTATAGTAGTTATAGTCTTGTACATAGGAGGCAGTATTATAGTAGTTCTATTCTTGTACATAGGAGCAGTATTATAGTAGCTATATTCTTGTACATAGGAGCAGTATTATAGTAGTTATATTCATGTACATAGGGGGCCGTATTGTAGTAGTTATATTCTTGTACATGGGGGCAGTATTATAATAGTTATATTTTTGTACATAGCAGCAGTATTATAGTAGTTATATTTTTTACATAAGGACAGTATTATAGTACTTATATACTCTTGTGTATAGGGATAGTATCATTCTTGTATATATGGAGCAGTGTTATAGTGATTATATTTTTGTACATAAGGGACGGTATTGAAGCAGTTATATTTCTGTACATAAGCAACATATAGGAAGCTTTACTGTACCATATATTTTATATATATATATTATTTTTTAAATATAGAGTAAAACTACAAAATACAGTATAGAGCAGCACATAACAAGACATTGGGGCAGATTTACTACTATTTATGACAGAACATTACTACGGATCCTACTTTCCCCAATCCATGTTGGTGGAAGGATGCCCCCCCCCCTGCCATCCTTCCAACATGGATTGGGGAAAGTAGGATCCGTAGTAATGTTCTGTCATAAATCATAAGCTCTGCTGCACAGTGTCCAATGCACTCAAGTGATTTCTCCGCATTCGAGCCTCATCCTTTTACTCTGCAGACCACTCTCCTGATTTATGGTAGAATTTCACTTGCTCTGTGTTTGCAGAATATTTTCATTGCTGACTAAACTGTTCGCCACCTGCATTCTCCATAAATCTCAGGAAAGAACAAAGCCGATGTGTCAGACACCCAGTACCGTGGGCAGCAGCACCCACTTATTGCTTCCTAAGAAAATGTTTGGAGAATCACTGACCCAAAGCTGGGACAGGACGTCTGCATCCCTGAAATCAGGATCATGTTTTACTGGGATGACACAACAGCCCTATAATAGCAAACGATGGATTAAACGCCCAATGTGGAATAAAAGGAAAACAAAAATTGTATACATTTATACAGCTGTAGACAGACCTAGAGTGGTGCACACAGATCCTGAAGACAGAGAGGTCAGTACTTGAAGGGTTTGCGCAGGCAAAGAATATTGATGACCACTCCTCAGCATAGGTCATCAATATCTGATCAGTGGGGGTCCAACACCCAGTACCCCCACCGATCATCTGTTTGAGCAAGCACTGCTTCATCTTCATTACACTGCCTGTTGTCTCCCTTCCAGTGGTGACATAGTGTAATTACAAGTACTCTTCCATTCAAGAGAATGAGACGATGGGCAGTGTAATGAAGAGGAAGCAGCGCTCTTCAAACAACCAAATGTCACCAGTTTTCAAATATACTTTGAGCTCTGGTTCAATTGATTGCTGACAGAGAATAGAAACAATTGCTAAAATTCATAGATTAAAAATTCCTCCTGACCCAGTCCTGCTCTGTGTGATTGCATTGCGATAATGTATTACCGAAGACAATGCTCCGAGAGCTAGACACAGCAGCAAGTGCCTCCTGCCCTGGATCTCTGCTCTTACCTACACTGATGCAGTAAAACTACCTATCAGCTGTTTTTAGAATTAGGCTACATGCACACGAACGTTGTTTGTTTCCGTGCCCGTTCAGTTTTTTTTTAGATAGGATGCGGACCCATTAATTTCAATGGATCCGCAAAAAAAAAAAATCGATGGCATATGGATGTCATTCTTTTTTTTTTTTGCGGATGCGCAATTTGCGGACCGCAAAACACATACGGTCGTGTGCATGTAGCCTTAAGGAGCAGTTTTCAGAATTAAGGAAAGCACATTTTCATTCACTTACAGCAAGCACAGATCTGAGGACTGAATCTCAAAGTGTATTACAAAGTTGCTGAATTTTTGATTACGGTTTACGCTTTCTTTGCTTTATATATATCTATTTCAGAACAGAATAATAATGATCTGTCTGTACCTGAAAGCCTCAATGATGTAGGACGACACTTGCGTGTTCCCAGACTGCGGATGTGGCTGCCATGTTAGAGTGACGCTATTTTTGGAGACATCAGTGACAAGAGGTTTGGAAGGGGGTCCAGGCACCAGGTTTGGCTCTGCTGGGTGCATGTGTACCAGGGAACCTTTTTCTTCAAAGACATAATAAAAATTACATGATTAGTGAAATGAAAAAATACACAGTGAGGGGCATTTATTATGACTCTGCGCCGTTCTTCTGGTGTAACAAAAGTTGCAAATTTTGTGGCAAGTTGTGGTTTGCGGCAAAATTTTCAACTTTTTAGCTTTTTCCGACACCTTCGTCGTTTTTCAAAAAATAGGTAGGGGGACAGGTGGGGGCAGGATGCGGGCAGGACCTTCACAGCCCAACTCATTTAACAAGTGCACCATGCACTTCTTAATAATCGGATTTTCCTCCAACAGGGTTTTTCCTAAGATTGGCGCGTGAAACACCATCTTTAGTAAATGACTCCCAATGGTTCCCTGAAATCACGTGTTCATAGTCCAGACATATAATGATGTGGTTGCAGGGGTCGGTGCTTCACCCAGCGTGTCTAGCAGCAGTATGTTTCTGGCGATTTCAGGCACAATCATGTATAGTCTAGAGCCCCCCCATAGTACACTCCTCATTACCTTGCACCTCCAAGTACCCACTCCAGGTTGTTTCTCCAGTGGAACTTGTGGCGACACAGACGTAAACGCCGGAATCTGTTCCCTGAAATGGAAGATAAAATAGTGAATTAGTACAACCTCAAGAATATTTCATTTATTGCGCTGTAGGATAATAACCGAGGGTGACGATAGCACAGCAAATGCTTCCGACTAGAGCTTGACTAGTTACTTTAGCTGTGATTTTCCATGACTTTCCATGGCCCCCTGCCTAGCTCAAGCATCCTTGTGCCGTGCTGTCTGAGACATGGAGGAAAAAATACCAAACTGTCAGGTAGTCACAGCTCCTTCTCCATTATGCCTCATGCACACGTCAGTGTCAGTTTTGGATCAGTGGTAACACGGACAGTGTTCAATCCATGTTTCCTCCCGTGACAGATCCGTGTTGGGTCCGTTTTCTGCTGACCGTGTGCCATCCGTTTTTCACTGACACTGAGCAGCTGGAAAATAATTTTCAAACAATCTCTTTTTAATGATCCGTAAAACACTGATGTGTGAATGCACAGATTCAAATGAATGGGGACGTGTGCTGTCCGCGGAGAACACGTACAGCACACGTCCGGGAAACACTGATGTGTGAATGAGGCATTACTAAGGACAGTGAAAATTTGTCATGGTCTTGATTTTGCATAAATCTTGTACATAAAATACGGGCAGAATAAAAAATAAAAAAAAAATAGTCTTCCAATGCAAAGCTGCGGGTGCAGGTTTCTGCTGCAGCAAGCTGCCCCCAGTCTAATCTCTGCATATTTTAGGTAACACTGAGGAACTGTGCAAATTTAGTAAAGTTATGACTGAGAATAATACGCCGATATTGCTAGCACCTTTAAAAAACAAAAACAAATTACAAACAGACTTTGTAAAAGACCACAGTTGTAACAATACATAAAATTAAAGGGGTTGTGCCATGACTGATGTAAAAAAACAAAAGCAGACACCATATAGTACATGACAAATAATACCTTTCTAAAAATAAAAAATAAAAGCTAGAACCAGCCCTGCACCTCACATGGATCCAGTGATCTCCCCATTCACTGTTCCAATTATTTTCCGATCATCTTCAGCCGGGCAGCTCGGGGAGTGTGTCCTTTCTGCTGCAGCTCTCTCCCTGTAATTGCCAAAGCTTCTAACAAGACATATGGCTGGTGGCAGCTGAAGATTTAAACTAAGCATGCAAAACCAGTTCAGTGAGATGGACAAGGAAATTAGAAAAAGGATAAGCAGCAGGTGGCGCTATACAGATACATTTTATTAAATAGCATATGGCTATGCTATATTTGTATAAAAGTACTCAGATCCTGGAGCGGGTTTAGAAAATGCTTTGTAATTCAACCCCTTTAAGTATAACTCCACCCACCATTCTTCTCCATAACCCACACCGTAGCATCCAACTTAAGACTCCTTTTCCTTTACCCACGAGTCATTGCAGGCTGAACCTGGCTTCCTTGCGGGACCATTAACTCATGGCAGTCCTCGAATCCACATGACAAGCCTAATTTTTTTCTTCTGAGCAAAGAGACGCAGCGAGACGATGTGATGCTATTAACTGCACAGGGGACCCGGGAGTTGCATTAACCTACTGACTCTAACACAACGAAGGAACAAAAATAACGCTGAGGATTTCACTCCCCACTGAATCTGCGCATCAATTTTTAAGCAAATATTTAGCGTGCACGCCATGTTTTGTAAGTTATTTATGAGTAACCTTCATTTTACCCTGCAGCACGAGTCCATGTAGCTGCAACCTAAACTACAATTCACGGATAGTCCTTCCTGTAGTTGATTGGTCTTTGATATACAGGACTGGTTGACACGGACTCCCTTTCTAGGCTTTTCTTAAGCATGTGTGTTTTGCCTCTGCGTTACACATGCATTCTTCCTGCCACATAAAAAAGGGCCCATTTCTATAAGGTGCAGTTTGGGGTGAGGAGATCAGCAGGTGATGAGATTAAGGCTCCCCAGGGAAGTTACAGCTGCGGTTTATCTCTGTTTGATGTGCGGTCCCTGGAGGTCCCCGCATAGCAGCAGGTGGATGCTACATTTACAAGTCTCATAGAATGAGCCTATGATTTCCCTGTGCAAGTGACTTGGAGCAGCTCCATTCTGTCACACAGCTCGGGGTTTAATGAAGCGAAGGAGCCACCACTGTATAAAACATAAGAGATGGAGGAATTCCCAATGGTGCACGAAAAAGGTAAAGCTCTCGCTGGAGGCTTACCAGAAATCGCAACAGATTCAAAACTGATGGATAAGATTCATTTTCCGATCTGATTTCGGCCCATTAAAAAAAAAAAAACCTGATAAAAAAAAATAATAATAATACACCGGAAAATAGTAGTTGAAGGGGTTCTCTGGGAACGATTTAAAATGGCCGCCAGCAACCTGTCCTAGAATGTGGGCACGATTGGTTGCCTCCACTTGTAAAGCTGCCTAGAGGAGTGAGGCGCTGGACCTCACTAAGCTCTATGCTCTCGCACTTGCATAAACTACACATTGGTGAGTGTTCCTGTCAGGCTGCTCAGCCATGATGGCATATTGTAGGCAGGATCATATCTATTGTAGAGCAGTGTAGTGTGTGTAGAGAGGCCACACCCCATCATCCCCCCCCTAGGCAGCTCTGCAAGTGCTCACATTCTAGGACAGGTTGCTGCCAGTGATTTTAAATCATTCCTGGAGAACACCTTTAAGAAAAAAAAATACTGAGCTGAACGTTCGGTTCTTGCTGTAAAGTCATCCGTCCTGCGCAAATTGTGCCAATACATAGCAGCCAATCTGAACAGACAGAGCTGCAGTGTAGAGCATGAAGGACAGAGCAGACAGACAGATCTGATAAGACAGAAGGTGGATTTCGGACAACCTCATGCTCCAATAGACACTGTAGCCAAGCAGGAGTCTCTGCTTATGTGGCAAAAAGGTAAAAATAATCCAACACAGAAGCCCTGAAAATAAATAGCAGGTATTACCCAAAGACAATGATTTGTAAAGAATCTTTAACCCCCCCTATAATAATGAAATAATAGAATGGTAGCAGTTTTCCTCTGTTTGCTGCTGTGCTCCATATACTGATGCTACAATTGTTACATTCTTGAGAGATGTTCACCAGAATTAGTGAAAACCTCCTCCCATCATGGAGGCAGTGGCGCGGGGTGAGGCCTGGGACTATTACGGACGACTGCACCTGTGTGATGGCAGAACCTGGGGCGGATCGAGTGTACATACCTGTCCCAGACACAAGGAGGAAAACAAACAATCCCCACTGCCCCCACTTAAAAGGCCCGAGCTGCCGGCTGAACGTGGCTCCAATGAACACAAAAGCTTCTGGTATATTTGAACAAACATCAAACACATCTCAAACATGACAGAATGTTTGTCATTCCAGGTCGACAAGGTTGGTGGAAGTCTGTAGATCTGAAGAAGATGATGCATGGAGGAAGTTCACACGTGAAAAGGGCAAATCATGATGATATATTTACTAAACATACAGAGCAGAGGAGATAGATATGACAGATGAGAAGGATAGATAGAAAGGAGAGCGATAGAAAAACAGACGGACACAAGATAGATGAGATAGATAGACAGATATAAGATAAACAGAAGAAATATAAGAGATACATAGAGGTAAATATTAGATAGAGGTGTGAGATAGACAGACAGATACATATGAAATTGGTAGACAGATAGAGATAGATATGAAATTGATAGAGATAGAGAAAGGTAGATAGATAGAGAAATAGATAGAGAGGTAGAGAGAGAGAGCGATAGATATTTATATTGATGACATATCCTCAGGATAGGTCATCAATATCAGATCGGCGGGGGTCTGACACCCGGCGCCTCCGCCGATCAACGCGCTGCCTTTTCTTCATTATTTACCTGCTCACATCTGCATCTTCTATGGGACGGCTTCTTCCCATTCAAGTGAATACTACAGAGCCGTCCCATTGAAGTGAGCGGGACGGTGCGGTTGCGACAGTGAGCCGGTAAACAGTGATTTTAGGAAGGGGGATAGCGTGCACACACTATTAAGTATGGATGAGACAATAGTGGAAAGGGTGAGCAGTTTTAAGTTCCTTGGTCTGTATATAGCTGAGGATTTTACTGAGGATCACACATTGTCAAAAAGGCACAACGGCGTCTTCAGTTCCTGCGAAGACCGAGGACAGTAAATCTAGCACAGCAGATAGGTGACAGTGGAGAGCAGTTTGACCAGCCGCATTATCGTTTGGTATGGCGGCGTGCTCTGCAGGGGGTAGTAACAACAGCTCAGGACATCACTAAAGTTGCCCCATCATCCGTGCCACACATTTACAATAAGAGAGGTTTGAGGAAAGCTCAGAATATTTCCTCTGACTGTACACACCCTCTGCCATCTGTGAAGAGAACTGGAATATCCGAGTTACAGGAATAGTTTCCTTCCACAAGCTATTAAATTGGTCACACCAGCAATACTGACTAGAAGATGAATACACAGCACAGACTGGTGCTGATCTAAACAATGCTGACTGTGTACTCAGACTGAAAAGAAGCGGCTACTGCTTTTTTATCTCTATTTTCTATTACTGCACTGGAGGAGAGAGAAGAGAAGAGAGAGAGAAGAGAGAGAGAAGAGAAGAGAGAGAGAAGAGAGAGAGAGGAGAGAGAAGAGAAGAGAGAGAGAGAGAGAAGAGGAGAGAGAGAGAAGAGGAGAGAGAAGAGAAAAGAGAAGAGAGAGAGGAGAGAGAAGAGAGAGAGAAGGAGAGAGAGGAGAGAGAGAAAGAGAGAGAGAAAGAGAGATAGATAGATAGATAGATATAGATAGATAGAAGATAGATAGAAAGATAGATAGAAAGATAGATAGATATAGATAGATATAGATAGATAGATTCATGACTGATATTTCATGTTCTACTATTTGTCTTCCAGTTATTCTAGTAGAGCTGCACTTGGTGTTTCATCCCGGCAGCCGCCCTCGCCCTCACTGGTTGTAAAATATTAAACACTTTCTCATCAGATCAAGCACAGCTACAGTAAAATCATTTGCAAGCACTGTATTAAAAATGTATGCACCGTGTCTACTGCACCCAACGTGCAGGGGCAACCAGAGTTCAGAGCCTGACAGCCAGCAGCAGCCCCCCCAAACCACCATCACATAAATAACAAGCCAGGATTACAATATCAGGAGCCTACTTTCCCCACACCGTTCACTTCCCATCATTAACATCTCCCCAGTCCGTGCCTACAGGTACACTGCACTCAGAAAGTCTGCAGACCCTTTCTCTTTTATCACATTTTGTTATGTTGCAGCCTTGTGCTAAAATAAAAAAGTTTTCCCCATCAGTCTGCACTCAATACCCCATAATGAGAAAGCGAAACAGAATTTTAGAAATGTTTTGATAAAAAGGAAAAACTAAAATTTCACATGGACGTAAGTATTTAGACCCTTTGTTACGACACTTGAAATTTAGGTCTGGGGCTTCCTATTTCTCTTGATCATCTTTGAGATATTTCTACATCTTGAGTAGAGTCCACCTGACCTATTCAGTTGATTGGACATGATTTGGAAAGACACACTCCTGTCTATATATGTCTCACAGCTGACAATGCATATCAGAGCCAAGCCCAGGTCATGAGGAGGAAAGAACTACCTGTAGAGCTCAGAGACAGGATTGTGTGGAGGCACAGATCTGGAGAAGGGGACAAAAAAAATTTCTGCTGCACTAAAAGTTCCAAAGAGCACAGTGTCCTCCGAAATTCTTAAATTGAAGAAGTTTAGAACAACCAGGACTCTCCCTAGACCTGGCCGCCCCACTATACTGAAGGTCCCTTTACATGGGAGGACAGAGCGTTCCTTCCCGACAATCTGCTGTTCAATGGTGGAGGAGACGGCTGCTTTTACATGAAATGATCTCCTCCAGAGTAGGTGGACGAGTGATTGCTAATGCCATCACTCTCCCCCATACTGACTCATTGTTTGCCAGCAGCAGATATGGTTTACGAATGGGACAGGAAGAGTGATCAGAGTCGAGGGAAAGCTGAATGGAGCAAAGTACAGAGATATTCTTAATGAAAACCTGGTCCACAGTGCTCTGGACCTCAGACTGGGCTGAAGGTTCACTTTCCAACAAGACAGTGACCCTAGGCACACAGCCAAGACTGGAGGGGCTTGGGGAGAACACTGTGAATGTCCTTGAGTGGCCCAGCCAGAGCCCTGACTTGAACCCAGTCAAACATCTCTGGTGAGACCTGACAATGGATGCGCATCAATGGTCCTCATCTGACCTGAGAGAACTCGAGAGGAACTGCAGAGTAGAATGGCAGAACATCCCCATGCAAACCTTGTGGCATCATAGCCAAGAAGACTGGAGGCTGTACTCGTAATTCATTTTAAGATCACTGCTTGCTGTCAGTGTCTGAAACATTGTTATTCACATTCAGAGGCTAAAAACCCGTTTTGATCAAATCCAACTGGCAACAAGAGAAAGAAAATTCTGATACATTGTAACAAGTCCTACACCTGTGTCAACCAGACAAGGTCAGGGTGAGTTTTCCCCCTCTGAATGTAAACAGGCATGCTTTCATTCCTGCAGCAAGCAGATTTGAACTTTGATATGTTCATAAATCAGCTTAGAAGATCATTCAGAAGAGGGGACAGAGGACCTGGAAACAGAGCTGAAAGCCAGCCAGGTAGTCTGATGGATTTATCACAGAACAGCTTTCTGCAGCTGCTGTGTACTGTGAAACACAGAAGCCGCAGGAGACAAACATAGCAACATTTCTGTAAAACGCTAAAACAAAAATATTTGTAGCCCAAGTTATATCTGAGTCAATAAAAGAATGGATCCAAAAGGTGTCTACAGCCGCTAAGTATAAAGCCGCTGTCAATACCAGCCAATCAGATTCCAGTTTCCAGGTCAGGAAATAAAACCAGTGATCTTATTGGATAGACGGCTTCCAGCTTCTCAGGAGGTAATCAAAGAACACGGCTCACATGAAGAAACTTCTTACATCTGTCAATTATTGTCACCTATGCAAATGACGACTAATGAGCGTCAGCATCTTATCTCCTTATCTTGAATATCATTAATATTTAAGCAAGCAGTTGAATGCTCACAGCTAATAACTAATCATGCAGATCATTAAGTGATATTTAATCAAGCGTTTATAATCATGTTATACGGCAGTCAGTGTCTGGCGGCTGCACCACCTTGAGTGGCTGTGGATGGATATTTCATCAGATGGCAGAATATCCAACCTAACACTGACCTGCAGATGGGTGATCTGTAGTGTCCCGTTGTCCAGTATGCTGATCCTGGGGTCACTCCCCACAAGTCTCTGTCCATCCTTCAGCCAGTGTGTGCTGGGCAGGGGGTTCCCGGTCACATGACACTGCATCTGAACAACAGAGTCCACGGCCAGCGTCTGGTTGGAGGGTCCTCGGCGGATAATTGGTGGAACGCGATCTGACGTGGCTGAAAATACAAAAAAATATTTCACTACTTGGGCAAAAAAGAAAGTCTTGTAATTTGTTCCATTTCTTTTTAACATAAAAAAAATTCCCAATAAATATAATAAAAACTCATCCTCTTTATGTCAGTTCTATCTGGTTCAATATGGCAGCCATTTACCAGCGTTCTGATTACTGCATAACCAGCCCAATTTTCTGTTCCATGAAAAGCTGGGTGACACGTCCTATCAGCTGCAATGCAGACAAGTCCGCTGTCCTCCAGTTTTCCAGATCCTTGGATGCAAATCTGCTTATATGTACAGTACACTGATAAATATCTGGCACATATATTGCTGTTCCAGGCTCCAGGAAAGCTGGGTGACATAACATGTGGCACCCAGCTTTTCCAGGTAGTGAATAAAAGGACATCTATTTTCTGAGACTTTTTCATTTTAGGGTTGGAGATGTTCTTTACACGTAAATACAGGAGAAGACAAGCGTACATGGCGAGAGATCAATGCCTGGTTCACCCTCGATTAATATCCGGACTAAATGAACATCGTTCACTCAGCGGAATAACAAACACCTTCTACATGGGGATCAATGATTAATCAACGATCTGGTATATTACGGGCGACATCCCCAGGAATTTCCGTTAATGGTGTTGGTTTAACAAACTGTCCGTGAAGCCGCCCTGATCTACAGCCGAGGGAGGAGAATGCATCCATCAGCGCTTCCTCCGGCACCTAATGAAATCGTCTTCCGAGGGCGATAATTTATTAATTACTTTCTGAGATGTGTCTGGAGCCACAAAGGAAACGAGCGAAAAACACAGGCCGCGATCTTATTCTAGTCCAGTTGCTTTAAAAGTTGAAAATAAAAAAATAAAATAAAAAAAATCTGCTCAGAAGGTCTGACTCCTGTACAAAGATGCAGAATTAGCAGCAAAAAGATCTGAGGGTACAAGGGTATTACCGGTCAAAATGAACATGGGCATAAGTATAAGGGCTTATGTGTTCTCTGTTCCTCCCTCCAAGATAGTCGATCGGTAAAGCAGATCCAATGCCAATGGACATATGGCCATATAGTAGATCTGACACCTGCAGGTTGACACCTAGGCTGGTGTTTATAATGGCGCTGGAGGTGAGTCGATAAAAACTCCACTTCTTGTGTCGGTAAAGGAGTCACCGTGTACAATAAAATAAGAATTTAACATATTTCAAAAGGATTCCCGTATTTTCGGGAAACCCCTTTAATTCATCATTAACTGAATAGCACAATGGCTGCCAGAAGAAGCGTTTTATGACGAGTAAGCATTCCGTCCTGCCGGTAAATGACAGCGGTGGCGGTCACCCATCCGGTACATTCAACCACTGTTACTGCCTTGCAGCTGGAATTGTTTCGTAGCCATCACACTCCATCTAGTAATACATCCTGTCCGGTGCCAGCGCCACTGTAAATCAATAGATCTGACTGATTGTTGCTCAGAGCTCTATACGGATACTAGAAGATGACTCAGAATAATAGTCTTATTGGCTGGACACGAAACGAAGATTGCTGCGCTGACACAAAAGAGAGACCTTCTGAGCTTTGTTACACCAGATGCACATTATAAATGAAGCTTACATGACCACGTAGACAGGTTACACAGATCAAGCTGGACATTCGATCCATAGGTGGCCAGAAGCTACATGTAGATATTGGTTACATCTAACAGCTCAATAAACGTGCCGCTGCGTCTACTGTCTGACATGGAGCACCTTTGATGTACTTGATAACTTCCCGCTAAGAGGGAAACAGTATCATCCAGATTGAGTATAGGAAGCAAGGTAGTTACTGTGAAACGCATCGGGCAAGACCCACCGTGTAGGTTGGAAGACAAGTAACTTTCCCTTCTGTTGATGTATTTTAGTAGGTTCTGTGGCCATCATACCTATGTCTCCGTCATCCAGTTTACTTGAGCGGTCATTCTTATGACACGCAACGTTCTGAACATTAGTTTGTGATCACGAGAACAATGGTTTAGATTAACGTGGGTTGAAAATGCGTCATTAATGCTAAAATGCCAGTTCTGGGAATGGCTTTAGTGACAAGTAACTCTACTCAATTGTAGAACGGAGACCACTGCCACAACTGTAGGAGAACCTACAGATGAGGCAGCATTAAGGGTACGCAACACTACTGATGAATGTCCACATTACCATTTCTAAATATTCCTCAGGGACGCTGTACTAGGAAGCTCAAGGTATGAAAACCACCACCATTTTGGCCACTGATAACAAAGGTTACGTCTTAGTCATCTGACATCTTACCATCTTCCACTTCTAGGAGAGCCTTGGCCAAAATGCTTCCAGCCACACTGATGGCCTGGCACATGTAGTAACCGGAGTCTCCCATCTGGACGTCTATTATGGTCAGTTCTCCGCTGGGAGACACAGAGAAGCGTCCTATGGTCTGCGGGGGTTGGCTGGGGAAAAGCAGGATCTGAAAGACAAGTAGAAACACGTTTATACAATATGGCCATCCTGTAGATCTATAAAAAGCCTCCACATATGGTCGACATGTATGAGACCGCGAGTCCTGAGCTAGACAGGCTGCAGGGTCACACAGCGAGACTCTGCTACCTCAGCCTTGAGTTATGTATCAGTAAGAGCTTTATTTAATGAGCCATAAATTATTAATCACAACTTCATCCACAGTTTGTGCACTTCTTCCCCCGGGTCTTATAAAAGTCACAGGACAGGAGAACAGGGTTTTTACTTTCCTTCTGTATTTGTAACAGTTGTATTATGGATAAAGGGTACTTTCACACTGGCGTTTTGGATTCTGTTTGTGAGATCCGTTTCAGGGCTCTCACAAACGGTCCAAAACGGATCAGTTCAGCCCCAATGCATTCTGAATGGATAAGGATCCGTTCAGAATGCATCAGTTCGGCTCCGTTCCGCCTCTATTCCGTTCTGGAGACGGACACCAAAACGCAGCTTGCAGCATTTTGGTGTCCGTCTGAAGAGGCGGAGCCTAACGGATCCGTTTTTAATTACAATGTAAGTCAATGGGGACGGATCCGTGTTGACATTTTTCTTTAAAGCTAATGCAAACGGATCCGTTCTGAACGGATACAAATGTTTGCATTATAGGTACGGATCCGTCTGTGCAAATAACAGACGGATCCGCACCTAACGCAAGTGTGAAAGTAGCCTTAGATGCAAATTCTGGAAGTCATTCATAAGGAGACTATAGAAATCGGTTATTTAGCACTGCTCACTGTGATGTCTTCACTAATTATCTGTTGTTACATAGGACTGCAGGTAACATCTACTACATTATCTGTACTCAGAGAGTTATCATTGTGTTATCTGTGGTGTTACATAGGACTGTAGGTAGCATCTACATTATCTGTGCTCAGAGAGTTATCACTGTGTTATCTGTGATGTTACATAGGACTGCAGGTAACATTTACTACATTATCTGTACTCAGAGAGTTATCACTGTGTTATCTGTGGTGTTACATAGGACTGCAGGTAACATCTACTACATTATCTGTACTCAGAGAGTTATCACTGTGTTATCTGTGGTGTTACATAGGACTGCATATACCATCTACTACATTATCTATACTCAGAGTTATCACTATGTTATCTGTGGTGTTACATAGGACTGCATATACCATCTACTACATTATCTGTACTCAGAGTTATCACTGTGTTATCTGTGGTGTTACATAGGACTGCAGGTAACATCTACTACATTATCTGTACTCAGAGAGTTATCACTGTGTTATATGTGGTGTTACATAGGACTGCAGGTAACATCTGCTACATTATCTGTACTCAGCTATCACTGTTATCTGTGGTGTTACATAGGACTGCAGGTAACAGATACTACATTATCTGTACTCAGAGAGTTATCACTGTGTTATCTGTGGTGTTACATAGGACTGCAGGTAACAGATACTACATTATCTGTACTCAGAGAGTTATCACTGTGTTATCTGTGGTGTTACATAGGACTGCAGGTAACATCTGCTACATTATCTGTACTCAGAGAGTTATCACTGTGTTATCTGTGGTGTTACATAGGACTACAGGTAACATCTACTACATTATCTATACTCAGAGAGTTATCACTGTGTTATCTGTGGTGTTACATAGGACTGCAGGTAACATCTGCTACATTATCTGTACTCATAGCTGGTCCTCTCTGTCTATGCTGCAATAACTTGTTTCAGATTTTAGTCTTTCTGGACTATTGGAAGCCAGATTATCTGAATTTTCAGATCGTATATTGCAGACAGTCGGGTTAGTTTCCCATGTAACATGCACATTCCCTCTACACTAGAAACAATTAAGAAAAGTCATTTATTTCAAGCTCCATTGTCCTGAAATATCCCTATTAATAAGATTGTGACTTCCTGGAGTCTCTGACTAATTAGCCAGAAACTTCAATGACTCATTAAAGCTTCTTTGGTCTCAATAAATTTGTCGGCCATTACGGTCATTTCCATGAGGTTTAGGACCCTCCCCAAAACTGTGAAACAGTAATTCTTCAGCAGATGATGTTCTGTTGCTGGAAAGTCTAATCAACCATTTATACCATGTTTACAGCACTCCTCTCATGCGACCTAGGTGAGGAGACTCTATAAGGGCTCATGCCTACTTGGTCTCAGTCTGGTTTCTGAGACCACATGGAAAGGTGAGCTTTTGAGATCTATTGCACGGTGGCTGTTGTTGCTATTGAGGTGGTCACCATGTTGCGCTGACAAATTAGAGTAGGGATAATTAGCAGGAGACTGCATAAGGGTTAATACCTACTTGGTCCTAGTCTGGTGTCTGAGACCACATGGAAAGGTGAGCTGTTGAGATCTGTTCACTTGGTGGCTGTTGCTGCTGTGGTGCCGTGCCTGTGGGTTGGTGTGGCCCAGTGTCATGGAGGTTTAACCCGACAACAGAGCTGCCGTTGGGTTTCTGGAACTTGATGTCGGCGGTGGTCGCCATGTGGTGCTGTGCCAAATTAGTGTAAGGACCCAATCGAAAGAGGCAACCTAGACGTGGTGACTGGTCCTGTGCATTTTGATCAAAACCTATACACGGTGCCTTGTGTACATGGTTATGAATTATGCTTAGCAACAACAGATCAGTCCGTGGCATGTGGATGTGTGATCCATGTCTTTACATGTACATTTCTCTACAGTTCGTCAAACATTTACATCTGCCACATGGGGCATGACCCAGCTTTTATATAGTCCCGAAAAGGCAAATCTACCTGGCTGCTCCATAACCAAGCCTAACTGAGAAATCTGGATAACAACCCATGTGGATGCTGTAATGGCAGCTATGTTGGTGGTTATGCAGCTTTTTTCCAGAGGACAACTTCTTTTCATTTTAATTGTTACGCGCAGTAAATCAGTCCCGCAGAAGAGAAGCCTGAGGTCTCACCCACAGAATCTATTAGAGAAGCAGATGGGTGAAGCTCCACTCCTGGATACACAACATTGGGTTTACTTAAGAGAGATTGTCTCATCCCATTTGTTTACTTAAAGGGATCTCACCGTAAAAGACGCATTCCACAGTGACATGGACCCCCCCCACAGACACTTTCCCAGTTTATGTGTCTCTCAGTCAGTTTATTTGTTCTAGTAATGGGGCTATTAATGGGAGACCTCATTATTTGTATTAAAACATCAGGGGGTGTAAATATTTGCTAAGTATCCATAGAGGGCAATGATGAGAGTGACATATATATATTTTTTTATAATTAAGAGATATTAGTATGATGCTTCTAAAATCTCCTATCCAGGACATAATGAAATCCAGCATCCAGTAATTCATAACACCTAATAAGTCTGGCACAGTGACTGAATATTCCAATAATGGATCCTGAATATTGCAAAACCCATCAGATATCAAGTTCAGAATTCCTGTATACTTATTCCAATTGGGCATTCACAGTACAGCGCAATTAAGTATATGCAATTCATACATTACAATTCAGGAAATCTCATTTTTGATAATCCTGAATTTCAGGAACCACCAGCATAATCTGGGATGTCAAGATCAGATGCTGGGACTAATCTGGCTAATAAAGTGATAAGAACAGATTTTCATAATGTTTGACAGGCTGGCACCTTATAAATTAACTTCTAAAAAAAAAAAATATGTGAAAACTGCCCTGAAAACAGTATGCTGTAATATCTTAGAAATTGGGAGAATTTCTGAAAAACTGCTAATCTCACTGTGTCCACAATCAGTGTTATCACTGTGGTTAAAATGTCACGAGACAGTAAATGGGCCAAGCGCCTACATGACCTCTGTAGGTAAAGGTTCCAGCGGGTCACATTTTCTTTGTAAACACTTCAATGGAGTCGCTTCTTGGGTGGTTAATCTCTGACCTGACCGAAACACAAACTTCTCCAGCGTCACCGCAGAGGAGAAGGATTGCAGGGTTCTCCTGTCTTCAGGCGCTGGAGGAGGGCATCTTAGTATCCAAAGCCAAAACCCCATTAGATGCCAGGGAACTTGTGAAACCACCAGGGTATGAGGGCACAAGTCACTGGATGGTGTGGTGCAGTGTTCCCCAATTAGTGGCTCCCCAGCTGTTGCAAAACTACAACTCTCATCATACCGTAATTGGGAAACTGAAAGCTGTGCTCTAATTTATCACCTATCCTTAAGGTCCCTTTACACTGGACAACAGAGCAGCCGACAATCTACTGCTCTCTGGTGGAGAAGACTGCTGCATTTACATGTGCCGATCTCCTCCAGAGTATGGGGAGGAGCGATCACTAATGCCATCGCTTTTTCCCATACTGACTTGTTGTCTGCCGGCAGCAGATCATGTTTACACAGCATAACCTGCTGCCGGCAAACGATCATTTTTGTGAGAGCACAAATGATCAGATCACCCAATGAACAAGCTTTTTTCTTGTTTATCGGGTAACCAACGGTACATTTACACCTCAAGATAATCGCTAATGAGTATTCCTATGAATACTTGTTGGCGATTATCTTTGTGATTCTCGGCCCATGTAAAGGGCCCTTTGGTCTAAAGGTTGCCATACACATTCAATAGCTGTTGGCCAAGTAATTCCTTGGCCAACAGCTCTCTCTCCCGTCTCCCTTCCAACTCCCCCATACATATCCACGTTCGGTTTGGCTGAACAGGTATATTTATTCAAAGGGGGGAATGAGGGAAAGCCAGACACTTCTGGCAGTGGCTTATCCTCCAGACGAGGCAAAAATATTTATTTTACCCAGTAATCGTCGGGAACTCCCCACACGCTTTAGACTGGGGGCTAAACCCATGTATGGCGGCCTTAAAGGTTTTCTTCGGGATTTTGATATTGATGGTCGATCCGGAGTATAGGTCATCAATATCTGATTGTGGGGGTCTGTGGGGGTCCTGGCACCCATGTCAATCAGCTATAAGAAAAGGCCGTGGCACTCCTTGAGCATTTAGAACTCTTCCTAGGCCAGTGATGTCATGTTTATCGGTCACATGGCCTAGCTGCAGTTCAGTCCCATTTAAGGGAATGGGGCTGAGCTGCAATACCAAGCACTGCCACTATCCAATGGATGGCGCTGTGCTTAGAAAGCTTCAGTGAGGGCACAGAGCTCACAATAGCTCCGGTGATTGCTGCGGTTTCCTCAAAAAGCTGACTGGTGGGGGTGCCAGGAGTCGGACCCCTGCTGATCTCATATTGATGATCTATCCGGAGGATAGGCCATCAATACGAAAATCCTAGAGAACCCCTTTAAGGCTCAGCGTACCATATGGTGCAACGTAGCATAGAAAACTAGTACAGTCTCCAAAACAGCAGGGAAGATATAAGGTTTTATGCAGGCACTATCATAGTAACTAAATAAGACGTTATATTCATCTAAAGTATTGTAAAAAATGGTGATAATTGAGCATGACGATGTCCTGAATGATGACATTGCCTGTTGAAAGCTCAGAAATATACTGCTGCTGATTGATTTCTTGTTAAAGCCTCTGCCAGGAACATCTGGGGTTTTGTTACAGTGTCACCACATATTTCCAGTGTCAGAAACATTGCCAATTATCAGCGCTGTAACCTGTCATATCATGCTCAGTTATTCCCATAAAATGTCAATTATCAGGGCTGGATTGTAATCGCTTCCCTGAATATTCCTTTTAGTGTCCCCACACACATGAACTTGTCTCTACCAGTAAAAAATAAAATGGCAGAATGAAAAGCAGGTTTCTTTTTTTGCAGCACTTTTGCTGGAGTTTTTCTACACACAGACAAACTCCTCTCTCATGGTGTTCTTCTCCTATAGAGAAGGTGATGTGAAAACACCTGAAAAAAAATGGAAAGAGCTACAGCATGCTGCGTTTTTTTTTTAAAAAGCCAGAAAGATAAAAAGTGGCGCCTAATAAATAAAAAAGTCAGGAGCAAAAATCACTTGTGTGTCCTGGGTATTATAGTTCCCCATTTATATTTGCATTTCCCGGCAAAAAACGCTGGAAGAAAAAAAAAAAAAAATAACAACACAAAAGTGCAGAAAAACTCCATTAAAACCTACATGTGAAAACACAAGCGGTCTGCTCAGGTCAAATGATATTTGTGTTGCTGGTAGCGGACAACCCATATTCATAGATCACAACCATTATTTCCCCTTCGTCCATTCACTAACTGAAAGTGACATCTGTGTAGCTTACCTGGCTGCCCTCTTTCTGCCAAAACACAGCGGGCGGTGGGTTCCCTTTGGTCTCGCACTGAAAGGTCACTGTGCGCCCCTGGACAACGATCTGGTCTCGGGGCCGTGTCACCAGCTGAGGAGGAACTGGAATGAAAAAGATGTAAGTAGATGTCTCAGAATGTACAACCGTGCATGGACAGCCAGGGTTCTTCAGGAACACTATGGCTTCGGGGGCTTAGATACATCAGGTCAGAAGACAGTATCACACAGGATAAGCTTAGATACACTTGCTCTGCAGCACACTCTCCCTGGAAATGATTGTATGAAGCTTTTGCCCCCGGTCAGTGCGCATTTCTCACGCTGCAGATCTCTCTCTAATGAACAGAATTGATCTGTGCTGTATTGATTATCTGCGTATGAAGCTACACGGATGACTCGGGGCCCGGGGGTGATGTGAACCCAACCTGACGAGTAATGTTCATCCCTCGAAACCAAACACTAAATATCGGATATTTTATGGCCAGTTTTCTGCTCTTGTACAGTAATGGGGGGAGGAGATCATTGATAGAAATGATAATGTTCATCACATTGTACGACGCGACGCAGCCAGATCTCACTGTAAATAATCCCGGGTAAGCATCTCCTCTTCCTGCAGCCAATTACCACCTCATACTCCAAGATATGAGCGCATTCCCCGCCGGGTGAATCGCTCCCAGAAGGTCTATATATGAATGCAGCATTTAAATATTCATAGCACCCCCTGCTTTATGTTCCATGTGAGGTATTAAGCCCCAATAAACTCAGCCGTTTCACCATCGGCCAGGAGGGGTAAAGACAAAAGGGCAGACGTGAAACCATTATCATGAATTCCCTGGGGTGTGGAATGCTGTATACCAGGGGGCGAGACTAAGAGGAAACCCAAATCCTGATAAATTTTCACTTTGCTTCAAAGGGCCCCGCAGAAGCCGCAGATCATTAATAACATCATATCAGGACTGAGCGCTTGTCTCTTCCCTACATCAAACGCGGACGGCGAGTTGAAACGGACCTGACTCATGACACGGCCGCCTCAAGTGCTGCAGCTGATAAGGGAGCGTGGTTTACAGGGCAGGAGATGAACAGATTATTACCTGCCGGGAATGTTATATTAAAAATAAAAGCAGCAAATGGTCTGGGAGTCACCAAACAATATTTGATTGTCTACTTCAAAAGGGACAGAGCAGGATGAACTTGTGACGCCCAGGTTCAAAGGGATCAATGGCTGCAGGAAAGTGTCATATCTGGGCTCTTGGTGGCAGAGACCAAGGCAAATATGACAATCCACGCTATAGTAAAAGGATGTAAAGAACCTTAGGAAGAACATACAAACAGAGAAAGACCAGTGACTTGTGCCCACACCCCGCCCGTCATGCATGAAATGAGATGAAATGAATACTTACAGAATGGGCCGACTGGAGCAACGTGAACACACATGAAATAAAAGAAAGCATGAGATGAGTACACAGCGCAATACTGAGACGACACGAAATATGAACATAAAGCTGCAAACTATGGACTGATAAAAATATGGGTGTACACGGACAGAATGTCAGGGGTTAATCTGCTGAAAATGTTCAGTCTTGATTATAATGCATCCAATGAATTGGGTCTTCAGATAACAGGATGCACTGCTCTTACCATGAACGCTGAGAGAGCCCGAGGCCTCGGATTTGCCGACACTGTTCTCCGTAATACAAGTATACGTTCCCTCGTCCTCCGCTGTCACCCGGGAGATCCGCAACGTGTTGTCACTGCGGATCTCATACCTGCAATTCACAATCAAAAAGGAAAAGCCGTCCAGCTTTAGTGTCTGCTGTGTTTAGCATTGTTTACTAGATCGCGGCTACAATCAGTGACTCCAAGTTAGGTGCAATGTCCGCGGTAGTATACACCACAATTCCTGTCTCAGAGGCTCAAGCTGCTGCTCTGTCCCCATACATTACGCTGGACAGATCATCACTAGCTGATCGTCGGTGGTCCGACTCCCCGCACCCCTGCCAATCAGGGGCCAAAACTATGTAATGAAGGGGACTTAATAGCAGCAGCACTGCAGTGACAAGCTCTGTATACTACACAGTTGAAGGTGCGGCGCTACACTCAAACAGCCAATTGGCAGGGGTGCAGGATGTCAGACCCCCAACGATCAGCTAGTGATAGGCCATCACTTGGTAAAAGCTGGACAACTACTTAAAACATGAAAAATACAATTTATAGTAGTGAATGTAAATGGCAACCATCACCTTCCTCGGGGTAATTCTCCTTCTTCTTTCCGCCAGCGAGCGGTGGGCATTGGGTCACCTTGAACCTCACACTGAAAGTCCACCACATCATCTGCCAGGACCACCTGGTTTATGGGTCTTCTTACAAATGTGGGTCGCTCTGTGAAGAAAGGGGTCATTATTTGCTTGTAAATACTAGGGAAAACACTTCATTCTCCTACAAAATGAATGGAAATGTAAAAAAATGTAAGACCCTGGGTTGTTGCCCGTTCAGATGTTAATTAGCTGTTTCTGGGGAAGCTTGCAGTACTCAGCTTTCCCACTGTCCTTTTGTTCTGGTAGGAGAGGAGAATATATTACTGCATAAATAGACAGAAATGCCAATCAGGAGCCTGAGAAGGCTGGGTGACAATCCTTGTAGGTGCTGTAATGGTGGTCACACTGATTGTCACCCCGTTTCCTAAATGAAGGTCTATGGGTGAGCAGTGTAGCTGGAGCTACAGCTAAGGGAACAGGAATGACTTGACAGCGAGGGTTAATTAGAAGGAACATGACTGAGCTTTTCCTTTCCCATCGGAAGCGTCAGGAATGTGATTTTCTCTCTTGTGGTTTAATTCTCAGGATAATTAGTCTCCATTTTCTCCTCCTACGGAACAAATGTCTCTAGTTGTGCTTTATCTCCAGTATGAATCACTTCCTGGCACTGAGTGACACTTCTTCACTCTGCAATTCCACATATTGTAACGACGTACCAAAGACTACAAGCTGCGCCGGTTCACTGTCTCGTTCTCCCACCATATTGGTCGCCACACACACGTACATCCCGGCGTCCATCTTCCTGGTATTGGAGATCATCAGTTTTCCTCCCCGGATCTAAAATGTAAATATAAATGAGATGCATAAATGCAACAATGTAACAAGATACAGCAAATAAAAGTCATTATTTATCTGTTCTCTATATGGCACCTGCGTGTCCTACAGCGTTGTAGTTACAGTGGTGACCTGTTTGATTGGTTTACAACATAAAGTCCCCACGTGAATGAGAATACGGAGGGAATGCGCTTATAGAGAAACTCCACACCCATGGCTCCACACATCAAAACCTAAGATCTCCAAGTACAAGGATGAAACTAGTTGTCCGGCGTGAACTCACCGTGATGCGCTCATCCTTGTCACTGATGCGGACATTTTCCTTCTTCCAGGATATAGTGGGTTCAGGGTGGCCTCTGGGTGGGATGCACTCCATTACTGCTGGTTCTCCTGCTGCCACCACCACATCACTGGGAGCCTGACGAAAGTCATCCCTTAAAACTGGAAAAGAAGACAAATATTATGTTAGAAAGGGAAGCATCAGTCCAATCACCTCATCTTTCATAGTACCACCACAGCACCCACAATGTAATGCAGTGATCCCCAGGTATCATAGTACCTCTGCTTATACCTACTAACACCACCCGCCATGTAATGTAGACACACCCCATCTATCAGAGTACCACCACGTCTATATACTAACACACCACCCGCCATGTAATGTAGATACACCCCATCTATCAGAGTACCACCACTTACATATACTAACACACCACCCGCCATGTAATGTAGACAGACCCCATCTATCAGAGTACCACCACTTACATATACTAACACACCACCCGCCATGTAATGTAGACACACCCCATCTATCAGAGTACCACCACTTACATATACTAACATACCACCCGCCATGTAATGTAGACACACCCCATCTATCAGAGTACCACCACGTCTATATACTAACACACCACCCGCCATGTAATGTAGATACACCCCATCTATCAGAGTACCACCACTTACATATACTAACACACCACCCACCATGTAATGTAGACACACCCCATCTATCAGAGTACCACCACTTACATATACTAACACACGACCCGCCATGTAACGTAGACACACCCCATCTATCAGAGTACCACCACTTACATATACTAACACACCACCCGCCATGTAATGTAGACAGACCCCATCTATCAGAGTACCACCACTTACATATACTAACACACCACCCGCCATGTAATGTAGACACACCCCATCTATCAGAGTACCACCACTTACATATACTAACACAGCACCCACAATGTAATGTAGACACACCCCATCTATCAGAGTACCACCACTTACATATACTAACACACCACCCGCCATGTAATGTAGACACACCCCATCTATCAGAGTACCACCACTTACATATACTAACACAGCACCCACAATGTAATGTAGACACACCCCATCTATCAGAGTACCACCACTTACATATACTAACACAGCACCCACAATGTAATGTAGATACACCCCATCTATCCGAGTACCACCACTACGGTATGATATCCCTCCCCAATATCTTACCAACATTACAATGTAGGAAATCATATCACAGAGTACCACAGCTGACATTCCCCTCTTATATCACACTACCACCAACGACCTCATGGGATGCTGAGCAAAACGGACCAGGCATGAAACACAAAGTAAATGGTGCCGGATCCGTTTTTTTCAGAGATAATACGATCAGATCAGTTCTGAACGGATGCAGACAGTTGTATTATTGACCGGATGTGTTTTTGCTGATCCAGCAAAAATGCTGATGTGTAAGTAGCCTTAGAGCACCACCACTGACTTTCCCTCCCCTATATCAGAGTACCACCACTGACTTTCCCTCCCCTATATCAGAGTACCACCACTGACTTTCCCTCCCCTATATCACTGCACCACCACTGACTTTCTATCCCTATATCAGAATACCATCACTGAACCCCCCCTTAGATCAGTGCACCACCACCGACATTCTCTTCCCTTATATCATTGCACCACTACTGACTTTCCCTCCCCTATATCAGGATACCATCACTGAACCCCCCTTATATCACTGCACCACCACTGACTTTCTATCCCTATATCAGAATACCATCACTGAACCCCCTTATATCACTGCACCACCACTGACTTTCCCTCACCTATATCAGAGTACCACCACTGACTTTCCCTCCCCTATATCAGAGTACCATCACTGACTTTCCCTCCCCTATATCAGAGTACCACCACTGACTTTCCCTCCCCTATATCAGAGTACCACCACTGACTTTCCTTCCCCTATATCAGAGTACCACCACTGACTTTCCCTCCCCTATATCAGAGTACCATCACTGACTTTCCCTCCCCTATATCAGAGTACCACCACTGACTTTCCTTCCCCTATATCAGAATACCACCACTGACTTTCTATCCCTATATCAGAGTACCACCACTGACTTTCCCTCCCCTATATCAGAGTACCATCACTGACTTTCCCTTCCCATATATCAGAATACCACCACTGACTTTCCTTCCCCTATATCAGAGTACCACCACTGACTTTCCTTCCCCTACGTCAGAGTACCACCACTGCAATGCAGGCACTCTCATTTATAAGAGAAACACTGCCATCATATATACAAACCATGACGGAACACACTACAGCCAAATTAAAGTTCTCACCCCCTCTTAAGGCTACCTAACCCTCCCCGTTGTTTTAGAGCAGAGCACCTCAGGGGGGCACACTGTGACCCTTCCTATCTACCTCCAGACGCAGGCTCATCTGTCACCCCCAGCAGCCGCTCTCCCCCTGATAACTGATGATTTATTCCTGACTTGTGTTCTCCACAGTTAAAGAGGAGAAGATTCATGGCTTTCATTTAAGTGTTGACACATTCAGAAAAATCTTATTAATCAAGTGGTGTCTTTTTATGGACAGACTTTAATTATTTAGCTGTAACTGCCCCCTTGATATTACACTACTGTACCAAGATAAAAAAGCCACACGGGGGGGGGAGGGGGAGGAGAGGGGCGGTGTATTGGACTACTGTTCAAAGGAAACAAAACTCATATTCCGGTAATTTCAGAGACATCACCCAGATAAACAGTATTTCCCCTAAAACACTCGAAAATATAAGCCTTTGTCCATTTGGACAGATGGTTCCTGACAACCTCGATGGACGCCATTCCAGGGCTCACAGAAGTTCTCACCCAGGTTTCCATGTACCCTGACAGCATTATCCGGGCGGATTGCTATGTTCACTAGTTGCATTAAAAGGGGCACAAAACAGCCTCCTGGCTTCTGGAAGAAGGCGTGTTTTATATAGTAATGGTTGACATTAACTCATGCCGTGCTGAACACAAGCACTGTGGATCGCAGACTTGTACAGACTGGTCTTCCATATGACACTAGGTGGAGGGACACACACAGCAGCCCCATGTAAATCATCACACTTTGCTTTGTTTTGCCACTGACAGATGCATTTTCATTAATGTTCATTGTCAGAAGGGGCGTTTGACCTCCGCCCCGTGCAAGCGACATCTGCCACACAGAGGGTCACATCCTCCCTATGGCCAGGACTAGTCAGGTCACTGCACATCTGTCCACAAACATCTGCAGCAACTCAGGCCTCAGATGATGGACAAATTATCTAGATCACTCAGCTAATTAGTTGTCTGCAGAGAACTTACAAGCCGGGAAGGGAGCACTAAACTTTATTACCTCTGAGAGGAAGCCCCATGATGACAGACCTGATGACATGGTGCGGGGAGGGGGTCTAATATTACTACAACTGCCTCATGGGAAACAGGAGAAGCAGGTTCTGTCATAAGTCAACTGCTGCAAATCATCTCCAAGATGTACTGGGAATATGGACACCCCCCCCACCCCCCCACCAGGGAGTACAGTCTCTCCTGTCAGTCTCCAGTACCAGACTGCGGTGATATTACTTCAGCTTGATACAGGGGGCGCCACCTGCTCCTTTGTTCAATGCTCCATCAGCTCTATATGGGGTAATAGACATTGGTTGGCTGCTTTACTGGGATTGTCACCCATTTCTAGACTCTTAAATGGCAAACAGCCTACTAACAGGTCTTCAAACATCTTCATAACAAGGGCAGGTTTGCCATTCAGGAGAACACTGACTTACAGGATAGCAATCTTACATCTTGTCTGCAGATGAGGTTCTGGCTTAGCTATAATACTGTCTAAAGATTGAACAATGGCATTTCTTTTTGGGAAGAGAGCTAATTTACACATCTTTTTTCCCAGAGGAACATTACATGACCTAAAAGACTCTTCATACCTACTGGGCATTCTCATTAAGAAGAAATAGTACCCCTGAATCCAGTTCTTTCTGCTCGGCCCTGATAAGGGGCAATCACCCTGAAACAGCTTTCTGCAGATGAGGTGCTGGCTTAGCTATAATCCTGTCTAAAGATTAAACATTGGCTTTTCTTTTTGGGAAGAGAGCTAATGTGTACACTTTCTTCCCAGAGAAGCATTGCATGGCCTGTAAGACTCTTTACTCCTACTAGGCGCTCTGCATAGGGAGAAATAGTACCCACTGAGAAATGGGAGAATGACTGGGACTGTTTCTGAATGAATCTGCTGGGGCCATTCCCTTATCTCAGGGTCCCTATTACCGTTCCCAGGACTCAGAGCTGCAAACCGTCCTCCATCCTGCACCCCAACATAATAGATTTCCTGCCGGTGTCCCCCTCTTTATCTTCTTTTATAACTAGATCTCGCTCTGTAATAATAAATTGAATTATTTAAGCCGGCCGCTGTCACCGTGAAGCAGATAAAGCTTTGTGCCTACAATATAATTGTTCATTAAAACAAATGACACTTTCTCCACCGGCAGAAGCCGCGCTGTCAGAGTGCAAGACCTCGAAAAAGTGATTAATAAGATTCTCGCTTTCCCGGCAAATTCAGCGCAAGTGAAATTTCATCGGCGTGACAGAGAAACATGAGTTTAATTCTGCACATTAGGGGCTGAGGATCGGGATGAAGGACGCAAGGAGGATTCCAATTAGGTTAATTGAAAGGACTGTACTGGTATCTGCAGTAACACGCTGCCGCCATGACACTTACTAAGTATTCCGAGGAACTTACAGTTACAGAGTGGCTGCTGCGAGGTACTTAAAGGGATATTTCAGTTAAAAAATACTAAAAACCACTAGAGGCTCTGACCACAACCTCCTTTCATTTCCACCTCTAGTTCTGCCCCAATATGTGTCCGAAAGAGGCTTTTATTTTGACTCCTCACGGACCAACTTCTAGCAGGAACATACATAGTAAAACCTCTCCAAAAGACCACCTCTATGAGAATACCATCCCCTTTTCCATGCCCGATTCCCCATGATGGACTTATATGTATATATATGTATATATATTATTTATATTGGCCATTGGTAACTTCGGTGGGCCATGTAACGGACATTTTTTACATTTGTCCAAATCAATATTTTTTTTCATGAAATTAAAATAACGTAGAATAATTGCTCTTCGAAATGCAATAGATATTTTAACCGACGTCAGTAAATTCAGCAACATAAGGATTTTAAAACAATTATTAAATGACTAATCGCAATATCAGATTTTCCTAATTTTTAAGGTTTTAAATATTTTTATTTTTTTATTTTTTTTAGGTTCTGGTGGCTGAATACAGAGAACCGGGCGCCTCAGACACATTGTCCACATCGTCTGCATTGTTCTTCTGGCAAGGAAGGAGTGAGATCAACCTCGCAGGTTGCAAAGTAACAGCGCTGTAACCATGGCAACAAGCAATGGCCCCCACATACCAATCAGCTCCTATGTGAAGGACTCGAGGGCAATTCTTTTTTCTCCCTTCTTGTTTATTCCACTGGACTCTTATATAGCAGAATTAATGGCCATCATTTGCACATGTCAGAGGAAAAATCATATTTTCACAGTCAGAAAATATAATGGGCCCCTCTGGTAAAATCCGCTTATGGACAAAGGTATTGGGACAGGTACACATTACACCTACATGAGCTCCTATGACCTCCCTTTCTAAATCCAAAAGCATTCACGTTGAGTTGATCTCCCCTTTGCAGTTAAAACAGCTTCCACTTATCTGGGAAGACTTTCTACAAGATCTTGGAGTGTGTCTGTGGGAATTTTTGTCCATTCATCCAGAAGAACATTTGTGAGGTCAGGCGCTGATGTTGGATGAGAGGGTCTGACTCACAATCTCCAGTCTCGTTCATCCCAAAGGTGTTAGATGGGGTTGAGGCCGGGGCTCTGTGCAGGCTAGTTAAGTTCTTCTATAGCAAACTCCCCCAACCAAATTTGCTTTGTGCTCCCGGACACAGTCCTGCTGGAACCGAAAAGGGCCTTCCCCAAACTGTTCGCATAAAGTTGGAAGCACACGATGGTCCATAATTTCTTGGCATGCTGAAGCATTAAGATTCCCCTTCACTGCAACTAAGAGGCCTACACCGACCCCTGATAAACAACCCCATTATTCCTCCTCTTTACAGTTGACACAATGCAGTCAGGCAAGTAACGTTCGCCTAGCTTTTGTCAAAACCAGACCCGTCCATCAGACTGCCAGATAGAGAAGTGTGATTCATCACGCCACAGAACGCGTTTCCAGTGCTCAAGAGTCCAGTGGGTTTACACCACTCCATCCGACTCTTGGCAATGTGCTTGGTGATGTAAGGCTTGCGTATAGCTGCTCAGCCATGAAAACCCATGCCGGGACCTCCTGGCTCACCAGAAAAGGTTCGGACTCTGCAGTTATTGAGTCAGTAGAGCATTGGTGGCATTTATGCACCATCTAGTATGCATATTTACGTGGTCACCATTTCATGGCTGAGCTGCAATACTCACAGCTGATAGTGGAATATCTAGGAGGGAATACATTTCACAAACGGACTTGTTGCAGCAGTGGCATCCACACTGGAATTCAGTGATCCCTTTAGAACGAGACATTATTTCACAAATGTTGGTAAAGACAAAATGCATGGACAGGGGATGGATTTTATACACCTGTGGCAATGGAACTAGATGAAAGGGAATGACCACATGGCACAGACATGTCATGGCTCCAGCGGGCTCTAATTAAGCTAATGAAACCTGCACTGTTTAGTCGGTCTGCATAGTTAATGACCATGTGGTAGTGGCTCTGCTGTGCGGCTATTAACAATGCACACGGACTAAACAGTGTGGTCTTCATTAGTGTAATTAGAGCCTGCTACAACTGTACGGCCGTGCGGTATTCAACCACAGCGCAGTTGCATCGCAACCACAAGACAACTGCACCGTGTGGTCATACCCAAACACCTTAAAGATGACCCTTTACCGCTCCTGACAGGCCTGTTTTAATAGCTTCATGCATTCCCCATGTAATAACAATTCTGGAGCATCTATTCTTATGGCTCTGTGCTGCCATTCCTTTATTATTTCTATATAGAAGTTATGAAGTTATGTCAATCAGCTGCTTCTAAGGCCTCCAGGATATTGTCATGCATTAAAGAGGCATGGACTCGCTGGGCAGAGATGTCATACTACCACTTTACAAAGTGTTGGTGCGGCCTCATCTAGAATATGCAGTTCAGTTCTGGGCACCAGTCCAGAGAAAGGATGCACTGCAGCTAGAAAAAGTACAGAGGAGAGCGACTAAACTGATAGGGGCATGGAGGGTCTTAGCTATGAAGAAAGATTAAAATAGTTACATTTATTTAGTCCTGAGAAGAGACGTCTAAGGGGGAACATGATTAACCTATACAAATATATAAATGGGCCATACAAAAAATACGGTGAAAAAATGTTCCATGTAAAATACCCTCAAAAGACAAGGGGGCACTGACTGAAGAAGAAAAAGTTCCGTCTCCAAAAGCGTCAAAACGTCTTTACTGTAAGAACTGTGAATCTGTGGAATAGACTTCCTCAGGACGGGATCACAGCAGGAACAGTGGACAGGTTTAAAAAGGGTTTAGATGAATTCTTAAAAGTAAATGACATTAATGCTTATGAAAACATGTAGGAGTCTGAGTCTCACTTCCTTCTGGGATTCGTGTCCCCACCTATCCCTTGGTGGAACTTGATGGACTTGTGTCTTTTTTCAACCATATTAACTATGTACCTATGTAATTAATTGCTAGCAGTCTGCAGTAAGGGTACAGAGGGGTGGTCACCAGTTGGGGTGTGTGTACCTGCACAGTCTGAAAATGGCAGCACTGATTGGATAGAGTGACTCTGTGCAGGTGCACACCACCAACCGGTTACCACCCCTCTGTACCCTTACTGCAGACTGCTGGCATTTCATTCATAACTTCTAGTAGAAATAATAAAGGAATGGCACAACATACAAAGATAAGAATAGATGCTTAAGAATTGTTGTTACATGGGGAATGCATGAAGCTATTAAGAATTGTGGTGGAGACCAAGACCACTTGGGGTGCACAGTGTTCCAGAGGACGAAGGAAGGCCACAAGATAGCTCCCTCTATTGAAGATAAGGCCTTCTTAAACATAATGGAGCAAGAATTCTCCATATAGTGTATGTCACATATAGCAGTGCTCTTCAACCTGTGACCTGATGGCTATGAAAAAACTACAACTCCCAGCAAAGCAATATCATTACAGCTCCCACACAGGGGTTGTCATTCCGCTTTCCCAGACTCCCGACTGTAAGCTCTGCATTGATATATCTCCTGATTACTTACTGGAGTCTGGAAAAGCTGGGTGACAGCTCATGAGGGATACGTATGGCTGACATTATAGTAATCTAGCTTTGCCCGTAATTAAGGACTTGACCAGATAGGCTGGGGACTTCGATTTACTGTTGATTTTTAGACGTATCTGCTGGAAATAAAGGGGGGTGTATCCTGATGCATAATTCAGTCCGGCACTGCTCCACACCACACAGGGTGCAGGTTCCCACGTACATTTAGCACTGTAAGACCCCACAAATTCCTGGAGAGAATAAATTGGAGCCTGGGGCGTCTCCTCACAGAGAGAAGGAGAAGCGTCTTGTGTCAACATGTCACCCGCCACTGCTGTTCCTTCACCATAATTGAATTTCTGGGAAGATGACTTGACCTTTGTGTCAATAAGTCCCCTCATATCAGGTCGGCCGTGCTGTGGATTTCATTATGTGGCAGTGTCCTTACACAGCACATGCAAAGTATTATGGTGTGGACATACATGGCAGCTACTGCCTCTCACCACTGTCATGGCTTCTGCTTTGAAGACAGATCAGTTATATTCTGATAATGGACTGTTCTTTATTTGTAGTTGACTTAGGCTCTGTTCACATCTACGTTATTCTTCTCTGTCACAGGGTCGAAGAGTGAAAATAATGGCGCCTCTGGATCCATCCCGTGATAGACACCTACGGCGCCCTGTACTACTGTAGTGGGGTTCATCAGGTGCTACATGCTGAAATATTTTGTCCAGCATTTTCCAGTAAGTCAAAGATGGATGCATCTAACAGGGCCTCCAACACAGATGTGAACACAGCCTTAGGGCCCATTCACACAACCGTATGGTTGCCGCTCCCATGTTGCATTGAATGACTTGGGGCCCGATACGCAAGATACAGCAAAATATAGGACATGTCCTATCTTTTGCGATGCGGAGGCACTGACCCATTCAAGTCAATGGGTCTGCACTACAATACAGAGTCCACACGGCTGATGCCCGTGTTTTGTGGACCGCTGTTTGTGGTCCGTAGCATGATACCCCGCAATTAATGAGGACCATTCATCAGGAAGAGTTTGATACAAAACAACGTCCACTATATACATACGTCTGATATCTAAGACAGTTTAGGCAAAAGGTAAGGCCTACAGTTGGTGGAATGGAGGTCAATGTCTTGGGTTTTGAGATGGGGAGTAAGATATACTCTCCCTATCGCTTTCCTTATATACCGCCTATGCCCAGGGACGGACCCTAATGGTGGGGACTCCCTGTCCTCATGCCTAATCTGCCTTACCCTAAGTTGCCCTATAAGAAGCAAAAGGGTAGTTATAGATACCTCAAAGTTCACTATTCTGAGGTCCCCGGCCAACTAGTATACTCAATGTATAATATATATAAGGTACCAGATGACCAATACCTGCATTACACCAAAATCACAATCATATAAATCTCTAAAGACATAAGATGACACAAGCAGATGATAGTCCCTGATCTCAGACACACATCTAGGGATCTCGGCCAATTGACCCAAGACAAGCAATATACCATAATATACAAAGCAAAGAGAAAGGTGTGTTCAGCATTAGGCTACATGCACACAAACGTTAAGTTTTTTTTTTCTGCAGATAGGATGCAGACCCATTAATTTCAATGGGTCCGCAAAAAATGCTGACAGCACACCGTGTACTATCCGCATCCGTATGTCTGTTCCGTAGCCCCGCAAAGAAAATAGGGCATGTCCTATTCTTGTCCATTTTGCGGATAAGGATAGGCATTATTACAATGGATCCCCAAAAAAACGGATCCAATATGGATGTCATCCGTTTTTTTTGCAGACCGCAAAACACATACGGTCGTGTGCATGTAGCCTTACTAGATAATCTGTGGCCCCGTGTTGCTCTAGTATAAATACACCTCCTAGCATGGCTTGACCTTCAGAAGCTGGATGTTGTACGTTCACAGGCTGCAGATCGCTGACGTTCAGACTACGGGGGGTATATAACTCCGAGGCAGCTGATACACAGTAATAACACATAATAACTCCTGTTTGGGCCCTGGATGAAGATTGCATATTTATTGGGCCCTGTTGTAAGGCGCCTCGGGTCCGCACCGCTTATAATACCTTGAGCTTCTAGAGATTTCACCCCAGACAACAAGGCAGGAATAATCAATACAAGAGGCTGCGGCGTCCTGAGCTTATACATAACAAAGGCGGCAGCCTGCACATGAATAACCCTGCAGCTACACCGAGGTCTCCTCCATCTGCACACACGCACCACCTGTAAAACCCAAGGCCGCAACACAGCAGGTGGCTCGTAGTCCTGACCCCTAAAATCTGCCCCATCTTGTGGCAATCACTGCGTTCATCAAGCATGGGTCTATAATTTCCTAATGGGAACAATGCAGAATTAGTCGCGTGCAGGAAAATTACACAAAACTGCATTTTACTGCATCCCAGTTATATATCTAATGGCGGATTTATTATATTTTCTGCCGCCATTTCAACATAATGAATGTTCCTGCTCGCCTATTGTTAGCAACAAACAATAAAAATAAAAAATAGCTGTGAAAAGAAAGCTCCATCAGGTCAAACTTTCAGGAAACCCTGATTGATGAGCGTGAGAGTACAGGAGAGGTTAGTGTATGACATTGGGGCAATACTAGTAAAGGGGCCGCGGAGCACGGCCAACAGAGATTTAGGGTGCAGTCACACGACCGTATTTTCGATCTGCGTCCGATCAGCATTTTTTACGGATCGCATGCACATCCATTATTTTCTATGGGACTGCAAAAGATGCAGACAGCGCACAGACACCATCATTATTTTGTGGATCCGCGATTTGCACGGCCCTGTGAATGCGCCCTCATTCCTATACTTACATAATGGACATAGTTTATGAAATCTAAAATCAATTACTACTACCTACTTTGCGTTGGAGGATGCTGCACTATATTTTTTTCATTTACTAAAATGATGGACACAAGATGGAAAACCTGCCCGAATCCATTATACTCAATGGGGTCCGTTGGTGCCATCAGTGTCCATCATGTGATGGATCTGGCATTGCTGTCTTTTTCATTTTTCCATTCCTATGACGGAACAGAAAAGCAGAAATGCGGATGCAGATAGGGACCCAGCCTTAAGGCTCTTGCATGTCTGTACCTCAGTGTGCTGTTTTTATTTTCAAAGAAAGCACACTGACCTATTCACTTCCATAGGAGAAAGCACGCATCTGTCTTTACTGGGGATCTGGGCACCCAATCCCCAAATTTCAGTCCTAAAATTTCCCCATTGATAGGAGGGGAAAAAATGGAATATCCATATTTCATGGATCTGTGTTCACAGATACAAAGATTACCAGTGCTGAAATAAATAATGAGGAAGAAGAAGCCAATCAGATTCCAGATCCCAGATCTGACCTTGCTAAATACGCTGCGTTCTCTGATTGGCCAGTTCATTTAATCGTAATCTCGTAAGGGCTCTTTACACAGGGGCGAGAATCTTAAAGATAATCCCTAATGAGCGTTCATAGGAACACTCCTTAGCTATTACCTGGCGGTGTAAATGTACTGCCGATTACGCAATAAAAGAGCAAAATGCTCGTTCATTGGGTAATCCAATTGTTTGTGCGTACACAAAAATCAGCGTTTGCCGGCAACAGATCGCGATCTGCAGCTGGCAAACAACAAGACCGTATGGGCAAGGGCAATGGCATTAGCAATCACTCCTCCCAAACTCTGGAGGAGATCGCTGCATGTAAATGCACCCGTCTCCTCCACCAGTGAGCATTCCCAAAAATCTGCTTGTTCAGCGTCCAGTGTAAAGGGACGTTTATGGACAGGGTCATTACCCAATGGTGAGGAAATCTGGGTAATCAGATGCTGAGCAGTATCAGGCTGGTGGCTGGGGTCAAGTGTGTCCAAAAGCCTGAAACAAAAGACCACCCTGCAGCTCATCAGTCCCTGTGATGCCAGGCTGTCTCGTAGGCCGAGTAGAGGCTGCTAATATCGTAGGTTTTACAGCAGGAGAGCGGATATTACACTCTGATCAATATGTGACATTGTTCTAGGGGAAAGACCTTCATTAGTGAGCTCAGATAACAGATGGATGCCTGGGTCCCAAGGGGACACAGCCTCTTATGAGCGCTGTGTTACACAGGAGTCAATGGAGGAATTCCATCATGGCTCATCCCAGCAAGTGGTGTTTCATATATATATATATATATATATATTCACGAGGACAGCCCTGGACAGTAGGGTTGTTGGAACATGAAGCAGAAGGGCTGCATTTGGTCTGATAGGGTCCGTTTTCTCTAGATACACCAGCATCCTGTTTTCCCACTCCCCTTCTCTTAAAGATGTTTTCAAGGAGGACAATACTGATGACTGATAATTGGGGGAGGTCTTACTCCTGGCACCCTACTATTCGCTGTTTGAAAGGGACGCGGCGCTCGTCTGAGCACTGCAGCCTTCTCAAAGCACAGCGATGTATAGTGGCTGTCCTTGGTACTGCAGCCCGGGCCCATTCATTTTAATGGGACTGAGCTGCATGTGATCGATGAATATGATAAAGAAGTACCTAGCTTTCCTGTGGCAGCCATTTTACAGAGAGAATTTTGTGTTTAATTTCTGAGTGCGCCATAAGAAGATGGCGATGACTTATAACTTAAAACTTATAGAAGTTAGCAACTGTGTGTTAAGATAAGATAAGCTGTGTATGTGCTAAATTACCAGTGTGCATTTTGCAAAAAAAACCTGATGTCTCAGCATTAGGGCTTATGCACACAACCGCAAAAAATGGACCCGCTGAAAAAAAAAAAAAAAGGATTATGTCCGTGTGCATTCCGTATTTTGCGGAACGGAACAGCTGGCTCCTAATAGAACTGTACTATCCTTGTCCGTAATGTGGACAATAATAGGACATGTACTATATTTTTGCGGTATGGAAATACGGACATACGGAAATGGAATAGTAACTTCAGTTTTTTTTTCTGCGGACCCATTGAAATGAATGGTTCCGTATACGGTCCACAAAAAAAAAAGGAAAGGACACGGAAAGAAAATACGTTCGTGTGCATGAGGCCTTAACCCGTTAATGGAAAAGAGAAAGCTCGTAGAATATTAACCAACCTATTTAAACAGCTGATCTGGAGTCGGAGCCCAACAATCAGATATCCTGAGGACAGGTCATCAATATTTTAGTCATGGAAAACCCGGAGAGTTCACATCTCCTACCATCCCTTGGTTGAACTTGATGGACATTTGTTTTTTTTCAACCGTATGTACTATATCATGTCTATCATGTCTCTCCCATCAGAAAAGGACTGAAGGATTTATTACTAGGGTGGAGCCTGATCTGTGGCTTTGGCCATATTCTTCATTGAGGCCTGGAGCTGGAATGGAGCAGGCATCTCAGTCCTGATGACCAAATCTGCAGGAAGAGGCTCCTTAGCTCAGGATCGCTGCCGCCTCAACCCCTAGGAATGACTCCAAGAAATGCCGTTCATCTCAAAAGAGGCGTGAAAACAGAAAAAAAGAAATACTAAATAAATAAAAACCTACTGTGATTTATTACTGCAAATTCAGGAGACATCGGCACCCATAAGGGATGTCATCCAACTTTCCAAAGACCCTGAATGGCACTGAACACAGCACTGTAATATGGTGCTTTCCTCGCCTATCTGCGTAGATGTCAGTGTTTATGGTCATGCCATAAGGCTGGGTTCACATCTGCGTCCATCGGGGCACCAGACTACCGGAATTCACTGTATCCGGCGTACATGCCAGCCCTCAGCCGGACAAAAAATGCTATATGCAGCATATTTTGTCCGGCTGAAAGCCAGTAAGTGGCCGGATCGCCGCCGGATCCTATTACAGTGAATGGGGATCCGGTGGTGCACCTGAACAGACGGCCGGAGACAAAACCGCAGATGTGAACCCAGCCTTAGATTTATGAACCAGAAAGATCAGGGGTGTAGATCCTGTGTTCTGTTAATAGCGCTGGGGTCAAATATCCAACAATCTATGGCAGAGCTACTGTTAATCCTACAGAATTATCTCAGGGGCAGCGATAAGAAGACACTGGCAGGAGAGGTAATGATCCCAGGGTCTGATCCAGCGCTCAGTACATGTCCCCTCCAGGAGAAGCACCTGCACCCATTCACTGCAATGAAAATAAATTATTACATTGATTGACTGTGTGAATGGCATCCTAAATAAACACTTTGAGGGTCCCAGATCAGAGGGATTCCTCCTGCGGAGGCGAGGACCCCAGGCACGTGTGGACCTGACTTCATCTGCTCCTTCCTATTCATGTCACAGCTTCATTGTCTGCCTGCGGTTTCTTTTGAAAGCAATACCTCTCCCGGATCAAAGGGGGGAGGGGGTGCAGAGCAAAGCCCCTCGGGGAGATCAGGGCAGAGGGGTCTCATCTCCAGTGGAAAGGATCTGACCACCACAAGGTAAAGTAAAGTACACAATACTGTACATGATGAGATCACGAGGAAATAGAAATCCACAATACGGAGGATACAGGAGAGATACAATCAGACTGTGAAATGTGTACTGGGCATCTCAGATCGGTACTGGAGGCGGCACAGTGGTAAAGCACAATCTTCATAATCTGCACACCACCCTCAGGGTCAATGGACAGACGTGTGGATTCAATTAGAGTGACAGCTCTGCCAGGAACAAAGGTGACATTGTCTGGTCAATAACACAATCTTCACAACCGGTGACACAAATGCAACAAGTAACTGGAGTAATTCAATGAGGAGAATCACATAGATCTAAAGGCGAAAATTACATTTACAGCTGCGGATATAAAGATCCATAACTACTGACACAGAGGGGAGATTTATAGGCTAAATGTGCCGCTACTCCGACTCAATTTGTACTGTAAAACCCCTGGTGTATTGCCGTGTACCACATTTATTAGGCGCTTTGGAGACTTTTTGCATTTCACTAGATGAGGAAGCATTTCTTTGAAGGAAAAGGAGAGGCGGCTTCAAGTGTGTGAACATATGCCAACATTTTGGGGCAGAATAAGATAAATGATAGGTGATGTAAAGACATCTCACACAGAGTAAGCCACCGGAATAAAATCACCGAACCTACAGACTACATAAATGTACGCTGAATATTAGACAAGATTAGTAAATCTACCCCAATGTACATACTCCATTCTTCTCTAAAATCAGTGCTCAAAAAGAAAATGGGTCCCAAGAATGACAACACTCTGGGTCAGGACATGCTGACACTTGGGGTATAAGGAAATAGCAAGCTGACACTCGGGATGCAGGACAATGACAGCCTCACCCTCGGAGTACAGGGTCATGACAGAATGACACTCGGGGTACGGGGAAATGACAGCCTGACCCTCAGGATACAAGGAAATTACAAACTGACACTCAGGGTGCTGGATAATGACAGCCTGACTCTCAGGGTACAAGAAAATGGCAAATTGACACTCAGGGTACAGGACAATGACAGGCTGACCCTTGTGGCACAGGGAAATAACAGGCTGACACTCAGGGTGCAGGAAAATGTCAGATTGACAATTGGGGTACAGGAAAATGACAGGATGACACTTGGGGCAAAAGAAAAATGACAGCCTGACACTCGGGGTATAGGAAAATGACAGCCTGACACTCAGGGTATAGGAAAATGACAGCCTGACACTCGGGGTATAGGAAAATGGACAGGCTGACAACTGGGGTACAGGGAAATGACAGCCTGAGACTCAGGGTATAGGAAAATGACAGCCTAACACTCAGGGTATAGGAAAATGACAGCCTGACACTCAGGGTATAGGAAAATGACAGGCAGACCCTCTGGGTACAGGAAAATGACAGGCTGACACTCGAGGTACAGGAAAATGACAGGTTGACAATTGGGGCAAAAGAAAAATGACAGGCAGACCCTCTGGGTACAGGAAAATGACAGGCTGACACTCGAGGTACAGGAAAATGACAGGTTGACAATTGGGGCAAAAGAAGACCCTCTGGGTACAGGAAAATGACAGGCAAAAACTCTGGGTACAGGAAAATGACAGGTTGACACTCAGGGAATAGGAAAATGACAGGTTGACAATTGGGGCAAAAGAAAAATGACAGGCAGACCCTCTGGGTACAGGAAAATGACAGGCAAAAACTCCGGGTACAGGAAAATGACAGGTTGACACTCAGGGTACAGGAAAGTGTCATGTTGACAATTGGGGTACAGGAAAATGACAGGCTGACACTTGGGGCAAAAGAAAAATGACAGGCAGACCCTCCGGGTACAGGAAAATGACAGGCTGACAATCAGGGTACAGGAAAATGACAAGCTTACACTCAGGATGCGGGGCGTTGCCACTTGGGGTGTTCTATGGGTCTGGTGGCACAGGCTGGCGCAGGTACTGAGCATCTCTCGCCCTCTGAACTCCTGATTGTTTAACAGTTTGAGCGTGAAATCTTAATCCCATTACTGGATGACTTGTAATCCGCATGCGGCTTAATGATATAGGTGACACCCTGAAGATAAAGAGGATTACTTTTATCTATTAATAAGAAAAGCTTTTCCGGCACCTAACGGGAGGGAGAGGAAGAATGATCACCAGAGGAAGAATCCTGGGAATTAGCCCCCCGCTTACTAAAAACGGAGTCCGGGATATTTGTGCGCAATGTTAATAGTTATACGGCTCATCCAGTCCAAGAAATTGTAGCCTTGTATATTAAGAATTTGGGACTGTCTAATATAATTTTGTGTTACAAGCTCTTACCATTTTCAAGATCTCTGTTTGCTGTCAGTGAATGAGTATGTTCTTGTTCACATCCAGAGGCTAATAATCTGCAAGGGCATAATAGTTCTCAGTGCTGAGGGTTTACTGCCATGAGTGACGGACAGACAGAATGGCATATGGGCCCACTGGTCAGCACTAGATCATCACAGAGCTCCCCCTTTATGTCTCTCTAACACTGGGATCCATGACATCAGTTCAGTGACTTATATGCAATCTAACAGAAGGAAGATGTCTATAAGATTGAAGTGGGCCCCTCCTGGACCGATTGCATATATTGTACATCTGCCCTGGCTGCCATTGTATCTGAATCACAGACTGAACAGGTATCCACTGATTTTAATGTGTTCATTCACACATCCATGTTTTTCCATCAACTGTGTGTCATGGAAAAGCAACAGTCATTCGCTACTTTAGTCTGTAATGCGAACGACACACTCCCATTGAAGTCTAGGGGTGCATGAAAACCACTGACAGAACACGTATGACTTCTGTTTTATCAGTGGTTTTCACTGATCATTGGTAGGAGGTGCTCCAGAAAACCCCCTTTCAGCCCAACTCTGCCCGTGGTATACAGATGACACACGGAAAGTACAAAACGGGCATACAGACCCTTGTTAGGAACGTAAAATGGACACGGACATGTGAATGAGGCATAATACATTTACCTACACTGATACATTTTAGCAGCTTTTAGGACAGGAGAGAGATTTAGACCTCTTCCACACGACCGTTGGTGTCCCGTTCCCGTATTGCGGACCGCATTTGCGGATCCGCAATACACGGGCACCGTTCCGTTGTCATTCCGCATCACGGATGCGGACCCATTCCCCTCAATGGGCCCACAAATTCGGAGATGCGGAATGGAATCACGGAACGGAACACTACGGAAGCACTACGGAGTGCTTCTTTGGGGTTCCGTTGCGTACTTTCGTACCGTAAAAAGATAGAACATGTCCTATCTTTTTGCGGAACGGACAAATGCAGACCCATTCAAGTTGAATGGGTCTGAATTCATCCCCGCGGCCGTACGGAAGTTGCCCGTGCATTGGGGACAGCAAATTGCGGTCCCCAATGCACGGAACGGACCACCTACGGCAGTGCGCATGAGCCCTTAGGGTAAGTGTACACAGAACAGATAAGCTTCAGCGTTCCCACAGAAGATTTGTTGGCGCCCAATGTGAAGCATTTTTCAGTATCGGCAAAGTGGATGACATTTTAAGAAATCTCATCTACGCATTGTAAAAAAAACCTGCAGCACAAAGAGACCTGCAGTGCAGACTTATCAACTGCAGTATGTCAATTTATGCTGTGGATTTCCACCACGGATTTCACCGTTGCAGCGCTTAGACATGTCGCAGTGTGGCCCTAGCCTTAGAACGCATAGTATATTCACACGCTCCAGATTTTTTACGGAGAGCTCTGCAACTGAAAATCTGTTCCATACGTCTAAATGGGACAAGTGCAGAAACGTCTGCAATAAATCTGCCCTGTCTGAATTTGCCCATATGCTGCTAATGTACAGAGAACCCTCTCCACCCCTGCGACAAGACCATACCCCCCCCCCCCTCCACCCGTCTAGACCAGATTTGTCCTTGATGGATTTTTGATTCCCCTACCTTCTGTGCATATTGTCCCTCCCTACAGGGCCATTTTTTATTGCAATTTTGGTTGCCTCGAAAATATTTCCCATTATTCGGCCCACAGAGGATTCTTTTTTAGATTGCAGATCTTCATCTATGAGAAGTACAAGGTCTGTGGATTGTCCTTCTCTAAATACATACAGAAACGTTTCCATTCACTGACAGCAAGCAGGCATTTTGAAAATAGTGAGGAACTGAAGCCCAGAGTATATCAGAGTATATTGCAGTACTTTATTTGCACGTGGGTTTGTCGGACACTGGTGCGGGGTGACTTGGCAGGAGCGCTGGGGGACGGTGGGGACCTCAATCCCTCATGTAATGTATTCATGGCAGCGTGTGATCCTGGCTCAGAGCAGCGGGACGCCCGCAGCTGCTGCAGTCACCGCCAGGCCGCCTGTTTGTTTAGTTTCCAATTACAATCCACTTTGCCTGGTAAATACATTCAGCCATCGCCAGATGATCTTCGCTCTGATCTAGTACTTGAAAAAGGGAATGAAACTTCCTTATTTCCAGCTGAAGAAATGTTGGGAGATAAGGCGGCTCAGGGGACCGGGGGGCCACTCAGTCCAACCATGGAGGGGAGATCCTGCATTTAGCTGCCTGTAAGGCTACGTTCACACAGGAGATTATGCCTTGACTTTTCACTTTGAATGCCGCCAACCCATTTGCAGTTTAGCCCCATTGAATGGAGTTGAACCACAAATGGCTACAAGGGGTGTCCGTCTGGACACCGTACTTAAGAAAAGACATACCCTTTCTTGGCTTGGTTGCGGCTTTAAAACGGGGGCAATGTGAACGACGGCGCGGTCTGTCATTGAATACAATGGAAGGTGGAAACCACGTGGCAGTCGCCGGAATTTTAGTGAGGAATCCATTCCAAAATACCAGCAGCAAAGTCAATTGGTGAACATACCCATAAGCTTCAAAACTGTACAGTCTAGTATACTTTGGGGGTCATTTACAAAGACCAGATTTTTACGTCGACCTTTGTTTCCTATTTTACGGTGAGGCCACGCCCCTGCCATTCCAAAGTGTCAAGGGCAGTGTAAAAACAATTGTGCGACAAAATATTGTGTCATGGGTATATAAAAAGTCAAATAAAGGGTTCTTGGGACTAATTTTATGCCGAAAACTGGTTTAAAGATGTAAATAAATGACCTTTGTGTTTCTCACCATTTTCAAAAGCTCTGCCTGTTCTTGGTAAGCTATCCTGATCTAGTCCTGCTTACACAGCTGCCGGGCTGTTACTATGTATCAGTAACAGCAGAGAGATTTGTGCTGCTGCTGTGTTAGGGCTCATTCACACGACTGTATGAATGAGTCCGCATCTGTTCCACAATTTTTCGGAACGGGTGTGGACCCATTCATTTCAATGGGGCCGAAAAAGATGAGGACAGCACATCCGTTGTTCTGGTCCGCAGCCCCGCAAGAAATATAGAGCAAGTCCTATTCTTGTCTGCAATCGCGGACAAAAATAGGCATTTCTATAATGGGACGCCCTTCAAAACACGGTGTAGTCGTGTGAATGCACCCTTATACTGGACATACACAAACGATCGTTCAGCTGGCATCTATCCTGACTCCCCCCATACACCTACAAGTTCAGTTTGGCCGACGTATATTTAATGGGTAGAGAAAACCTCTAGCTGCGGCTTATCTCCTGGGAGAACAAAAAATTAATTTTGCCCAATCCTTCTCTCCCCCGACATCATCTGTTGAAACGAGTCGGGAGCTCCCCATACACATTAGGCCGTTGGCGGGTTCTGCCGACAACACAGTAATGTGTATGGGAAGGGGGGGGGGGGTCCATAATCTCGCAGATGCTTGTCTTTACATTGTGACCCACCATCAGCTGTGTGAGCAGCACTAGGTCAGGATGGATTTTTTAAACCATGGATCTCAGCAATTCCAGGTCCCATTCACTGACAGCAAGCAGAGATATTGAAGAAAGATGCTGAACTATGGGAAAAGTGGTCTCCAATGCACCTTTAGCCCTGGTCATGTTAGTTCTGATGTGCTAGCTATGCCTTAGCTGCCTGGATTTATAGTGTTGGGTGCATTATGAGATTGTAAGCTCATGTGGTGCAGGGCCTGTGAACTGTTCATGCGCAGCACAGCGCAGTCCTGGGATATAAAGGACTCCGTGATCTTGGAAAGTTCCAAAATCCAAATCCTCAAATTTCCCAGCCTGTGGATAATGACAAAGTTGTGAGGAGCCGCTGGAGGTTCCTGTAGTGAGGGGAGGTAGACGTCTTGGCACGGTCCCGGCACAGGCTTGCTGTGTGACACGTGTGGCTGGTTGGCAGTGCAAAGTAAGATTGGCTCAGGAGGAGAACACGATACAGAAAGCCATCACCCTGGAAACACAAAGAGCAAACATCGTCCTGGAGCCAAAGTCACCGATCTCCTAACATCTGCACAGCGAGGGAAGGGAAAGGAAGAACAATCCTTTAATCCGACACCTGATAGTCCACAATACTGATGTTTGGGAAAGTCAAAGCATAACTAGCAGATATTTTTTGGAGTCAGATAAGGCTACATTCACATCTCTGTTTAGGTACTGCTGTGGTCTGTCCTGGCAGAGGAACAGACTAGAGGAATTACCGTATCCGGAATAGCCGGATACCCCTGGATCCCCATTGACTATAATGGGATCGGATGGATGTCCAACGGGTTTTTGGTTTAGACCGATTAGTGTTGAGCGAACTTGTGTTTTAAGTTCTGCGACCAAAGTTCGGGTTCGGGTTATCAAAGAATCCCGTTAGGGATTCCGCTACCACGGACCATAACGGAATTTGGAGTCCACAACGGGATTCTTCGATAACCCGAACTTTGGACTCTGAACTTAAAAAACAAGTTCGCTCAACGCTTATACCGATGCATGCAATATGGCTCACCTGAAATAGCAAATCCTACAGTGCTGCGGTTCTTCGGCGTATTAACACCATGTCCATCCGGGAAAATGGTGGACACATCGGTCATGTCATGTAAAGCACTTTAGGAAACTGACCTCACTTAACTCCTAAGGAGGTAAAGATAGGTCAGAACTGACACTTCCATTGCGTTTCTCAGTAAATTCTAGCCAAGGCTGATATATCGCATGACCCCCATCCCAGTGAAAAAAAACTGAGCTGAATTCAGTATGGTGGATTTCAAAATGGTGGCCGAAAACGTTTTCTCCACTATACATCCTCCCTCACAATTAATAGTTTCACAAATTGGAATCAGTTAAAAGGGTAGTAGAGATTTATCAAAACTGGTGTAAAGTAGAACTGGCTTAGTTGTCCATAGCAACCAATCAGATTCCACCTTTCATTTTCAAACAGAGCTCTGAAAAATAAAAGGTGGAATCTGATTGGGCAACTAAGCCACCTTGCTTTACACCAGTTTTGATAAATCTCCCCCGGTGTCCAGACTTTTTCCTCACCCAGTATACAGGAAGGATTCAGGGTTTGGCTACAGGGTGATCTTGGTTGTGTCCAAGGATCGGAAGTGTAGCGGTGCTAGCATAGAAATGAATGGGGTTGCAGCGTGACTCACAAGTGCACTACAAACCCAAATTTGCAAAAAATCCAACACTGCTGGATTTTTTTCCCTTTCTGAGTTCGCGGTAAACGTGCAAGTGATTTCTATGCTAGCACCTCTACACTGCGATCCTTGGTCACGCTCATGACAACTGTTCTGTTCGACCAAGATCGCCACGTAGCCAAACCCTTATATTTCTTCCGGATCCAGTTCAGACTTTGGCTGAACTTCCTGCAGGAAAATCAGCTTCAAAACCTCCTCCAAAAACTCTGTGTGAACCTACCATAGCACAGGCTACCATTGTTGCCACCCAGCTTTCCCAGAAACAGATACCACTCAATGCGTTATCATTTCTGGGGATTTTTTTTAATTCCAGAGGTAAATGCACGTTACCCAAGTAAAGGTGGATTCACACAGGCAGACGAGCAGCAGATTGTCGGGAGAAGTGTGCCACTGCTCGCTCAGTGGAGGTGAAGAGCTGTACAGTATTTACATGAAGAGATCACCTCCACAGTATGAGGAAGAGGGATCGCTCCTCCTTAGAGCCCTTGCACACGACCGTATGCCCTCCGGGACATACGACTTGTGAGCGGGCCATATGTCCCGGAGCGGCATCGATCGTGCGCACTGGAGCACACAGCATCATAGATTACAATGATGCTGTGGACATCGGGCCGCCCGCGCTGCTATTGTCCTGCCCTCATAAAATCATATGAGTGCGGAACAATAGACCTGTAGGCGGCCCGGCATCATTGTAATCTATGATACTGTTTACTCCCGTGTGCACTATCGATGCCGCTCCGGGACATGTGGCCCACTCATGGACTGTATGTTTCGGAAGGGTATACAGTCGTGTGCAAGGGCCCTTATACATCTGCACTGTTTCTGGGCAGCAGATCACTGTTTAGACAGCACAATCTGCTGCCCAGAAACGATCATTTATGTTCCTGCACTAATAATCATTTCACCCGATGAACGAGCGTTTCGCTCTTTCATCGGGTGTTCGGCTGCCCACTTAAGACGGGCAGATTGTCGGTAATGAGCGTTCGCAGGAACATTCGTTCCTGACAATCTGCCCGTCTAGATTCCCCTTTAGTTGTAGCGGACACATAAGTGGTGCGAGCTGCAGCCACCTGTGTGAACCGCAGCCGCCTTGCTAATCTTATCTTCATCCATCTGTATGATTTTCAGCAGATTTTAGGTTTTACAGTCAGGATTATCTTGTCCGATGCAGAAATGTTACAATGGGATGTAACCCAATACCTACCCCGGCAGCCACCCCAGGGTCTTCTACTAGCTAGGTATGATGCGAACACCTTGTGTGTTACCCCAGGGGAGCCTTATGTGTCCCTACAAACCACCCATAAATCTCCCATCCCGTGTTATGTTTCCACTTCAATGTCTGATCGGGAATGGCCTCTGGCACTGGAACCAGAGACAGATTATTTACACTAATTTTACGAGTAGGATCAACGTTACTAACGTTACAGGGATGAGATGGGTGAAGATATCAAGAAACGCAGGATCGGACTGCGACAATCACACAGTTCCTAAGGAATTGGATGTTCATCTGCACATGCTTCACTTCAGCTGATAATCGGTTCTGTCTGTTCCCAGAAAAGCTGGGGGCCCCTCGGAAAGTCAACTCGGGGCTTTCCTCTGTTGCCTTGTACTCCTAGAGTCCTGGGTTTTTAATTCTACATGGATTTTGCTACTTTCACATTAGCGTTTTTTTGCGGATCCGTCATGGATCTGCAAAAACGCTTCCGTTACAATAATACAACCGCATGCATCTGTCATACGGATCCGGTTGTATTATGTCTTCTATAGCCGTGACGGATCCGTCTTAAACACCATTAAAGGTCATGGGGGACGGATCCGTTTTCTATTGTGCCAGATTGTGTCACCCCATGGCGGAGAGAAAAACGCTGCAGGCAGCCTCCAGACCGGAATGGTGACTGAACGGAGGCAAACCGATGCATTCTGAGCGGATCCTTTCCCATTCAGAATGCATTAGGGCAAAACTGATCTGTTTTGGACCGCTTTTGAGAGCCCTGAACGGATCTCACAAACGGAAAGCCAAAACGCCAGTGTGAAAGTAGCAGATCCAATAGGAACAGGGACCAATACAAGTGAGGACAATCCCTGAACAGGTTGAATAGCTTCAGCTTGAAAAATCTATTACGTTCAGATTCTCAGCCAAATTGGTGAGAGACTAGTCTGATTTGATGCTCACACAATCAGGTCCATAGATTGTGGTATCTGGTGCGTACTGTAACTCATCGCCTGTAGTATCGGCTGCTGTCGGATGACACGCACACATCATATTAAACAATGCTCCCTCCCTGCACAGATCCTGAGCTGTCACAGGTCCCGGAGACGTGGCCGGTTATTATTACGTGACACGTCCATTACTCTCCAGGGAACCCCGGACAAGGACTGTTTATTGGTTTCTGGTCCAGTGGGACCTGGCAGGACAAAGGCCACAGATGGAGAGCTACTTCCTTTCACCACCTGTTAACAACAAGTCTGGTCTTTAAAGTGACCATCCCCCCCCAACCAAAAAACAAACACTGGACCGTGAGGGCTGTGGGGTCCACACCGCTGTGACTTTAAATAATGCAATCAGTCATCAGTGACAAGGCCGGTGTCAGGGGTGAGATTGGGGGGCGTCCTTTTATAGCAACAGTCGTTCAGACTTAAACCCAGTGTGGATACTGCTGCTCATGTATCCAAATACTGGAGGAAATATACATCACAAAGCCAGCAGGATGTCCGATTTACTATGAAAGGCCGCCATACACACTGGCGTAACGCCGGCCGAACCAACCGAGAACAGCGTGTTTGGCCGACAGTCTGGCAGCGACTTTCTCCCCTCTCCCCATTCGATATGTGTATGGGGGAGCCAGAAGATATAGCTGTTCAGCTACAGAATATGTATGTGGGTCTTAAAGGGGTTATCCAGAAATTTCATATTGATGGCCTACCTTATAGATAGGTCATCAATATCTAATTGACGAGCGTCCCGGCAGTCCCGCCAATCACCTGTGTGAGGAGGCCACTGAGACTCCAGTGAGCGCTGCGGTATTTTCACAGCATACCAGGCACAGCGCCGTACATTGGATAGTGGCTGTGCTTGGTATTGCAGCCCAGGCCCATTCACTTGAATGAGACGGAGCTGTGCCTAGGCCACGTGACCAATATGTGGTGACGTCACTGGTCTAAGAAAAGGCTATGGCACTCAAAGCCTCTTTGAACAGCTGATCGGTGGGGGTCCCGGGAGTGGGCTAGGCCGTCAATATCAAATTCCTGTCAAGATGGTAGGAAACAAAAGAAATGTACACAAACATGACACCCAGGTTCGACCTTGTTGGCAAATCTGGTGACAATCAAACAAGTATCGAATACCCAGCACCATGAACGGTTTTAAAAATAATTCAGATCGATGGCACAAAGTAAAAAGAATCAAGATCCGTGGCAGGAAATGCAAATGGCAGATCAGATACCTACAGAGGGAAGGCGATCAGACAGAAGTGCAAACACACGTACAATGAAATGAACTCTGTACAATTGTCTCCCGAAAACGCCGATGGTTGGTGAATGTGCTAAGGTCATCTTCCGATTTCTGTACAATCTAATCTAAATCAATCAGATTGCAAGTGAGACTCTTAAAGGGGCAGAGGGTACCAGACAGCTCATGTCTGCAGCAGGCAGCCGCGCTAAACTAATATTTGCAGGCGGAGCAAGCAGATCTCTTCTTGATAGAAACCGTTACTTTTACAGTAAATAAAGCCAGTTAATTACACCCATAAATCAGAGGACGCTCCTGACCTCTCCACGTCTCTGGTGACAGATATGTTTGCGGTGGCGTTCCCTTGTTTACTGGACACATTGTGCAGACCAGGGATCGGCAACGTCCGGCAGTCCAGCTGTTCAGAAACTACAACTCCCAAAAGGCTTTATTCACTTCCATGGGAGTTAGTAGAGCAGCCCAGCATGTTTGCATACTGGGAGTTGTAGTTTCACAGCAGCTATAGCGCCAAAGAATATAAGAATTCATCGTAACTGCAAACTTCACAATATTCATACACTAAGGGGGCTGCTTATAGCAGATGTTGCAGACGTGAATCTCGTCGCTGGTCCCATACGATGTCTGCCTGGACCCAGCTGGGGACTGTATACATGTTGTGCGCAGTAGGAAACGCCGCCACCCTTCTCTATATACATTGTTATACATACGTTTCCTGAAAGTGAATTCCGGGAAGTGTGCTCCAAACAATGGCGAAAAAAATATATATATACGGCACAGACGATTGGCTGAAGACCATAAATATCACCAGAGAAAGGGGGGTCCTGACAGGTCTGAGACCCCCAATATTATAGATCTGTGATCTCAGCTGAATGACTGTAATAAAAGGTGACTTTTACAGAATGGACGTGTCAGGCGCAGGGACGGGGATGAATGGGCTCCATTGCTCGCATGTTATTTCCTTTGGGAATCACTTCCAAGTGACAACAATAACTGCAGTTTATTTGGCTAAAGGGGAAGTTTATATTGTGGGGGAGAATAAAACCAGCATGAGGCAAGGCTTACCATCATAGTGTTAATATTAGTAATGGGGGCGGGGCTGTGACAACCTCTACCTCACTGTCACCAATACCTATAACACACCATCGCTGATAGCTTTGATATACTGCATTTGACCTGAAAATCTTATGATCAAAATTGAAAATGGCTACGCAGGTAAAGCAATGTTAGGTGATGAATTTTGGTGGAAACACCATCAACCGCCAGTGTCATCACTCCCGAAGAAGACAAGTGCTGGTAACGTTGAAGATGGCGGCTAGGATGAAGCAGGTAGTGAGCTATACTTTTAGAATACCATTGACCTCGGAGGAAGGGAGGGGGACCAGTCACGGGTCACTGTCCCATGACTCTACATCCCGCCCCTTTAATACACCATCACCGGCTCGGATCATCGTCATCTGGTTTTATATCACACTACCACAGACCTTTCATTGAGGGATCACAAGTTAATTCAGTTCACGTTAATGAGTTTATGGCTTATTCAAAACTCATGATGACCGGAAAGATCATGTGGAAAATGTGCGTACAAACCGCTTCGTGTGGATGCATCGTATGGAGGAAAGGTGACATAAGGATAAGAAAATCACATTGGTAAAAAGGAAATGCCTTCAAGTGATAATAAATGTCATTATAGTAAAGAACATCTCCTGGAGAGATGGTCCCTGGGTTGCCCCCTCTCCTGGTGCCCTCCTGAGGTCTCCTAGATATATAAGAGGCTGGCGGACAAGCACCTATGGCAGCCATAGCAGCCTTCTACAGAGCCTAAATGACATATAGACCGATGAAGTTATGTAGGGCTATGCTCTGTTGCAGTATATGGGTCAGTCTGCACCGTGGTTCTGTCTCTTACAACCTGAAAAAGGCGTTTTATTAGCGTTGTTTAGCGACATTTTGCAAATAACCTAGTACTAGGGAGTCTGTCAGCAGTTTTAACCATGCTAAACTGCTGACAGCATTAGGTAGGGACTGGGGAGAGCAGGAGAAACACACCATTTGTGGAGCTTTTTCATCAAGCATAGTGTGAATATGAAGTTTTATTCTGCCAGGAGGGGAAGCTTCACTGTCTAGTGCTATCTGCACGGAGAAGATTCGCAGCCCCTCTAGTCTTTGTGACAGCTGGTTGGATGCCATGTCTGTTACTGAGAGCAGAGGTGAGTGCCTTTTAAGAGCACTACATCGTGAAGCCCCGCCCTGGGCACGTGCAGGAGAAGAACCCGGCAGAATAAAACTTCATATTCACACTACACCTGATAATAAAAGAACCACAAAATATGTGTCTGTATTACTCACTCTATGGTGTGCTTGTTTCGCCAGTTCCCCTTGTAGCCTGGGTTTTCAAATGTCAGTGTGTTTCTGGCATTCTATATATGAACCTGGAAGCTCAGGATGAATAGAGCAGAGCCAGGCGAGGATGATCATGGAAGTATGGAGATCACAGAATATGAACATAACGGTGCAATGAATATATAATACGTATCAAAGCCACATCTGAGCACACCAAAGTGTTGGGGTGTTCTTTAAATAAAGCAGTTTTCTCCCATTCTTTTTTTTTGCTTATAGCGGGAGGGTGTATATAATAATATGTTATACATATTACATTATATAATATATTATTAATATACATCATATTGATCATTTTTCTATTCCTTTCTAAAACGAAAAGAAGAAAGTGAAGAGTGTCATTCATCATGTTCTGGTGTATAAATACCTGGAAAAAACGTAATCCATCATCGCCTATACTTCATGTTCCGGCATAAAGAGCCACAATTAGATCTGCCAAAGGCGTTTCAAAGCAGCGTCACCCACCCAGGGCTTTGTATGTATATAATCTGCAGCCGCCGTACTGAGTGTTGTAATTAGAGGAAGAACTTCCAGCAGCATGAAGCGAATGTTGTGTGGTTTAAGCCCGCAGAGCAATGCAACCACAGAAATCAAAAGGAGCTGCAGGAGAAGAGAAGTCACAGCGCTGGAAATGTGCCATGTTAAAGGGACGCTCGTAGTCGCTTTCTACGTGTACATATGTTGTACACCTCTTCTTGCTGGTTACAATGACGGCTGTGACATTTGTAATGTGTAATTACTTTCAAACTCCTTGTATTTCGAAAGGTTGAATTCATTCTCAGTGGATTAGAGTGGGGGGCGCTATTGTATTGACGATAGGGGGAAAAAATGCAGCAAATAGTGGTGAAAAGGGGTACTGCAAGTTTCAAATAATTTGATACTGATCCCCAGGATAGGTCATCAATATCAGATCGGTGGGAGTCCAATTCGGACACCCCCCGCTTCAGCTGTCTCAGGAGGCCACGGCCCAAACCGGCGCAGTGGTCCCCTCACAGCTTACCAAGTACAGCGCCATACACTGTATAGCGGCTGTGCTTGGTATTGTAGCTCAGGCTCATTCGCTTGAAAAGGACCGAGTCGCGCCTAGGCCACGTGACCAATGTACTGTGACGTCACATGGCCTAAGAAGAGGCCTATGCGCTCATGGAGCGCCGTGGCCTCTTCACACAGCTGATTGACAAGGGTCCGGGGTGTTGGACCCCCGCCAATCTGATAATGATGATCCATCCTGAGGATACACCATCAATATAAAATTCCTGGATAATCCGTTTTCATAGACGATGCCTTATTTTAGGTCAGCAAAGAAGGCTCTAGTTCCATTATGTAAAGTCACAATCTTCATAGATCCCCTTTAACTGTAGGAGCAATGGCGCCATTTCCAGGAGGAGGAGGAGCTATGGTTTGAAGATTGTTCTAAAACTAGATTTTTAAGGTTAAAGTGAAACTGTCCCCATGAAAATGCAGTGCAATCATGTTACAGAACAGGAGGAGCTGAGCAGATTGATCTCTAGTTTGGTGGGAAAAGATTCAGAAAAACTTGAAATATATGTATTCAAACCTCTGCTGTTTTTAGGCACAGGAGTCACGTGGGCGGTGCCACTCAACGATTGACAGCTAATTCTGCATGATGAGGCATACAGGGAAGGTTGTCAATCACTGGGTAGGACCGCCCACATGACTCCTGAGCATAAAAAGAGCAGAGGTTTGAATGAATTTCTTTCATATTATGCAGAATCATTTCCCACAAAACTATACATCAATCTGCTCAGCTCCACCTGCTCTATAACATGCTTGCACTGCATTTCATGGGGACAGGTTCCCTTTAAAAATGAGAGCGTTAAACCTCTATACACTAAGGCTACTTTCACACTAGCGGCAGTCTTCTCCAGCAGGCTGTTCAGGCGGGTGAACAGCCTGCCGGATCCGTGCTGCCGCTAGTGCACGCGTGCCGCCGGAGGTCCGCTCAGGCCCCATTGACTATAATGGGGGCGGGCTAGAGTTTCGGCAGCAGCACAGTAAACATGCCGAGAGGTGGCCGGAATAAAACTACGACATGTCGTAGTTTTATTCTGGCCGCGCCGGAACTCCAGCCCGCCCCCATTATAGTCGATGGGGCTGGAGCGGATCTACGGCGGCACCCGTGCATTAGCGGCAGCACGGATCCGGCAGGCTGATACAGCCTGCTGCTAGTGTGAAAGTAGCCTTAAAGGGGTTTTCCGAAATAGGAAAGGTCATCAGTATTTGATTGGTGGGGGTCTGGCACCCGGGACCACCGCTGATGAACAGTTTGAGAAGGCAGTGGCGCTCACAGTAGCACCGCGGCCTTCTCCAGCTTTGCCTTGCCCATGTGATGTCACGTTCATGGGTCACATGGTCTAGGCGCAGCTGCAATACCAAGCACAGCCATTATACAATGTACGGCGCTGTGCTTGGAGAGCTGAGAAAAGGCCGCGGCGCTACTGCGAGCGCCGATGGTGTCGGACCCCCACCAATCAGATACTGATGACCTATCCAGAGGATAGGTCATTAGTTAAAATATCTCAGAAAACCTGTTAAAGAGATATACCTATAAATTACAACTCCCACTCTACATAAACACCACTTTATAACGGATTAAGGGCAGCGTGAATGGTGAATGACTCTCACAAGAAGGTTAGGACTCGGAGATCTGAACAATTCAATGAATTTAAAGTGATCATTTATCTTTGCTGTTCCTCTGCAAGTGAATGCAAATTTAAAGGGATGGCACATCAATTTCACCCACGAGTGGAAATGCTGATTAATCACATGTAAATCAGAAGTAGTTGCGGTCTCTTAAACCAGCTTTAATCTAAGCTCAGAATTATCTCCAGAGAGATGATGGAAAAGCTAATAGACGTGGAATGACCTGCCGGGCCCGAGAGTGCAGAGAGAAGATACCTGAACCAGATCTATGGATGGAAGCAGCAAGCAGTAATGCCCCTCGTGGGGGGCAGGAGTGGAAGGAAGGACTGAGGAGCAGCGGAAGAGTACGGCCATGTGGGCTGTGATGTCTGCACCAAAAAACTTATCTGTTCCAATTAAAGGCTTCAAAAGAAAAGAAAATATATAAAAAAAAAAAAAAAAATCTGCCACATTATTTCTCAATAAAAACGTGCCAATATATTCCAAGGAGATGCGCTGCCGGCAACACAAAAGATGCTGATCGCTGGGGTGGTTAGATGGGCCGATTATCAGGGTCTTTACAATGCGGGAGCAGTTCTTTGCAAAGGAACCTTGTTAGTAAATGTTCTATATCTCTGCAGCGCCACCAGAGGACAAATGAAGCATTACACATTATAGCAACTGTGCTGGGTCCTCCAGGGTGAGTTCAGGGTTATCCAAGTGTAAGACAGACCTCCCAGAGTGGCTGACCCCCAGTGGAGATTTCAGCATGGCGGGGAGAGAAAGAGACGACCCAGGGGTGTCTCAGAGACCGGACCAAGCGGCGGGGACTAGGTAAGTATGACCTCCACCGCGAATCGGCCACTCTTTGGAGGTCTGTCTGACTCTTGGTTAACCCCTTTAACTAAGAATCTCCTAGGGTATTTAAAGGGGTATTCCCATCTCAGAGAATGAGGGCATATGGCTAGGATATGCCCCCATTGTCTGATAGGCACGGGTCTCAGCGGTGAGGTGAGATCCGCACCTATCTTGTATAGGCAGCCGGCAAAGTCTCGGAGGACTCACCGCTCATGCACGGCTGCCCCCCATTCATTTCTATGGGGCTGCCGAAAATAGCAGAGCGCTGGCTCGGCTATTTCCGTCAGCCATATAAAAATGAATGGGAGCGGTGGCCACACAAGCGCGGTGCGCTCACATTCACTTTTATGGGGACAGTGCTTGGTGGTGGTCGGACCGGAGTCCTCCAACCAACACATTTCCCGCTCAGTTCTCAATATATACCCTATCGATATGCCCCCATTATCTCAGACAGGAATACCCCATTTGAATCTGTTTTTCTTAAAGGAGACAACACCTAGCGCAGATTTCACAAAGTGAATATAAAGAAAATGGTGGAGTTTAGTTCTATTTTTTAAAGGAACGAATCAGGAGATATGTTAGTAATTTAATGTAAGAAATGTATGAAAAACTCCAGGTATTCAAACTATCCAAGCAAGAAATGAGGTGGGGGATAATGTAAAAGAGTATGGCAAAAAAAAAAGGTCAACATCCTTAAAAAAGCAAAAATGGAAGCAAAGGAGAAGCAGACAGGCATTAGTGATTAAAAAAAGACATTTGTGAGGAGCAAGACTTCATTTAAAATCACTCCGACATTTCTCCATGCTGGGACAAGAGCACTTTAACACTGGGTGGTCCGAACGGCCGTAGACTCCCCCCTATCCCTAATGATACGGCTAGGAGAGCGGTTTATTAGAAGCTTTGAGGACTGTCTCTGAACCCCATGAATCTTCATTAATACGCCCATGTCTTTGGCCAGATGTGACTATCATTCTGTATCTGCAGTGAAAGAGCTGGAACCCCAAAGATTGAAAAAAAAAAAAAAGAAAGTAAAAGAAAAAAACTTACATACAAATATAATATCTAAAGGATTTTTATCTTCACTACATCCTGAATGACTAAAAAAAAAATTGGATTTTTCTTTTTTTAAATGTGACTGGTGTGCGCTGGAAAAGGGCCCAATTATTTTCCGTCTGAAAGACTCCCCTGGTTCACGCTGTTCCAGCTTCACCAAATTACTTAAATGTCTCTTGTCTGCGTAATGGAGTAAAAGTGACAGAAAAATCAATGAATAATTCCAATTTAAAATGGCCGGATGGTAGACCGCGTCTGTCTTCTATGACAAAAATATAAGGTTTCCCTCAAAAAAACTTCTGAGTGTCCATCTTTAAGAGTGCAGTTCTCAGGGGAGGCGGCCATTTTGTGCCTTTAGTTTAGGTCTATATTCATTCTTTCGGAGATTTCACAGTTAACTACAGTAATGTCACTAAGATATGAGGTGTGATGATTTCACTGTACCTAAAACTGGCCTGGTCATTGTTCAGCAAACAAAATGGCCGTCCCCAATGTGAACAGGTGAGAAATAAATCTCCCAGGATAGCTCTGCTGACAGGAAACTCTTCTGACATGTCTGTTTTTAGTAACCTCTTGCATTCCTCATGTAATAACAATTCTGGAGCATCTATTTTTATGACTGTATGCTTTGCCATTCCTTTATTATTCCCACTAGAAGTTATAAATGAACTACTACCAGTTTGCAATGAAGGTCCAGATGGGCGTTGCCAGTTGGGGATGCATAATCTGACACTAAACAATTACTGCAGTGACACATACCCAAATGGTATCACCCACTTGGATCTGCTGGCAATTCAATCACAAGCTTCTAGTAGGAATAATAGAAGAATTGTACAACATAGAGTCATAGGAATTGTTTTTACATGAGGAATGCAAGTAGTTACTAAGACAGACATGTCAGGAGACGTGACAAGCCCTCTTTAAAGCCCCATGATTTGCGTCACTGGGACAATCAAAATCAAAATGGTTTCTTCCCCAGAGAACAGGGAGCATTTCATCTCTCAGAGCAGGAAAATGTACATAATATTAAAATCGGACAATTTAGGACCATAATACATTGCAGCAGAGGCCCAAATTCAAACCTCTCCTAGCTAAGATATAATGCTCTTCATTGCCCTATGGTCGCTGCGTTATCGCTTGCGCCTCCCTGCTCGTTTCTCTTCACATAACGCTGATTCTAGCGCAAAATAAATGGCGCCACGCTCCGATGCGTTTTATGCACTTCAATAAAAAGCTTTGTGGGCCTACATGCCAAATTTCTGACTTCTCAGTTAAACAGTGTTAATGGCGTCTTTATGTTGGCGCACATTTGCCGCTGTCGTCGTACACGACTATGTGTATATGTTTATGGGGGAATGTGCTGAGTCAAGTGCTGGGTATAGTAATGGCTCCCTCCGTACAGCGACGAGTCAATGGAGCGAGAAAACCAACGGTAAACACAATTAAGTACAGAATGGAGGGTTTTATCGCAGCCGTAAACGCAGAGGAAAGAGTAAATCATTACCGGGCTGAACGCTATTTTATCACCACCCTCATTCACAGCAAACATCCTCTGTGCGCCGCTGGAACTGAGGGGGTCCTCATAAATAAATGAAAAAATATATACAGATGTAGCAGAGCTGAGGTAGTTACTGAGCTGGTCCACTACGATAAGAGAGTACAGGTGATGTAGTAGATGTCACCTGCAGTCCTATGTAACACCACAGATAACACAGTGATATCTCTCTGAGTACAGATAATGTAATATATGTTACTTGCAGTCCTATGTAACACCACAGATAACACAGTGATATCTCTCTAAGTACAGATAATGTAGTAGATGTTACCTGCAGTCCTATGTAACACCACAGATAACACAGTGATATCTCTCTGAGTACAGATAATGTAGTAGATGTTACCTGCAGTCCTAGGTAACACCACATATAACACAGTGATAGCTCTCTGAGTACAGATAATGTAGTAGATGTTAGTTGCAGTCCTATGTAAAACCACAGATAACACAGTGATAACTCTCTGAGTACAGATAATGTAGTAGATGTCACCTGCAGTCCTATGTAACACCACAGATAACACAGTGATAACTCTCTGAGTACAGATAATGTAGTAGATGTCACCTGCAGTCCTATGTAACACCACAGATAACACAGTGATAACTCTCTGAGTACAGATAATGTAGTAGATGTTACTTGCAGTCCTATGTAATACCACAGATAACACAGTGATAACTCTCTGAGTACAGATAATGTAGTAGATGTTACCTGCAGTCCTATGTAACACCACAGATAACACAGTGATAACTCTCTGAGTACAGATAATGTAGTAGATGTCACCTGCAGTCCTGTGTAACACCACGGATAACACAGTGATAACTCTCTGAGTACAGATAATGTAGTAGATGTTACCTGCAGTCCTATGTAACACACAGATAACACAGTGATAACTCTCTGAGTACAGATAATGTAGTAGATGTCACCTGCAGTCCTATGTAACACCACAGATAACACAGTGATAGCTCTCTAAGTACAGATAATGTAGTAGATGTTACCTGCAGTCCTATGTAACACTACAGATAACAGTAATAGCTCTCTGAGTACAGATAATGTAGTAGATGTTACCTGCAGTCCTATGTAACACCACAGATAACAGTGATAGCTGAGTACAGATAATGTAGATGATGTTACCTGCAGTCCTATGTAATACCACAGATAACACAGTAATAACTCTCTGAGTACAGATAATGTAGTAGATGTTAGCTGCAGTCCTATGTAACACACAGATGTAATCTCTCACAGTTGCCATGATAAGTGTGTACAGAGGCGACTACTACCCCCAATGACCTGGTCTCAGGTCCGCACCTCATTAATCTCCATGTGACACATCGCAGCAGACAAAGGAGTCATATCAGCAAGAAGCCAAAGAGGTCACAGGTCCAGAAGTCAGGAGAGATAAATATACAGCGACTGCTAAGGGGGCACTCACATCACCGTCTCGTTTTCCATTCTTCTCATCAGAAGAACAGAAAAATTACAAAAAAAAACAGATCCGTTATTTTGAGTGTCAGTTATGCTCATTTTGCGTCACTTCCGTCAGAGATCAGTTATTTTAGACGGGAGAAAAAAACCTGCGAGGAGGACTTTTTCTCTAACGGAACTGACAAAAACAGATGCAAAGTGATCATGACCGGATCATAAAAATAACAAAACAGTGATGTGAATGTGGCCTAAGGGCTCATTCACAAGAACGTATGTGTTCCGTTCCGTGCATTGGGGAAGCAATTTTCGGTCCCCAATGCACAGAGAACAGTCGTGAGGCCTCCGGGACGGATCTAGACCTATTCATCTTGAATGGGTCCGCATCCCTCTGTTCCGCAAAAAGATAGGACATGTTCTATCTTTTTGCAGTACGGAACGGAACCCCAAAAAAGCACTCCGTAGTGCTTCCGTAGGGTTCCGTTCCATGCTTCTGTTCCGCATCTCCTTATTTGCGGACCCACTGAAATGAATGGGTCCGCATCTGTAATGTGGAATGCACGCGGAACGGTGTCAAAGGGGCCTAAGGCTTATGAAATCTGCTTTTCTGTTGTGTCTTAGTAGCAGAAAAGGGAAACGCAAGCTGTGACGGATCTGTACTTGACAGACGCTGATGTCACAGTGTCCGTTATTTCACCAGAAATAAAGAGCGCAGCATGCAGCGCTACATCTTCCGTCAAATGACTCTCCAGCACAGATGTGAACAGCGCCTATACCGTGCCCAGCGGCCCGCTGGTAATGACTGTAACCTCCAGGATCGGCTGAGAGATGGTTTTCTGTTATTATCTTAAGACAATAAAAATCCAATTGATAGCGTCACTCAGCCGGGGAGAGGTCAGACCCTGCATAGGGACGACCCTCAAGACAATGGTGACCTCTGACCCCCGCAAGGCTGATGGATTGCAGCTCCTTGTCTGATGAGATCTGCAGCCAGATAACCTGACAGGAAAAGCGTCATTAAAGCCGCCCGGCTCGCCCAGCGCAGGAAGTCGCCCTGTTGAATGGAGCTGATTTGCATGCACTTTTCCCAGAGGAGCACTGCAGGGCCTGCAAGACTCCTTATGCCTTCTAGACGCTCCCCACAAGTACCCATGGAATCCATGCAGAAATTCTCTCATTCTCATCATCACCACCATCTAATCACAATTTTTTTCACCTTATTTGCTCGATTTATCTTAATGGTCACAGAACTGGCGATGACGGCTCGCTTGTCACTGGGATGTGAACCAGCCTTTTACGTATATACTGAATCAACTGACTTTGTGATCTGCTTAAGAAAAACTTTTGGTTCTCCTTATTCTACGGGTCAATTAATCGAATTGCTCTTCTCTTCCAGTGACCTAGAAATGAAAGGTCACTAAACCTGAAGCCACATGTCCGCCATTACTTCTCCGCTTTTTCAGCGCCTCTTCTTCCCTTCTCTCTCTACAAACATTTAGCCACCTCCCGGCTCTTTCAGACATTTTTGTCCTGAGCTGATTTATGTGAAATAAAATTTCTCATTTAACCCCGGCAAGCTCAGCCAACATAAATGAGGTCCTCAGGGGAAGTGTGGAGCAGATCTCCAGAGCTTCACTGATAAACTTCAGGGAGAGAATTGAGAGGCTCGGTTACTCATCATCCGGAGCCGTCAGGCAGACGCCACTGCAGAGCGATCAATAAAGCTCCATCAGCCTCTTCTGGTCACAATGGTCGCCTATCCTCCTCACAGGCATGAGAACAGTACAACAGATAGATACATATCTTCCCAACCATTCTGTGCTCTGTACTGGAGTCAGCTCAGATATCTCCAGATGCTTCAGAACTACTAATCCCAGCATAACCAGCCGGCCAAACCCAAGATCTAGTCGACATAGGGTCTGAGATCTACCCAATACTTTCTGTTAAGGGGTTTCCAATAAAGACCGTTTATCACCTATGCACAGGATAGATGATAAATGTATGATCGATGGAGGTCCAACCACTGAGATCCTCAGCAATCAGGAGAACTGGAGTTCCCTCATCCCATGTGTGAATGGAGTGGTGGTGCACATGTGTGACTACTGCGCCATTTACTGCTAAGGGACTCCTGAATACTGCGCTCTGCTATCTCCCACAGTCCAACAGAACTGAACACAGCTCCTTATGCAGGTCCAGTACCACTCCATTCATACTGGGAGCTTGGAGACCCATGTTCTTATGATCTTTGGCAGTCCCAGCAACCATACTTTTATCACCTACTCTTAGGATAGGTGATAAAGGTTATTCATGACAAAATCCCTTTAATTAGTATATATTTAGTAGACATTTATGGGGTCATTTATTAAGACTGGCTTTTTAGATGCTAGCGCCTAAGTTATGTAGAGACACCAGAGTCTAAATAACTTAGGCTCATCCACCGCCGACCTAAATCTACTCCATCATCTATTCTAGGTGATTTACATCTACCGACTCCATACGTGGTGGCACCAAGCAGCTGAGACTCTACAAAAGCTGCCATTACACCAACATCCAACTTACTTGCCACTTCCAGAGACGCGTTTCGGCTCACTGATTCTCCGAGGTAGTTCCGGGCCACACAGATATAAATCCCTTCATCAGGTTTACTCCGCCGGCCATGTACGATACGAAGAAAAAAGAGGGAACCGCTGGGCAGCAGCATGCGGTGAGAGCGAGGATCGTCCTTGTCTGTCTCCACCCGCTCTCCATCTTTGTACCATTCAATAATGGGCGTAGGGCGACCTTCTGCCTTACAGTTCAGTGTTGCAGGCTCCCCTTTTGAGACGATGTGGTCAGACGGGTGCTCCACTATTCTCGGGGGGAAATCTTCCAGGCGAGGCCGGGATCCTGAAACAGAAAATAACAACCATACCATCAGTGACTGCACATCATCACATGACATCTTAAGATGCCCCTTTTTTCGGGCGCATCTTACTCCAAGAGGACATCTAACCTGCTGTGAGGCAAATGTATTACCTGCCTGCATCAGAAATAAGAGCCATTTGTAAAAGTGGAGACATTTAAAAATGAGATGAATTTATTATCATAATCCTGCCATGTGTCCTACTGTGTACTGAGCCGTGTATCTAAGCCCGACATTGTGTTCTATATATATATATGTATAGTGTATTGTATATATTGTATATCGTTTCTATTCTACATATAGATATTGTATTACATATATATATATATATATATATATATATAGATAAAAGCCAAAATCAGGCAGCACTCCTCCAGTGTATCCCAATGATCCAATGGTGCACGCGTCCACCCCTAGTTACGGGGTCTCTTTTCAACTTATATATATATATATTACACTGTTCCTTTTCTATATGTATTGTACATTATTGCTGTTCTATATATATTGTATTGGTGTGTATATATATATATTACACTGTTCCTTTTCTATATGTATTGTACATTATTGCTGTTCTATATATATTGTATTGGTGTGTATATATATATTAGGCCTGCACAATATATCGCGAAAGCAATCGTTATCGCAATTAATCGCCATATCGCAATCGCAATTTGCTGAACCAAAAATGCTGCAATTATATTACTGTATTTTTCGCTTTATAAGACACACTTTTTTCCCCCCAAAAGTGGGGGGGGAATGGCAGTGCGTCTTATAAAGCGATGGTTGACTTTCTTCATGACACTGACACTTGTATCTCCGGCCGCTATGCTGCACAGCGCGGCCGGCGATACATCAGTTACAGTGCGGGGGGGGGGCTGGAGGAAAGTCGCTATTTTAATGAACACATGTTCTTATATCTATTTTATTTATCTGTTCTGTGCAGCGCTATTAAGAAAATGGCAAGTTTTGTATTTTGTACTTTTGCACTAATGCAAATATGTATTTTATTTTAAAAAACACTGCGCATTTCAGTTCCTGAGTTCAGCATAACTACATTTCACATGATCAGTCATCTGTGTGTGCTTTTACCTGGAAAATCCAAGCAGATAGACCTCTAGCACAATTCCCTTAAAATATCGCATCGCATATCGTTATCGCAATTTTTAGGGCCCTAATCGCAATCGCACAAAATTCCCATATCGTGCAGCCCTAATATATATATTACACTGTTCCTTTTCTATATGTATTGTACATTATTGCTGTTCTATATATATTGTATTGTGTGTTGGTGGCACTTGGGGGTATGCATATACATTGTATATGTCTACATGGTTGTCTTGATATTTTGGCTAGTCTTGTTTTTTATCTACGACAATGTGTAACCCATATAATACCAACCTACAATATGGTATATATGTACCGTATGTGACAGGGGTAGAGTTCCCTGCAGCGCAGAGTATTTCAGAATTCATTAATCTTGCAGTTATTAGTTTTAACCAGTTTAGCAAATCATTGATGAGCCTAAAATCAAATGTAATAAAGCAACATCAATGTAGAAGGCGGCGGATTATTTCCCTCAGTCCCAGCTCCAAATGAAATTAGGAACAGACTGCGCTAGCAGGAAGATCTTGTAGCTGAGAAACCTTCAAGCTTCGACACTGTAACAACAAGCACGATGTTTGCAATTCTGCCATATGTCATGAAATCCATCATCTCCAAATGCCGAGTTTACAGTTCTCCAAAACAAGATCCGGACTTCAAAAAAATGTTTTAATTAAAAGCTGCACAGACAGAGCGGCGATGATAAGACCCACATGTCTGCAGCACATCGCCAGGCCGGGGGCCCTCCAGACTGCAAAGCTTCTTAAGGGGGTTTGTCCAGATTTATGTAAGTAAGGCCTCATTCACATTTCCGTTTATTACCTACACGTGCTGTCCGCATTTTCCATGGACAGCATACGTACCCACTGATTTGATGTGTCTGTTCACACATCTGTATTTTTTTACTGACAGCGGCTCAGTAGAAAAAAATCACGGAGACATGAACTACTTTGGTCCGTGATGCCGTCCAAACACGCTAATTGATGTGTATGGGTTTGTGAAAATCACAAACACAACACGGATAGCATCCGTGTTGCGTCAGTGGTGCATCCGTTTTTCAGTGAAGACTGATAGGGAGATGCCCTGGAAATAATTTTCAGCTGAGCAATGAATGACAAAAACGGACAAACGGACCAAACACGGACACTTTTTTTAAGAACTTAAAAAAGACACAGAAATCTGGACGAGGCCTAAATGGTCATTATTATATAATGTAGAGTTCTGCAAGGCTGTCATTCAATTTCTCACCGTTTCAAGATCTCTGATTGCTGTCAGAGAACTGAAAACCATAGACTTAGGAAAATATTACACTGCCCTATCTTTGGGCAGTGAAGGTGCCAATGGACGCCGTGCAGTGCTCGGGTGCACCAGCTTGATTAATGTGGAAGTAATGATCGCTACCACAGTCTGTTGTTTTCATTATCGGCAGCACATCCAGGATTACACAGTGAGATGCGCTGCCAATAATTGGCCATCTTCCATTCTGATGCCCATCAGCTGACCAACAAGCGATTGCTCATTCATCAGCTGCTCAATAGTACGGGCCAATTATTGGAACGAGCGTGGTATAGTTGTATCAGTAGAGATGAATAATTTCCAGATGAATCCAGATGGTTACCCTACAATGGGGAACTCTTTCTGGAAAATAAATAAATAACCAGATTTGGAAACATTGAGGGACATTTATCAAGACTGGCTCCTGGAGTGAGATGTGCCTAATAGAGATGAGCGAACTTTAAAAAAAAGTCATGTGATTAGTGCAGGGGGCGTGGCTCAGCACGGGATCAAATCCAGTGCTGAGCCACGCCCCCTGCACTGATCACATGACGGTGACGTCACCCCAGGTCCTTCGGCTGTTCAACAGTTCGGGTTGGTGCAAGCCGCCCCTTATGGATTCCATATGCCGCGATAGTGGAATCCATAACGGGATGCGCGAGTTACCACAACCCGAACGCCGAACTTTTTTTTAAAGTTCGCTCATCTCTAGTGCCTAAGTTATTAAGGGGCCACTTAGTAAATTAGGCGCATTTCTGCCCTGCCGTGCGCCAAAAACTAAAGTCTACGCCAGCCCCTACATCAGCCAAAAGTCTAGTAATAGTAAATCCAGCGGGTCGCGCTAAGTCCCACGGCATTCCAGAAAATGATTGCACACACGTGGCGTGGGCCATAATTTGCTAATTTTTTTATGCCACAGTCGTGGTGTAAACTCTTTAGTAAATGTCCCTCATTGTCCAGGCTCACCAAACTGATACATTGTAGCAGACTATTGGGTAGATTTGTGCTGCTGATGTCTTGAGTACGTCACAGTGGATTGTATACACTGGATACAACTGTAACAAACCCTCATCTGTGAAGAGTAATAGGTCTGGGCTTAAAGTTTTGATGTAGAAAAAAAAATGGTGAGAAACTGAAATTTTTTAGAACGTTTTAGAGCTTTTCATTTCACAAAGATTAAAGGTAATTTATCGCCTATATTTTTTACTGACACATCAGTTTCTTTCTGAAGTTTTTCTTTTCTATGTGTAGATTTTTATTCTGTTTGCTTTACAGGATTATTGGGGCAGCCACGATGCCGGAGCTGTTGTGAACGGCCGAACTAAGATCTATGGGAGCGTGATGGGTCATTTTGAAGGGAGAGGGAGTAGATAAGCTGTGACATCATCTATTGTGAAGTGTGGGTTCTGTTTGTGAATCGTGACTGTGATGATAATGAGATGACTGCTGGGAAGTGATCTCTACACTACACAAGAGTCAGTCTATTGTAAAGCTGAGTGGTGGAAAACTAAGATTTCAGGATTTCGTTTTTGGTCATTTAGATAGTGGACTTTGTCTGCCTCACTGAAGTAATAGCTCGGCCGAGGAATACACACAATACTAAATTTGGGGCATTCAAATGTATCCCACTTGTAGAAAGTTCAGATGACCGCTAAAATGTGAGGTGCACAGCCCCTACCATAAAAACTTGATGAGACGTGTCTGTTTTAGGAACTACTTACATTCTGGGTAATAATTATAGAGCATCTTTTCATATAGTTCTACATTTTTCATTTCTCAATTGTTCCTACTAGCTTTTTTTCTATCAGCTTTTAAATAGGCTAAGTTTAGCTTAAGTGCCGAGCACTGCATTGTGCATTGACAGGATGGATGATGGGAGTAGGGATCATATTCTGTCGTCGCCGGTATCCTGACCTGCACAGTTTATGGCTGTATCTTCCTATGGCTGACCCTTGCCGTGACCCTACCGAAGCTGGTCCTTCTGGGATCACTTAATGAGTCTGGCCACTATGTCTGCAGGCCATGACAGTCCTGGCTGAGCTGTGCTCGGCTGAAGGGGTCATAGTCAGATGGCCATGTAAGAGCAGAAGATTGTCGGTCATCTGCAGGGTGAATGGCTGCTCCAGGGCTTATTCGACAAACCAAATCGCCCTAACATAACCCTGGAGTGCTCCTTTATCTGCCTCATTAGCGGCAGACTGCGTCACATTAAAATGATGTATTCATCTCAAGCAGAACCTGAGACTTTTACAGAAATATCTGCTTTCTGGATGTCCACCATGTAAAGAAATGTTTTTGGAGCTATTGTATCTAAGCCTAACCTCTGTGATCCCGCTTGCTGAGCCACTGCATCTAAGCCTACATGCACACGGCAGTGGTTTTTTGCGGCCTCCGTTACGTTTTTTTTTGAGGATCCGATGGTTTCCCATTCATTTCTATGGATCCGTTAAAAATGCGGATGCCTCTTCCGTTGCCTGTCCGCGTCCGCTGTCCGCATTTCAAGCCTGCAAAAAAAATATGGCATGTCCTATTCTTGTCTGCAAAAAACGGTTTGCGGACCCATAGAAGTCAATGGGTCCGCAAAAAATGCGGATGACCAACGGAAGCCATCCGTTTGTCATCCGCATCCGTTTTTTTTTGCGGATGGTTGCTTGGAAACCAGGGAACTTGTACAGGTACTTTAAGAAACTGGTTTAAGCCTTCTGTTTTTTTTGCGGCTCCGCAAAAAAAATGGAAGACACACGGAAACACAACCTACAAAATTTGCGGACACACGGAAAGGATGTGGATGTGAAAAAAAAAGGAAGACGGATCCGCGATTTGCGGACAGCAAAAAACAACTGTCGTGTGCATGTAGCCTAAGCCTATCATGTGTGATTGTGTCTTCGGAGTTGCTATATCTAGGCCTAACAGTGTCTAACAAGTCAATTCGCATAAAACTTCGTTCTCAGAGCGATCCGTACAGTATTAGAATGGATTGGCACTGATGAGCCGAAGTTATTGCTTTGCGAAGTCTCGCGAGACTTTGGGTAATAACTTCATAAATAATTTGTACTGTAAAAAAACATTTCCTGAACTCGGGTTCTGTTCCAAGTCTGAGCCAATACATTCTAATACTGTACGTAGCTCCTGCTCCGTACAGTATTGGAACGAAGTTTTATGCGAATTGACTATTCGCTCATCCCTACCCGACATGTGTGATACTATCTGATGAGTTGTTATATCTAAGCTCATCATGAGTGATACTGTTCTGCTAAGCCTCATATCTAAGGTACCATGTGTGATACTGTCTGCAGAACTGCTGTATCTAATCCTACCATGCGTGATACTGCCTCAGAACTATACAGGACTACTTTTCGGTTCAGTCACTGCCATAAGCACAAAGCTTGAAAGGTAACTGGAAACTTGTGGCCTGCGGAGATGGTGAAGTGGAGACAATAGGTGCCGGATCTCCCAGAGTATCATCTTGGGGGTCTTGCTGGGCAGAGGGGAGATGAGGCATCCTCTTGTATAATGGTCACTTTCATATCCCACACACTTCTATAAAGGGTGAACTCGGGCACAGGGTCAAGTAAAGTCATGAATGCAAAAGAGCAGTTAACCTGACATATTTGCAGTGGCTCCTCACAGCAGCGCGCCGGCTGCAGCCCCTAATAACAGCAGCCCCCCCACTGTCCAGTACACAACAAGCCCCCTGCAACTCACATAGCCCCATCTGCCTCCAACAAGAGCGATCAATGCACCAAGAAATCACACAGAATCTGTATACCACTAGAGTATCTCACATTGCTCTTAAAGGGACCATGCACACAACTATTTAAATATTATTCCTAAACCTATTCCTCCTTTCATCTTATTTCTATTTATTAGATTCTGTACCATATTACAATTAAATCGGAGAAATACTATATATAAAGACGTTGTATGTGTGTTGCAGGAGATCAGCCATTTACTCCTCCTCACAGTCTGGTATCTGGCTGTCAGATAACTGGCTGCACCAGGAGCCCCTCCTTCTGCAAAAAGATAGTTAAAGACACCACTTGAAGGACCTCTTCCTGTCAGCTGGTATCCTGACAAAAATCAAACAAATCAGCACAGGTTCGGACTGGGGTACCTTAGGCCCACCATAGGAAATTTTTCTCCGGGCCTAGCCCAGGTATTCTCACTAAAGTCTGTTAGGTTTTGATTCAAAGAAATAGACCCCCATGGGAACTTCTTGGCTCCTAAGGCAGCTCCACTGGGGCCTGCACTAGTATAAAAGCCTGGGCGCACCGAAAGGATCCTCTGGTACTCTGGTGGGCCAGTCCGATGCTGGATCAGCAGAACATTAACCCTTGCAGAACGAAAATCCTGCAGCAGGGGCAAGATCATCATCAATTTCCTTTAAGGAACCCTAGATGGCTGTCTGTGAAAATGCTATTCCTTCTGACCCCCAACACTGCTCAATTGGGAGATTGGATAAAGCCGCTGTCAGACACCTCTTGCTGCACCTTGAGAATCAAAAATCAAGCAATTTCGATGTCTTCTTTCTCTAGACATCTGCTTAGACAGGACACCCCCATACACATTAGATGGTCGGCCATTCCTACCAAAATCATCAAGCAGGGGTAGGCAACCTTTGGCTCCCAGCTGTTGTGAAACTATAACTCCCAGCATGCATAGTTGCTCTGCTCTTACATAGAACTTACATAGAAATGAATGGAGCATGCTGGGAATTGTAGTTTCACAACAGCTGGGAGCCGAAGGTTGCTGATGCCTGGGAGGATATTCATCTAAGGTGCACAGACACGTTAAAAGGGTTTGCCTAATATGAAAATTACCCCAATCCGGCAATTAACTGAACGGTTGGGGTCCGACCACTGAGAACAGGGATCCCTTGTTACCATCCTGATGGAGCGGAAGGCCATGCGTTCACCCTTTACTATATTTATTCGCTCTAGGACTATCGGATACAGCAGAGTACAGCGCTCAGCTATATCCAGCAGTACCATAAGGAATGAATGGAGGAGCCGGGAGTATGCTTGACCTGCCGCCCCATCAGGGCGGTAACAAGGGGTCCTCGTTCTCCCTCCTGTACATAGGCGATTTTTTTAAATTTCTGCTTGCTGTCAGTGAAAGGAGATATTCTTGCTTACATCCAGAGGTTGCAACCTAGTCCTGATGTCATACTTCTCGGAGCTGAGCATCCACCGTGGATAATTCTGTGTGATCTAAACACATAAACAGCACTCATCTCCCTTCTGTCCTGATCAATTGTTACAGTGTATCAGCGCAAGAAAAATGTCTTAGTCTAGAGTAGGAAACTACAACTCCCAGCATCCACACTTGCTCTGCAGAGCCGAAGCTTGCTGATCCTTGGTCTAGAGACTGGATGTTATAGTAGCAAACTCCCAGCTGCAAAAAGCAATCGGTCTTGAAGGGCTTTTAGTCTGTAGATTCAAACAATGAATATTTCCATTCACTGACAACAATTACAGTTCTTGATCATGGTGCGGAATTGATAGGGAAAGTCGATTAGAAAGGTGAAGAACTTTATAAAACGGGAAACCCATTTAAAGGCCATACTATTGGATTTTCTAGGTTTTCCATACATCGCTCTTCCAGAATTGTCCCTGGAAATGAATGAATTCTTCCCGCACAGGGCAGAGAAGCGAAAATGCTGATTTCCCCGCTCTGTGCACACGCGGCAAAGAAAACATATAAACTAGATGTGAAATGCAATTAAGAGGAACACATTCTTCACGATAACCCCTGACACGCTTCATACTGTAATTAATGTCACACACAGATCATTTTATCATTAGGTCAGCTCACAGTGAGCCGTGCTCGAGCGCCGTGTAATGCGTGTGACAGAGTGGCGAGTGAAAAATAACACTGAAAATTTTAATATCAAAATACCAAGGATTGGATCCCGGCTGTCATGGCGGCTATACTTCAAAGTCAGATTTTTAACCGTTTCTCCGAGCGACTATTACACTACCGGTGGGGTGGAAACAAATGGTAATAGGAGCTCGGTATATACGGTAAATAAATGCAGGCCTACATCACGCTCCATCTACAGAGCCTGTGAGGTCAGATGCACAGAGGACATGCAATGGGTGTATGTAGTAATGCAGTGATCAGAAGGAACTGGTAGTCACTATCCTTCCCATTGCAAAGTATTAAAGCGGTTGTCCCACAAAAATATGCAACGTTTTTCAAGCCAGCTCCTGGATGTGAATACTTTTGTACTCATGTAGTATAGCCACTGACCTATTCAATAAAATCCGTCTGTATTGCGCCACCTGCTGTTTGTTCTTTCCCTTATTTCTCTGTCCACCTTGCTGAGGTTATGGTACATGCTCAGTTCCATCCTTCAACTCCCACCAGCTGTCTCTACTGCTTTAACTGCGCCCAGCTGCACCAGAAAGGACACCCCCCCAATCTTATCCACAAAACTATATCTCCATCTACTGCTCTATAACAACATGGTGCCCGCAGATAAACCATGTTTAATGTGATAGGTTTAACTTTAACGCATGGGAAAATTGCTGACACAAACTCTAGCAGTTTGCCAAGCTGAACTGTTGCCAGCACTGGGAAGGAGCTGGGGAGAGCAGTAGAAACATGCCTTTGGTGGAACATTTGTAATCAGGAGTAGTGTGAATATGTATTATGCTGGCGGATTCTGCTCCTGCAGGTGCCCAGGGCGGGACTTCACTATGATGCACTCTCTGACTTGATCTGGTTCTCAGCCCCTCCCCTCTGCTCTAAGTGACATCTGTGGCATCCAACCAGGAGACCACTACAGCTGTCACTGAGAGGGGTGTGGCTGTGAGCCAGCTTAGTGCAGAGAGAACTACACAGTGAAGCTCCACCTCCCGGGCAGTTGAAAGAGCAGGATCTGGCAGAAAGTAACGTCATGTTCACACTACTCCTGATGAGAAAAACTACACAAAAGGCATGTTTCTACTGCTCTCCCCAGTCTTTACCAAGTACTGTGAACAGTTTAGCAAGATCAAAACTGCTGACAGATTCTCTTTAATGGTAACATGTTACACTGTGCTTCATGGAAATTGGAAGGTAGACAAAAAAGGAAGTCTTTGTCGTTTGCGGATTCAGCATTGGGATCAGCGATCCTTACTTCTAAATGTAATTTTTTGTTTTTGTTCTTTCATGTTAGCAACTATGTGACTAACAATCCTAATATGTTATAATCAGCATTGACCATCACATACAGGATAGAAGGGGTGGGTCTGCTTGTTAATCAATTTCGGGGCACCCCGTTACAGTAATTAAGGTCCCCTAGTTAGCTTAATGAGTTGTACACGGTTAGTGAGGCGCCAAGCTTCAGAACACTTTGTAAGTGTATTTAAGCTGGGGGGCGGGGGGGGGGGTGTGCAATCGGCCTTTTCAATTACATTTTGCCACTTGGTTTTCCGGAGGAGGATGAGCAGAATACATTACAGCTTTTCTAAAAGGCAGAAAATTTACACTAAATTTGTTGCATTAACAATCCCCACGTGTCTGATACAAAGCAATTCTATCACTTGCGCATCGGCCTTACTGACACTTCTGCTGTGTTTATCCTTTAAATAAGCGCGAGCGGTTGGAGAACAGAGACCGGCGCCAGGTACAAGCCTGAGCTCCAATATCCAAAGAAAACTGAATTATAGTGGTGGCCAGAAGAATATAACCAGCAATAAGCACATACAGGTCAAAAGAAGGGCCACCTAAAGAGTACAACATAATAGTGGTTTTATTTTTTTACACGGGGCAGTATTACAGTAGTTATAGTACAGTCTTTTACATAGTAGGTAACATTATATGTTTTAGTCTTGTGCATAGGACACTATTATAGTACCGTATATACTCGAGTATAAGCCGAGTTTTTCAGCACAAAATTTGTGAAACACGAACTCGGCTTATACTCGAGTCATACACGTAAAAGGAGAGTGGAGTGGGAGGAGGAGCTGGGGGCGGGCATTTGCGGCGGGGCAGGTGCGCTCACTGCTGACTGACTGATGTCACGTGCCTGCCCGGCCTGCTTTATGAATGAAGCAGGCGGCGCAGGCACGTGACGTCAGTCACGCTGCGCTCGCCCGGCCTGCCTGGAGTATTCAGTGCGGCATGTGAGGAGGTATTTAGGAGCGGTAATGGGGGGGAAGGGGGGGCTGTGGATGGCACTGTTATGGCATGGGGGGGCTGTGAATGGCACTGTTATGGGATGGGGGTGCTGTGGATGGCACTGTTATGGCATGGGGGGGCTGTGGATGGCACTGTTATGGGATGGGGGCGCTGTGGATGGCACTGTTATGGCATGGGTGGGCTGTAAAAGGCACTGTTATGGGATGGGGGGCTGTGGATGCCATCCACAGATCCCTCATAACAGTGCCATCCACAGATCCACCTTGGCTTATACTCGAGTCACTGCTTTTCCTAGTTTTTTAGGGTAAAATTAGGGGGGTCGGCTTATACTCGGGTCGGCTTATACTCGAGTATATACGGTAGTTATATTCTTGTACTTAGGATGCAGTTTTATAGTAGTTATATTTTTGTACATAGGAGCAGTATTATAGTAGTTATATTCTTGTACATAGGAGGCAGTATTATAGTAGTTATATTCTTGTACTTAGGATGAATTTTTTTAGTAGTTATATTCTTATACATAGAAGGCAGTATTACAGTAGCTATATTCTTGTACTTAGGATGCATTTTTTTAGTAGTTATATTCTTATACATAGAAGGCAGTATTACAGTAGTTATATTCTTGTACTTAGGATGCAGTTTTATAGTAGTTATATTTTTGTACATAGGAGGCAGTATTATAGTAGTTATATTCTTGTACATAGGAGCAGTATTATAGTAGTTATATTCTTTCACACAGGGGTAGTATTATAGTAGTTATATTCTCATACATAGGGCCCAGTATTACAGTTGCCATATTCTTGTACATAGGGGAAATATTACAGTAGTTATACTGTCATAAATAGGAGGAAGTATTATAGTAAATTATTGCACATGATGGCAGCATTATAGTCGTTATATTCGTATATATAGAGGGCAGTTGTATATTAGTTATATTCTCGTACATAGGGACAATATGGTAGTTATAGTCTTGGATATAGAGGCAGTAGTATGGCGGTTTTAGTCACTATAAATGGTTACCTTCAGAAAGACATTATTATGTTATGGATTGGGTGAGCAATGCATGATACCTTATTGACACATTATGCTCCATTATATAAGGACTCTATATATGAAAGCACAATATTATCCATGCCTTTATAAAATGGTAGATTAATAATTTCATTGTAATTTTGGATATATTCTTATTTGACATTTTGCATCCACCTCTTTGTCTGAGATAACATTGCTCTTGCCTCCAGATGCCTTATAACCAGGACATCACACCGACCCCCCTCCCCTCCCCGATACCTACATTCTTTCAGAGCCTCCTTGAGAAGGGGGGTCCAGGAACCTGTTTGCTAATGAGGCTCAGGCCGCCTCTGTTGTTCGGGGAGATTGAGTTGAGCTGGAGAAGACTTATTTGCATGGCAGGAGGGAAATTGTCGAGTTTAGATCCCAGGGTGGAATTCACACAAAGATGCAAATCATGAAGGCCAATTAGACAAAAGAGGATTGTGCAGGATACCTGCCTGACCTAGCCTAATTGAGTCCTCCGCTAATCCACTCGTTTGACTCCCCATCTATGGAGGAAATAAATATATAAATAAAACATGAGCCCACTGTGGGGTCGGGATAATCCCGCTCTGTCCAGCATCACCGCAGTTAATCACCTGAAATTTGGGAATAATCTTGTTAATATAAAGAATATTTTCAAGGCCTTCCCATCAGGTAACAACAAGCCCACAGCTGTAATTATACAAAGCGTAAGCTCCTGGGCTGCAGGAGTCTCGGAGATGACTTCACTTCACCGTATTTAAGGATTATGCGCCGCTACAAACCAATGTGCTATAGGCAAAGATTATAATGAACACATATGAAATAAATGGCTATTCCTTAAAGGGCCAGTAACCAAGTCTATAATAGTGCAGTATGTGCAATACAGGATTGTACAGCGGACAGGGTCAGCTCAGAGCTCTGCTCCATCTTCGTACAGACTTTATATATAAACTAGCTAAGATATTTTGGACTGTTCCCCAGAGACCCCTGATCTTGCATCTCATTACATCATCTACCAGCGCAGCAAATCAATGGATCAAGATGATGATAAATCTATAGACCAATCAGTGGAAGACTCCGCACCTATGTCTAATGAGTCAGGACCTTGTTGTCACTCACAAGGTGGGGAGGGGGAGAATTACTTCGAATTTTATTTATTTTACGCATTTATATAGCGTTACTATATTCCGCGGCACTTTACAGACATTATCATCAAGCTGTCCCCAAGGGGGTTACAATCTGACCATTTAGCTTAGGGTCCTTACTGCTAAAGTAAAAAAAATATCATATCAAGTATAAGTTCTCTAGTTTCTGGGAAAGCTGAATGAGAAAAGATACAGCCACCAAAGCTGCTCCCGTTTTCTTCATAGCGTCACGGTCGCTTCCTGGAGTCTGGGAGACAACTGCTGAGGAGAAGGTGCAATGGTGGCCATACTGGTAGTCCCGCACAAATTTAGTCTTTGCCTAGGAACCGCTATAACGTGAATAGAAAGCTAAATAACAGATTCCACAAATGTTTTTGCTTGGAAATCTCTCACAGACTCTAACAACCTGTTTTGTCCCCCCCCCCCCCTTTTGACCTTCTATTACAATCTCTTGCATATCACAATCCCGGCCTACAACTTCAGGAATGGGTTTCTCGAGAGATTGAGTCTATAGGGCAATTGTATTGAAACTTTACATCATGACTTTGGTCTGCTCAACTCGCCCCTTGCTAAGTACCTTGCTGGTCAAGAGAACTTCTCTAGAGGTTTGTCTTCAGCTTTTTTCCTAAAGATAAGTTGAAATTCATGTTGAAATACGAGGAAGAACTAGGTGAAGCATTTTCTTTTTTGGTTTGCAATAATGCCTTGCTTTGGGCCCATCGATTATTCTCACTGCATAAACCATGTGGACCAAAATAGGAAAATAAAGTTATCTCACTACAGATAAAATGGGCACCTTAACCTGCATGTGGTGGTTTCGCTGTGTTCTCACTTCCCTCCGGAGAGAGGTAGTTCATTTAATATCACAGGTAACGGCAATTAGCATTTCCCTTTCACCTTTAGGGCTCATGCACACGACGTGTGTATTTGCGGTCCGCAAAAAATGGATCTCCGAAAAATACAGATGACGTCTGTGTGCATTCCGTGTTTTGGGGACCGGAACAGCTGGCCCCTAATAGAACAGTCCTATCCTTGTCCGTTATGTGGACAATAATAGGACAAGTTCTATTTTTTTTTGCGGAACGGACATATGGAAATGGTATGCAAACTCCCGTTTCTTTTGCGGACCCATTGAAATGAACGGTTGCACATACGGTCTGCAAAAAAATTGGAACAGACACAGAAAGAAAATACGTTAGTGTGCATGAGCCTTTAGCCATATTGTGTTTGGGACTTTTGGATATTCCTGATCATGACAGATGGATTTCTGCTCATGTGCTTAGTGCTGCTCATACAGTTATGAGCCATGATTCCTCAAACTGCCGAGGTCATTAGTTTAGTTTATCGGCATAGGCAGCCTGAGATTTCGTATTCTTTATCTACGCAATCCAGGTTAAAACTCCTTACTCAATGGAGGCTGGGGTCTACAAGCTTGTAGGCCACGCACCTTTGGCAGTAACGTTACAATTGATGAAGGCTTCCTCTCTACGTGTGCGTCTCTCCTTTCATTTAAAAGCGGTGTATAGATAGGGTCCCCATACACATTGGTATATTGTCCGGTTTAGCCAACAGTTTAAGGTGTGTGGGAAGCTGCTGACTCATCCCTGAAGATGATGTTGGAGGAGAGAAGTGAATATTCTTGCCCGATCCTTTTATTCTCCCGAGAGATAAGTCGCCACCAGAAGTTCCTGGCAGTGGCTTTCTCCACTCTCCTCACGGAATACACATACACGTTAGGCAAGCCGAACACGCACATATATGAAGGAGCTGGGAGGGAGTAGACAGAGATAGCAGTCGGCCAAACAGTCATTCGGCCAACAGCTTTTGAAACTGCATGGCTGCCCTTAGGCCCCTTTCACACCTGCGTTCTTCTTTTCCGGCATAGAGATCCGTCGTCGGGTCTCTATGCCGGAAAAATCCTGATCAGGATCATCCCCATGCATTCTGAATGGAGAGAAATCCGTTCAGGATGCATCAGGATGACTTCAGTTCAGGACCGGAACGTTTTTTGGACGCAGCAAATACCGCAGCATGCTGCGCTTTTTGTTCCGTCCAAAAATCCGGAACACTTGCCGCAAGGCGGATCCGGAATTAATGCCCATTGAAAGGCATTAATCCGGATCCGACCTTAAGCTAAACGTCGTTTCGGCGCATTGCCGGATCCGACATTTAGCTTTTTCTGACTGGTTACCATGGCAGCCAGGACGCTAAAGTCCTGGTTACCATGGTAAAATGTAGCAGGGAGCGGCATACTTACATTCCGTGAGGCTCCGGGACGCTCAGGATGACGTCAGGGCGCCCCAGTGCATGGATCACGTGATCGCATGGATCACGTGATCCATGCGCATGGGGCGCTCTGACGTCATTCAGGAGCGCCCCGGGAGCCGCACGGAATGTAAGTATGCCGCTCCCCCGCTCCCCGCTCCTACTATGGCAGCCAGGACGCTAGTAGCGTCCTGGCTGCCATAGTAACCTGAAAGCAATTCGAAGACTGATCAGGATCCTGATCAGTCTTCTAATGCTTCAGGTGACTTGCGTTCTGACGGATCCGGCAGGACGGAAGTGCCTGCCGGATCCTCAGAACGCAAGTGTGAAAGGACCCTAAGTTTCCTTTCTGATCCATTGGCTCAAGAGGATTTAGATACAGTATGTGTGTTTTTTCTGTTTTCTCACAATAGGACACACAAGATCATTTTCTCTTCTTGTGTGTCTGTTTTGCTTTTTTTGATGTTTCTTTTTATTTTAGGCTTTTACCTACTCAGGTCTTAAGTCGGACTTTTTTCTCTGGCAAACTTCACGGTGCAAATAAGGCTAATTTCACACTCGCGTTTTGGCTTTCCGTTTGTGAGATCCGTTCAGTGCTCTCAGAAGCGGTCCAAAACTGATCTGTTTTGCCCTAATGCATTCTGAATGGAAAAGGATCCGCTCAGAATGCATCAGTTTGCCTCCGATCGGTCACCATTTCGCTCTGGAGGCGGACACCAACGCTGCCTGCATCATTTTGCTGTCCGCTTGACGAAACTGAGCCAAACGACACAATCTGGCACAATAGAAAACGGATAGGTCTTGGCTATGTTACAGATAATCCGTTTTTGAAGATCCATGACGGATCTGCCCAAAACGCGAGTGTGAAAGTAGCCTTATGCAATAGATTGTACAACTGCATTTTATTTGTATTCCTAGGATGCGTACTGACTATCATTGTAATATTTTGTAACTTTGAAAATTTTCAACTAATGTTAAAAAAATAAATAAAATTGTTACATTCTTACTTTCTGCTTAGAGTAGCCCAGGCAAGGAGTAGTCAGCTCTACTGGTTATGTGTGCAGCTTATTAGCAGGTATCCTCTAAAGACAATTTCCACTCAGAATGTACAAACCCTATATATTATTAAACTGAAGGTTGGAGCCACAGCCAAAGCTCTGTGTATTGTGTTGTCTCTTACAGATATTGGCATTTATCCATCATATTGGCTGCCAGTACTGGAAGTTCTACTGCATCTGGAAGTTCTACTGAAAATGTGACAACCAAGATGGTGATAGGATCTGGTTATTCAAAATTACTTGGGTGGACATGCCATGCTTTAAGAATACCTAAAAACACCCCTTCCTCACTAAGCCAAGCATCAGTGGGCCTCCATAGTATGTACATAGTTGTCATCTTAGACCCTCTCTTATCTGAAGACTAACAGAAGGAGAGCAATTACCCAAATTCCAGATATAGCAATAAAAGAAGACGTATTCTTGCATGATTGCGCAGAATGGTCATAAAACCGAGTGGGAGGTCAATGCGCTTTTCAGTAAAACACAAGATGGACATTTTAAAGGTCCCCCGACAAGTCACAAAAAGTCTAGTTTTCTCTATGACCCTTCAGCATACCAGGGATTTACTGATTATCTGACCCTCATTGTCCCTCTGCCATGTAAATTTCCAAATGCTTGGGTCTTGCTCCATTGTCCAGGCCTGGAGGGGTCTTTCACATTCTGATCCTGCCTCCAACAGTTGCTATAGATCTCGTCTTAAAGAAAACACCTAACAAACAGCTAATCTGTCTTGATCCCGCCGTCCAAAAGAAAAGGAGCCAGGTCCTGACAATAACTTCCCCTATTCTCTGCCATTTTCTCCTAATGCCCAATGGCCTTTCGCATCTCTTTCTTGATGACCAGGCCTAGGTATTCATTTGCAAATGTGCTCACAGATTAGGGTGGAAATGTTTTGGGTTTTTTTTCCTTTAAAATTCTTTTGAACCACAAAAGCAAGGAAGCAGAAATTGAACAAAAAAATCCAAAAGTCAAAAAAGCTCAAAAAAATCCGGATTTTTAATTTTTTTCTTTACAAAAGCTACATGAAGAAACTATCAGGTTATCCCATTTCTTCTGAGTTTCTTCCATGCTCTGGAACCTCATCAACTCTGCTATGTTACATTTGGATTCGTGAAGAATTATTATTTTTTTTCGGTTCTTGGGAGGTGACAATGTGGCAGACCGGGATGATTTATGACCTTATGGATCTGCTTCTCTTTCTTCGCTGTCAGGCAAGGTCTGACCTCAGAAAAAAATAATTTTCAATAAAACATAGGCTCCGCTAAAAGCTGACACGTTGATTTAGTGTTGGAGGGCTGGTGTCAGGCCCCATATCATGGGAGCCTGTGTGACGGGGGCGGCAGGCCAAGTTCTACAGATTTATCATGAATTTATTTGGCTTTGTGCATCACAAAGAGCTTTTCCGAGAGGTCTTATGCCATTTAGAGGATACCACTGGTCCTACTTTCCCATATGAAGCTGGGGGCTCCGATAATCTGTGCAGTGACAGAAGCGCCATATTGTTTCCATTTCACCAGATAAGTATGGAGCAGCTACTTATGTATTTCATAGGTGAAGGTAACATGCAGACTGCATTACAGATGCAGCAGTGTTGCGTTCGTTATTAAAATATGTTGCGAGATCACTGGGTGTCACTGTGATGTTACATAGGACTGCATTGACTGATTACATAATGAAGCCGAATCTGGTCACCAGGCAGCCACTCATCGATCCCTATTGATCCAGAGAGATAAGAAATATTTCATAAATCTAACGCATAAAGAACAATTCGCACCCCATCGACCACTGCCCATTATCTCTTACGTTTTAGTCATTTACACTGAAATATTTGTGATATTTCTTACATTATAAACATAATGATGTAGACTGATCGCCATGTAGCCAAAATCAGGTTGTACTCTACCTAATACAGGCCTAGGCAGGCTGACCCTAGGACGTAAGTGCAGCCATCATCATCCTGGACACGAGCAGCGGTGAATACAAACTAGTATCACGCTACAAGAAAAATCCTCATCTATTATTACTATCCGGATACAATAACCTCGCACCCTAACGCGTGTGCCGCCGTTTACATAGCAGAAGAAAATATGTGACCCCCCAACACGCTTCCTTCATTCCTCATCTGTTGTTTGAGAGAATAGGGAGGAATGTCACAGACTTCTCGGCCTCGACTTCTTCCTTCTCTTCTCATATTCCACAATCCAAACCGAGAAAATATCCTAATTTATTTCCATAGGTCTCGTGACAAATAGCTTCCGTGTGCGCTCCATTTTCTTCATGTTCCCATCGATAGAAGGGGGTATCCTGATCCACAAAGATGGACTGTAGGACCTGCGGTGAGATTCTTGGATCAGTAAAAAAAAACAACAACAAAAAACGGACGCGTGAACAGCTCCATTGTCTCGTATGGGCAGCGTGCGTTTATAGGTGGCTAAGCCAATTCCTGGGAAAGTAGATGGCGGCCATAGTGACTGTGGGGAAAGTACAGGCTGAAGAGAACTTCTACAGGTTGGCAGAAGATGCAACTCAGGGACTTACATTTACTGGGAAGCACGTTCCACCATGAATGTATCAGACGGTAATCACACCGTAATCCAGAAACTGACATGTGGGAAAAAGTGTTTATGTCGGTTTAATCACTGGAAAAACAAAGTGAGATTTCCTTCAGTAATCAGAGGTAATTAAGGGATGAGGGTTTAACACCGCCACTGCGGATGGTGCACAGCGGTGAACCCGTGAGGTAATAACCCTACACCAGCGCTAATGGCCACCATGGCTGTATAATGTAAGACTGTCATCACACTTTTTACAGACTCTAAACTGAAAAATAATCTACATTGTTAGACACAGGTAAAGGCGGATTTACATGTGCAGACGAACAGCAGATTGCTGACAGTCGGCTGCTCGCTCAGTGGAGGTGAAGAGCTGTATTTACATGCAGTGCTCACCTCCACAGTATGAGGTGAAGGGATCGCTATTGTGATCGTTCCTCCTCGTACAGCTGCACTGTTTCTGGGCAGCAGATCTCTGTTTAGACAGCACGATCTGCTGCCCAGAAACTATAATTTAGGTGCCTGTACGAATGGTCATTTCACCCAATAAGCGAGCGTTTCGCTCATTCAACGGGTGATCGGCTGCCCACTTAGACGGCAGATTGTGGGGGATAAGCTTTCTCAGGAACGATCATTCCTGACACTCTACCCGTCTAAATCCACCTTAACTTTTATTTCACCTTCACTCCTATTGTTTTGCCTGTGTAAATGTCAGTCTTTAATGCAGCTCTGGTATTCTATTGATGAACAGCACTATAATGATCTGTAGACATCATGCCTTCTATCAGCCAAATATGTCAGCAGTATTCCCTGACAAATGCCACAGTGGGATGGGTTGGCCATTGGTAACACATAAAAAATATAAAAAAAAGATGTCCCCGAAACCATCCCCAGTTTCTATCTTAAAAAATCTATATAGTTTTTTATTTTTGAAAATGTATGTAATTTACATAGTCACGTTCTGAGGGCATCTTTACAGTACAAATGCCAGTATGCCATACCAGGACCATATGTTTCCTGGAGAATGTGACCCACCTGTAGATACACACCTGTGCTGCTGAGAACAGGGGGGGGGGGAAGCTCCTAATTATCAGATGAGCACAATTACTGTATTATCTATGTAATATTATTACATTCCAGAAGCCATTGGGAAATGCATTCTGGGTAAATGGAATTCGCCTTATTTCAGGGCAAGAATAAAAACTCCATTCACATTACATCTTTAACGGAGACCCTATAGGTTTAGTCCTTTATGGCGGCCGTGCCTTAAAAGCCCTCCGCCCCCACACCTGAAATCCACTAATAGTCACCTTGAGTTTTTTCCTTTGACCTCTGTTAAGTAAATGTCATCTCCCGGCTTTGTTATTCTAATAACCTGGGGACCCGGTGGCTGCGGCACTGTCATTACATGAGGCTTTTTCTCTAATTGAGGCCACGGCAAAATAGATTAAGAGAAGGAATCCAATCCTTACAGGAAAAAAAAAAAAAAAGGAGCAGCCTCAACCCTGCAATAAGCCAAGGAGATTAGAAAGGTTCTTGAAGTGAAAGCCGTTTCCCAGAATCTCTGAGCGGGTGGCAATTAACCAAACGCAATGCGACAGAAGCCACGTAAGTTTCTCCTTGATGAAACGGTTGAGGCTGAAACGCAGTGTCTAAATATGAACTGGCCACAATGGACTTCTATGGTACAGAAAAATGAACAAACAATCGTTGTCGACTCATTGAGACTGAAATGCATCAGGTATAAGCCATAGAGGGACATCTGATCAAGTCTAGCAAGGTCAAAACACTTAAAGGGGATGGCCACCTGTGACAGATGTGTAGGGAAGATGACTATATAGCACTTACTAATATAGTCTTTGTATTTCTGTGCCGTTTTCTATATTTCACAAGTCATGTCCTATTGTTAGCTAAATCTTCTGTGCTGTCCACCTAGAGGTCCTGTCCACAAGATGGCCGCTGATAGAGGACCATGTGTGACCAGCCTCCTCCATTCACACACAGTGTAGTGGGTAGGCCAATGTACACCGCTATAGATCTACATTACAGGTCCAATGAAGCCGTATCCAAGCCAATACTCCGCAAGTCAATGATGGTAGCAGCATCGCCTCTGGCAGATCCTCCATGATGGTTTTAAAATACATTGGACCTGCTAGAAAATGTGTGATGTCTGCAGGGAAATCTTACAAAATATGGGGAAATTGTTGCAAAGCCAATTTTATGGGCCCAGATGCTATAACTCTTGACTTGTTCTTCCCATAAAACCATTATAGCAACACATTTTTAGTTCCTTAATGAATACAATTCAAGACCAATCTACAGTTGAATGCTGCACATTCCTACATTTCATCTCTATTTACTTGTGTCCTCATAGCGCTCATTCTTCACCACCTCACATCTTCGCCATTTTCATCACCTTACATCTTTGTGTTGTTAGCCAAGGTTATGTAGCATGGCCTACACCAGCGATGGCGAACCTTTTACAGACTGAGTGCCCAAACTGCAGCCCAAAACCCACTTAGCTATAATAGCCGGCCTACATTCAGCGCACTGCCTGTGCTGTTCATAGTGCGCCCTGCAGTGATGAATGGCAGGAAAAGTCTAAGGCACATTGGTACACCATAGACTTTTTCCAGGGTGCGGGTGCCCACAGAGAGGGCTCTGAGTGCCACCTCTGACACTAGTGCCATAGGTTCGCCATCACTGGCCTACACTATCAAGGTCTGAGCTGTGAGAACATCCAGCAATAATATATTGTTGGCCAGTATGAGTTACATAAGACTCATGAAGCCTCCAAGATCAAGAATCTCTGGCAACTCTAGAGCTATAAAGATTTCACTTCTTAAATGTTTCTGAGAAACTTTTTATAGACCTGTCAATCACTAGAGGATTGTTTAGGATAAGTGGGACTGACAGAATGTCTTCTGCTGCGTTGACTGCTGTTTCAGGACGTCCTGAGGTCTAACAAGTGAGGGCGTTGAGCGCAGCACATCTGACACTGGTTACCGCCTGTTACTTCTAATAAACCATTCCCGGGGACGTTTATGGAGATGCAAACAGACAACTGATGAAAGGGACATCAAAATATGTCATATCCCAGGAGAGAGCAGCCAACACCTTCCATCAGGAAAGTCACACTGCAACAGAGATTCAATTTTTCAGCAACTCGTACTAAAGCTGATGATGCAGCTTCTTTCTTATATCAGGTTAAAGTGATTTACTCTATAGTCAGGAACATATCGTAAGAGGTCAAAGATAATGCTGAAGAATGGGTGGTCTGAGCAGTCAGTCAACTAGATGCCTACAGCTCCCACACTAGGATGCAGACCTGGGGTGGTCAGGGGTGTGGATGTTTTCTAGACCAAATAGTGGTCACCTAGATGGGAAGACAGAGAGTTGCATAGAAACAGAAGAATTTGCTCACCAAAATGTACTAGAATTCTGGTGCAAATTCTCCCAAAAACTAGCGTATATAATGTGAACATGTGTTTTAGACACTTCTGGACATGTTTAGTGACCCGTCCATCAAGGGGAGGTGGCACAGTAGACAGGTGGCGTGACGTAAATGTGACATTGTGGGCCAAAAATGCACAAAAATGTGGGCGTGTTTTAGGTAAACTAAACTAACAAATAGGTGGTGTAACGGAAAGGCCTTTTTATTGATCAGAGCAATTATCAGCTTTTTCCTGATAATTGCCAGCTGAGTTGACTTATCAGATTTATCATCCAGCCTCTGCTGGAAATCTGGTGCAGTTTTGGGGTGGATTCCAGCTGTTTAAAGCTGCGACCCCAAGTAGGAACATTTTCCTTATTGAAGTGGTGTCTGGACAGATGCTGCAGGCAACCAGGGCGGGTGTCCGCTTGCGTTTTAGCTGCATGCAGTGGGACTAAACCATGAGCGGGTCCACGGCATTCAATGTGAAAAACCACACCATAAACCATGGCGTTTTCCTGTCGCGGAAAATCAGCCATGTGAACATACCGAACAGTGAGTAACTATTAAATATGCCCCATACTGTAAAGAATATACTGGGGGAGGTTCCAAGAAGACGAACAGGATCTACAAGGGTTTGTAACATTCTATGAAGCTTGTGCTATGTCGTGGATGCACCGATATACGGCCCAGTTTTCATACAGATAAGCAAGGCCTGGGACACTAACTGCACAAAGGACAAAATCGCAGGAAATTATTTTTCTCTTCTACATTCTTATTTTTAATACATCCTTCCTAAGGCCTCTTGCAAACAAACTGTGTGCTGGCCGTGCCCGTGCTGTGGACCGCAAATTGTGGTCCACAATGCACTGGCACAGACCATAGGCCAGCTGCACGTGGATCGCAGACCCACTCACTTGAACGGGGTCCGCGTTCCCTCCGTCCTGCAAAAAGATAGAACAAGCTCTATCTTTTTGCGGAACGGAAGCACGGAACGGAACCCCACAGAAGCACTCCGTGGTGCTTTCTTTCCGTGGTTCCATTCCAAACCGCATCTCCGGATTTGTGGACCCATTCAAGTGAATGGGTCTGCATCCGCGATGCGGAATGCACGCAGCCGGTGCCCAGTGTATTGAGGACCCGCCGTATGCGGGCCGCAATACGGCCACGGGACACACACGGTAGTGTGCATGGGCCCTAAGGACTCTTTCATACAAACGATACGGATTGGCTCTGGATGCGTTCACCATTCGCGTCGCACCATTTTGCAAGCAAGTTCAGTCAGTTTTGTCTGCAACTGCGTTCAGTTGTTTAGTTTTTTCCGCACGGGTGCAAGGCGTTTTGACGTGTTTTTTAACGCTCGTGATCAAATACTGAAGGTTTACAAACAACATCTCCTAGCAACCATCAGTGAAAAACGCATCTCATCCGCACTTGCTAGCGGAGGCAATGCGTTTTTCATGCAGCCCCATTCACTTCTGTGGGGCCAGGGCTGCGTGAAAAAAGCAGAATATAGAACATGCTGCGATTCTCACACAACGCAAAAGTGATGTGTGAAAAAAAACGCTCATGTACACAGACCCATTGAAATGAATGGGTCAAGATTCAGTACGGGTGCTGTGCGTTCACGTCACGCATTGCACCCGCGTTGAAAAGACACAACTGACTGAACTTGCTTGCAAAATGGTGCGAGTTTCACTGAACGCATCCTCTGAAAGTATCCGGAGCCAATACGTTACGCTAGTGTGAAAGAGGCCTAAAGGAGAACCTCTACTTTACAAATGGTCTCCTCTTCCAGAAACCTCTCATGCTGCCCCCAATATCTGCTCTACCACAGGAGCGCGATGATTCTTCCACTCCATGCTCCCAGTATTTAGCACTTATTAGAGCGCTAACTCTTTTTGGGTAAAATATTTTATTATCTGTACTATATATTATTGATTCCTTTATGTCCTATGTCCGGCTTAGGCCGGGCGAATATAAAGTCTCTGGATACAAACACAAGATAAGATCACTAAAAGATGGATTGTCCCCTTCAGTCCGAGATGTTTTGCCCTGTCCTCTCCATTTCCTGTGTACAAGCGACTCAAGGTGATAAATACACTTTTCTCATGTAACAGAATCCAATTGAATAAAAGGAGGAATGTGTCTCCCTAGTCCGGCTCAAGTTCCTAAAATTTATTAGCCTCTAGTACAAGGCTAAAGGAAGGAGGGGTAGGAGGTCACATAACTTCCAGGTTGAGAAAGTTGAGCCAATTCTTTGACTAGAAAACCCCAGTGTGACAAATAGCTGATCACAGGAGATAGAGGCCCCAGTGGCGGGGGAGGGGGAGGCTGGTGGTGGACACCCCCTCAGCACATGCTCTGTAAGAAGGGGGAGGAGGGGATGAGGGGCTCTGGGTTTTAAAGCTTCTGCAGTGGAATATTTAATGGCAATTTGTCAGATGTGCTTCGCTACCTATTGTGCAGGATGCAGGTTTGGGCATGAAGCTTTGGTCGGGTTTTTATCTGGGAACTTGAAGATACTTTATTTGTAGAGCCCCTAGGTTAGTGCTGGGCAGGATGGCGGAGCGCGTACAGCCTCGCCGCCGTATAGCTAGAAAAATACAGCTATGGACGCTGGGATGCAGGAGGAAGTGTCCTATTAGATTGCATTGACTTAGAGCTCGTGCACACAACACGGTCCGGTAGATGCAGCCGACACATAGGCCGCGTTTCCCGGACCGATCACGGTCGTGGGCCCTTACACAACGGATGGTACCAAACTGCTAGGCAATGTGGCATCGAGGTGCAACTTCTGCTGCCACTTGGCTTGTTTTCTTCCAAGCAGGTTCCCATTATAGGATCCTCCATGATGTATGGCCTCATGCTCATGACCGCATTCGTTTTGTGGTCCGCAAATCGCAGAGCAGCAAAATATGGATGCATTTTTTATTTTTTTTGCAAACCCGTTGTTATCAATGGATCCGTGGTCTGCATTTTGCAGACATAGGGGGAGATTTATCAAACTGGTGTAAAGTAGAACTGGCTTAGTTGCCCGTAACATCCAATCAGATGCCACCTTTCATTTTTCACAGCTCCTTTGGAAACTGAAAGGTGGAATCTGATTGGTTGCTATAGGTAACTAAGCCAGTTCTACTTTACACCAGTTTGATAAAGCTCCCCCATAGTCCATCTTTTTGGGAAATGGACATACGGATGCGGAAAGCAAACAGATAATCTGAACTTTAAAGCCAATGGGTCAGAAAAAAATGTGGAGGCAACAAGGACTGCCTCAGTATTTTGCGGATCCGCCATTTGCAGACCTCCAAACAGATATAGTTTTGTGCATGGGGCCTATATCACATAGCTACAAGCCACAGGTGAATCATGTAATACTCCGATGTAATTGGGTGCTGTGCCCCAGTACCTGGCAATGCCATTTTACCCAATAGGACCCCCATGAAACAGCAGCAACGAAAAAGTTGTTGGCCCACAGCTAGCCCACATGTATGCCACAGCTTTGATCAGCGACTCCAGTTACACTGCATTTTGTATTGAGGTTTAAAGTAGTCTGAAATCCACCTCCTGTTTTATCTGAAACTCAGGCTAATGCTCTTCCCCCATGCTTTACACTACAGCTCTGCTTCTTCAGACAAGCTCAGCAGGATGTCAGCCCATGGAGAGCGAACTTCCAGTACGGCAAAGACTGAACGAGCAGTAAAGATTATCCGGAATACACCTAGGTGGACCTGGTATAAAACAGGGCTGAGGAACTGGGGTCACAGGGAGAGGAGAGCCGCCGTCCTCAGTTCATGTATACAACCCCCCCTCTCCCATCCTCCTAATATCCCCTAAAGCCTTGACTCAAAACAAAACTGCAGGAAATTTCGCACTAATGGGGATCAATGTCGGTGCCAATTATGTGGCTGTTCTGGGCACTTAATGAGAATTTATGAGGGTAAAAGCGATTAGTGCGGATACATATTCATGAAAGAAGCAGCGGCTCGGCTGTCAGGACAAATCTCCGCCTGTGACATGAGGCCACACGCCAAGGACACAGCTCTGGGCACTGCCTTCAACTGCAAGTGCCACCCCCCTCCCCCTCCTCAATCTTACCAAGATGCAGACATAGAAAAGCCATATACTGATAATAATAGGAGGTAGAAGATATAAATTTATAATAAGGGGGGGGGGGGGGGGGGTACTAGTGAGAAGCTACAGGGTCATTTTTAATTTGCGCTATGTGCTGCTCCCTGACTATGGCTGGGTCTGTGTGCGGTTTCGGCAATCTAGATGTATCCTGGTCCCAGCTGCATAGAAAGGAAAGATGGCGGCCGAGCCTCGGCGCTGGATCGGGCATTCAGTGCGGCGTGTGGAATCAAAGAGAGAGAAGCGTCTGTAAGTATAATTAAATTCTCTCTTTATGACCAGAGGGCGGTTCAGGGTTTTGCGGTTTATATTGCACTTTTTGCTACTTTCCCCGATTCCTGACACCTCTGACTGACTCCCAAGTGACTCTTTTCCACCTAAAACTGTTACATTTGTCCGAAAGAAAAAAAAGATCTGTCAAGGTGTCAGTTCTGATCTGAGGGGGGGTGGGGGTTAGAAATTCCTACCTCAGGCCTTCAGGATCATTGAGCGGCCATCCCCGAGGCCTCCGGGGTGACATCCTAATAGCTGACATTACACTGACCCTCTCAGCTCCCTCCATGTTCAGGCCACTTAGCACCTATTTGCCAGGCAGCCATTAATCCTGGGACTTCAACACTAGACGGTGTCAGTCTGACAGAAGGTTCTCACACTAGTCACACGCTGGTCCCAACAGGCCTCAAGCCTTGGTCCTGAAGGCCTCGGAAATCTCATGAAACATAAGGAAGGACAGGTAAATGGTGATCCGAGCTGCGCCATTCACTTCTACTGGCATGCTACATGGGGACCACATAGGCCCGCCATCTTTGATGTGAGTGTCGTGGTCAGAAGCAGTTTCCATTGACCTCCATGCTGGGACAGCTCCATGTTCTCCATGGTAATAATAGAGTAGACGGTGTTGGTGGCCACATGAGCACAAGTTCATAGGGGGCACCGTGGCTAATTTAAGCCGCAATCACACATGGCAGCAACTGTACACACAACCCTGGGAGCGCCCGGCGGATTCCACACATATCTCAGCCTTGTAATTACAGGGCTTCAAAATCCCAGGAAAAAGAGCAAAATAAAGCACAAACCAGCGGCGGCTGTAATATGGAAGGAAGGAAGTCATGGCATTTACTGCAAGGGAGAGCAGCGGGGAAAGCACACAGCAGCGCACAAGACGTCCATCTGTGTGCAGGGCAATTCCTTCCAATATACTCAGCACTTTACACGCACGTCCTAATATACTCAGCACTGTATACACTGGTCCTTCCAATATACTCAGCACTTTACACGCACGTCCTTCCAATATACTCAGCACTTTACACGCACGTCCTTCCAATATACTCAGCACTTTACACGCACGTCCTTCCAATATACTCAGTACTGTACACACTGGTCCTTCCAATATACTGAGTATTGTACACACTGGTCCTTCCAATATACTCAGTACTGTACACACTGGTCCTTCCAATATACTCAGCACTGTACACACTGGTCCTTCCAATATACTCAGCACTGTACACACTGGTTCTTCCAATATACTCAGCACTGTATACACTGGTCCTTCCAATATACTCAGTATTGTACACACTGGTCCTTCCAATATACTCAGCACTGTATACACTGGTCCTTCCAATATACTCAGTACTGTACACACTGGTCCTTCCAATATACTCAGTACTGTACACACTGGTCCTTCCAATATACTCAGTATTGTACACACTGCTCCTTCCTATATACTCAGCACTGTACACACACGGTCCTTCCAATATACTCAGCACTGTATACACTGGTCCTTCCAATATACTCAGTACTGTACACACTGGTCCTTCCAATATACTCAGTACTGTACACACTGGTCCTTCCAATATAATCAGCACTGTACACACACGTTCTTCCAATATACTCAACATTATATACTTGATGCTTGATAAAGACCCCCCCTGGGTCGAAACGTCGCATTTCACGTGGTGGAATAAACTTTGAAAACTAGAAGACCTTGGAGTGCTGCGATCTTCTTTCATCTGTTACCATTGGAGGGGTTCTTCAGGTCAGGACCTGACATCGCGGGCACCGCCACATCCTAGACTACCGGCCATCTGGCTGCCGATGGTGCTGTCCCACACCTATTTATTTTTCGCTTCCAATATACTCAGCACTGTACACACACGTCCTTCCAATATACCTAGCACTATACACGCACGTCCTTCCAATATACTCAGCACTGTACACACTCTTCCCTACAATATACTCAGGACTGTGTACACGGTATATGACTGTCTTAAATCTTCTCAGTGCTGTAAAAACAGTGTAGCTCCTCATTAAATGTCACCAAACAGCAAAGGTCAATGACCTGCAATGCATATAGATTAGACTCCTAGTCAAATGGATGGTACACACATCCTTCCAATATACTCAGCACTGTACACACTGGTCCTTCCAATACAGCACTGTATACACTGGTCCTTCCATTACTGCACTATATACACTGGTCCTTCCAGTACTGCACTGTACACACTGGTTCCTCCAGTACTGCACTGTATACACTGGTTCCTCCAGTCCTGCACCCGTGCACCATATACACTGGTCCTTCCTATATACTCAGCACTGTACGCACTGGTTCCTCCAGTACTGCACTGTATGCACTGGTTCCTCCAGTACTGCACTGTATACACTGGACCTTCCAATATACTCAGCACTGTATACACTGGTTCCTCCAGTACTACACTGTATGCACTGGTTTCTCCAGTACTGCACTGTATACACTGGACCTTCCTATATACTCAGCACTGTACGCACTGGTTCCTCCAGTACTGCACTGTATACACTGGATTCTCCTATATACTCAGCACTGTACACACTGGTTCCTCCAGTACTGCACTGTATACACTGGTTCCTCTAGTACTGCACTGAATACACTGGTCCTTCCTAGATACTCAGCACTATATGCACTGGTTCCTCCAGTACTGCACTGTATAGATTGGTTCCTCCAGTACTGCACTGTATTCACTGGTCCTTCCTATATACTCAGCACTGTACACTCTGGTCCTTCCAGTACTGCACTGTATACACTGGTTTCTCCAGTACTGCACTGTATACACTGGTATCTCCAGTACTGCACTGTATATATTGGTCCTTCGAGTACTGCACTGTATACACTGATCCTTCCAGTACTGCACTGTATACACTGGTCCTTCCTATATACTCAGCACTGTATACACTGATCCTTCCAGTACTGCACTGTATACACTGGTCTTTCCAGTACTGCACTGTATACACTGGTCTTTCCAGTACTGCACTGTATACACTGGTCCTTCCAGTACTGCACTGTATACACTGGTCCTTCCTATATACTCAGCACTGTATACACTGGTCCTTCCAGTACTGCACTCTATACACTGGTTCCTCCTGTACTGCACTGTATACACTGGTCCTTCCAGTACTGCACTGTATACACTGGTCCTTCCAGTACTGCACTGTATACACTGGTCCTTCCAGTACTGCACTGTATACACTGGTCCTTCCAGTACTGCACTGTATTCACTGGTCATTCCTATATACTCAGCACTGTATACACTGGTCCTTCCAGTACTGCACTGTATACACTGGTCTTTCCAGTACTGCACTGTATACACTGGTCCTTCCAGTACTGCACTGTATACACTGGTCCTTCCAGTACTGCACTGTATTCACTGGTCATTCCTATATACTCAGCACTGTATACACTGGTCCTTCCAGTACTGCACTGTATACACTGTAATGGACTGTATACACTGGTCCTTCCAGTACTGCACTGTATACACTGGTCCTTCCAGTACTGCACTGTATACACTGGTCCTTTCAGTACTGCACTGTATACACTGGTCCTTCCAGTACTGCACTGTATACACTGGTCCTTCCAATATTGCACTGTACACACTGGTCCTTCCAGTACTGCACTGTACACACTGGTTCCTCCAGTACTGCACTGTATACACTGGTTCCTCCAGTCCTGCACCCGTGCACCGTATACACTGGTCCTTCCAGTACTGCACTGTATACACTGTAATGGACTGTATACACTGGTCCTTCCAGTACTGCACTGTATACACTGGTCCTTCCAGTACTGCACTGTATACACTGGTCCTTCCAGTACTGCACTGTATACAGTGGTCCTTCCAGTACTGCACTGTATACACTGGTCCTTCCAGTATTGCACTGTACACACTGGTCCTTCCAGTACTGCACTGTATACACTGGTCCTTCCAGTACTGCACTGTATACACTGGTCCTTCCAGTACTGCACTGTATACACTGGTCCTTCCAGTACTGCACTGTATACACTGGTCCTTCCAGTACTGCACTGTATACACTGGTCCTTCCAGTACTGCACTGTATACACTGGTCCTTCCAGTACTGCACTGTATACACTGGTCCTTCCAGTACTGCACTGTATACACTGGTCCTTCCAGTACTGCACTGTATACACTGGTCCTTCCAGTACTGCACTGTATACACTGGTCCTTCCAGTACTGCACTGTAGGTATTGGATACTTGCAGTCAGGAGATGCAGGAGGTTACCCGGCCTCCCTGCAGCAGGTACAGACTGACCCCATCTGTACAGAGCCCCCTCTTATTACAGCCGAGCCCCCAACAGTCTACAAGAAGCAAAATAACAAAAGAAAGTTCCTAATAAGTCAATGCAAGAAACATCCAGAGACTGGGCACAGTCCCGGGCACACAGATCCCCTCCTGACAGGGCACAGTCCCGGGCACACAGATCCCCTCCTGACAGGGCACAGCCCCTGGCATCCACTTACAGGGCACAGACCCTGGCAGACAAATCCCCTCCTGACAGGGTACAGCCCCGGGCACACAGATCTCCTCCTGACAGGGCACAGCCCAGGGCACACAGATCCCCTCCTGACAGGGCACAGCCCCGGGCACCCACTGACAGGGCACAGACCCTGGCACACAAATCCCCTCCTGACAGGGCACAGCCCCGAGCACACAGATCTCCTCCTGACAGGGCACAGCCCCGGGCACACAGATCTCCTCCTGACAGGGCACCCACTGACAGGGCACAGTCCTGGGCACCCACTGACAGGGCACAGTCCCGGGCACCCACTGACAGGGCACAGCCCCGGGCACATTAACCACCTGCTCCCAGGGCATCTGCCCTCACGGGAAAAGTTTAGGGGAGCGGCCCCCCGGGTCCACACGGGGGCTCCTGGCTCCTCAGCAGTGTTCACACACGGCTTACCTAACGCAGGGCAGACGAGCAGAGCAGGCACAATCCACAGGAAGGTCCGACATAGAAACCGCATCTTCTGCTCCTAGAGCCCGAGTAATCCAGAAGATAAAGTGCTGCGGTTACTGGAGAGGCTGGTGCTGCTGGTCAGTCACTTCTCGTCCTGCCCCATCCATGCAGGGTCCCAAGTGCGGAGTCCTGCTCCCTGCCCCCTCCTCATACAGCTGGATGCTGCTGGGTCCTGGGAGCTGACACTCACTACTATGCCCTTCTGTGCTGTTCTTTCCAGGCAGAAGCATGAGAGCTGCCCCGCAATAACGCCAAGCCACACACACTGCAGCCTCCCAGTGACTCCCCTCACCCAGAGCTATCCCCTCACCATTGTGTCAGGGAGCCCTCCTCCTCCTCCCTGCGTGCATTTAAAGGCACAGGCACCTGCAGCCTCACAGCACAGGAGCTGCCTCTGCCAGAGCTGGGCGCTGCTTTCTCCATTACTCCATTTGCTTTTTATTTTGATTATTTTCTGTAACAATCATTGGACAACTGAGCTTGCAATCTAAAGCCTCATGCACACGTTTTTCTTTGTATTTTTCACAGGTAGCACGCTGACCCATTCATTTCTACGAGGCCACGCACACATTTGTATTTTTTTGCAACTTGGCGCCATGCACAAAGTCGTATGTATTTTAAGGTCCGCCTATTACGGATCCGCCAAATACAGAAACCGTCCACGTTGCATCCGTGTTTTTGGCGGAACCATTGACTTCAATGGGTCTGTGGTCCGCATTTTGCAGCAGAGTATAGGACACGTTCTGTTCTTCTGGGGAATGGACATATGGATGCGGAAAGCACATGGATGTTACAATGTTCGTTCTGCATCCGTAAAGAGAGCGAATTTTGTCTCACCCCCATCTCCTCCTAGATTGTAAGCTCTTGCGAGCAGGGTCCTCATTCCTCTTCTTTTGATTGTTGACCTGTCTGTTGCTATGTTATTTATGACTCTGTACATGGACCCCCTGATTGAAAAGCGCTGAGGAATATGTTGGCGCTACATAAATAAAGATTGTTATTATATGATGTCCGCAAAATGCAGACCACAGACCGCATCCCTGATTTGCGGACCACAAAATGGATAGAGTTGTTTTCATGAGGCGTTGTAGTCTTGTCCGTATTTGCAGATGAGAATAGCCCTACCTATTGATGGACGTGAGAGAAAAATATGGAATGCGCCCAAAAGCTTTTCCTATTTTGCCGATCAGTTTTTTCTGGACCGTAATTCGGACATGGCGATGTGCGTGAGCCCTAACCATATAACATTAGTATGTCCTATGAATATGGGACTGGGGAGATTCTCTTTGTAGCTCGTGTTATACACTTTATATAGAATTATTAGAATGCCATCTGTATACTGTAGAACAGACTGCCTATGGTGCGGGGCTGTGATGCTGCTTTATGCAGATTCTGATGGATATTGGTGAATGAATGTAGCTCTGTACTGACACTAGCGCCATCTACAGGTCACATAGAGTATTACCCAAATTATAATAAACCGGTCCTAGACTTGAAATGTGAGGGGGGGTCGAATTTATTAACTTTGATTTAGAAAAAAAGACTTGCACACGGTGTTCTGCTATTTCTTTTTTTTTACCACTAGCACACAGGTCGTTACAGGGGTGAACACTGTGGGAGAGCTGGAAGGATGGGATGATAGGATTTGTCCCTGATGACTCCTTATGAAGAGCAATTCTTCCTTTATTACACTGATTACACTCATTCGTGTATTCATCTGTTATCATCACTGTAGGTCTGGACTGAGGACCCTAACGTGTCACGTTCTATGATGATGGCAGCAATCAGTGACGCTGGATTAAGGAGCTCATTGGTCCTGGACTGTTCTACACTGTGACAAAAACAGAGACCACCTTTCTTTCTTCCGCTGACGATTTTGCCACGGATCCACAGCAGAATCCACGACAAATTCAGCATTGCTAAGGATGAAATTAATGGCAAACATCTGCAGTGTAAATTGGCATGCTGTGGATGTAAGAGCTACGCCACACGTCAATTTCCACGTGGATTACCTACAAATTATTTAAACATGTGGAGTAGATTATTTGAATTTCATCAATCCTGCAGATTTTCCACCCATATTTCCAAAGCATATATACATCCTGTGTGGATGTACGGTACATCCACACATCATGTACCCTTACAGTCCCCAGACTAAGGCCTCATGCACACGAACGTATTTTCTTTTCGTGTCCGCTCCATTTTTTTTGCGGACCATATGTGGAACCATTCATTTCAACGGGTCTGCAAAAAAAACGGAAGGTACTCCGTGTGCATTCCATTTTCCGTTCCGCAAAAAAATAGAGCATGTCCTATTTTTTCTAGTTTGCGGAAAAGAATAGGCATTATTACAATGGATCCGCAAAAATAACGGATCCGCAAAAAAAACAGATGCCATACGGAACATTATCCGTTTTTTTGCGGATCCGCAATTTGCGGACCGAAAAACTCATACGATCGTGTGCATGAGGCCTAAAAGTAAAGACAAACCCACAAGAAAGGCCCCCTTAACACAGACCCCCTAAATACAGACCCCTATATGAATAAACCTCCTAAATACAGACACTGTGCCAACCCCCTAAATCAATAGTTCCCTTAAATACAGACCCAAGCAGACCCCTAAATGAATAGACCCCCCTAAATACAGAAACAGGGAAGGTCCCTTAAATAAAGACCCCCAAAATACTGATCTAGTAAATAATTTCAGACCTCAGACCCTCTAATAACAGACACCAAAGCCCATACATTTACACTGCAGCTCTTCCACTGCCTCCTTGCTGATCTCTCCTGTAGCTTGAGGACCATCAAAGGTCATGTGATCATCTGTAGGTCCTTCTGCAGGTCCTGCAGAAAGTTGCAATGTGATAAGAGTTCAGCGTAAATGAGTGTGTATGAGCTGTCAGGGGACCAGCGATAAGGGTATGTTCAGACGACGACAATTGTCGCGCGACAAAAAGTCGCACTATTGTCGCGCGACAATTTTTATAATGGGAGTCTATGGTGTCGCAGTGCGACATGCGACTGCGACACGACAGTCGACAAAAATCCATCCGGGATGGACTTCTTGCGACTGTTGTGTCGCAGTCGCAACATGTTGCATGTCGCACGTGCGACACCACCATAGACACCCATTATAAAAATTGTCGCGCGACATTAATGTGACATCAATGTCGAGCTACAAATGTTGCAGTGTAGTGGTTCCCAAATTGTCGCGCGACTTTTTGTCGCGCGACAATTGTCATCGTCTGAACATACCCTAAGGGTTGAAGACTGAGCTGTCAGTGGTGCTCTCTGATGGATTTCAGTGAAAAGCGGAAAGAACGGAGTCAGTGAAAACTGAAGGTTGTGGAGAAGAAATTGATGAAAATTAGCAACTGGCAAAAATTCTTTTTAGACCAATCTAAGTACAGTGCAATTATTTAAAAAATGCCCAAAAAAAGTATTCATGGCCTTTAAAATTATTCAGATTGCACAAAAAAAAAAAAAAAAAAATCACAGTGTAGCAATCCAGCCTGCAGGATCCTGTATAGTTCTGTTCATCCTGAGCCTCCTGGTTCTTGACTAGAGTGCCAAATCTACACTGAAGACTGATATAAAGAGCAGCAGCAAAGAAAGGCAAGAATGTGATAAATGCTGCTCAGGGTCTGGGTAAAGTTGTGGACTCTAAATGAAGGACATTAGTGGTTCCTAAAACGATACCAAGATACTTTCATACTTTAAAAGCAGATAACTAAGTGGCAGATTTCTGAGGTATACTAGTAATATACAGTGATTTTCTTTAAGATATTTCCCTCATCAGAGTTTCATAACCTGCGACACTTAGTGCCCAATGTCCCCATTAACTCCCAATATCCCCAGGAGTCCAATTGCTTTCCCATCCTTGTTATTTTTAATTAGCAATCAGCCCAGTAAGAAATGTTCTTCCTGCAGGTGTAAATTGGCAAAATGTTTATCCACAGCGCCAGCTGGGACCTCTGCCCCCCAACCAACTAGCACTGAAGAATGAGGCAGAGGAAGTAACCACTGGGATCGGCCTGCTCCTGGGCATCTAGCCCCTGCCGGCAAACATGTCCCATATTTTCTCCAAGACTGATCACCCATGACAAGCTAAGGCTACTTTCACACTAGCGTTTTCCCTTTCCGTTTTTGAGATCCGTAAAAGGATCTCAATAGTGGATGAAAACGATTCAGTTTTGTCCCCATTTATTGTCAACAGGGGAAAAACTGAACTGAAGAGAACGGAGCGCACCAAAATACATTCCATCCGTTTTATTGCCTTCCCATGATGCACACAAAAGTGCTGCAAGCAGCATCCTGGGGATGCGGAGCAAGATGGATCCGTCATGACTCACAATGTAAGTCAATGGGGGCGGATCCGTTTTCTCGGACACAATAGAAAACGGATCCGTCCCCCATTGACTTTCAATAGAGTTCATGACGGATCCGTCTTGGCTATTCTAAAGATAATACAACCGGATCAATTCATGGCGGATGCAGACGGTTGTATTATCAGTAACGGAAGCATTTTTGCTGAACCCTGTCGGATCCAGTAATAACGCTAGTGTGAAAGTAGCCTTAGGCTATGTTCACACAGTGGATTTCATTCCAAAAACTGTGCGGCATGGGCGCCAAAACTGCAGATAATTTGCGTGTGGCTTTCAACACTGTGCTAAGAATGGGTATATCCATTGCTGTGGATTCTGCTCCAAGACCACGGGAATCCGCGTCAGGAGACTACTCACAGTTAAGCACCATTCAGTCAGGCTAAACGGCGAGCAGGTACGCAACACTGACGTTGACAAACTAAGGCAGAAACTATGGCGGTTCCTGCACAGAGTATGCAGCGGATTTTGACAGTATGAAACGCCACTGTGTGAACATAGACTTGTTTAGCAGCTATCATACATAATAGACTTAGGCCTGTTTTACATTTGCATTACAGAGATCTGGCTGGCTGTTACGGAAGGGAACAGCCTGCCGGATCTCTCTGCATTCCAGCATTTTCGGAAGCAAACGCATCGCCGTCCAGCCCATTTCACTATAATGGGGAGCGGCAGTGATCCAGCTGCGTGCAACGGCTTTTGTCCAGCCACTTCTCGGCGTGTTTGCTGGGTTGTGGCCGGATCTGCTCTCATCCCTATTAAGCCTCATTCACACTTCAGTGTTAGGTCAGTGATTTCCATCACTGATTCTGAGCCAAAACCAAGAGTGGAGCCTCCACAGACATAAGGTATAAGGGCTCACGCATACGGCCGTTGGTCGCACCGTCCGCATCGCAAAAAAATGCGGTGCAGAGGCACAGAGGGAAACCCCATGGAAGCATGTCTGTTTACATTTCAGTATTTTTTTACTGACCGTGAGGCAGTAGAAAAAATCAGCGAGACATGCACTACTTTGATTCGTGATGCGGACCAAGCACACCCATAGAAGTCTATGGGTCCGTGGAAATCACGGACACACACGGATGGCATCCATGGTGCATCAGTTTTTTACTGAAGACTGATAGATTGTTTGGAAATTAATTTGCAGCTGAGCAACGTCAGTGAATTACGGATGACACACGGATGGTACAAACGGACACATGAACTAACCACAGATCCTTCACGGATTAAACATGTACGCTTTTTTTCAAGGACGTTTCACTGACGCGGAAATGTGGACGAGGCCTGACTGTGTGAAAGTGGCCTTAGGCCTCCAGCACACAATCATTTCCGACCGTATGCATCCCACACTTTTTGTGGTAACCATGGTAAAAATGCCTATTCTTGTGGCTGGATTAGATACGACTCAGCAGACAGTATCACACATCATAAGTTTAGATACAGCCGCTCAGCAATACGGTCTCACATATAACAAGATTAGATACAGGCGCTCAGCAGGCAGTATCACACATCATAGTCTTAGATACAAATACACCTAGATTTTGCCATGTGCAGTGAAGCATCTTTGGATGTAACGATTAGAAGGGTAAGCCAGCAACTCCACATATCCACATATTGTGTCTCATGCAAGGACCCGGTCCAGTCCGTACAGATCCAGAAGAGTAGTAAGAGATGTCCAGCAAGTAAAAATCTTCAGTCTTTATTTCATAAATTTAAAATAATGCAGTTTCTCCACATAGATGGTGGTAACGCTACCAACGCGTTTCGAACTATACGATCTTAATCATGGATGCAGCGCTGTTCCTGTTCCTAAATGAAGCATTTAGTACTGTATGTATATCTCATTAGTGAAGGCGGCCATTGTCAGCACACTGTCCAGGCGTTGCTGGCGGTAATACCCCACAGGGGGTTCGTTTGCTCATTGCTTGTCATTTTACTTTCCTTTTATTTGACTGTTTTCTGGTCAAACACCATGTGAAAAATAATGAACTTTAAAACTAACGCAGCACCCACCCCTCCCCCTCGCAGCACTCAGCTGTCCTGACGTCCCTGTTTGGTTTGCAAATATTTAGACTGACAAAAGCTGAAATGTGTCCTCACCATACTCAACAATATAAAAGAAAAAACCATCTATCCTGCGGCTTCTTAGATATACTTTCCTGGCGGCATTACACCTCCTCCAGGCTGGAGACGAGGGAGATGTACCGTATAACTGCATTGTAATGACAGCCATCCTGCATGTCATCCAACTTTTCCAAAAAATATTTGCGCAAAGCGGACAAACAGAACTTTATAAGGCAGGACGGTGGTGATTAATTTAGGCCGAGTTCACATCTGCGTTGAGCGATCTGTTCATCTGATCCGTCAGAAGAACAGAAAAATTAAAATTAACGGATTCGTCCTTTTTGAGACTCTGTTTGTGTCAGTTCCATCAGACATCACTTATTTTTGACAGGAGAAGGTACCGCGGGCAGGATTTTCTCTCCAATCCTGACAAACTGATGCTCAAAAAGACGGATCCGTTCATTTTCATTTTTCGGTTCTGATGGATCAGAAGAACGGAAAGTTTGAAGAAGATGTGCCTATTTGGGATGTTAGGTGCCTTTTAAAAATCACGTAAGAAACAATATTGCTTCTCGGTAATGGCTTCTTATAGACGAGCTTCTTATTCATTTCTCTCTTCTGCAACAATGTAAGAAATTCCTCCAGAAGTTTCTCTTTGCTGCGCCATCCTCCTCTCCCTGCACTCTTCACCCTCATAAACCCCTGTTCATTCATTACCTCATACAACAATGTGCCAGTGACAATAGGGGCAGTGACGTCAATAATGAGGGAACAGACAGCACCAGGGGTCACTCACAAAGACGCTTTTTAGACTGCAACTTTTCAGGAAATGTAGGGCTGGATTAACATTGGGGGGAGGTGGGGGATAATGTTAAACCCCCACCCGGGGAAAAAAAAAGTCCATGACCAAGAGCGATATAAACATCCAGGGAATACTGTATCTCAAATGTGCAGTAATATAAAGCAGTTTTACATTTTTCAAAACTTTGCAATAAAATGTACAACAGATATTCCAGAAATAAAATTAACATAAGAAAAACTATAGCATGCAGTTAATGGGATGTTTTATGCCATTTTTCATATTATGCTTTCCAGTAGGGGAGCGCTATTTCATCCATTCTAAGGCCAGTTTCACTCTGGCGTTTATATTTTCCGGCAGGGGACTATGATGGGGCACTATTATGGGGAACAGCCGCAGCACGGCAAATATACCAAGAGGTGGGCGGACAAAAACCACTGCGGCAGCCCACATGTGTACACTGTAGTACGAATCCAGCAGGCTGTTCCACTGCCGATAAACGCCAGTGTGAAACTGGCCTAATGGATGCTGTTACGCTTCTGGAGCTCCATACAAATTCCAGTTATTACATGTTACTACTGCAAGATCTACCTTTACTGTTACTTGCTCGTTGTCATCAGGTATTCTTGCACTTGTGTGTTTAAAGGGAATGTGTCACATTGAACATGGTGCCTGAGCTGCAGGAGGAGCTGAGCACATTAATATATAGTTTTGTGGGAAAAGATTCTGTATAAACTGTATTTAAAAAGCACCCACAAAATATTATTATTTTCTAACCTTTTAAAAAGGCACATGATGTAAATTGTAGTGAAGGTAATCTTCTTACCAGTGACTGTATTTGTTATAATCTCCCCTCTGATCCTCAGCTGTGTCATGTGACCAACACTCTGATTTCCAGCTGACAGAACAGGAAGTTGTTTACTTCTCTATTAATTCCTATGAGACTGACATTGAAGCTCCCATAGGAATACATAGAGACACGGACTCCCTGTCCACACATAAGATGCTGTGTCAGTTGGAGATCAGAGTGCTGGTCACATGACACAGCTGAGGATCTGAAGAGAGGTTATAACTCACAAATACAGTCGCTGGTAAGAAAATTACCATCACTACAGTTTACATTTTGTACCATTCTAACGGGTCCGAGAATAAACATTTTTGTGGGAGTGCTACTTTAAGTTAATTTAAATTGCTGTCCATTTTGAGTGGGGATGAGCGAACTCCTTTTAAGTCTGAAGGAGTGTCCCTTTACAAACAACTAACTAATGTTCCTGCAGACCAGCATGGCCACACATCTGACGTGGCTATGATAATCTTGCACATGTCCGTTACTGCCAGTATCTGGGTATGCACAAATGATTAGATTAGATAAATGAGTCAGCTAATGTGCACACACTAGTAAAATTCATTTAGCGGCACATGAAAATTAGTTGATGCTGATTTATAAAAATATCATAGTGTATGAGCCGACAGAGTAATGGCACAAGCCCGAGATAAACAAGGCCACGCGAGATGTGTAGCCATATTAGTCTGCCGGCTGAGAAAGCGTCCTGAGCTGAGGGGACACTCCTAAAAAAGTCTATATTAATTCGATGAACGAATTGATTCTCTCATCACCAAATCTGAGCTTTGAAGTCAAGGAGGCGGTGCTATCCGTGATTGACAGCCTTTCCTCTATGGCTGTGTGGAGATGAGGGCTACATTTACATGGAGCAACCACGTCCGTTCTATGGGCACAAGTGATTGATATAGTGAATGCTTGTCCCCATAGAGAATCATATAATGAGGGAGAATTATTAAGTTTGGCGCTGTTTGCGCCATAACTAACTTGCAGAGCTGGAGATAAAAGTGGTGAAAGTTGAGAACAAAATGATCAGATGTCGTACAGAGCCTAATAAATGAGATGAAGTGCAGATTTGTGACATTTTGACGGCAATTGTGATATTTTTATGCCAGTTTTTGGGAGAAGAGCAGGAAACATAGAAACATAGAATGTGTCGGCAGATAAGAACCATTTGGCCCATCTAGTCTGCCCAATATACTGAATACTATGAATAGCCCCTGGCCCTATCTTATATGAAGGGTGGCCTTATGCCTATCCCATGCATGCTTAAACTCCTTCACTGTATTTGCAGCTACCACTTCTGCAGGAAGGCTATTCCATGCGTCCACTACTCTCTCAGTAAAGTAATTCTTCCTGATATTACTTTTAAACCTTTGCCCCTCTAATTTAAAACTATGTCCTCTTGTAGCAGTTTTTCTTCTTTTAAATATTCTCTCCTCTTTTACCGTGATGATTCCCTTTATGTATTTAAAAGTTTCGATCATATCCCCTCTGTCTCTTCTTACTTTGAAGCTACATGTTACGGTCCTTTAACCTTTCCTGGTAAGTTTTGTCCTGCAATCCATGTACTAGTTTAGTAGCTCTTCTCTGAACTCTCTCCAAAGTTTCAATATCCTTCTGCAGATCTGGTCTCCAGTACTGCACAATACTCCAAATGAGGTCTCACTAGTGCTCTGTAGAGCGGCACGAGCACCTCCCTCAGGAAGTACTGAATATGGGCAGCTACACAGGGACTGGTACTTTTTAAGAAAGTCACAATTTTGTTCATGAGGTAACACTTGTGTGGGTTATGCTTACATCACCTATATCTGCGCCTTTTCTCTGATAACACATTTATAAATGTCACGGCCCAACTTCCACTTTTTTAACCACGTCCACTTTTTCTGCAGATATCTATTTTGGAGTGGATACTAAATTTAAATCTAATTTTAGCGCGTTTTGGGGTACTTTTTTGGCACAGATTGATAAATCTCTCCCATTGTTCTTTGGCAGCAGATCGCTGTTTAGACTGCACAATCTGCTGCACACGAGCAATGGTTTTTGGCACTGGCAGAACGATAGGAACACCCGATGAATGAGGGTCTGCTTGTTCATCAGAAGATTGCCGACACCTTTTACAAAAGCTTGTAAATGAACCTTAAGTTGCATCCATACAATGTGGATCCATTCATTATGAACACCTCAGTTATGTGATCACAGTCTAACTACCAGTCTGTAGATAGGATATCAGTCTCTCCTGTGTGTCTGACCGCCTGTGAACTACAGGATTACATCAGCATCTATCAAACCCTTTCTGGCAACTCTCAGACACTTCCCCCAACAAACTAAAAACCTTCATTGTTCCTGTGTGTGTATGCCATGAAAAGTTCCACAGCTCCCCAAAAACAGAGCACTTTCATAAGTGCTACTTTTCACCACTCTCTGTCTCAGCATTAAGTGACCTACTCACATGACCCAGACATCCAAGAAGCCCATACATTCTAATCTTTACCCCCACCCATGGATAAAGTGCCATTTCAGATATCATATCTGTTTTATATAAGAGACCAGGAGTGCAGTGATATAGTAGATGAGTTCATACAATGATTAGTTGTAGAGCTATAAAACTGCGATGACTCCCACCAACTGTCTGTACTATGCATGTGTGTATAATTTCCAGTGTTGCTCTATGATATGCTGCTTCACACTGCTCTCCTTTGCCTCCTGCTTGTTAGAGATGACAGGAAGAAATCTATCACAAGCAGGAGGCAGGGTAGAGCAGTGTGAAGCTGCATAACACACGGTAGGAATACATTGAGACTGTAGTTATGAGGATAGCAGTTCTGTGTCACTATCACTTGTTATTTAACTATCACTTGTTGGAAGGGGTATTTTTTTAAACTCAACATAATTTTTGTATTTTATTTCTTTTATCTCTTTAACTCTATGAAATTGCTAAGCAGTATCCAAGTTTTCTCAGATTCAGCAGCAGTCTTAGGACGTATCACCACTAAGCTATAATCCTGTGGGATTGCAGTGAGCTGAGCAGTAGGAAAACCGGGTTACAGTTCATGAGTGTGCTATGGGCTGCCAACATCAGAGCATCCAGTAAAGTTATGGAAGTATGGCCGATTCTAGGAGCTGATTGGTGTTGAGTAGTTGGGGGAGAAGCCATGTGAGGAACCACTGCTTTAGCTCCTGTCTCAAGAGATTTATTGTGATAATGACTCCATACATAGAGCTCAAGGCCAATTGTGAGGGAGTAGGGCAGGGGTGCACAACCTTTTCTGATTGGGGGCCACATTGTCAGCCTAAACCAATTCCAAGGGCCAAAAATAAAACTTAAAGAGGTATTACCAACTGAAATACAATATTTTTGGCATATTGAACATACAGTATGTATCATAAATGTCTAGTTACACTTCTAGTACTCCCATCTAATGGAAGAATACATGAAAGATAGACATACATGTCTGTTACCAGATGGTTGGGGGCAGAATGGTATCGAGGGCCGCATGTTGTCCCCATGTGTTCACTGCAAGTAGATGCAAGGCGGGTCAAAAGTGATGTTCATTCACCGAATTTGGCTGAACATGGTGGTCTGTCCAGCACAGCTCTTTTGTGTCGAGTGCGCATCTGCCTCTGGGTGGTGTTCAGGGGGGCTCCTATGCTTTGTAATAAGGGCTTCTTACATTATACTAATCTAATGTACTGGACTTTAGGGTCTCTTTCTTATATACAACAGTCCCCTCAAAGTACAGTGCATTAGATAACCCTCAAGGGATCTTACATTATACTACAAGTTGGACATATCTTGGGAAAAGTCTTGTGCTCTAATTGAGTCACCACCCCTAACTCCTTCCTGGTCTGACTGCTGGTCATACAGAGAGTGTTAAGTAATCCTGTCTACTGTCCTGCCAGTGTACACAGAGAGGAAGTTAAAGACACCGGACAGGAAGTAGTATACATGGAAGGAGTTTACAAAAATGATATCGTAAAGACATACAACTTTTTATTACATTTTTTAATAGTCACATATTGCTTGTTATTATGTGAAAGTGTCCCTCTAAGAGCAATTACACCCCGATACCCTTAGTCCATACAGGTCACACACTGTGAATATTAACTGTGCTGCAGGTGCAGGCCAACATTCCAGTGGCTTAAAACAATACATTTACGGCCACCAGTGGGGGATATGATTTCCCTTTCATCATTCAAAGGAAATGGTGATTCAACAAGGAAACCACAGGGAGCCAGCAAATTACATAAAATCCTTCTCCATCATGAACCATTAAATAACCCCTGGCGCATATATGGTGCTTTTGTATTAATATTTGTCCATATTGGTTGGATATCCATTGACAGACCTCCAGTGTATTGAGTAATTCACCTCAATGGAACACGGTAATTGAAATGCTATCTTTAGATTTGCAGGATTTTCCAACAGAAGATATGACAGTTTTTTCCCATGTTTTAATGGTTGCAAGATTATAATGAAGGAGTAACTGGATTCCAAGTTTAATAGACGTGGTTAATACCATACACTATAATTACTCAATGGAGGGGATGATAGCTGGGAATAATTTAAAATGTACCCAATTACAGAGAAAATGGCTAAATTACTGGGATATAGGATAAGGCCCTATATATAGCAAGAATAGAAAAAAGAGTGGAATTTCCTTCTTGACTGTAGTCAGAAATATGATGTATTTGCAGCGAGTCACAGAGGAGAAGCGTGATACTAGCTAGAATAATGGTTGTACTGATTACTAGTCAGTAGTAATTAGTGAAGTCATTAGTGAGGAAAAGGGCACACCTTTGTTCCCTTCAAAATACTCTCTGGTTTTGGCGTTCTTCTGCCTGGTGTTGGTTGAGGTTCTCTTAGCAGCTGAGGATGTCGGTGCAGTATGGCAGTGCAAGACATAATGAGGCCGAGTAAACAGCAAACAGTTCTTTACTGAAGAGCCCAATTTGAGTTCATTAGTCACAGTTTCAGCAAGCTTGGACTGGCAGGTGTTACACAAGTGCACATTCCACAGATTTTACAGGTACCATGGCTGCAGTAATAGTTAACAGGCCAAGATGTCTCTTTAAAACAATTTTCCTCACATTACACTTCTCTAGATGACTTTAGCATAAACATTCAGAAGTAGTGGTACAACACTTCTCTATTATGATGCAACCACAGGGTGGACCCCAATTTCAGACTATGATCTGCATCTTTTTTTTTAAAGGTCCTTATAGTCACAGTTAATGTGATCATGGCCGGATGTGGATCTTTTGGCAACTTCCACAGTGTGCATGTAAAGTATGTCCAGGAACCATAAGACTTCATTCTCCTGAACATGGTTGCAGTAGAGCCTTTACACTTTCTTTAGGCAAGTTATCTCTACAGAGCATCTACACGCACCACCTCTCAACACTGGAATGCTATGTAAAGTTGTCTTTTCTCCTTTGCTCTACATTTTTGCTTCTCTCTTGCTGGTTTACACTCCAGGGCTATGGTGAGCTGCTTACACTTTGCTGTTTAGCTCTAGACTCATCTAACTTCACCTCCCTGTGGGGAGAAGGTACAGGCCCAACTAGTGAGACTGCTTAGTACACGGAATATGCATAGATATATCATAAATCAAACTTTCAACTTCTTAGGTTAGAATGCACATAAAAATCCTTTTGCAGGGAACCACTGCATATGCATATATCTATTGTTTGCCTATTTCACATGGATGTTTTTGTATTATGTGAACACATGAAAAGTAAAGTAAAGAAAAGTAAATTTTGAAAAATAACTCTGGTGCATTACGCTTGCTAGTTATACTATCTTAGGGCTCGTTCACACGGCAACCTGCAGTCCCCGATACACGGGCAACCTCCGTACAGTCGCCGGGATGAATCCAGACCCATTCATCTTGAATGGTTCTGCATTCATCCGTTATACAAAAAAATAGAGCAAGTTCAATCTTTTTGCGGAACGGAAGTACGGAACAAAACCCCACGGAAGCACTCCGTAGTGCTTTTGTAGTGTTCCGTGATTCTGTTCCGCATCTCTGGATTTGTGGACCCATTGAAGTAAATGGGTCCACATGCGTGATGCGAAATGTAAATGCGGTCCGCAATGGGCAGCACACGTTCGTGTGCATGAGCCCTTAGTCCTAGGTTATGGCACTCTCTTAGGTACAACTCACACTAGCAAATTGATGCATAATGGTGTATGAAAGATCCATTCTGGTGCTTTTTTCCACCCTTAAATCTCTATATATACAGTGCATGAATGATGGCTAAAGCTCTGCTACAAGCATAGAGATGCTTTGCAAAGAACTCACATTTCATACACACGTCTATGTAACAGGCAATAAAAGGGCGTCAATTCAGTTCCCGATGCAGAACGACCCGCCACACCCCCTGACCGTAGAATACTATCACCAGCTCAAAGCCGCAGTGTGGAAATGAATGCATTCACCTTGAATCCTCCTTTCTCTCTCATACACTTTATTGCATTTACTTTAAATTTCTGACAAAGTCAGTGGTAATGAGATATGAGGAAAGTCTCAGTGTCAGAATCAGCAGAATGAATATTTTCAGTAAAAGGAAAGGGGATTCTTATCTAGAGGAATAATTAAATAGGACGGTGAGGCGTAGAGGAGACATTATCCTTTCCTGACATGCTGGAAGAAGGGGACTGGGCTTCCTCAAGGATCTCCCTGATAGGAGTTGACTGATTTCCTGCTTCTTTGAATTTTTGAGAGCAAAAGTTAATTGATCACAAGAATCTATGAACCGTGAAACGCGACAGCCAGAGAGCATGAAAAGAGGCTGATTTCAGATTCTGATGCAACCTTCCCCCAACAAAGGCCATCTTCATTGCTGCACATCCATATATTGTGACACTTGTAGGGTGTGGATGACTGCATGCCTGATGGGGAGGTGCAGCAGACGCCATATTGTCATTAATATACAAACAGAACAATGTTAGTACAATATATATAGATATATACCACTGCTTGAGAAAGGTACCATTGGGCGTACCGAAACGTCGCGATTTTCTGGTAAATAAATTTACACTAATTTTTGGATGTGCCGTGGAAATTTATTATATGTATATACATATATATCAGTGATTCCGATAATGCTGCATGGAGGAGGCAAGTTCTAAATTGACATCTTGGTAGCCACAAAAATCCAGATGCCTTCACTGCCCAGAAATTATAATGTTTGATTAATACCATTAATCAATATCCAGAGTATACTGGCATGCCTAGATAATGGCCATTCACTATTTTTGGCTTACTTGTCCTTGGAATTGTTAGCAGTGATAAGCCCCATACAGTGCCTTCATGATACTGCCACATGGTGCTGCACATAGACACGTGATCACCTGTACCCATGCTATCCCACTGTCCCAAGATAATCTATTCTAACGAAGTATAAGCCCCTAAATTGCCATCTTGTACGAGGTTCTTCTTCACTGGTCCTGTTCTGTACATGTACGAGGTTCTGATGGAGAACCTACAATCACCACTATGATCATTCACCTTGAAAGACACTGCTATGTATGTCACTCCTTCTACTTACTTTATGTCAAACAGTATTGCAGAATATTGTGTTGTGAGAGGACACAGAAAAAGCTAAATATAATCAGTAAAATGGCCTGAGATTATCAGTAACACTGCTGCATTTGTGTCTGCAGTCTATGAGAGTTTCATAGAACAGCCCTTTAAATTATATGATACCTGCAGACTATTTCATCTGTGGATCAGTCTGAAGATGAAGTCCAATATATAACTATAAATCTGCATTTTGATGACAGCTCCATTATGGACGGAGAGTCATCTCCTACATAAACTTCTTCTTCTTGTCCCTTCCCGGTGTTCTGCAATTTAAGTGCAGTTTAATTGAACTGATTGATTTCCCAATACAGACAAATGAATTATTCAATGGATTTGACTATTGACTTGTGCCACCGAAAACTGCTGCAGACGGAGAGAATGTGGGAAATATTAAATGGAATGACCCGCTTCTGATGAATTCTGCATCCAGTTATGGTGCTCAGATCTCAACGTTTTGCATAAAAAATTCCATCTGGATTGCAGAAGCTTCTCCAAGGTGAGATTGAACATTTAAGCAGCCGAGAAAGCCTTGGGAGGTCGTAGAGGCTTCTTTCATTGCTCATGTACTTGCTATTTGAAGCTTATCTGTTGCTTCGTTATTTCCAGCATTAGAATTGGATATTAGAACGTAGTCAGGAGGTTCCCTGACCCAGCATTTCCAATATGGATATTAAGGAGCAATCAGATGGATTGTGGGGGAAGGGCACTCATCATGTCACATATTGAGTTGATGGGTTACTAGGCAACACATCACAAATGCCAGAGAGAGCAAGACTAATGGTGGAGGAGAAGAGTGTCAAACTAGGGTCATTATCCAAGGAAAAGTGATGAGGGGGGGGGGGGGGTCACTTGGTTCGATGGAGGCCATACTGGGCTGCGTCAGAAGAGAGCTTGAATTCTACTGAGTAGGAAGCAACATAGGAGTATGAAAGTTTTATGAGCCTTAAGGTGGCCATAGACAGTAGTCTAAACAATTTCAATCAAAACGATCATTCAGTGGGGGAAATTTTACAAAGAATGATCATTTCAGCTGATCGATTACAGACTATCATCATCTGAAAAGAGCTTGGTCATGTTTTAAATTTTCACCGACTAGATGTACGAAAGATCTTTCTTTAAAAGAATGTTCCCAGAAAAATCTTTCATCCATTGCACGGTGAAATTGAACATGTATGGCCGTTTGAACAACTGTAACGGCAAAGATTGTTTGGTTAATTGGTGTTCAAAGTCAACATATCTCTATCTAATGTGTGTGGCCACCTTCTTGCAGACACAGCCATACACGTTCAGTAAAACTGAGCAATGTGTGAAGAATCTTTCTAGGTATTTCCTTTCCAAGAAAGATCTTTAGTCCATGAATGATCTTACTTTAACGGGGTTGTCCAGCCTAGGAGCTGACAGCCCCAGTGGTCTGAAGGTGAACTCCATTAAAAAAAAAAAACCTGCCTGCAGTCCTGCCATTCCAGTGCCTCTGCCCTGTTCCCAGACGCATGTCACTGCTAGTGATGTGCCATTCAAGCACATGTGACCGCAGAGGTCAGTGATTGGCCGCAGTGGTCACAGGACCATGCCACTTCCTTTCTGGCTGGGACTGGAAGTGCCTGGGAACAAGGCAGTGGCATCAGAATGGCAGGCATGCAGAAAGGTGGGTGTGGGATTTTTTTCTTACAGGGCACACCCTGCGATCTCTGGGTTTGTCAGCCCCTAGGCTGGACAATCCCTTTAAAATGAAAGATTTTTCCTCCAATTATCAGCTGAAAATTTCAAACATGGCCGACTTCTTTACAGACAATAGCGGTCTGTCTTCGACTGGCTATAAAGATTGTTCGCAGTCAACTTTCACCAAACAAAGGATCATTTTGATTTAAATTATCTGTTTTGACCAACTTTAGACTAATGTGTATAGGTAAAGCTCTCCAGCTGTTGGAAAGCTACAAGCCCCAGCATATAACAATTAGAAGAGTAAGCCAGCACCTCCGCATATGGTGTCTCGTGCAAATACCCGGTCCAGTCCGTACAAATCCAGAAGGGTAGTAAGAGATGTCTAGCATGGAGATGAATAAAACATCTTCAGTCTTTATTTCATATTTGCATTTACCCCATACCATGATTAAGATCGTATAGATCGAAACGCGTCGGTGGCGTTACCATTATCTATGTGAAGAAACTGTATTCTTTTAAATTTATGAAATAAAGACTGAAGATTTTTATTCACCTCAGTGCTGGACATCTCTTAAGCCCCAGCCACAGATTAGAGACCACTGTATATTGATGAAAGCTGTAAATGTTGGGCACATATCTTGTCAACATTGAGTCGTATAAGTATATGTGTTTCTTTTCAAAATTTTCTATAAATTTATCATCTATCTCTCGTTCCCCATGTATCTTTCCATATGCCTGGCATTGTCATTCCTGTCCTTAAAGGTATTCGTGTATCGTACATTGCTTGCTTCTCTAGATGTCTGTCCATTTTTCATGTTTTCCAATGTCATTTTTCATGGTTTCCTTCACCTGCCATCTTGTCTCTATTTCGCTCACCTCTCTGCATTTCCCCCACATTCCTCTATATTTTGATGTATTCCTGCTCTCTCTACACCTGTCCATTCCTTCAGTTGCTCTATAAGTCTGTCCATTCCTTGGGACTTTGTATAGGCCTATTCATTGCTTGAGCTTCTCTATTGAGTCTCTATAGATCTGTCCATTCTTTGGGTCTCTCTAGATGTCTGTCCATTCATTGATTCCTGCTATGAGTCTATCAATTCCTTGAGTTTTTTTAAAAGGTTATACCATTTCTTTGATCCTCTCTACAGGTGTCTCCATCTCTTTTGTCGCTCTATAGTTATGTCCACCTGGGTGTCTCTATGGGCCTATTCATTCCTTGAGTCTCCCTATAGGTTTCTCCGTTCATTGAGTTTCTCTACAGGTCTGTCTTTTATTGGAGTCTTTGGATGAGCCTACCTATTCCTATGGGTCTCTCTATGGGTCTGTCTATTCCTTGAGTCAATCTAGAGGCCTGAACTCTCTATATATCTGTCCATTTCTTAGGTCTCTTGATAGCTCTATCTGCTTGGGTCTCTCTAAATTTTCGTCCATACCTCATCTGCCCCCTCTGTTCTGTCTCTCTCTTCTAGACTTCTCACCATAATTATCTTTCCATCCCAGCTCCCGTTACATTCCTTCTTACAGTCCGCCCCACACTCTTCATGAGTAATACAATAAACATGGTCTTCTGTTACCACCATGCACCACCATGGTGATTTTTTTACTGTAATCTTTTGGCCTTTGATCTCCTGAGCTGGTGTTTTACAGTCCATCTTCTAGACTTGGCTTCTATCTATGTGTGTTTTCTTTGTGCACATCTGCAATGTCTAAGTTGTGGGAAAGAAAATGCACAAATTAAAGGGCAAGAAGAGAGCAGGAAACAGAAACCCCCAAAGTGTCATCAGTAGTGCGCTAACAAAATGGATGTTCATTAAGGAGTTATAAAACACGGGGAGATTAGCATTCCTATTGACCTTTTGCTTTTTGATGTTTTATTGGCCCTGGGACCAGAAGTTATTCAGTAATCTACAAGGTGAACGCCATAAAATTAATTTGCGCTGTAAACAGACAGGTAAACGCTTCTCTCAATCCCATAACGTCTGTAGAATCTCTGCATAATGATGGATACACAAGTATATTGGCTATAGAGTAATATACATGAAGCAGCCCTTCCAGGAGGCCATAAAGATGGCAGACACAGATGCAGCATGACTTATTGACTAAAATGTGCCCCCTAAAATCTTTGCACTGTAGCACTCTTTAGGAGACACTTATAGCACTGTTCATCCTGAGCTTCCTTGTTCAGATAGGGAATGGCATGCTTGAAATCTGCAGCAAAATCTCAACGTTACATGTGGATTTTGCACAGAGTTTGTAAAGAGGTTGTAAAGTTATAGTATAAACCGTGGCAAATCTAAAATAAAATAAAAAATCCACAGCAAACAGGGTATATTGTGGATTTCAAATTCTGCAGCATATGTTAAAGAGGACCTGTCACCTCTCCTGACATGTCGATTTTAGTAACTACTTGCATCACCAACTTTGGAGCATCTCTTCTTATGATTGTATGTTTTGCTATTCCTTTATTATTCCTGCTAGACATTATGAATTGCTAGCCGTTTGCAATGAAGGTTCAGATGGATGTCACCAGTTGGGGGTGTGTCCCTGCACAGTCTGACACTATCCAATCAGTGACCCCCTAGCAATTTGTTCATAACTTCTAGCAGGAATAATTAAGGAATAGCACGACACAGAATCATAAGAATAGAAGCTGCAGAATTCACGTTGATTTATTAAATCTAGGGGTTTTAGTTAAAACTGCCCACTGAAATCCACAGCTAAAGGCTCATTGAAATGAATGGATCCGCATCCTATCAGTAAAAAAAAATGGAACGGACAAGGAAACAAAATACGGTTGTGTGCGTGAGCCCTTATACCTACATTCATGTAGCCACGGCTGAATCTCTCTCTGCACATATCCAAAATGTATTCAGATATCGAGATGTGAACAGAGCCCAATCTATTGTGTGTGAACATAGTCTTACAAAGGTAGAACAATAAAATTTCTTTTTTTCACGTAGGGAATTTTTATTCAAAATGTGTCCGAAAAGTTTGTAATGTAAAATCAGGGAGTGAGTATCATTTTTAAACCGATATGCTGGCGGCTCCATGTTCTGTGCTTCTTTTGATACAATATGTACATCATTGTAAGTATTCGCCGCACGCCCATCCTCTCTGCACATTAAGCGTCTCCTCCAGACTCAGTAAATTAGAGTCACTTTCTCTTTGTCGCTGCCAGAGATGAGATTTCACTCCCCATAACAGGTGAATAACCAATCTAACCGTCTATGAACAATGACATCTCAAATATTTGAGGAAGGTAATTATTGAACCTGCAGCAGAGTAAACAGCCCCCGCAGCATCCGCCTCTGTGCGATGATACACTGTAACATTCTCCAGGAATCCACAGTGCCCCCTCCCCAATACTCTGATACAGACGGCTTTCATCTTGTCTGGGAGCCCCCCTCCCCGACTGACCCCACAATGTGATTATACTTTAAATTATTCACTCTCACAGCGGAGTCTTCTGCAAAGACAATTTCAATACAGGTGCCGAGCGCAGATTCGCACAGGTCGTACGTGAAAGCTGCTCCAATGTAACTCTTAGGACAATTTAGATCCAGGCAGCAGGATCGATAATAAAGATAAACTATCGAATATGATAACTGATACATTGTAAATGTGCATTCCCAGAGATACAACATGGGTGGGTGCATGCCTCTGAGGGTTTGGTCCAACTCACCCCCAATGGAGAGTCCAAAGCAAAAGGAGAGCATGCAAATTTTAATCCATTCACAACGTTTTGGCTGAAAACCCTTTTTCAGGCGTGCATATACAGTACATCAGGCTGTGATCAGTAATCTATGATACAATGTGACAGCGACATAATACATACATACATATGTCTGTTAAATACAAACCTAATGCGCTCACATTATAATAGTGCAAGAGCGATATACAAGGATCAGCTGAAATCTGTCACATATGGAGGTAAATGTCTCTGGAGGTTCTCCGCACTGAAGTAATCATGGCAGCAGGGAGGTTTCTACACATCTGGTCGTTCATCCCATTGAAGAATGAAATAGACAGACTCTACCCAGACTGAAATGAATAATAACAGGGGACAATAGATTGTAGTCACTTGTCCCACAGTCACACCTTCTTCCCTGGAGACCAGAGACCTGTACAACAAATCGAGATATGAGACGAAAAGGTGGCTGGACCCCATACTCTGCAGCTCCTACAGCCACATGACAGCCCACATGCTTACGTTTTTTTGCATACTACAACTAAGGGCTCGTTCACACGACCGTGCCATGTTTTGCGGTCCGCAAATTGCGAATCTGCAAAACACGGATGCAGCCCAAGTGCCTTCCGCAATTTGCGAAACAGACGGCCCTTTTAGAAATGCTGTCCACATCTTTTGCGGCCCCATATAAGTGAATGGGTCTGCCCCTGAGCCGTAAAAAATGCGGCTCGGATGCGGACCAAAACCACGGTTGTGTGAACGAGCCCTAAATGGTAATGAAGGATCCAGAGTATGGCAGGATATACAGGAGAAATATGGCAATAAGTCATGGCAAATGCAGTTTTGCACAGCAGATATGCGAGAAAACCTTCAATGTATTTCTCAATTTACTTGAAGTGCCCCTACAGTTCAAAAAAAAATATTTCACAAAAACTGGGGAATGAATAGAAGACTTACCTGATGACCTCCTTTTCATCTGCAGATCTACCGATTCCTGGGCTCCTCTTCTGTCATCCAAGATGCCCACACCACTCCTAAGGGTACTTTTACACTTGCGGCAGGACGGATCCGGCAGGCTATTCACGGCCACTATTCCTGCCGCAAGTGGCCATGCACTGCCGTGCTGCCGCTCCGTCCCCATTGACTATAATGGGGCGGGGGGCGGAGCTACGGCGCAGCACGGCACTGCACGGCCGGAGATCGCCAGACGAAAAGTACTGCATGTCCGACTTTTCGTCTGGCGATCTCCGGCCGTGCAGTGCCGTGCTGTGCCGTAGCTCCGCCCCCTCCCCATTATAGTCAATGGGGACGGAGCGGCAGCACGGCAGTGCACGGCCACTTGCGGCAGGACAGATCCGGCAGGCTGAATAGCCTGCCGGATCCGTCCTGCCGCAAGTGTAAAAGTATCCTTAGACTACCCGATGCATACTGTGCATTGGTAGCCCAAGAAACTTCCCGCAGATTGGCCAGCATTGGTCATATGAGCAGCGCAGGCCAATCCAAGAGCAGGGATGGACAAGCAGGAAGTGTCCCAGACTACGAAATGTGCATCAGGTAGTCTGAGAAGGGGTGCAGCCAACTTGGATGGCAAAAGAGGAACCCAAAAAGGATTTGCAGCTACAAAGATGTAAAGGAGGGTACCGTGTAAGTGTTTGTTCCCCAGTTAAAGTATTTTCTGTTTTCGTTTTAAAGGGGCAGTGAAACCTGATGTTCTTCTCTTGGGAAGGATGGTATTCAGCCCTCAACAGTGGACGTCAAGGACTGGCAGATATATTTTCTAGCTCACTCTTTAGCTGGCCCCATAGAACCCATAAGCTATTAGGGAGAATGGAGATAAGCTGATTCCAGGTACCTCTGGCACCTCATATCTCGGGGAACCCAATAGGAGCAGACAAGATGAAATCCGTTCTGCCCAATCCTGCCTTCCCCTGGTTGTACGGTCTCCATACATATGAGAAATCTCAGGTCTGTGGTCAGGTGTTGGCTCAGTTCTGTGTCTTCTCATGTGACGTCCATCATGTCTGCCATCACCTGTGATCTACTCGCTCATCCACACATTGATTTAGTCTCCATCATGATACTATGATTACTTCCATTTTCACTGCTCACGCTCCAGTTGTTTTGCTTCCTGATTTATTCTCATTATTGGCTGCTCTGATATAATGGAAGGAGATTGTTATCGAGCAATTTACATGGAGAATGGACACAATTTCACCCTCCCACGTAGGGTTGTAAATAGATTTGTAAAGCTCTGGGATCAGTCTAACTCTCTGCTCAAGAAGTCATTAAGGATCTGGCTGAGAAATTAAATAACACAAAAAGAAACGCAGCAAAATAAGGACACAAGTACTGAGAGGGATGGACTGAAAGGCGATAAAATGGTCCATGCATCCTGCACTGCTGCACAATAATACTCTGTGCTGCTGGGAGAGCCTGCTCCTTTTGCTGTGTCGGTCTCAGTCTGTGGCCTCCAGGAGCACGACGCCATAGACCCTACCAGAAAATGTCCAGGAGGCTGCCTGAGCCTCCTTACAACTGCCGGCCAGGTACATAATGATCTGATGCTCTCAGGATTAATAATGCTAGGAGTATAAAGTACTTATGCACCTGGCCAGCGACTGCAGGCATCTTCCTTAATTCAAATGCATCGGGGGCAGCAGTATTTTGTGCTGCGCTGTAGTATTTGGTTCTGCTGGGGCGGTATTTTGTGCTTCACTATGGTGTTTCTGCCCCCCCCCCCCTACTTCAGTTGTCCCTTCCTAAAACATGGGGCCACTTTTAGTTCCCAGTTCGCTCTTGGTGGCCTCCCACAAGATCATTACACCCTGAAATACTCTGTGCTGCTGTAAAAAAAGAAGAAAAAAACAGCTTCCACTATGTACCTATACATGCGTGAAACGCCATGCCCTTTTCTCTTTGGCTCATCATGTGTCAGTACTTTTGTGTTCTTCAGTTTTAGGTGCCATTTTTGAGGCTTTACATCCAGGAGGCTGCAGGTGCAAACATACAAACCAACAAGAGCTTTGCATATGAAATTTTACTCGCCCCTCCGCGATTGTCTGAGGCGCTGGAAGATGCAGGTGTTACATTATAACACATTGATAAATATAGGACCGCAGAGAGATTCCAGCAGGGCGAGAAAGCTGCAGACATGATGAAGACATCAGAGATTAAAGGGCAAGTTTATGGAGAAATAACAGGCTCCATGATGGATGATGTACATTTAGTGCAATTATTAAAGGGGTTGTCTGGTTTCCTCCTGAAACCGGACAACCCCTAGGATCCACCTGAAATAAAGAACAGCTAAGGGTACTTTCAGACTAGCGTTATTCTTTTCCGGTATTGAGTTCCGTCCTAGGGGCTCAATACCGGAAAAAAATGATCAGTTTAATCCTAATGCATTCTGAATGGAGAGCATTCTGTTCAGTATGCATCAGTTCAGTCCCTCTTACGTTTTTTGGCCGGACAAAATACCGCAGAATGCTGCAGTATTTTCTCCGACCAAAATTCCGGAACACTTGCCGGAATGCCGGATCCGGCATTCATTTCCATTGAAATGTATTAGTATTAAAATTACCGCATTGATGGATACGGACTTCTGGTCTGCGCATGCGCAGACCTGTAAAAATGTAAAAAAGATAAATACCGGATCCGTATTTCCAGATGACAACCGGAGAGATGGATCCGGTATTGCAATGCATTTGTGAGGCTGATCCAGATCCGGATCTGTCTACAAATGGTATCCGTTTGCATACAGATTGCCAGATCTGGCAGGCAGTTCTGGTGACGGAATCCAGCAACGCAAGTGTGAAAGTACCCTAAGTACTTACCTGACAAATTCCGCGCCACCGCTTTGGTTCTTGTGACAACTACAGCCAATCATTGGCCTCGTCGGGGGCAGCACTGATGCCAGCGATTGGCTGCAGCAGACACATGTCAACGTCATGTCATCCGGGTGGCAAAGTGGCGGTACTTACGTATTCTTTATTTCAGGTGGATCCCGGGGGTTGTACGCTTTCCTTCTTCCAGTTTCCTAAGTGAAGGACATCATTAAAGTCAACTGAGCTAGCCCTACAATGCATTGTGCCTGGTTTATCAGTGAATTTCATGAAGACAGACCCACTTTAAGGTCCTTTTTGTAGGCATACCCTGAAATGTTTATACCTCTTTTGTCTCCTTTGCTGGCTGGATTCATTTTGCCATCACATTATACACTGCTCATTACCATGTTTATGACCAGGGCTTTTTTTCTGGCGGAACGCACCGGAATGGCGTTCCGCCACCTACCATGCTGACATCATTCATAAAGTAGGCCAGGCAGGCACGTGACGTCAGTCAGTCACGCTGCCGCTCGTCTGCCCGGCCGGCCTGCATTACGATATAACAGTAGCCCTGTGAGTGTAGGATATATTGAATGTTATACTACAGAGGGGGCAGCATGAATCATTATTAATTGAATTACACATTTTATAACTGTACTGGAGCGGCAATGGGGGGTCTGTGGATGACACTGTTAAGGGGTATGGGGGATCTGCGGATGCCATCCACAGATCCCCATAACAGTGCCATCCCCAGATCCCCCATAACAGTCCCATCTACAGATCCCCCATTAACAGTGCCATGCCCAGATCGCCCATTAACCAGTCCCGGACCGCCGTACGCAGGATTGTGTCCTGCGGGCGGCCGGGATCTTCTGAGTGGACACATCGGTGCGTCCTCTCGCGAGACCCGTGAGTTCACAGGGGCGCGCGTCTCAAGAGTTGAACTACAGCCTGCCAGCGATGATCAATCGCTGGCAGGCTGTAGATGCGATATAAATCGCATCAAACATGTATACCAGACGCTGTTTTGTGAACAGTGTCTGGTATACCTGCTACCTGGTCCTCTGGTGGTCCCATTTGCTGGGATCGACCACCAGAGGACCAGGTAACTATGTAAAGTTGCACCAAACACTACAAATTCCCATGAGTACCTTTTTGGAGGGCATTTTTACGCATTTTTCTTCTCACGCTTTAGGGCCCCTAAAATGCCAGGGCAGTATAAATACCCCACATGTGACCCCATTTTGGAAAGAAGACGCCCCAAGGTATTCGCTGAGGGGCATAGTGAGTCCATGAAAAATTAAACTTTTTGTCAAAAGTTAGCGGAAAGGGAGACTTTGTGAGAAAAAACAATAAAAAATAAATTTCCACTAACTTGTGCCAAACATTTTTTTTTCTATGAACTCGCCATGCCCCTCATGGAATACCTTGGGGTGTCTTCTTTCCAAAATGGGGTCACATGTGGGGTATTTATACTGCCCTGGCATTTTAGGGGCCCTAAAGCGTGAGAAGAAAAATGCGCAAGGCCCAAATTCCAACGAGTACGTTTAGCTTTTACATGGCTGCTCACAATTTAGCCCCGCCCAAAATGCCAGAACAGTAAACACACCCCACAAATGACCCCCATTTCGGAAAGTAGATACCCCAAGGTTTTTTTGCCAGAAGTTAGCAGAAATGGAAACTTTATTATTATTTTTTTTTTCCTCAGAAAGTGTCATTTTCCGCTAACTTGTGAAAAAAAATGAAATTATACATGAACTCACCAAGCCCCTCCGTGAATACTTTGGGGTGTCTTCTTTCTAAAATGGTGTCATTTGGGGGGTATTTATACTATCCTGGCATTTTAGCACCTGAAGAAACATGACAGGCGCTCAGAAAGTCAGAGCTGCTTCAAAATGCCGAAATTCACTTTTTTGCACCATAGTTTGTAAACGCTATAACGTTTACCCAAACCAATAAATATACACTTATTGGACTTTTTTTTATCAAAGACATGTAGAACAATAAATTTAGAGAAAAATTTATATAGAAAAGTGAAAAATGTCATTTTTTTGCAAAAATGTTGTTAAATTTTTATTAATAGCAAAAAAAGTAAAAATGTCAGCAACAATGAAATACCACCAAATGAAAGCTCTATTAGTGAGAAGAAAAGGAGGTAAAATTCATTTGGGTGGTAAGTTGCATGACGGAGCAATAAACGGTGAAAGTAGTGTAGTGCGGAATTGTAAAAAGTGGCCTGGTCATTAAGGGTGTTTAAGCTAGGGGGGCTGAGGTGGTTAACAGTGCCATCCCCAGATCCCCCAATAACAGTGCCATCCCCATCTGGGGGGTTTCTTTGCTGGGCTGGACTTTTATAGCCCCCCCAAATTTTACTTGCATCCCTGTTCTGTAAAGGGGTGGTTTTAGAGGGCGGTCCTAGGGGTGGGTAGGGGCGTGACCAGGGGAGGGGGGGTGAGTTCCACCACCTTTTCTCTGAAAAAAAAAGCCCTGGTTATGACCACCCTGCAGCAGTGGTCGTGCTTGCACACTACAGACAAAAGCTTCAGCCTATCCCAGCTCCCAGCCACCAGAGAGGCCGCTGCCTTTTCCTATAGTGTGCAAACACGGCCACCGCTGATGGATTGCAGGGTGGTCTGTAACCATGGAAACGAGCAGAGTATAATGTGATGGAAAAATGAATCCAGCCAGCAAAGGAGACAATATGGACAATCACAATACATTAGTAAGCGGCTTATATTACCTTTCCCTACATATTAAATACAATTTGCTGATGTAAGACAACCCCTTAAAAAAATGATTTTGAAAATTGTTCAAAATCATTTTTTGTTGCAAGCGTATGCAAAGATCAAACCATAAACCATAATTTGCTAATTTTTTCTTGATTCCATCTCTCATGCTGACATTAAAAAAAAATCTATGTTTGTCGGCATAAAATCCTTTGCATCTGCCTGCCGCTTACAATGCCGTAGGAATGACAGCAAGCCAAACGGGCAACCATGAAATAAATGCTCATTCTCATACAAGTGAACAAGGGCCAATCGGCTTGCTAAGTCACTGAGATGCGCTTGTGGCAGGAAACATAACCGCTCTTGTGAACGGACCCTAGGCTAGCAGTTGCTTGCACCCGCTAGGTGCCGTGAGGCCTGTGTGAGGTCCACATTCCCTCCACCAAGGTATTACATAGCTACAGTCAGACAAGCTCTTCCTGCTTTATGTCCAGATTCCAGCCCCGTTGGAAGGTGCAGATATCACTGCCATATCTGAAATTGTGGGAATTTCTACTAATGGGACCCGACAAAAAAAAAAAACTTCTCGGTCACTTAGGAGCCATTTTAAGGGTTAGTAACAAGACAAATGGACCTGGAGCTACAGAGTAAGCCCGAAAAGGATAAACATTTACAAGGTTAAGTCCCCGATTATCTCCCAGGTTGTCAGGAGCCGCTGCCTGTATAGAAAGCATCTGTTGCTGGAGCTGAGATACAGAGCAATTACAGGAGGAATTCTACCAAGAATCTCACATCCATTAGCGGAGTGATGGATTATTACTCAGCGCTCCGTACAGTTTACAGGGAATTAGCGACTCTCAGCTGGAGAATTATGGTAAAATAATCAGTAAAATATGGAGCCTTCCAGATTCCTCTTGTAACGCAGATACGAAAAAGATGGATGGCGCGGATCAGACAGCACCCATTTCCTGCTGGAGTGTGTTTATGCTATCAGTATTTGGATACTAATGGATCAAAGCAGAATACCTATGTTTACCGAATACCTTCATCATCCGGGAAAATGACGGGTGGAATCAAGGCAGGTCTGATGGTAAAGGTACGACAAGGCCACACGGTGTGGTCGTACCTTCGCGATTTGCTTTGTGAAGGATCCCAAGGATGGACACTTGCAAAATGGACCGGCAAGACCCACAATGCAAGTCAATAGGGACACTTGCAAAATGGACCGGCAAGACCCACAATGCAAGTCAATAGGGACGGATCCGTTTTCTCAGACACAATAGAAAACAGATCTGTCCCTCGTTGACTTTCAATGGTGTTCATGACGGATCCGTCATTTCTATGTTAAAGATAATACAACCGGATCCATTCATAACGGATGCAGATGGTTGTAATATCAGTAACGGAAGCGTTTTTGCTGAACCCTGCCGGACCATGAAAAAACGCAAGTGTGAAAGTAGCCTTAGTTTCTTCAGCACAAAGTACATTGCAGCTTCAGCCTTTCAAGGTTAAAAGCCCTCCCACCCTCTCCATGGTTTTAGCCTTTGCTTTATGTTTTCAAAATATCAGTTTGTTATAAAAAAAAAAATACAATGAAAAAATAATAATAATAGTAATAATTACGAATGCAAAAATAAATATACTGATGCTATTTCTATATTGTACTGTTTTGTCACAGCTTTACTTTATGGTAAGGGTTGTGAGGCCAGAACTTGGAGTTTGTGCAGTTAATACTGAGACGTGGTACCCCACGAGTTTATGTCTCGGTTGGAGACTCTTGGAAGTTGGGTTATAATATTATTCCCGCAGCGGCTCGCTGCGGCAGGCATACTGTTTTCGCAAGTTATGTGTTGTTTTTATTCAATAAAGCTGTGGCCAGTTTAAAGCCCACTTGTTCTTTTGGTTGCTCCACAGCTTTAGTAAAACCTAGTAGGCCATATAAATATTGGTTTTGCTATTGCCTGTATGTGATGCACCCAATTGAGCAGACAAGCCTAATTTATGACGAGGTGCAGCCATGGTCTGGCAGTGCGTTCGCCTGGAGTAAAAACTACACCGGTTCCTGACTAAAGTAGTTTTTCACCAACATTGACACCTGTCTCCAGGCATAAATGTTAGTAAATTTGCAAGGGCTAATGTCCCCGACCCTGACATGCCCCCACCACTTCCAAGTGGCGAGGATAGCATAACAACACAACGTGCTGCAAAATTTTGGGGCACGGGTATTCCGTCACAAAAAAGGGGTCTTGCCAGGAGCTATAGGAGAAGCAGAGGAAGCGGCTGCTTTGGGGCCTGAACTCAGAAGGGGCCCACCCAGGAGGAGGACTAACAGATTTTATTGTCGGGGCCCCATCAACAATATTACACAATGACATTATACAGTGACACTGTAGGAAAAGGACGGAGCAGCTGCCGGGCCTCATCTGAGAGAGAGATCTTGACTAGTTTCAGGAGCGGGGGTTGCACAGGAGTTGGAAGTTGCGAAGAAGTTCCTGGGGAGGGGGTCTGTTCAAAAATTAGCTGTGGGGACCAATAATTTCTAGTTACGCCACTGGGTCTTGCAACTTTTTTATGCCAAAAACTGGCATAGAATTCTTAGTAAATGACCCCCATTGAGTTTAGCAAAATCAGCATGGACTGGCTTAGGTTCAGCTGGCCACAATATTGGCGTGACACGATACATCACATAATGGTTGGATTTTAAAGGGCCAGTCCAGTCTTTTGTAAATAAAGATAATCCTGCATAATGCAAAACTCTATAATTTTATAATATATTATGAAGCAGATTTACTAGTCCCACAGACGGCGTAAACTTAGACTTGTGTAGACCTGCAGAAGATTTATCACAAGGGCTCAAGGCTGGAGGATCAATGTGGGGCAGGAATAGACATTTTTCTTTGACTCTGTACCACCTCTTGGTCGGCTTACAGAATTTTACACTAGAATTGCGGTGCAGTTTTGGCGCAGAATGGTGCAACTTAGGTCACACCCCTTTCCCACAAAGCCACACCTCCTCCCCATTAAAGGGGTTTTCCCGGCTTTTAATATTGATGACCTATCCTCAGAATAGATCATCAATAGAGACAAGCAAAGTTCTTCAAAATTGGACCCCTGCCAATCTGATATTGATGACCTACAGTTGTGTTTAAAATTATTCAACCCCCAATGCTGTAAAGGGTTTTAGGGAATTTAGTGTACATTTGTAATTGTGTTCAGAATGAAATCTTACAAGGACTTTTTAAAGAACCAAATGCAACTAAAATGACATCAATTGTTTTTGTTATACAGTATTAAATGTTTTTTTTGTGATTTCTTCATTGACACAATTATTCAACCCCTTAAAGACGACCACTCTTAAGAACAGAGGTTCATTCAAGTGTTTTCGATCAGGTATTACCTGTGGATGTCAAGGAGCAGCAATCAAGCATAATAAGCACCAATTAGGCAGATGTAAAATGACTGTGATACTCAGCTCCTTCTAGACATTTACTGGTGTGTTTACAGACATGGTGAAGTCAAGAGAATGGTCCAGGAAGACAAGAGAAGAGGTGATTTCTCTTCACAGGAAGGGCAATGGCTATAAGAAGATTGCAAAGATGTTAAACATACCAAGAGACACCATAGGAAGCATCATTCGCAAATTCAAGGCAAAGGGCACTGTTGAAACGCTACCTGGTCGTGGCAGAAAGAAGATGCTGACTTTGACTGCTGTGCGCTACCTGAAGCACAAAGTGGAGAAAAGTCCCCGTGTGACTGCTGAGGAACTGAAAAAAGATTTGTCAGATGCAGGTACTGAAGTTTCAGCTCAGACAATAAGGCGCACACTGCGTAATGAAGGCCTCCATGCCAGAACTCCCAGGCGCACCCCCTTGCTGTCTCCAAAGAATAAGAAGAGTCGACTGGGACAAACCACAAAAGTTTTGGGATAGTGTTCTGTGGACTGATTAGAACTGTTTGGGCCCATGGATCAACGCTATGTTTGGAGGAGGAAGAACAAGGCCTATGAAGAAAAGAACACCTTGCCTACTGTGAAGCATGGCAGGGGGTCAATCATGCTTTGGGGCTGTTTTGCTTCTACAGGTACAGGGAAGCTTCAGCGTGTGCAAGGGACCATGAATTCTCTTCAGTACCAGGAGATATTGGATGAAAATGTGATGCAGTCCGTCACAAACCTGAGGCTTGGGAGACGTTGGACCTTTCAACAGGACAATGATCCCAAGCATACCTCCAAGTCCACTACAGCATGGTTGCAGATTAAAGGCTGGAACATTTTGAAGTGGCCATCGCAGTCACCAGACTTAAATCCGATTGAGAACCTCTGGTGGGACTTAAAGGGTTTCTGTCACCAACTTTTGACATTATAAGCTGTCTGACATTAGCTATGTGCTAATGTCAGACCAGCTTGATAATGTCTTTTTTATAAAAATCCGCTGTATATATAGTCTGAAAAACTTACTTTTATATTATGTAAATTAGCCTCTAGGAGCAGGGGGGGCGTTGCCCTGCTCCTAGCGGCTCCGTCCGGCAACCTGCTGGCACGCCCCTTCACACTTTGATTGACAGTGCAGGGCAGCGATCCTCCTGCACTGTCTCGTTCTGAAATCGCGCGCCCGCGCCGCCGCTCTGTATTCGGCGCAGGCGCGGTGAGCAGAGGACGCTGGTGCCTGCTGTCCTCTGCTCACCGCGCCTGCGCCGAATACAGAGCGGCAGCGCGGCGCGCGATTCAGAACGAGACAGTGCAGGAGGATCGCTGCCCTGCACTGTCAATCAAAGTGTGAAGGGGCGTGCCAGCAGGTTGCCGGACGGAGCCGCTAGGAGCAGGGCAACACCCCCCCTGCTCCTAGAGGCTAATTTACATAATATAAAAGTAAGTTTTTCAGACTATATATACAGCGGATTTTTATAAAAAAGACATTATCAAGCTGGTCTGACATTAGCACATAGCTAATGTCAGACAGCTTATAATGTCAAAAGTTGGTGACAGAAACCCTTTAAAGAAAGCAGTTGCAGCGCGCAAGCCTAAGAATGTGATTGAACTGGAGGCTTTTGCCCATGAAGAATGGGTGAAGATACCCGTAGATCGCTGCAAGACACTTGTGTCAAGCTATGCTTCACGTTTAAAAGCTGTTATAACTGGAAAAGGATGTTGTACTAAGGCCTCTTTCACACTTGCGTTGTGAAGATCCGGCGTGCACTTCCGTCGCCGGAATGCACGCCGGATCCGGCACAACGCAAGTGAACTGAAAGCATTTGAAGACTGATCAGTCTTCAAAATGCTTTCAGTGTTACTATGGCAGCCAGGACGCTACTAGCGTCCTGGTTGCCATAGTAGCAGTGGGGAGCGGGGGAGCGGCATACTCACATTCCGTGCGGCTCCGGGAGCTCCTGAATGACTTCAGAGCGCCTCGCGCATGGATCACGTGATCCATGCGATCACGTGATCTATGCACTGGGGCGCCCTGACGTCATCCTGGAGCGTCCCGGGAGCCGCATGGAATGTAAGTATGCCGCTCCCCCTACTCTTTACTATGGCAACCAGGACTTTAGCGTCCTGGCTGCCATAGTAACCATTGACAAAAAGCTAAACGTCGGATCCGGCGATGCGCAGAAACGACGTTTAGCTAAAGGCCGGATCCGGACTAATGCCCTTCAATGGGCATTAATTCCGGATCCGGCGTTGCGGCATGTCTTCCGGATTTTTGGACGGAGACAAATCCGCAGCATGCTGCGCTTTTGTCAACGTCCAAAAAACGTTGACATACTGAACTGATGCATCCTGATGCACCCTGAACGGATTTCTCTCCATTCAGGATGCATGGGGATAATCCTGATCAGTAGCTTTCCGTCCTAGAGACCCGAGGACGGATCTCTAGGACGGAAAGCTAAAACGCTGATGTGAAAGAGGCCTAAGTACTAAGATTGAATGTCACTTGGGGGTTGAATAAAACTGATAATGATGTGAGCACAGAAAAGACATTTGTGGTTATTTCATTATAAATGTTATGTTACATTTGTCTGACTTACAAGGGCCTCTTTGATTTAATTGTAAACAAGATGACTGAAATGATCAAAATCAATGTCAAACTGGCCAAAACACTCAATTTCAGTGGGGGTTGAATAATTTTGAACACAACTGTATCCTGAGAAGAGTTCATCAATATTGCAAGCCTGGAAAACCCCTTTAAGCCCTGCCACCTTTTTGAATTAAGTTGAAAAAGAATGTAGTTATACCACATTGCACCAGAATTGGGCAACTTTTTAGGCAATTTCTAAGCACAGACACATTAGGAAATTTGTGCCAAAATGTATTAAAAATGCAGAACTTTTCAGCAATTAAAATTACAAAGCATGATTGATGTGACTGAAAAAACGCTACACCTTATCCAGCTCACAGGATTAACATCGAACGCCCCTTGAGGAAGCGAGGCGAAACGCGCGTCGGGGTGCCGCTCATCTCTCAGCTCCAGGTCCAGGTCCGTGGGTAAGGGTGACTTATTCTCCTATGGGTATTTCAATGTGCATTTGGTCCCTAGTTGGGGAATAGATATGCCAGCCATAATAGAGTGTTTAGGAGTAGTGATTAAGGGTGTGTGGGAGTAATGATTTTTCTCTCCCTTATACCCTTCCTTCTCTCTCCTCTGACCAATGGGGACCACTGACTTTTGGATATTAACATAATACTTTCATATTACCTCATTAAGTTTTTTATGTAAACTGTATTTCGGTGTTAATCCTGTGAGCTGGATAAGGTGTAGCGTTTTTTCAGTCACATCAATCATGCTTTGTAATTTTAATATAAATATGTGTAATGGATTATTTATTGAATAAAGATGGTATTTGTTAAATTATTGCTATTTGCCAGTTTTTTGTTGGTCTTGCATATTGCATCCCCATCGGGCAAAGTGGGGTTTCTTCTTGGTACAATTAACTTTTCAGCAATATAAGATCTTCCCTTTAGGCCTCATGCACACGACTGTATTTTTGTTTTGTTTACGTTCCGTTTTTTTTTTTGCGTTCCGTATACAGACCGTATACAGAACTATTCATTTCAATGGACCCGCCAAAAAAACGGAAGGTACTCCATATGCCTTCCGTTTCCGTATTTCCGTTCCATTCCAAGATAGAACATGTCCTATTATTGACCGCATAATGGACAAGGATAGTACTGTTCTATTAGGGGCTAGCTGTTCCGTTTCGCAAACTACTGAAACAGCCAGGGGCGTAGCTATAGGGGGTGCAGAGGTAGCAGTCGCTACCGGGCCCAGGAGCCTGAGGGGGCCCAAAGACACCTGTGCCGCATTAGAAGACACACAAAAGCCTTGAGGGAAGGGGGGCCCAAGCTGAACTCCTGCACTAGGGCCCATGATCCTTTATCTATGCCCCTGGAAACAGCCCCTCCTTGCCGGTTGATATTGCTTTAATGTCGGCCTTGTTTCCCTCTGCATGAACTTTTCTTCTACTAAAACCACAAGTAAACTCTGATGTGGACAACAATAAAGGAGTCGCGCCTGTTTGGAGGCACTTTGATGACTTATAACAATGGTCACGGATGCTCCCCAGAACAGCTGTGCTGCACATAGACGCTTCTGGGATTTATTAGGATGTATGAACCGGAAGCACCTATCTATTTCAGAAAGCCTAAAGGGGAGGGGCTTGACCACCATAGTCGCGTGATCATAGGAATGTAAGGGGGAGCTTTAATTAACGATTTCTGTAGCAATTATGAATGAATGAAAATAACCTATATCCCACTGCGTCCATACACATGTATCCGCTCCACTCACCTGATTAACAGATGTTTCTAGCATTAAAGATCTGATGCGGCCGGAAAACTCAGTATGGCAGATGTGTCCGGGGCAATCTCTGAAAAATTAATTCTCATAATAAACATTAAATCACGTAATCACACACCAGTACTGGGAAATACAGGCACTTCAGCACAGCGCAAAACCATCAGAGCTTCCATATGAAAGCCACTTCAACGGCATCTGCTCGGCCTATGTAATTACACGACGCTGGGGCTTTACAGCCATGTATATTTTTAACTAGCACGGTTGTTATTAATTAAGGAAACTGCCATTCCCGGCCAAACATAAGCATATGTCAGTGCTTACTGACGGTTTCCGGGATCCTCTGTGCAGAGGTCAATCTGCCATGTTGCACTAATCACCATTTATTTGTCCCATTTCTCCACTGTATTTATCAGTTTAGGATGGAAATGAGTCATTGGTTTAACATTGTGGATTAGGGGCCCAGTCTTCTGCAGAATGATTGCAACTGGTAGGATTACAATACCACTGACGGAGTGGATATCAATGGGGAACAGGCCATAGACCACAGAACTGGAGAACCCCAAAACAAAACCGGCCCAGATATTTCAGTGAGTCCCTGGGACCATCTGGCAATAACTTTATGCACAAAGTCGTATTTTTATACAGTCAGTATTTTTTGCGGATCGCTTGGGGCCCCTTTTTTTCAATAGGGCTGCAAAAAATGCAGAGAGCACAGCGTGTACTGTCCGCATCCGTATGTCTGTTCCTCTGTTCTGCACAAAAAAATAGAACATGTCCTATTCTTGTCTATTTTGCGGAGAAGAATAGGCATTTTTAACATAGGGACAGATGTGCGGAGGATGAAAATGTGGAACGCACATGGCTAGTATATGTGTTTTTCAGATCTGCGAATTGTAGACTGCAAAATGTATACTGTCGTTTGTATGAGGCATTAATATCTTACAGCAGAATGAGCCATGTCAGGTCGCTTGGGGCCATGGAAAATAATACTGAAGGAGGGTGCTGGGGACGTAGAAACCGTACACCGCTATGTTCAAATTAGCAAATTAATTGCCGCCTCTGCCGGAGCATTGCACAGATTATGCGATGACGCCTGGCTGCGCTTCATTGTGATGCGGCTGGATGTAACCGTTTTATCAGCAGCTATAAGGCTCCCTGTAATGATAATAAATGTCATCTGCTTCTCTCCTGCCAGATGCTGCTCCGAGATGGGGGCGCACTGTGGCTTGAGACTGCCAGAGGCTCCATGGGGAGACGGTCAAGGGTACAGAACGACAAAAAGGCACCATCTATATAATGGATATTGTGCAGTAACTTTCCCAAATGACTCATTTCGTTCACTTCCATTCAGTGATAAAACGCCAGTGTGATTATAATTCTGATAAAATATGTGCTTTTATTCTGATTAAAAGATCCATGATTATTCTATTCAGCCATTTCTGAGTTAACTTCTTGTTGTGACCTAAATGGATATAAGATGTTGGATGGTGACAATGAGAGTTGTCACCCAGGTTTCCCAACTTCCTCTAAGGGTCCATTCACACGACTGTATTTCCGGTTATTTTTTGCGGATCGGATGCAAACCCATTTATTCCAATGGAGCCCCAAAAATGCGGGCAGCACCCCACAAAAAAATAGAACATGTCCTATTCTTGTCTGTTTTGCGCCTTTCTTATAGCCAATGAAAACAGGAAGTTCTGCATGTAAACATCCTGCCAGGGAAGGAAAGGGATAACACGTAAAACAGGTATAAGGAGCAAAATATGCAGTGAGTGGGGTACACTGGGCAGATTTTAAAAAATGTCATTATCGGACCAGAAAAAGCCTTTAAAATCTGCAAGCTGGGAAAACACTCCCTGCACCTCTCCTGATTCTATACTGAGCAGCTACCATGGAATATTTACTATAATTGTCGTTAATAGATTTAGCATGCAAGTCATTTACATCCACAAGTTTTACATTAATCTATAGCTTCAAGCGCCATCGCTTCGCACGTGGCGATCTCACTTGTGCTTAATTACATAAAGTGATTCTAATGGGAAATCACTGAAAGCGAAAAAAGAAATCACATCGCAGAAGAGGAATGATCCGCAAGAGACACCCAGATACTCCCAGTAGTGAAGAGTTATATATGTTGAATGTCTCGTCTTCCAGATGATTGACCCAAACATGGACACGGCTGCTACAGAATGACTAAGCTGCGTTCTGCAGAGGAGGTTCCGTTAGGATCTATAAAAAATTTAGGAAAAAAGACAGCAAATAATAATAGTAGTAATACAGCTGTATGAGCAGTGCCCAAGAAGACCAGTGCAAGGGTTAATTATTGCTAAATGGGTTATGCCTCATTCACACGTCAGTGTTTCACGTACGTGTGCTGTACGTGTTCTCCGTGGACAGCACAATTCCCATTCGTTTGAATGTGTGTATTCACACATCTGTGTTTTCAGCACGGATGCATGTCCTATCTTGGTCCGTGTTCCCGGATCCCCCACCCTCATTATAGTTAATGAGTCCGTGAAAACCACGGATGCAACACGGATGCCATCCATGTTTCACAGATCATTAAGAAGAGATGCTTTGAAAATTATTTTCCAGCTGCTCAGTGTCAGTGAAACATGGATGACACATGGACAGCAAAAAACTGACCCAACACGAATCTGTCATGGGAGGAAACATGGGTGAACATGGTCCGTGTTACCACTGATCCAAAACTGACACTGACGTGTGAATGAGGCATTAAACTGGTTGTCTCACTTCAGCAAATGATATTTATCATGTAGAAAAAGTTAATACAAGGCACTTACTAATGTATTGTGATTGTCCATATTGCCTCCTTTGCTGGCTGGATTCAATTTTCCATCACATTATACACTGCTCATATCCAGGGTTTACGACCACCCTGCAATCCAGCATTGGTGGACGTGCTTGCGCAATATAGGAAAAATCGCTGGCCGGGACCATGGCAATGCACATAGGCATGCACGCAGAGCAGCTACTATGCCTCTGTCTGGATACGATCAGTGTATAATGAAATGGAAAAATGAATCCACCCAGCAAAGGAGGCAATATGGACAATCACAATACATTAGTAAGTGCCTTGTATTAACTTCGTCTACATAATAAATGCCATATGGTGAAGTGAGGCAAGCCCTTTAATGTCGTGTATTTAATGCACTGTGTATCACACATGACTGAATATAGTCAAGGAAACAGTCAATCTGACAGCACATTAGTGTGACCACCGTGGGATCGGATGGTCAGGCCCCCTCTGGCTTGTTGTGGCTGTTTTTTACAGAACGGTCTGGCCTAGGCTGTGTGTGAAGCTGTGGCTTGTGTGCCAGGAAGAAGCTGACAGCAAGAAAAGGAAAAACATTTTTCCAGGAAAAGCACCATTCTTGTGGAGTGAGAAACTGCCAAAGCAAAAGCAATTGCATTAGGAGAACTCTTCCAACTGTTTAGAATCACAAGGGATTATGTGTGATAGCAAAGGTAACACGTGTTTATGGTTATGGACTTTGCTGCTTGTGGAGAGGGTATATGGTCTCTGGCGCCCACCACACTTCTATAACGGTTAAGCTACCCACTGAAGATCTTCACCCCACTGTGGGAACTGCAGTACTCACTTTAATAACATTGCTTGCATCTATAAGAAGAGATATAAGGAATACTACTGCCATCTTTGCCGCTACCTATACACAGCCATTGGGAAAATCTCTGTGGAATACCTCAGAATTGTGCCTGATATATTCTTGTACTACATCACCCATCATCTGCAGTAAAAAGACTCCTGGTCATTGCCTCATCCATCTTCTGGCCCCTGCTCCTTGCACCCTGCCCAATATCCACCATCAAGGGCACCCCACCTAACACCGGGCAGCAGCACAAATAACAGGGTGTTCCCTGAGGGAAGTAATAAGGATGCACGCTCCACTCACTGCATGGCCCCAGGGAGCATCGGAGTGAGGACAGCCACAGTGTACCACTTCAACACCTATCAGCGCTACTACTACCACCCCCCTCCTCCTCCTCACAGCACTCCTCCTCCAGGTCTCTGCAAATTCTGTGCTACTTTGTCCGGCAAACGGACAAGCACCATAAAGGAAACCCAACCAATCTCATTATAGTCAAAGGGGTTTATCAGTCGGTACTGGTAACCATCATATGCCGGATCTGCGCATAGCTCTAGTGTCAGTGCAACACTCCCATATCTGAATGATACCCTCCCACATTGCTTCCCTGGCTCATGGATAGAATTCTAGAACAGTAGTGCAGACTGACACTCACACAGGTAAGGGAGCCCAGCAAGCAGGACCAAGTCGTATAAATTATATGTAACAGCTTAGAAACAGAATAAAATAATAAGAATTCGTGAAAATCTTAACAAAAGAAAAAAAAACAGTAAAGAAAGACGCAAGGTTTGAAAACGCATCACCCTGTGCCTGCACCTAAGGCCTTCCGCATGTGTCAGTCCGCAAACCACAGATGCGCAAAATCCAAATACTGTCCATGTGCATTTCAGATTTTTTTTCGCTCATCTCATCCACAATGCGAACCAGAATAATACATGTTCTAAATTGTGCTGAACGGACACACATATCTACACTATCCACAAAAAATGCAGATAGCACAGGGATGAAAATTACAAATCATGTACACGTGGCCTAATAGATATAATTGGAGCTGTGATGGCTGCAGGAGGAACATCTAAAGTGCCATACAAAGCGATTCATCACTAGTCAACTCTCCGCAACATGAGAAATCGCAGGCGGACAAGAGCCAGAAAAATACTTTACAGGTGGCCTGTAATATAAGGGCTCATGCACACAAACGTGTGCCGGCCGTGGTCGTATTGCGGCCCACATACAGCGGGTCCGCAGTACACAGGCATCGGCTGTGTGCATGCTGCATCACGGACCCATTCACTTGAATGGGCCCGTGATCTGCGAGATGCAGTGCGGAAGGACGGAGCGGATCCCCACGGAAGCACTACAGAGTGCTTCTGCGGTGTTTCTGGCCGTGCCTCCGCACCCCAAAAAAGTAGTGCATGCACTACTTTTTTTCAGAACGGACGGATCACGGACCCATTCAAGTTGAATGGGTCTGGATCCGTCTGCGACAGCCACATGGATGCTCCCTGTTCATTGGGAATGCAATTGTGGTCCCCAATGCACGGAACGGCCGGCACACATTGCAGCTGAGGAGTGGTCGATAAAAAAAAAACCCAGTTAAAAACCGGGTGTGGTTTTCGCTGTCAGAGTTTTTATAGGAGAAACGCATTCATTTGACATGTGTCACCTGTAAGAACTGTGCGGCCAATAAGCGCACCATGACACTGTGGAAAAAACGCATGCAGATTTCAAATGCAATTTTTTTTTCAATTCTGCAGCATTAAAACTTGAATGACAACCGCAAGGTTTTCATCTACCCTGCAACCACATCTCCAATGCCCAGTAACCATCTCATCTGGCCTTATCCTAAGGCCTCTTTCACAGGAGCGTGTCCGGATTAGGTCCAGATGCGTTGCGGATGCGTTCAATGAAAACTGTGCGATTTTGCAGGCAAAGCCATTCAGTTTTGCCTGCGATTGCGTTCAGTTGTTCAGTTTTTTCCACGAGGGTGCAATGCATTTTGATGCTTTTTTTACGCGCTTGATAAAAACCGAAGGTTTACAAACAACATCTCCTAGCAACCATTAGTGAAAAATGCATCGCATCTGCACTTGCTTGCGGATGCAATGCGTTTTTCATGCAGCCCCATTCACTTCTATGGGGCCAGGGCTGCGTGAAAAACGCAGTATATAGAACATGCTGCGATTCTCACGCAACGCAGAAGTGATGCGTAAAAAACAACGCTCATGTACACAGACCCATTGAAATGAATGGGTCAAGGTTCCGTGCGGGTGCTATGCGTTCACGTGACGCATTGCACCCGTGTGGAAAACTCACTTGTGTGACAGGGGCCTAAAACTCCCAAAAAAGTGACTCTTTAGATGGAAGAGCAGAACTCCCAGCGTCCGTCTGCCTCCACATTCCCCGGCCCAGGCAGTTCTCCCCAGAGGGCGACTTATGAATATTCATCTATTTAATTTCTATAAAATCTTTCTGTTGTCACAGGCTGATTTGAAATGTATCCTCACAGCAGAGGCCTGGAAAGACCTGATAGATTAATATTGATCAGGGGAGGGGGCCGTCAGAAAACCAATTTCTATTTGGAGGAAAGAAGATAACTCATACAAAAGGAGAGAAAAAATCAATTAAGCCCAAAGTATAAGAATAGCCCAATAGAGTCGAGCCATTTTATAGGCTGGCGGATTACAAAGGGTCTCTTGCCAGGCGCAGCTCTGTCACATCTAGCGCTAAATATTATGGTTACGAGGAGTGTCTGTAGCCCCCCTTAAAACTACCAGCAATCAAAGCTGCCACTGCGCATCATGACATCTTTGATCTGTCACAGACAAAAGCCACACTTATAAAAACAATTGTGGCACATCGCTTGCTACTTTCATTTAATTGAAAAATTCCTCAGTATTAATAAAACATAAAAAATTAAACCAAGTCCCGATATATATCAATAGAAGATAATAAAACAGGAGGCACGTGACCTGCTCGGCCTCCTAATGAGAATTATGTCGCCAGCAAGTCATTCTGACAGCCATATAAACAACCGCAGCGAAAGTGAGGGTCACACAATGGAAATGTCACAAGTCATTTTTAACTTGATGTTGTTAAATGAGTGTCCACGGTATAACCCGGCCGGGAAGGAGGCAATCGTCCCCGGGAAGGTGTCCTCCTGATCCCGCACGATCAATATTGGAATGCAAGCTTAACACTATCTGAGCATTTCCAATTTCATTTGTTATTTCTACTTTTTAATATTATTTTCCACTCAGACTATAATGTTACCTTGAGGCCTCGTGTCTGTTTGCAATGACATCAGCAGATGTTACCCCCTGGAGGAATCAATAATTAAAGGAACGTTACAGTGCAGAATATATTGCTGCAGGATCGGTAAAGGATGGCAAATAAATAATAAATGAACCATTTGCTTTTGTTAAATCTGCATTTTCGCCTCTTTGATTGATAATTGCTGTTTGGTTGTTTAATGACAAGCTCCTCTGGTTTGTAAAAATCCTTTGACCATTAGAGGCAGTGTTCAACCAATTTATTTTAACTGAACGCCATATAATTGGTACTGTTACTGTTTACTTGTTTTCTTCCTTTATATACCTATACAGATATTTGAAAAAGTAAACAGACGTACTGTATATTGCTTTCAGAAAGTTTCGCGTTTTTTGGAAAGTGTTTCATATTTTGTGATGCTGCAGCCTTGTGCTAAAATAAAATAAAAAGTTTGTCCCCCATCATTCTGCACTCCAAGCCCCATAATGAGAAAGTGAAAACAGAATGTTCTTCGAAATCAGTTTTAAGTTATTGAAAAGGAAAAACTAAAATCTTGCATTGACATAAGTATTCAGACCCTTTACTCGGGACCTAACAGAAGCATCTTTGGCAGCGATTACAGCCTTCAGTTTTCTTGGGTATGATGACGTTTAGAATTAAGGCCAAAAAGTTTGGTTTTGGTTTCATCGGACCAAAGAATCTTCTTTCTCAGGCCTCATGCACAATAGAGGGTCTGCAATATGCTGGCCCCGGCCATGTGCTCCCCACATCACGCATGCAGACCCATTCAAGCTGCGGTGCGGAACGGAGGCACGGAACCCCACGGAAGCACTATGGAGTGCTTCCGTGGTGTTTCCGTCTGTGCCTTCGCACCGCAAAAAAATAGAACATGTTCTATTTTTTGGCGGTGCAGATGGGTCACGGACCCATTCAAGTTGAATAGGTCTCGATCCGTCCCGGCCGCCGCACGGACGTTGCCCGTAATCTGAGGGTCCTTTAGGTGCTGTATTGCAAACTCCAGGTGGACTTTCATGTGACTTTTATTGAGGAGAGCCTTATTTCTGGCCACTCTGCCATAAACCTCTGATTGGTGAAGCGCTGCAGTGATGGCTGACCTTCAGGACATTTCTTTCATCTGCACACAGAATCTTTGGAGCTGAGCCAGAGTGACCATTAGGTTCCTCAATTTCTTCATTTGGTGGGGGGCCAGCTCTAGGAAAAGTCCTGGTTGTTCCAAACTTCTTCTATTTAAGAATTATGGAGGACACTGTGCTCTTGAGAACTTTCATTGTAGCAGAAGTCTTCTGTACCCTTCTCCAGATCCAGGGGCGTAACGATCGCAGTCGCAGAGGATGCGACCGCAACCGGGCCCGGCGGGGGCAGGGGGCCCGCTGCTCTCACATGTAATATGGGGGGATCTGACGGGGCTCGGCATGGAGTACAGTGAAAATGGCGGGCAGAGCACTCTTCAAACATGTACATTATGCACCCCGTGTGCGCACAGAGGCAAGTGGGGAGGGGGTGTGGGGGTGCGCGCTCACCCGCCCGGCAGTTCTTGTCACTGCCGGGCTGTTTGTCTCTAGAGTGAAGCAGGGAGATCTCTCTGCTCCCTGCTTCACTTTTATTCTGAGCTCCAGTGCTCCCCCTACTGGCCGCACATGGCGCTGCTGGCTGTGGGAGGAGTGCTGAATGCCCGGGAATCGACTTCCAGCACACCCAGCAGCGCAATGTGATAGTGGGAGCTAGTCATCAGGGAAGAAAGTGAGTATGTGTTGTTTTTTTATTTTTATCATGCAGACTGGAGGCAAAAGGGGGGCCATAACAAGAGTGAGGGGGCACCTAATCTGCCATAACTACTTTGAGGGGGCATATATGTGGGCATAACTACTATGAGGGGGCACATAACTGGGCATAACTACTGTGAGGGGGCACATATCTGGGCATAACTAGTATGAGGGGGGCACATAATCTGGCATAACTACTGTGAGGGGGCACATAATCTGGTATAACTACTGTAAGGGGGCACATAACTGGGCATAACTACTGTGAGGGGGCACATATCTGGTCATAACCACTGTGAGGGGGCACATATCTGGGCATAACTACTATGAGGGGGCACATAATCTGGCATAACTACTGTGAGGGGGCACATATCTGGCCATAACCACTGTGAGGGGGCACATATCTGGCCATAACCACTGTGAGGGGGCACATATCTGGCCATAACCATTGGGGGGGGGGGACATATCTGGGCATTACTACTGTGAGGGGGCACATAATCTGACATATCTACTGTGAGAGGGTACATATCTGGCCATAACTGTTGTAAAGGGGCACAAAACTGGGCATTACTACTGTGAGGGGACACATATCTGGCCATAACCACTGTGACTGGGCACATCTACTGTAAGGGGGCACATATCTGGCTATAACTACTGTGCAGGGGCACATATCTGGCATATCTACTGTGTGGGGGCACATATCTGGGCATTACTACTGTGAGGGGGCACATATTTGGCCATAACTACTGTGAGGGGGCACATATTTGGCCATAACTACTGTGAGGGGGCACATATCGGCACATCTACTGTGAGGGAGGCACATATCGGCATATCTACTGTGAAGGGGGCACATATTTGGCCATAACAATTGTGAGGGGGCACATATTTGGCCATAACTATTGTGAGGGGGCACATATCTGGGCATAACTACAGTGAGGGGCACAAAAGTGGGCATAACTACTGTGACAGGAACAAAGGTGGGCATAACTGCTGTGAGGGGCCACAAGGAGGACATAACTATTTTAAAGGGACCACAATGTGGGCATTAGTACTGTGTGGTAGCACTAGATTACGCTGCTATACATTGGCATGGCTCAGTGTTACAGGCCAGCACAGCGCCCCCTGCTGGTGATTTCACAGGGGCAGTCACCATCCCTTCCTTATGTGATTATTCTTTTTTTCTCACCATAGGGACCTTGTTATGGATCCAGTGGACATTACACCGACGCCAGCAACGCCTGGATGAGGTAGGACCAGATTTTATTAGGACTGGGTGAGTATAGCCATGCATTGGGCTTAGGACTCTTTAACAGAGCGCATCCTGTGTGGGTAATCCGCTGCGTGAAAGAGAGCCAAGCCCCGCTCCGGACAGCAGTGACATAAGTGATAATGCTCCGTGCCTCTCTGTGACCTTTTACTACAAAATCACGGTGACAACTTTATCTCACTGTGATTTTGAAGTAAAAAGCTCTCAGAGAGGCACCGAGTATTATCAATCATGTTACTACTCTGTATCTCTGCTGTCTGGAGCAGGGCTTGGCAATCTTTCACGCAGCAGATTACCTGCATGGTATCCGCTCGTGTGAAAGATTCCTTAGGGTAAAGAAAATGTGCCGCCTCTTTGTAAAAATGGGGGGAAGGGGGCCCGATCCAAAGTTTGCACTGGGGCCCATAACACTCTAATTACGCCATTGTCCAGATCTGTGCCGCCAAACAATCCTGTCTCTGAGCTCTACAGGCAGTTCTTTCTTCCTCAAGGCTTGGTTTTGGCTTTGAAATGCATTGTCAGCTGGAGTGTGTCTTTCCAAATAATGTCCAATCAGCTGAATTAAACCACAGGTAGACTCCAGTCAAGATGTAAAAACATCTCAAAGATGATCAAGAGAAATGGGAGGTCCCCAGAGCTAAGTTTCAAGTGTCATAGCAAAGGGTCTGTATGTCCGTATGAAATTTTAGTTTTACCTTTTTAATACATTTGCATGAGCGAAGCGAGCTTTGGATCCAAGATCCGAAGGTGCTTCATTTTAGTTTAATAATCAAATGCCGACGTTATTCACCGGAGTCTTGCGAGACTTCGGCTATAACTCATTTCGCCTCGCCAGAGTGCATACATTTTAACGCTGTAGGGGGACGAATCTCTGTACAGCATTAAAACAAAGTTTGGAGCGAAGCGACTTCAGGTCTTGGATCTGAAGCTCGTTTTGCTCATCCCTAATTATGGGGTTATTGAGTGCAGATTGATGGGGTAAACCTTAAATTTATTTTAAGGCCTCTTTCACATTTGCGTTCTGAGGATCCGGCGGGCACTTCTGTCCCGCCTGATACGTCAGAACGCTAGTCGCCTGAAAGCATTAGAAGACTGATCAGGATCCTGATCAGTCTTCGAAATGCTTTGAGGTTACCATGGCAGCCAGGACGCTATTAAAGTCCTGGTTGCCATAGTAGTAGTGGGGAGCGGGGGAGCGGTATACTTACCGACCGTGCTGCTCCCGGGGCGCTCCAGAGTGACGTCAGAGCGCCCCATGCGCATGGATCACGTGATCCATGCGATCACGTGATCCATGCGCGTGGGGCGCCCTGACGTAACTCTGGAGCGCCCCGGGAGCCGCACGGGCAGTAAGTATACTGCTCCCCCGCTCCCCACTACACTTTACCATGGCAACCAGGACTTTAGCGTCCTGGCTGCCATGGTAACCATTCAGAAAAAGCTAAATTTCGGATGCGCCGAAGCGACGTTTAGTTTAAGGCCGGATCCGGATTAATGCCTTTCAATGGGCATTAATTCCGGATCCGGCCTTGCGGCAAGTGTTTAGGATTTTTGGCCGGAGCAAAAAGCGCAGCATGCTGCGGTATTTTCTCCGGCCAAACAACGTTCCGGTCCTGAACTGAAGACATCCTGATGCATCCTGAACGGATTTCTCTCCATTCAGAATGCATTGGGATAATCCTGATCAGGATTTTTCTGGCATAGAGCCCCGACGACGGAACTGTATGCCGGAAAACAAATACGCAAGTGTGAAAGAGCCCTAATTGTAGCACAAAGCGAAAGGGTATGAAGACTTTCCAAATGCACTTTACTCCAAATGCATCAATTACTGCTGACATCCAGTCTCTATATTATATTTGAGAGGTTGTCATATCACCGCCCTCTCCCTGTTGGTAACATTACAGAATTTTATATTGTTATACTGTATTATATTTGTATCCTCTGCCAGCTTCTCATGTTGGTTTTGCCTGGGCAATATAGCGGGGGAAGGTGTACTTTGTTGGTCTTCATTTTCACGTGTATTCTAGACAGACTGGGACTGTGACCTGATTGATAACAGATCCATTACTAGGTTACAGTTATTTCTCTGCATCCAATACAAATCGCTATCTTAGAGCTTTCCCCCTCTTTGAATTACTGCATTTAATGACTATGCCTTGAAATAACACATTGGGGCTGCAGGGGAGGACGTTAACCTGGGTGACAACATATAACGTTTCACTGTTCCTTTACATGTGGACGGTAACCAAATACCCGACACAGAATGCAGGGAGATTTTATGAAGTGCGCTGGAACAGGCAGCTCTCCCCTTGGGGAAATTAGATCATTGCAGCCCAAACGTGAACAGAAAAGTGCAGTGTGGTCCTACAAATCATTCACATCCGCAAGATGGTGGCCGCCGATTAGCATAAGTTACATTAGAATGCGGAGGAGGAAAATCTATATTCACCTAGAAGTTTAGACTGAGTCTTCTGCTGTGTCTAGGGAGGGGCACAAATATAGATATTAGATACCCAAAGGTAATGATACAATTAAGAATTGCAGGTGGCTGTAGCACATTATTCACACTAAGAAAACGTCTCATCGGAAATGAGCGAAATGAAAAAGGATCAGCGGGGAAAATAGAGGGACAGCGACATCTGAATCCATCCATACAATACAATGGCAAAAATAAAAATGAAACGATAATAAGTCTGCCAGTGCATTCCGCCATATTCCACCCAAAATCTCATAGGGGTGACCTATGTAGTAACCGGTTATGACAGCCGTGCATACCTGTATATAGGACGAGCCTCAACATGCCTCTCAGCATTTTAAAAGCTGTCACATATGCCATCATTCTATATAGCATCGACAATGTTAGATGTTGTGGAACTACAACTCCCATCATGTCTCATCACCCACAGCTCTAGTCTCTGCTGCTTCTGCAGATGTACAGATCCATTTTCTACCCCCGGAAAGCAGATTGCTTCATGATTGCACCTCATTATAGACTGCGCGGTGCAGGCAAAGTTTCGCTTGCGGGGAGAGACATAAATATGATTAACCACCCACAAAAAAACACCCAATTCCTGCTCAGCAGAAGTAAAATAAAATGTCACTAACGCAATTACATCTAAACATCTGTCAGTTTTTCTAATTAAATCTCCTTCTTGTGGCATTTTCTGCTTATTGATAGAGAATCATCTGCTCCTTTCCCCTCAGTCAGGAACATTTATTGAATCTTCATCGCAGCGAACCAATAAAATGAGTTGCGGGTTAATGTAACGATCTGTCATTCTACTGGAAACAGTATATGGCAAAGCCTACGCCGCTGCTCTCAGCACAATAGGGCCATACTCCTTTTTTAAAGGGTAACTCCACCCAAAATAATTAATTGCCCCTTTGCGTCATCAGTTTATCTTCAGTTCCCGATGCAGCCAATGCACATTTTTATTAGCAGTTCATGAGATTCCACATGCTCAAAAACAAATCATTTTTCCTGTAATAACCACCTGAGGTTGTCATTGCCACGCCCCTTTACTAGCATCACTGACTAGAAATTATAGATTTGTAATTATAGGATCATTCTGTGCAAAACTTGCTGTAGAACCCGGCGGATCAGTGTTCATACATTCATGTCCGTGATTACATCCGTGACAAGGGCTATCTGTAAAGAATCCATGTTTGGGCCATATGTCCATTTTTTGTCCTCCATGTTCCACGTACACTGTTAGGCTACGTGCACGCGAACGTTGTTTGTTTCCATGTCCGTTCCGTTTTTTTGCGGATAGGATGCAGACCCATTCATTTTAATGGGTCCGCAAAAAATGCGGACAGCACAGTATGTCCGTTCCCTAGCCCCGCAAAATAAACAGAACATGTCCTATTCTTGTCCATTTTAGGCATTGTTACAATGGATCCGCAAAAAAATGGATGTCATCCTTTTTTTTTTTGTGGATCCGCAATTTGCGGACTGCAAAACACATACGGTCCTGTGCATGTAGCCTTAGACTGGAAATTATATCCAGAAATTCTGCTACCAATGGTCAGTGAAAACCATGGCATCCATGTTTATTACCTTGGCATTATATAACAGGATGGTGCCACATCAAAAATAAACTATGGGTTTTTGGTACCACTATACCCATCTAGATGTAGAAGTAGATACAATTATGTGCAAATTCATCTATTCCACAAAGATCCTTTCTCTATGCTCCTGTGCTGTTACTTCTAATACTTTCTAGTAACTAATATTACTTCCTGTGCCAATCTCTGCTAACAGAATTGGAAAGGAAACTTGACAGAAGAGATCACATGTTCAGGCACAGTGCTAGGGACCCAGAAGGGTTACATTTTGGTAATTTACTCTGCATGGGTTTGGAGTTGTAAAAGGCCTTGAAGCCACACTGTGGCCCATGGGCGGACTGGCCATTAACGCTACAGGGAAATTTCCCGGGGGTGCACTGCCCAGTGGTCACCCAAACCCTCCTCATGGCCACCAAGCACTTATGAACCTGGCCAGCGGCTGCTGGTGCCCTCCTGAATTCAACTGTATTGCTGTCCTCAGGACAATGATAGTTTCATACTGTGGCATGGACAGTAGTATTTTGTGCTGCCATGTTGTATTTGGGTTTGCAGAGGCAGTATTTTATGCTTTACTGTGGTATTTGGTTCTGCTGGGGCAGTATTTTGTGCTGCACTGTGGTATTTGGCTCTGCCGGAGCAGTATTTTATGCTACACTGTGGTATTTGGTTCTGTTGATGCAGTATTTCGCACTGCACCGTGAAATTTGGTTTTGCTGGGGCAGTATATTGTGCTGCACTATGGGATATGGTTCATCTGAGGCAGTATTTTGTGCTGCACTGTGATATTTGGATCTGCTGGGGCAGTATATTGTGCTGCACTGTGGGATATGGTTATCTGAGGCAGTATTTTTTGCTGCACTCTGATATTTGGATCTGCTGGGGCAGTATTTTATACTGCACTGTTGTATTTGGTTCTGTTGGGGTAGTATTTTGTGCTACACTGTGGTATTTGGTTCTGCTGGGGCAGTATTTTGTGCTACACTGTGGTATTTGGTTCTTCAGGGACGGTATTTTGTGCTACACTGTGGTATTTGGTTCTGCACTATGGTATTGCCGGCTACGCCTTCTTTTTGTTGTCCTGCCTTCTGTAAATTTGAACCCACCTACAACATGGGGTCACTTTTATAGCCCTGTTCTGCCCCCCTGAAACCAGGACAGACTTCACGTCATTTACCACAAGGACTTCGGGAAAATACAATTTGACCTCATTCACCTGAAGCCAACTGCTGAGGACTCTGGGAAGGAGCATTATAGCCAATCTACTCATCGAAGAGGACAATAGTGTTTGGGCAGAACATGCCAGCAGTCGGGGCTGGTGCGATGAGCTGAAGCGTAACCCACATTAAAGTAGGATTTATATCGCTGGAGTAACTGAGCTGCCGGAGATTTGTACAAATAAATCAGCGTTGCATGACGAGATGAAGGCGGCAGCTGAGAAGATGCTGATATTGACCTTGTTGTGAGCACAAATTTATCTTTCCCTTATCTTAGTGACGGCCATTGTGCTCAGCAGGCAAGATGTATATTAAAGAAGGCCAAACAACACCGCCTCTCACTGTGCAGAATATTTACACTAGATGATATGAAGGAGACACTTAATACTGTAATACCGTACAAATACAGACTGCATTATGCATGCCACATTCCCATATAGCCACCTAATGCCAGTTTCTCTGACCTATACAGTAAGATGGGTGCTGTATGTTAGGTTATAAAATTGCAGCATTACATATTGTATATTCTAATCCAGTGGCATAACTAGAAATATCCAATATTTTTTGAACACCCCCCCCCCCCATCCTCAGCAACTTCTTCGCAACCCCCTTCTCCTGTGGATAGTCAACATGGCTCTCTCAGACCAGAGCTGGTAGCTGCTCTGTGCTTTTCCTAAACATATATACTGTATGTCATGTCACTATATATACTGTATATATACATATACATATACACACACTATATATATATATATATATATATATATATATATATATATAGTACTGTATACTATATAATATGCTGAGGAGTCCCTCCCCTGTTCTTATCCATAGAGGTAATGTTATAGTATATTCTTGCATTTAGGGGCAGTATTATAGCAGTTATATTCTTGTACATATGGGCAGTATTATATTAGTTATATTCTTGTACATAGGGAGCAGTATTATAGTTATTATATTCTTGTACATAAGGGCAATAATTTAGTAGTTATATTCTTGTACAGACAGTATAGTATTATAGTAGTTATATTCTTTTACCCAGGGAGCAGTATTATAGTAGTTCTATTCTTATACATAGGAGCAGTATTATAGTAGTTATATTCTTGTACATATGGGCAGTATTATAGTATTTATATTCTTTTACATAGGAGCAGTATTATAGTAGTTATATTCTTGTACATGGAGGCAGTATTATAGTAGTTATATTCATGTACATAGAGGGCAGTATTATAGTAGTTATATTCTTGTACATAGGAAGCAGTATTATAGTAGTTATATTCTTATACATAGGAGCAGTATTATAGTAGTTATATTCATGTACATAGAGGGTAGTATTATAGTAGTTATATTCTTGTACATAGGAAGCAGTATTAGGTCCCTTTCACACGGGCGAGTTTTCCGCGCGGGTGCAATGCGTGAGGAGGACACATTGCACCCGCACTGAATCCTGACCCATTCATTTCAATGGGTCTGTGTACATGAGCGTTTTTTTTCACGCATCACTTGTGCGTTGCGTGAAAATCGCAGCATGTTCTATATTCTGCGTTTTTCACGCAGCCCTAGCCCCATAGAAGTGAATGGGGCTGCGTGAAAAACGCATTGCATCCGCAAGCAGGTGCGGATGCATTGCGTTTTTCACTGATGGTTGCTAGGAGATGTTGTTTGTAAACCTTCAGTTTTTTATCACGCGCGTGAAAAACGCATCAAAACGCATTGCACCCGCGCGGAAAAAACTGAACAACTGAACGCAATCGCAGGCAAAACTGAATGGCTTTGCCTGTGAAATCGCACAGTGTTCACTGAACGCATCCGCAACGCATCCGGACCTAATCCGGACACGCTTGTGTGAAAGAGGCCTTATAGGAGTTATATTCATGTACATAGAGGGCAGTATTACCGTTTATTTTTTTGTACATAAGATGCAGTATTAAAGCAGTTTTATTCCTGTACATAAGTTCAGTATTATAGTAATTCAATCCTTGTACATAGGAACAGTAATATAGTAGTTATATTATTGTACATTGGGACAGTCTTGTATTGGTTATAATCTTTTACATAGGGGCAGCTTTGGAGTAATTCTGTTCTGGGCCATTTTTATAATAGTGCTGTTATAGTTAAAATATTTAGCTATGTTTATCAGGAGAAAAGCAATTTGTACTTGCACAGTGACAATCTGTGTACCCCCAGTGTAGTGGTCATTTCCCTTTACTCCACTGGCAGCTTACTACTCAGCAGGGGATAACAGTACAGGCATGATTGGGGGACATTCAGAATAAGGGCTCGTTCACATGACCGTGGTTTTGGTCCACATCCGGGCCGCATTTTTTGTGGCTCGGGTGCGGACCCATTCACTTCTATGGGGCCGCAAAAGATGCGGACAGCACACGGAGTGCTGAATGCATCCGTTGCTCCGTTCTGTGGCCCCGCAAAAATTATGAGTCATGTCCTATTCTTGTTTGTTTTGCGGACAAGAATAGGTATTTCTATAAAGAGCTGCCACATGGGCGGCATCCGTGTTTTGCGGATCCGCAATTTGCGGACCGCAAAACACGGCACGGTCGTGTGAACAAGCCCTTACGGTACTTTCACACTAGCGTTATTCTTTTCCACCATTGAGTTCCGTCCTAGGGGCTCAATACCGGAAAAGAACTGATCAATTTCACTGCACGTTTTTTGGACGGAGAAAATACCGCAGCATGTCGGAACACTTGCTGGAATGCCGGTTCCGGCATCAATTTACATTTAAATGCATAAGTGCCAGATCCGGCATTAAAAATACCGTATTGACGGATCCGTACTTCCGGTCTCTGCATGCGCAGACCTTTAAAAATGTAAAAAAAAAAAATCCGGATCAATCTACAAATGCTGTCCATTTGCATACAGATTTGCGACGGAACTGCCTGCCGTATCCTCACAACGCAAGTGTGAAAGTACCCTAAAATACATAGATTTGGTAAAACTTACCAAGGGGCCAATGCTAGGTGATATATCTTCTGTAACCCATTGACTTTCAATGTGATGGATCCAGTGCTGTGGGTGCGCTGAGACACGCCCCCTAAGCATTTTTTTGTGTGTATATTAGGCCAGAATTCTGGTCAGTAAATTTCCCGCGTTTTATGAAACGTCTTTACCATGTGAGACGATTCCTGCCTCGGTAATGATAATATCAGTAGTGACTGCAGCGATCCGTTGTAGGCAGCTGAACATTGTTCTAGTAGGACTCGCTCCACCTCAGTCATTTGTGTGCACAGAATTAATGTAGGTGTAATGTGCATAAAATCATTTTCCGGAGGTAAATCAGCGCTGGCCTCCTCTGGGCTGATTCATGGCCTCCATTACCGAGCACATTCTTATCCAGCCACTTTCTCCTGACAAATTGTTACAGGATTTATTATGTGAGACCAGGCCTGCAAGTGAGAACACACAGAGCGCACATTCCCCATAACAAAGCCTTGTATAAATGATCACAGCCCATGTGTTGGAGGAGGGGTCTCATGGCGTTACACTGCCGGCTTTGTGCTCCGCTCTATACCGAATAGAAATTAGTGTGTAAAAAATAGATTTATAATTCAGCTGTTTAAATTTTTAATCGGATGTGAATAATGTACAACGCAGCTCCCTCATTCTACACATAGACAATCACAGCCAGCTCAGCGCTTCCTACTCGCAGTCAAGAATCAGCAGGGAAATGCCAAGTTTAACGTTTGTATCCCATAAGTTAGCGGAGGCGGTCTTTCTAAAACTAAACCAGCAATTCTTTGCAGCTTTCTTGTGATGCTTATGAGCAGGGCCGGCGTCAGCACCCGGCACACCCGGGCCCACTGCTCCTGGGGGGCCCCACTGTGCCCGCTCACTCCTGCAGCTGTGTCCTGGTCATCTTTCTGCCTGTTCTGAAATCTACGACAGCTTACCCCAGCAATGCAGACAATTTTCGCCATGTGCACTGTTGGGGTGGGCCCCAGGACTTAGGACAGAGTAGATGGAGTTTCCTTCTGGGCATAAGGACCTTCCTGATGTCATCTGCCCATGTGACTAGTAGCGAAGGAGCTGGAGGAGCAGAGAGCTGTGTTCCTGTACAGACAGGAGCCTGGCTGGAATGTGGTGAGGTCTAGCTGTCTGTCTGTCCCTGTGTGCGTGTGTCTCTGTCTGTCCCTGTGTGTGTGTGTGTGTGTCTGTCCCTGTGTGTGTGTCTCTGTCTGTCCCTGTGTGTGTCTCTGTCTGTCCCTGTGTGTGTGTGTCTATGTCTGTCTCTGTGTGTGTGTGTGTATCTGTCTGTCTGTCCCTGTGTGTTTTTAAGGCATTGCTTAGTTTGCCCATCTCTCTAGCCAGCGCCCAATGGGTTACAGTTTAGACCACCTTCTGGTATATGTTGACAATTCCCTTTTAAACCCCAGTCCATGTCCCCTCAGTACTGGGAATCAGTGGGAGTCATATTAGTAGGTAACAAAAGGTTGGAGGATAACTAAAGGTGGAATTCCCTTTTAATGTCCCCTAAGGGTGGCCACACACATTAGATAGAAGTTGGTTGACGATATTACCATCGCACAGGTGTCTGTCCATGTGTGTCTGTCTGTCCCTGTGTGTGTGTGTCTGTCCCTGTGTGTATCTCTCTCCCTGTGCGTGTGTGTGTCTCTCCCTGTGTGTGTCTCTCTCCCTGTGTGTGTGTGTGTGTGTCTCTCTCCCTGTGTGTGTGTGTGTCTCTCTCCCTGTGTGTGTGTCTCTCTCTCCCTGTGTGTGTGTGTGTGTGTGTGTCTCTCTCCTGTGTGTGTGTGTCTCTTCCTGTGTGTTTGTGTCTCTCCCTGTGTGTGTGTGTCTCTCCCTGTGTGTGTGTGTGTGTGTCTCTCTCTCCCTGTGTGTGTGTCTCTCCCTGTGTCTGTGTGTGTGTGTGTCTCTCTCTCCGTGTGTGTGTGTCTCTCCCTGTGTGTGTGTGTTTGTGTCTCTCTCCCTGTGTGTGTGTGTGTGTCTCTCTCTCCCTGTGTGTGTGTGTGTCTCTCTCTCCCTGTGTGTGTGTGTCTCTCTCCCTGTGTGTGTGTCTCTCTCCCTGTGTGTGTGTCTCTCTCTCCCTGTGTGTGTGTCTCTTTCCCTGTGTGTGTCTCTCTCCCCGTGTGTGTGTCTCTCTCCCTGTGTGTGTGTGTCTCTCTCTCCCTGTGTGTGTGTGTCTCTCTCTCTCTTCCTGTGTGTGTGTCTCTCTCCCTGTGTGTGTGTGCCTCTCTCTCTGTGTATGTCTCTCCGTGTGTGTGTGTGTGTGTGTGTCTGTCCGTGTGTGTGTGTATGTCTCTCTGTGTGTGTCTCTCCCTGTGTGTGTGTGTCACCATCACCCTGCCCACAGTGTTCCTATGCCTTGACGCAGCTGTATCAGGACGTTCTGTGGGGGTCAAGAAGAAGATGATAATGGAAGAGGAGGCAGCGCTGCCAGCATGGAGTCCATGAAAGAGGCACAGGATCGCACACTAAGGACGTAGGTAACACTACCACATGATCTACACTAGTGTTATCTGTGGTTTTACATAGGACTGCAGGTAACACTACCACATTATCAGAACTTGTGTTATATGTGGTTTTACATAGGACTGCAGGCAACACTACCACATTAGTAGCACTAGTGTCATCTGTGGTTTTACACAGGACTGCAGGAAACACTACTACATTTTCTGTACTCAGATAGCCATGACTGTGTTATCTGTTACATAGGACTGCAGGTGATATCTACTATATTATCTGTACTCAGTCTACTCAGAGAGTTATCACTGTTTAAGGGGGCCCACATGAACCTGTAGCCGGCCCTGCTTATGGGGACCAATCAGCTTTCACTGTTTTGTGGTACACTCACATGATGGCAAGTTTTTTGCGGTCTGCAAAAGCGGATCCTCAAAATAACGTCCGTGTTGGATCAGTTTTTTTTTTTGCAGACCGATTGACTTCAATGGGCCCTGTGAACCTGCGGCCAAATATAGGACGTGTTCTATCTTTTGCGGAACGGACAAATGGATGCAAAAGGCACATGGGTAATCTATGAAAATGTACTTTTCACATCCGTATGTCCGCAAAATACATATGCTCTATTACTTTACCGCCAAGTTAGTAAATGTGCGTTCTGTGATAGAAGGTGGGGCAGCTGCATCAGAATTCACTTCACTGCACGACGGTATCAGCGCAACAGTTATATATTATAAAAGTGATGGAAATCAGAGTTCCAGGTGGTTCCAGGGGGAAGCATCAGTATCATTGCAGGCATGGGCGAATTGGCCATAGACCTTACAGGGATTTCCCGGTGGGCCGATGCCCAGGGGGACACCCGAGCCCTCCTCATGGCTGGCCAGTGGAAGTTTTTGGGGATGTATTTTGTGCTGCTGGCAGTATTTTTTGATGGACTGTGGTATTTGGCTCTGCTGGGGTGGTATAATGTGCCACAATATGGTATTGCTGGCCCTGCCTTCCATCATTTTGGACCCGACTACGAAACAGGGCCACTTTCAGTATTTTTTCCTTGGCCACTTTAAGTTCCCAGTCCGCTCCTGATTGCAGGATATATTGTATTTTTCAATATAAAGGGATTATAGTGACCATCATTTCTAGGTTGCAATTGCCATTTACTACCCAGGATCTGTGTTTGCCTTGCTAGATTAGCGGTATGGTCACTGCAGTACAGAGTATTTTAATGTTGTGAGAGGTAATATATACAATGTGACTGACCCTTTTTTATGGATGACATATTCTGCATTCTATCTTTTTTGTAATATAAATGTTGTCCCTTACTGAGTTATTAAATAAAATGCATCTGCATAGGGCAACTTGCTGTTTGTTCTTTCCTTATTTCTCTGTGCCCCTCAGTAACATTGCTGATGTGGTCACACGTGCTCAGTTTCTTCCTTCAACTGCTACCAGTTGTGTCAAAGGAACACCCACTAAGCTGCAGCAGAAAGGACACTCCCCGCTGAGCCGGTGCAGAAATTACACCCACCCTGAGCTGCCAGCTTGAAATTAATCTAGAAGTACCACTGGAGCAATGAATGGGGAGATCTCTGGATCCATGTGAGGTACAGCTCTGTATTTAGCTTTGTTAGAAAGATATTGTCTATATTACATTAATTAAGTGGATTAATTAAGCTGGACAGGACGGTGTTAAAGGGAGGCTGACATGAGAGGTTTTGGTGGAGGGGCCCGGCCAGAAAAGGGTTAGTGACAGTTAGCATGAAAGGGGGGGGGGGCTGGCTGGCCAGCAGGGGCTGTGCCTTAGGTGATAAAAAGGAGAGCGTGTGAGGGAGCGCCATTTTTTAGCGTAGGTGGAACAGAGCTCCCGCCCCTCCCTCCCTATATGTTTATAGAGGTATCGGGAAGAACGGATATAAGTAAAAAAAAGAAAAAGAAAGGGAGAGGGGGATTGCTATTATGGGGTGGTTTTGAGTGTGGGGATAGATGGTTCAATTAGTATTAGGTGTTGATGTTTGGCACTTGTTGCAGTAGTCGTGTCGGTGGGACGTCCTAGAAGCTGGTGGTACAGGATGGTATGGGTGAATGGGAGGGCCTCAATGGTCTCTCATAGTTGGAGCACCTGGTTGGTTCGGAGAGGCGTCCACAGTTGGTGTCTCCGAGCTGGTGTTATGTGGCTGGAGGCAAGATGGAATCACCATGGTGGTTGTTTATGGATGTTAATTTTGGGGGGCTTCTACGACCTCCTTCGTCAGGTTTAATGTTAATATTAATGTTATTTATGTTATGTTTTTTAATTTATTAATAAAACGGCTGCTGTGGCCGATTTAATCTGAACAGTGGCCGTGTGTGTTTCTTTGGGTGAAGGTGGCATTATGGAGAAGTTATAGAGGTGGTTGGAGGGCCCGAAGAATAACCAATAACCTACTCATGGGATAACCCCTTTAATGCACACACAAAGATTAGGCAGGTAAGACTGTAAATTCCTGATCCCAGTAGTTACATGACATCACGCATTGTGACAGCAATCTACATGCCTTATTCGATGTGTATTTAAGTACTGTACACAGAGACCGTGTCTGTTTTAGTGTGCGAGTCGCCTCATGTCTCCCCCAGGGGTTGTTAACACTGGTAAAAGATGTATGAAATTACACTCATTCCTCTCTAATTGCTGCGCGCTCGGCCTGCACACTCCATATTTGTATTTTATGTGCCATAATAAACCTTTCATATGTAATATCTCATTTATAGTATGCAGTATCATGGACGGCTCCCTCCAGAGTTCGCTTTATAGCCCAGCATCAAAGTGACTTGTTACTGCCAGGATCCCACCAAACACTAGAAAAGCAAGGCATAGGCCGCCTGGCTGCCCCCAACATCACAGGCCTGGGAGATAATTGTGTTTTTGCTGGAATTTATTACCTAGTACCTAGTTCAGTAGGCGGATAGAACATACAAACATGTCATATGCAGCGGTCCAAACCAAGCCAGACATAAAGACTAAGAGTGAGGAGCGAGACATAAAGACTGAAGCCTTATCTATCTAATATATATCTTGTATCTAATATTTATCTATCTATTATTTATTTATCTAATCTAATATCTATCTATCTATCTATTATTTATTTATCTATCTATCTAATATCTATCATCTATCTAATATTTATCTATCTATCTATCTAATATCTATATATCTATTTATCTATCTAATAGCCATCTAATATTTATCTGTCTAATCTAATATCTATATATGTAACATGAAAACAGAGTACTGAAATGTCTCTATACGGGTGAGTAATACTTTTTCACTGTGTTGCGTTTTTTTTCGTTTTTATATATTTAACATCTATCTGTCTATCTTTCTTTCTATCCATCTATCTACATTTTTAGACTAATTTTCCATCATTGATTTTCCTGGCGTTCCCATAACTAGCAGAAGTCTTCTCTGCACCATTGGGAATTTTGGTAAGACAGCGCGGTGAAGAGAGACACATTAAATCAGAATGACATAAACATCAGTGTGAACAAGGCCTCGCTGTCCATTGAGTGATTCACAGTTTGTCGCTGTCCGTCATTGTCACATTTTCACAGTAATATCACTGCAGATGAGAAATGAGAAATTACAGCTCATGACGGCTCCTCTGATAGAGGCTTCCTGTTTTTTCACTTGAATTTTGATGGCCTGATTGGGAGTTTTGACACTGCAGATAAAAAATGCATTGGCCCTGGCAGGGAAAAGGGAAAGAAGCTTTAATTGGGCCTTTCCACCGTGATTCCAAGCCATCCAGATGGTTAATAAGTGGAAATGTACATACTCTGTGTACATCAAAGAGGGAGCTCAGCTTGCAAACCACACGCCCAAACATATCATTTGCTACAAATTATTCTGTTTGAAGTGCACAGCTCTGAGCCCCTTAATGACCCGCACGACTGTCACCGTCCCTGAGATGCCGGGACCCTGGACTACACGAGATGACTAGCATGCAGATGGCAAATATGCAGACCGCAGCGTCGCTCCCAGCCAAATTCTCCGATTATATATTTGTCTTTGTTGTGTGCCTTCATGTATACATTACTGTATGTATCTAATGGTACAAGTCACAACAAACCTTCTGCAGCTCACTGAAAACGGAGCAGAGAACAGTGGGAAGAACAGCGCTTACTAGACGGGCGCTAATCCTCAATGCATTGTGCCACTTTGTTTAGCTCTAGGGCATGGAATCTGCCACAATATTAAGGGAACGACTCCATGGTGCAGATGGCTACACGTGACCCAGCCACAACCACCCACGGCAGCCGAAGGTGGAATGATTTTACTGCAAAAACAGGTGTCCATTGGTTACTATGAGTGGGCATGGCTTGGTCACATGCGGACAATCTCACCATGGGGTCTTACACTTAACTCGTCAGGATTGTTATTCTAGCTCGTAAGAACGGTTAGATACATCTTATTGTAACTCACCAGGACTGTTATACCTTAGTTATACCTTATTGTAGCTCACCAGGACTGTTATACCTTATTGTAACTCACCAGGACTGTTATACTTTAGTTATACCTTATTGTAGCTCACCAGGACTGTTATACCTTATTGTAACTCACCAGGACTGTTATACCTTAGTTATACCTTATTGTAACTCACCAGGACTGTTATACCTTAGTTATACCTTATTGTAGCTCACCAGGACTGTTATACCTTAGTTATACCTTATTGTAACTCACCAGGACTGTTAGGCCTTAGTTATACCTTATTGTAACTCACCAGGAGTGTTATACCTTAGTTATACCTTATTGTAGCTCACCAGGACTGTTATACCTTATTGTAACTCACCAGGACTGTTATACCTTAGTTATACCTTATTTTAGCTCACCAGGACTGTTATACCTTAGTTATACCTTATTTTAGCTCACCAGGACTGTTATACCTTATTTATACCTTATTCTAACTCACCAGGACTGTTATACCTTAGTTATACCTTATTCTAACTCACCAGGACTGTTATACCTTAGTTACACCTTATTGTAGCTCACCAGGACTGTTATACCTTATTGTAACTCACCAGGACTGTTATACCTTAGTTATACCTTATTGTAGCTCACCAGGACTGTTATACCTTATTGTAACTCACCAGGACTGTTATAGCTTAGTTATACCTTATTGTAACTCACCAGGACTGTTATACCTTAGTTATACCTTATTGTAGCTCACCAGGACTGTTATACCTTATTGTAACTCACCAGGACTGTTATACCTTAGTTATACCTTATTCTAACTCACCAGGACTGTTATACCTTAGTTATACCTTATTCTAACTCACCAGGACTGTTATACCTTAGTTACACCTTATTGTAGCTCACCAGGACTGTTATACCTTAGTTATACCTTATTGTAGCTCACCAGGACTGCTATACCTTAGTTACACCTTTTTATAACTCACCAGGACTGTTAGTTACACCTTATTCTAAGGCTACTTTCACACTTGGGTTAAGCTTGTCGGGCAGGGGAACAGCCTGCTGGATCCGTGCTAACGTTTGCACATCTGTGCTTTCGGAAGTCCGTCCGGCTCCATTCACTATAAATCGGACGGAGATCCTGCTGCAGTATGGCAAAAATGCCAAGAGGCGGCCGGACAAATACCGCAGCACGCGTTAGGCCGATATACATTCCAGGTGCCAGCAAAATGCTTGATAAAGGGCGATTCCTATGTTAGCCCGAAACGTTGCGGCTACACGTCTGCACTGTAAAATTCAGCTGTATCAACTAAATAAAGATAACTGACTACACTGCATAAATTCATGTATTTACCGGTATGATCAATGATGTAAAGTTCATCACTGACTAAACAGAAAGACAGACTGTAATATCCTCAACATATTATCCTATATTTATATCTATACAGCACAGAAATGAATAAATTCAGGGTGGTAGCACCAAAGTATTCCCAGCCTGAAATCCCAGCTCTGAACTGAATCTCTAAATTGGGATTTGGAGCTGAAATCACCGGCTCATCACTATGCAGGTCAACCGCAGAGGTCATGGAGGCCTTATTTGCTTTACAATACTCAGTGACTCTCATTAATTTTCCATGTTTGATAGTAAAAGTGCAATAATTAAAGACCAGTAAACTGTGTTTAATATATTAAGAGAAAGAAAGGTGTTGGTATAATAGGAACAAATATTGATGAAGTGAACGTGACTGCGCAAGGCGAGAAATTAGTCTTGTAACTGCAGCGGACAATATGTAACCAGCAGGTGAATTCCACTTAGCGATTCGTGGTGCGCTAAAAAGACGTAAACTTCAATAGATGGGAGACAAACATTCAAAGGAAGGACATCCTGCTATAAATGTATAAAAGTTTGATACTTTACCACCCCTTTCACTATCATCCTCACATTTATATGTAGAATTAAAGGACGACCCTACCTCAAACTGTTATCTAGACAAAGATCCCTCAAAGGGTCAAGAGTGGGAATTAAGGAATATTTAGTAACTGTGTTACAATGTATATCAGAAAACCTTCCTTCTTTTTATCAACATCACCTATAAAGGAACACTTCACCTTTGTAAAAATATATTTTATATGATCCATAGGTAGGTACCAATTGTGTATGCATGCACAATAGACTGGTGGAAGCTGAAGCCAGGGGAACTCTATCACAAAGCCATTCATTTATCAGTGAGTAATATCCCACCACGAGGCATTACTGTGGTAGGTACATATTATAAATCACTGAGAGGCAGGGAATTATTATGAATCACCATGAGGTAGGTGATTATTATAAATCACTGTGGTAGGTACATATTATAACTCCCTGATTGCGTATAGTACTCTGATGTAGTGCTGGATCTCCCGAGTGGCAGCGCCATCCAGGGCAGGAGAGGTAAGTTCTTTTATTGATATTTTGTCTGATCTAAGGTCTGATTAAAATTGAAAGTCTAATCTGAAGATTGCGGGTCTGATTTGGGGGTCTGATCTAAGGCCTGATTGGGGATCTGAGCTGAGGTCTGATGAACATTGGGGGTCTTAACTGAGATCTGATAAAAAATATTTTTTTTCTTATTTCCCTCCTCTAAAACCTAGATGCATCTTATGGTCTGGTGCGTCTTATAAAGCGGAAATATGGTATATATGACTGTGAGATAGATGATTGTTATGAATCGCTATGAGGTATGGACATATTCTATACCGCTGTCACATAGGTGATTGTTATGAATTATTGTGAGGCATGTACACATTATAAATCACTGTGAGGTAAGCGATTATTAAGAATCACCATGAGGCACGTACATATTATATATTACTGTGAGGGATTGGCATATTATAAATGACCGTTTAGAAAGTCCTGATCTGGTATGCCGTACTCTATCCCCATTTCCTCAGCACTGGGAAAAATCCGCAGAAACCGTCCTGCTGCATAGACCTGTTCAACTGCATGAAATGTTTAATTGTGCCAGAAATCAGAGCATCTCTGAGGCCCTACTCCCTGGTGAAAGGTCAGGGAGCAGCAGATGGAAAAGCACAGCACAGCTTTACTTCCCAAAGGGGACCTTTTCTTTGTGGACCCGCTGGGGCCCCACAGGGCCAGTGTGAGCTGCACGTACCGGGATAACGAGCGGCCATTTATGCTGCTTCACAGGAGACATTAATCCTCTCAGAGATGACTGTAGACTTCATGAGCGGAATCACTAAATATCAGCAACATCCTTAGCACAGTGCACAATGCAAACTTTCCTTCACACTGTTCACAACGTATTGGATGAAGGTTTTACTCCGGCTCCAACAAGTGTCATTCATGGTGGGATGAAAGTAGGAGGTAAAATTTATATTGGATGAAAGAATCAAAAGGAGGAATCAGAAGTCTCTAGTGTCATGTTCCTATTGTTAAAAGGGAGGGGAAAAAGTAAGAATATAATACTATTGACAAAAATAGATACTACATTATAATACCACCCCTATGTACGAAGATATAGCTACTATAATACAGTCCCTATAAAAAAATATACTGTCTCCAATGTAAAAGAATATAACTACTCTAATAAAGAAAAAACCTACACTCCTCAACATTGAAATTGCAACAAAGGACAAGCCATAGGGTTATGGAAATCGAGGAAGTAGCAAGTGTCACTAAGATCTGCAGATGATCAAATTTTTAAGGCACCTGGAGGCATGTAGGAGGCAAAGTTTTTTAGCCTCATGAAACTTCAAAAATAGGATCGAGTCATGTGTGATGCCCCCTGTTCAATGACGTGCCACTTGACGTCACTTGTCTCATTTGAGAGTGACAGAATCCTTGAACTGAAAGACCTTGGTTCATCTGGTCCGGCAGATCACTATGCGCCTAGCCCAAGATGTCAGCATTGTTCAACGTTGTGTTTCCCAATGGTTGGGAGAACAAAGATGAACTGGAATAACAGCGAGAGGTGCACAGAGGGAAATGTCTGCACGAAAAGATCGTCTGATCAGAAGAATGGCTTGTAGTGACTCATTCTTTACTATAAATGAAACTGGACGTCACATCCCAAGCCTAGGGCGACAAACAGTGTCCACACAAATGATCAGGAGTCCCGTTTTATCTCAGACACAATGATAGCCGGAGACTGGTTTGGAAACCACGTAAGCAACTCCATGAAAATGCCTTCACAAGAAAACAGTACATCGGTCCTACTCATGAAATAATGGTGTGGGGTGCCATAATGTATGGTAGCCAAACCCCTCTAGTCTTCATTTCAGGTACACTAACAGCTTACGTTACATTGATTTGGTCATGGAACCAATGATACAGCTATTTCTCCAAAGTGTCAGAGAGTCCTATCTCTGAACTTGTCTCCGATAGAGCACATCTGGGTTGTCATTAGTCTGCAGTTGCAAAGAGAGCTTTCAGCAGTGGATCTTGATGATTTGTGTGCCCAAGTGCATTTAGTGTGGCCAGTGGCATAACTAGAAATGACTGGGCCCCAAAGCAAATTTTTAAACGGGCCCCCTTTACCCCCCAGGAACTTCTTCCAAACCCCCTCTTCCTGTGCAACCCCCACTCCTGTGGCTAGTCATTATCGCCCTCTCAGACGAAGCCCAGCAGCCGCTCCATCCATTTCCTACAGTGTCTCAGTATTTAATGTCATTTTTTAATACTATTGAGGGGGCCTTGACAATAAAATATTTTAGTCCTCCTCCTGGGTGGGCCCCTTCTGAGTTTGGGCCCTAAAGCAGCTGGTTCCCCTGCTTCCCCTATAGCTACGCCCCTGATTATGGCAGAATATTCCTCAGACAGCCATTAATAACCTCATTGATAACTTGCCAGGACATGTAAGTGCACATATTTTTGCACTTGGACTCATACCCAACACTGAATAAACTGAGATGTTCTAAATATATTGTTTACTTATTTTATTTGCATATGATTAACATGTCTGTCGATCCTGTGATTTACATAATTCCATGACTTTTCCTTGTTGCAGTTTCAATGTTGAGGTGTGCACAATACTGCACACGTACAGCACAAGAATATAAAGACTATAATACTGCCCTCTATGTACAACAATATAACTACTATAATACTGCCCACGTACAAGAATATAACTGTTATAATACTACTGCTCATATGTACAAGAATATAACTGATATAATACTGCCCTCTCTGTATAAGAATATAACTACTATAATACTGCCTCCTATGTAAAAGAATATAACTACTATAATACAGCCCTCTAGCTACTATAATACTGCCCATGTACAAGAATATAACTACTATAATACTGCTCCTATGTACAAGAATATAACGGATATAATACTGCCCTCTCTGTAAAAGAATATAACTACTATAATACTGCCTCCTATGTAAAAGAATATAACTACTATAATACAGCCCTCTATGTCCAACAATATAACTACTATAATACTGCTCCTATGTACAAAAATATAACTGATATAATACTGCCCTATCTGTATAAGAATATAACTAGTTTAATACTGCCTCCTATGTAAAATAATATAACTACTATAATACTGTCCTCCATGTACAAGAATCTAACTACTATAATACTGCCCCTACAGACAAGGCTCTAAATTTCATAATACTGCCCCTATGTACAAGAGTTGAACTACTATAAGACTGACAAGAATATAGCCATCATAATATTACCCTGTATGTACAAGATATAAGTAAAATAATATTGCTCCCTATGTACAAGAATATAATTTCTATAAAACTGCCATCTTTGTACAAGAACAAAACTACTATTCTACCCCATATGGACAAAAAGGGTAAATACAGTTGATACAGTACATATAGGAGTGGAGGATTAACAAGAGACTAAACATGAAGGTGAATACATTGAAATGTCACAAAAGTGACTAATCCGAATGAATTCATTCTGAACAACTGGAACTTCTCTGTAATAATTCTCCATAAACATTGAATGACAGACACATCACATTCTGCAGGAAGAGTCGCCAGTTTAAAGCCTTTTATTTGCTACTTTAATGGAAGTCCCCAGGGAGAGATCTCCAATTTCCATTTAATATCCGCGTATAACTGGGATGGCAGGCGCACTCCGCTCAAGAATGGGATTTGTAATCTTCCGTCATAGCTTGAAAACCATAAAGAGATTATGTACAGTTTAATCCAGAATATTGTGCCCCCCCATACTGGAAATACAGATCACATTGAGGAAATTTCAGTGACACCTTCTTAGAGGAGACACCCATTGTTTGCTAGAAAAACACTAAATCTATTCTCAGAGTGGAGAGATAATAATAATTACATCTGAAATCAAAGCTTTTAAGTCCTAATTGCTGTTGCTGTAGAAGATGCATCGCTCAGCCTCTGAACTGCGCAGACAAAGAAGCCTATTAACACTTATTACCTGTTGCTTCAACATTGCGCTAATCGACTTGTGCAGGGTACAGTCATTTATTCCTTTCAGCAAAAGGTGCAAAAGAGGCATCCTCTGTTAATAATTGTATATGTACAGCTGGTAAAAATTATACATCTTCTCGTATAAAGTGATATGGACAATACTGGTATAACCTGGGCATCTCCTGTATATAATTATACTAGCAGAAGGACCCAGCATTCTATTTAATTTAATGTTTGTGTGTGTCATTAAAATATATCGACAGTATCCACTATAACAGTGACAGTACCCCACCCCCTTAACAGTGATCTCCACAGCGGCCTGCCCCCTTAACAGTAACATCCACAGTGCCCTCCCCTTTAACAGTGACCTCCACAGCGGACGCTCCTTTATTAGTGACCTCCACAGTACCCTGTCTCAGTGACCTCTACAGAGCTCTGTTCCCTTAAAATGTGACCACCACAACACCCCGGCCCCTTAACAGTGACCTCCACAGCACTCCGCTCCCTTAACAGTGACCTCCACAGTGCCCTGCCCCTTTAAAGCTGACCTACAGCAGTGAAGAAAAATGGTTGGGTTGTTATAGAAACCTCGAGTAAAACTGTGTGTATGTGGAGACTAAGGGCCTGCAAGCTTCTATTGGCTGATAAGGGTCATGTGACCAGGCTTCTTTTGGCTATTGCATTTTTTGGGTATATCTCAACAACGGTAAGTGCTAGAGAGCTGAGACCCGGTCTAAAACCTTCCCGGACACCTGATGTACCTGTGTGCCAAATTTCGTAATTATAAATGTGACGGTGAGGATTCCTTTAGTGGACATACACACATACATACATACACTCAGCTTTATATCTTAGATGTACAGCTGGAATAAGTTGTACATCTTGTATATAATGATATATACCCCCGCCGATCAGCTGTTTGAGAAGGCAGTGGCGCTTGCAGTAGTACCGCAGCCTTCGTATAGGTTTTCCTAGGCCAGTGACGACACATTCGTTGTTCACGTGGCATAGGCGCAGTTCGAGCTCATAGAAGTGAATGTGGCTAATCTGCAATACCAAGCACAGCCTCTACACAATGTACGGAGCGGTACTTTGTGAGCTGTGAGAAGGCAGCGGGGCTCACACAGGCTCATAGAGGATAGGTCATCAGTATTAAAGTGTCGGAAAAACCTTTTAAATATGTACAGCTGTTATAAGTTCTACATCTTCTTGTATATAGTGATATGGACCATGCTGGTATAGCCTGGGTTTCTCCTTTATATAATTATATACTGCTGCTGATATAACTTATACATATTCTGCTATATAGAAAATGGGTGTAGAATTCTTCATAAATTCCCCCCTCAGTATCTTATATGATGTTTTAGGGTACTTTCACACTTTTCCGGCATAGAGTTCCGTCAAAGGGGCTCTATGCCGGAAAAGAACTAATCAGGCATATCCCCATGCAATCTGAATGGATAGAAATCTGTTCAGTTTGCATCAGTATTGCTTCCGTTCAGTCACTGTCAGGCGTTTTGGCCGGACACAATACCGCAGCATGCTTCGGTATTATGTCCGTCCAAAATGCCTGATCAGTCGCCGGAATGCCGGCATTAATTTACATTGACTTGCATTAGTGCCGGATCCGGCATTGCGAAACAACTGAAGGGCTGATCCAGACCAGGAACACTGTGAAAAGGACTGCAAGACAGATCCGTCCATCCGCATGACAAGCGGAGAGATGGATCCGTTCTTGCAATGCATTTGTAGACGGATCTGCACCCGGATCCGTCTACAAATGCTGTCAGTTGTCACACTGAACGGCGGATCCGGCTGGCAGCTCAGACAACGGAACTGCCTACCGGATCACACTAACGCTAGTGTGAAAGTACCCTTACCTATTTAACATTGTATTGCACTTTACTGCTGGCCCTAATTAAGACTTCTCTTCCAAGACTTAGTATATGAATTTTTTTTTGCTAATCTCTCTCTCTCTCTCTCTCTCTCTCTCTCTCTCTCTCTCTCTCTCTCTATATATATATATATATATATATACACACAGCTGTCGATTCAGGCTGCACACCAAAATAAATGGCGGAGTGCCAGCGGCCCACACCCAGAACTTCGTAAAAAGCCACGGCACATCCAGTTGATGAAAAAGAAATGTGATCTTTATTCACCCATCTGTGACGTTTCGGTCCGCTTACTGGGACCCTTGACAAGGGTCCCAGTAAGCGGACCGAAACGTCGCTAGATGGGTGAATAAAGATCACATTTCTTTTTCATCAACTGGATGTGCCGTGGCTTTTTACGAAGTTCTATATATATATATATATATATATATATATACACACACACACAAATATTTGCATTTTTTTTGAACCAAGATCACTGGGATTACCCATCTCTTCTTTGAGATGTTTGTATTGGGTCTTTAGTTTTTGCTTTGGCATTCATGCAGCCCCAAACCATGACACTTCCACCACCATGCTTTACTGTAGGCAAGACACACTTGTCTTTGTACTCCTCACCTAGTTCCGCTACACACGCTTGACACCATCTGAACCAAATAAGTGTATCTTGGTCTCATTAGACCACAGGACGTGGTTGCAGTAATCCATGTCCTTAGTGTTCTTGTCTTCAGTAAACCTTTTGTGGGCTTTCTTGTGCATCATCTTTAGAAGAGGCTTCCTTCTGGGACGATGGCCATGCAGAAAAATTTGATGCAGTGTGCGGTGTATGGGCTGACCCCCCCCCCCCCACCCCTTTAACCTCTGCAGCAATGCTGGCAGCACTCATACGTCTATTTTGAAAAGACAACCTCTGGATATGATTCTGACCACGTACACTTATCTCCTTTGGTCGACCATGGAGAGGCCTGTTCTGAGTGGAACCTGTCTTGTTAAACCACTGTATGGTCTTGGCCACTGTGCTGCAGCTCAATTTCTGGGTGTTGGCAATCTTCTTATTGCCTCGGCCATCTTTATGTAGCGCAAAAAAAAAATCTTTTTTTCCGATCCTCAGAGAGTTCTTTGCCATGAGGTGTCATGTTCAACTTCCGGTGACCAGTATCAGGGAGTGTGAGAGTGGTAACACCAAATTAAATACACCTGCTCCCCATTCACACCTATTTTGAGGGCACACCCAATTTACACTGTTATACAAGCTGTACACTGACCACTTTACATTGTATCAAAGTGTCATATCTTCTGTGATGTCCAATAAAAAGATATCAAAAAATATTTACAAAAATGTCTCACTTTTGTGAGATACTGTAGCTGCCAGGCATCAGTTCAATCACCAACTCTGGTCATAGAGGGCCACTATTCAGAACCCTCATCTATTGACCAGAATGTAGAGTAGCACTCACTCTGGTAGATCTGGAACTTCCATGCATTACATGGGAGGCTACTGATTTCAATAGGAGATGTGTAATACTTTATTACCCCTGCGGTGGCACTGCAGGGCACTTGCAGCTAGGTTCTTCCACGGGTTACGGATGATCTGGGATGCTGGGATGCCCGACAATCAGTTTATTGTCAAAGGACTGTTCCAACAAAAACGGAATGTCCAAAGCGGATATCTCTTTATCTGGTGGCTGGGGAATCCATCAAACTTCGAGGACTATGGTTCATTGATGCTGGTAACGGTCTCTACAGTTCTTTTCAGGATAAGCCTGTGTGGAAAGCATTTCGTGCAGCTCCACAAGAGAGCACATCTGTCTCCTGCAGCTTCTCATGCTGTAACTAAGCAGAAGAGGATTGAGAACCTGATGTTGAAGCTCGGGGACCACTCGGCTTTATGACGATAGTAAAGTTTGTCTTCCAGATGCAGAATTAATTCATTGCCTGTGCAGTTTAGAGCTTCAGCGCAGCCCAGCGGGTTATCGGGATAATCAGCCGTCCTCAGGCTGCGAGAATGAATATTTGATTATGGGATCTGCTGGAAGAAGGAGACGCAGAACAAACAGCCTGGGATGTAATTAGGTAACATTAGGAACGTTATCTCGCAGAGTTCTACCTCACTGCCATACGTGATGGGCGCCTCTGACAGTGATCGCTAGGACGAGTAACCGTACACCCCATTCTGGGTTATTAAGCCGCTTTCCCTGGCAGACAAACAAAGGTATCAGTGAAATGACATTTCCGTCATCTCCGAGAGATGGTAAAGACTGAAACCTGCAGACTGTTCTGTGTCAGCACTCTCCATGCAGATTCCAAGTGTAGCGCGAGATCGAAGCGTTGATAAGCCGGAGGACAGGAGCAATAAATAATTACATGTCATTATGCTGCGTCCTCTATGTACCCTTTCCTCCCAGATCAATACAGAGAGCTCAGCAGAACATTGTCACCCTCACAGGTCTACAGCTTGGCGCATTGACACCTATAGAGGACGCATTGGGGGACGAGCCATCATTTCATTTGTGCGCAAATTCTGGCAGAAAAAAATAGCAAATTTTGGCACACTATTTTCGCGACTTTTTGAAATTTTACACCACTCTTGCCACTTTTGGAAATTGGACATGGTTACCTGTGTACACACCAGATTTCTCAACTGCGACTTTTCAGAAGGTGCGATCTTATTCCAGTAGGGAGGCAGAGTGAAGAAAAAAAACTGTCCAAACATCTCTACACAAATTTAGAAACTACAGCCTGGTGTATTGTCATATACACATATGGAGGGAAAGAGCAGAGACAACTGGTGTAAACGAAAACTGGTTTAGCTGCTCATATCAACCAATCAGATTCCATCTTTCATTTCCCAAAGGAGCTCTGAAAAATGAAATGTGGAATCTGATTGATTGATATGGGCAACTAAACCAACTAAACCAGTGTTCCTTTACACCAGTTTTGATAAATGTCAACCAAAGCATGTGCAGACCGGAAAAACTGTAAAAAAGACTGCAAGACGGATCCGTCCATCCGCATGACAAACGGAGAGACGGATCCGTTCTTGTAATGCATTTGTAGACGGATCCGCACCCGGATCCGTCTACAAATGCTGTCAGTTGTCACACTGAACGGCGGATCCGGCTGGAAGCTCCGACAACGAAACTGCCTGCCGGATCACACTAACGCTAGTGTGAAAGTACCCTAAAACTACAGCAGATAACAGGAGTCATTTCATACAAAAACCTTACATTAGTGAAGTAAGCAATGTAGTCTTATTACATCAACGCAGCGCAAACATTTTACTTTGATTTTAACAATTTGTTATGTTGTCAGTGATGTCACACATTGTGAATTGTGTATATTGCGATCGTGTGATACATACATAGCCAACCCAACCAGATTTCACTGGAGCACGTCTGAGGCATATGATATGACCCCCAGCTCATGATGAGTTGACGGACAGCCGCCGTCCTGAATGATTTTGAACAAACTAATATTTCTCTTCACTAGTGTTACAAGCCTATAACCTGATACCTATAAACCTCCCGATCTATACCGTACGTCTCATCCACCTCATCACTGCAGCCATGTAGAAAAATTGTATGGTTTGCTGACAATTGACAGGAGGATGGAAGCTATGAGTGCTCCGTCAGCACCCAGGGTACAGATTATTGGCTCCAGTGTAAATGTGTCACCTCCGCATGGCTGATTGGATCGGACGCCGTTTGAGAGGAAACGATTATGTTACAAGTCAATAGCCGGGGAAGTCAAAGATCCTCAACTGTAAAGTGTCATGTGGAGGAAATAAACAATATAAAAATGTCATCCGTATGACACACAATACATGCAAGATGCCTGATGATGATGGGTGAAGGATTGCATGGACAATGTGTGCCTATGATGTGTGATACCATCTGCTGAGCTGCTTTATATAAGCCTATGATGTGTGATACCATCAACTGCGCAGCTGTATCTAAGCTGATAGCGTGATACCATCTGCTGAGCCGCTGCATCTCAGCCTACCATGTGTGATACTTTCTCCTGAGTCATTTTATCTAAGCCTATCATATTTGATATTGTACTGCCAAGTCAGGGTATTTAAGCCTGTAATGTGTGATACTATCTGCTGAGCTGCTGTATCTAAGCATATCAGCTCAACTTGAGTTGCTGTATCGGTCTCTGTTCACGTCACATTAGAGCAGGGATCAGCAACCGTCGGCACTCTAGCTGTTGTAAAACTACAATTCCCAGCATGCTACATTTATTTGTATAAGAGTTCTTAGAAGAGCAGAGCAAGTATGCATGCTGGGAGTTGTAGTTTCACAACAGCTGGAGAGCTAGAGGTTACCTACCCCTGCATTAGAGCCTTCTGTCATGAGCATAATTCAGGAGGATTTCCTGACCTTTTCCTTTGATGAAAGTCTCCAATGCAAATATCAACGTAATAAACCTGACTTCTAAAATGACCTTTATCTCAATAGATTTGACACGGGTCCCAACAGCAACCCCGATATTACACGGGTACCAATAACAACCCCAACAAAAAGAACCCCAAAGCGTTTCACCTAAAACTATAGGCTCATCAGGGGGTAATCTCATACACAGATATCATAAAATATTTAGAGATTGATACTTAGCTCCAGGCTAGATACATAAGGTGCTGCTGACCAACAGAGATATAGTTGAATAATACATTGTGTATGCATTCACTTTTTTGGGTTCCCCATTTTGAGGGTTTTAAACAGGGATAAAACAGGATTAGGTTCGGGGACAGGGAACCTCCACCATCAGGGGGCCGCCCGGGCTGAGGAGTTAATAGGGTGAGCAAGGGTAAGTATACCAGTCTCTCCGTGATTGAATGATATCTCCCCGAACACTCGTCTATCCTGGTAATATGGATGTCTACTTGGGGGATTGGACTCCCAAATGAGTAATACATTTTTGCAGTTTTGCACATTTTTGTTATTCGGTACATTTGTACCCATACCCTTTGTATTACAATAAAGGTAATTTTAGAAGTCACGTTTATGACGTTGATATTTGATTTAGATTCCCTACGTGACAAAGTATCTTGCAAGTAATCTATGTGGTTTGTGTTGCAAGTCTCCAATGCATGCCACTGAAAACTGCCCTGCTAAAAGAAATGCATACCATGAAATATATTTTTACGGGGATCCTCTGCAGAGAAAAATATGACTATGCTCTTCTATATAATAAAAATGGGGGTACACCCATGTATACTGGCCTGACGGTGGCTGACACTCACCTGGCCTCTGTTAGGTCAGTGGAGCCCTAAGCAGGTGTACCTAAAGGGCCCTTTACATGGGCCGAGAATCCCAAAGATAATCGCTAATGAGCGTTCATAGGAACACTTGTTAGCGATTATCTGGCAGTGTAAATGTACCGCCGATTACACCATGAACGAGCAAACGGTTGTTCATCGGTAATCTGATCGTTTGTGCACACACAAAAATGATCATTTATCAGCAGCAGGTTCTGCTGTGTAAACACGATCTGCTGCCGGCAAACAACAAGCCAGTACGGGGTGATGGCATTAGTGATCACTCCTCCCAATACTGTGGAGGAGATCTCTGCGTGTAAATGGAGGGATCTCCTCCACCAGTGAGAAGCAGATTGTCAAGAAGGAACGCTTGCCCTCCGATAATCTGCTGCTCTGTCGTCCCATGTAAAGGGACCTTTAGTCTATCCTATCTGATAGCATCTGGTGAACTGGAGTATATAACATATCATCCACCACGATGAGATACACAATTGCATGCTGAAATGGTAGTTCTCTCAGACAGCACCCACAAAGAGTATGGTCACACCTAGTGTATTTAGGCACAATCCATGGCAAAAGGGTCAGATCCACAGTATACATCATCAACGTAACTTGACATGATGTGGATTTAAAGAGCATCAGCAGGTTCAACCTTATTAAACCACAAAAGCGCTTGCGGGGTTTCCGAGAAAACAGACTTTTATACTTTATGCAAATGAGGGCTGCAGTCCGCCAAAGAGGAGCAATGGTGATTTCATGACCCGCAGCTTGGCGCACTGAAACCCTAGGTTGCATAAAGAATAAAAGTCTTCTTTCTCTTGAGAAGCTGGAACTGATTTAAAAAAAACATATATCATTCTAATCAGCAGGATGAACCCCACCAGGTAGCATGCCTTGTTTAACAGTGTTGATTCTGCTGACAGTTGTTTTTTAAAATCTGCACTGCAATTTAAGTTAGGCCTCTTGCACACGGCTGTTTGCCGGCCATTCCTTGCATTGGGGACCACAATTTGCAGTCCCCAGTGCACGGGCACTAACCGTGCGGCTGCTGCGACAGATCTAGACCCATTCAACTTGAATAGAAACACAGAAACATAGAATATGTCGCAGATAAGAACCATTTGGCCCATCTAGTCTGCCCAATATACTGAATACTATGAATAGTATGCCTATGATGGGTCTGTGATCCATCCACATCGCAAAAAAAAAAGAACAAGTTCTCCGTAGTGCTTCTGTGGGGTTTCGTAGCTCTGTTTTGCACCGCACCTTCTGGATTGCGGACCCATTCAAGTGAATGGGTCCACATCCGTGATGCGGTGAGCATGCGGTCGGTGCCAGCATATTGTGGACCCGCTGTTTGCCGTGTGCATGAGTTCTTACGTACATATTCCGACACACTCCACAGCACGTGGATGAACTCTTGATGAGCAGCACTGTACTTCTTCCACGCCTGTAGCTCAGAGATTTGCTCTGATCTAAACCTGATCTGCGTGATACAGAACAATAGCAAACTGCAGACTTGGGAGCGTCTGAAGCTTCTGGCAGCTCCATCTTCTCCGACGACTCCTAATTGCTCCACATGGGGTCCTGCAACGACTTGTGCATTTTTAATTACGCAGGTAGCTCAGCAATAAAGGACATCACTTGCACAAGCTAATCAATTAACTACAAATCAATGCATCTCGTTATGCAAATTTTATACATGAACCGCAGGACACAAATGTCACCGCGGTGCATCTGTGAGGTGCTTCAAGAAAGGACGGTGATTAGTGACAAGATCCAGGTTAATTTATGCAAAAGGCAATGACTATTGCTGAATCAATTAATTCCTCGCCTTAGGCTCATTCTTCTATTCTCCGCATAAGGCTGAGCTCTGTTACTTGTCCTCACGTATGTGTGGAGTCTTTCATGTCCTGGTGGATCGAACAAAATGCCACGCGTTTCAAAGCTATTTACAATCACTGGATATTCTATTAAATGGGGTGTTGCATGCCACGTTACCACTAGTTTTCTTAATGCATATCATGCTTGTATATAGTGAATCACATATATAACAATTCCCTAATGCACAATCATTGGCAAAAAAAAAAAATAATGCACCCAGATAGAAAAGTTAGATTGCTGCAAAACTCGGCATAGGGTTATGTCTCAGGCAGATATGTAGATGATTGCTGGTATGGTCGGATCAGATGCTGTGTTTTGCCATAAGAGGGTGTAAAACTGGTTCCCCTGCTGCCCTATAAAAAGGCTTTCAGAAGCTAATTTTGGGTAGTGTACCTCCTTCTTGGTGAGGTTTATATTTATTTATTTTTGTTAATGAGCGGACTTCTATTATTACAATAGATGTGATTATGAAGTGATGATTAAAGAGTTGCCCAGGATTAAAAACACATGGCTGCTTTCTTCCAGAAACAGCGCCACACCTTGTCTATAGGTTGTGTTGGGTATTGCAGGTGATATGCATTTACTTCAATGAAGCTGATCTGCAAAACCAGACACAAAACATGGACAACTGTGGCACTGTAAATGAAAGTAAGCCGCTGTGTATCTCTAACTATGTACAACTCATTTATTGTGTATGGAACAGGGGCACAGACTGCCTGGGTCTCATTATAACCCCTTCCCCTCGTAAACTATTTTAATTTTTTAATTTAGCCTTTTAAATGCCTTAAAGTGTTTTTCTGAACTGATGTCCTTTAGATTGATCATCAATATCTGGTTAGTGTGGGTCCGACAGCCGAAACCCCCGCCGATCAGCTGTTTGAGAAGGCAGCGGTGCTCGTAGTAGCGTTGTGGCCTTCTCTCTGCTCTGCCTCATGGAAGTGAATGGGGCTGAGCTGCGATACCAAGCACAGCCGCTATACAATGGTTTGGCTTGGCTTGGTCTAACAGCTCAGCCCCATTCACTTCTATGAGGCTGAGCTGCGCCTAGGCCATGTAACCACTGAATGTTATGTCACACGGCCTAGGAAAAGCTGCAAGAAGGCCGCGGCGCTACTACAAGTGTTGGAGTCTTCTTAGTTGATTGGCAGGGGTCCCAGCTGTCAGATTTTCTTTCAGTTATGGCGTTCACCACATGTGATAAATACTGTCATATTTTAATAGTTTGGTCATTTTAGCATGTGGAAATACCAATGATATTTAACTTTAAGCATTTATTTTTATATGAAAAATGGGGAAAGGAGGGGTGATAGGAATTTTTCTTTTTTTATATACATTTTTTAAAACTTTTGAAAACTTTTTTAACTTTATTTTTTGTTCCTTTAGCATGCAATCATTAATTGGTTCAACAATAGAGTGCATGCTGACTATGGCGTACACTCAGCTCGTCAGTGGGCACCCTTTATGTTACAAGAATAGCCAACACTGTAACAGCAGCTGGAGTGTCAAACATTGCCGACCGCTGACCCATACAGTAAAATTTCCCTCACATAATCACCCAAAATTCTAGGTGGCATACACTTAAAGCCTCTTGCCCACGACAATATTTTGCGGACCGTATACTGGCAGTTTTTTCAGTTCAGTATACTGACAGTATACTGAACCATTCACTTCAATGGGTCTGCAAAATATACTGAAGTGTCTCCGTATGCCTTCCGTTTCCGTTTTTTCCGTTCCGTTTAAATATAGAACATAGAATATAGAAAGCATACGGAAAGGCGTCTGTATGTCTTCCGTATCCGTTCCGTTTTTGCTGAACAATCTATTGAAAATTTTAAGACCAGCCCAATTTTTATTATGGAATTACTGTATACTGTATATGCCACACGGAAAAACGGAACGGAACAACTGAACCGAAATGGAAACTCAACAGAAGCAACAAACGGAAAAAACGGATCCGTTATAAACGGACCGCAAAACACTGAAAAAGCCATACGGTCGTGTGCAAGAGGCCTAAGGAAGAGCTCAACATGCACAGAAGAAAGGCTAAGTGAAAATCCATCACAGAAAAATCTGGATTAGGCCTCATGCACACGACCGTATGTGTTTTGCAGGTCCGCAAATAAAACCGGATGACGTACTGTATGGCATCCGTTATTTTTGCGGATCCGTTATTTTTGCGGATCCATTGTAATAATGCCTATCCTTGTCCGCAAACTAGAAAAAAATAGGACATGCTCTATTTTTTTGCGGAACGGAAAAACGGACATACGGAAACGGAATGCACACGGAGTACCGTTTTTTTTGGGACCCATTGAAATGAATGGTTCCGCATATGGTCCGCAAAAAAAAACGGAACGGACACGGAAAGAAAATATGTTCGTGTGCATGAGGCCTTAAGTGTGGAGTGATCTTAAAGGGGTGCTCTTTTGGAGAGGTTTCATTGTATTTCACTATCTAGTCTGCAGTCTGACTCTGCGCTACTGCTACAAGTCCTTGTTGTTATCTACACTGATTTTTACATACATAATACATTACCTACATGTACCTTACAGAGGTTTTCTATAAAACACATAGAAGATGAAAGCCTGAAGTGGTATTCCAGCTGTTAGATAACGATGAACTATCTTCCAAGTGTAAAACCCCAGTGGTGTTACCACTTCTGCACCTTGCTACTATCTTTTATGGTCTAACCTGTATGTCACCTATATATTTATTTCCAGGTCCCTCAAAACTGCGCATTCCTAATAGTGTTATGTAATTGTTCATGTAATGTGCCTGGTTCACCAGCAGGTAGCAGCAAGTATGGCGGAACTACACTTTGAGAGAATGGAACTCACCATTCCATTCTCCCCTCCTTTTTTTGCTCAGAAGTGGGCCAGTCCTGTTTGCTACCAGAAGGAGGTAGGGGTTCTGGTGTGTTCTGGGTGAGACTCTATGTTGGAGCTGCCAGGATTCTAACCTATTCCCTGGCATGTTCCAGAGTCAGACTACAGAGAGAAGTTGCCGCATTCTGCAGAAGCAGAGATTCCATTTAAGTCTGTCAGCACAGCAGAGCCAGAGAACAACCGATGTAGCAGTGTTGAGATTGTTTGCCTAAGAGAGTTAATGCTAAACACTGCTGGAACCAAGATAAAGTCTGTAAGCTGCTTGGAGAAACTTTTATGCAAAGTAAAGCTGCCATCTGGACTCAAATATTTTTTCAAATCCCTCAATTGTTCCCCCTATTTGTCTGCTTTGGAGCCAACGCCGGGGGTTCCAGCATATCCAGGTAGGAGCACTGTGACACTTGCACAAAACATTAAAGGGAACCTGTCATCAGCTTTATGCTGCCTATACTAACGTCAGTATAAAGTAGAGACAGGTGAGTTGATTTCAGCGTTCTGTCATTTATAAAGTTAAAAGTAAGTGGTTGCCGAGAACCAACATCACAATCATTGCAGACTGGGCCTGGAAAATAGTCACGGCCACCTGAGAAGATTCATGGTTATTTATGAATTCCTGCTCTCCTGCCCACCTGCTGATGACTGACAGGCTTCTACCTTGTTTTCTCCCTCTCTTTCCAAGAGAGAACTGCCAATCATCACCAGATGGCAGGAGGGCAGGAGATTATGAATAACCATGACTCTTCTGAGGTAGATTTGACTCTTTTCAAGGCCTGAGCTGCAATGATTATGATGCTGGTTCTCGGCAACCACTTACTTTTAGTTCATAAGTGACACACCGCTGAAAGTCATAAGGAGTACCTTCCGTTTTTTTTTGCAGATCCATAAAAATAAATAGTTCCATATACAGTCCGTATACGGAATGCAAAAAACTGAACATTAACGGAAAAAAAAAACATTCGTGTGCAAGAGGCCTAAGGCCTGGTTCACACCTGAGAGTTTTACAGCACGTTCCTACGCGCTGTAAAACGCTCAACAGGCGAAAACCCATGTTTCCCTATGGGCATGGTTCTCACGAACGCGCTGTAAAACTCCCTACGCCCAAGAAGTACAGGAGCTTCTTTAGGGCGTATTGTCTCGCGTATTGTGATTGACGCCAGTTTGGTCAATCACACAAACGCGCGTACAACACGCATTTCCTATTTCCAAAAAGACGCTGTAATACGCGCGGCAAAACACGCATATTAAGTACGCTCAAGTGTGAACCTAGCCTAACTCTGTTTACTGCTAAGAGCTGGCAGCCTTAGAGAAGAATACACAGCGGCCATCATGGAAGAAGCAGAAATTATTAATAAACCCGTGACTCCCCATTATATGCATGAAGAACAGCTGGATATGATAGGTTACAATCTGAGCGGCGAAACGTTCAATATTTAACAGAATATTTATGAACATTGTGTGTGAAATCATTAAATTATGACCATTACCCATGTTTATCTGTAGAGCCTCCCCCCACACACTCAATCTACCACCATGATGTCTCGGAGTGACAGAGCATGACAGGAACATGGAGCGCTGCGATTACAGCCTTGCACATCGACAGATGGTGGGACAACTGTATGGCAACCCTACATGTGCTCTGCAGCAACCATTTTGTAGCTCGCCTTCTGCACCTGTGACAGTAAATGCTGCAATAGAGTCTGAAGAGTGGAGAAGGAAGGAAAAAAAACATCTCTCTCTCTTGAGCTTTCCAGATATTCCTGATCTGACCTGAAGTGGGATATTTGGTATAAAAGCAAATTCTAGCTTCTGTGCAAAACCTAGTGACATAGCGTTGTGTGATCCATGAAGTAGTAGCCATCAATTCTCCTCATCGAGAAATACTCTGACCATAATGGGGCAGATTTATTAAGACTGGCATTTAATGGTGAAATGTTCCAATTTTATTTTTAATAAATTGATTTCTGGGTTCACAGTAGTGATCATGGGGGTCCGCGGGGTGGGGGGGGGTTGGGGCAAGGGGAGGCAAGTGATCATCACTGAACACTGACTGAGCCGCAGTTATCTGCGCACAGCCTATCAGAGGCTGGCGGACCGGCACAGGCGCTGCGATGACGTCATCGCGCTGCCTGACTTGAACCGCTGCGCTGCCGTACAGACAGTCAGCAACTCTGGAGGCGGGAGGGGACACAGCCCTGATCGATTGCGATTCGCTGGATTGGCTACTTGGAGTCTTGGACAGAATGGAGTGGACCTCTGGCCTGGGGCACATGATGGGGGGGGGGGGGGTGATAATTATGGTCTGCAATGGGGGCATTGGCTACCTGGACAGAATGGAGTGGGGGGGGCTAATTATGGTCTGGCAATGGGGGCATTGGCTACTTGGACAGAATGGAGTGGACTCTGGCACTTATGGGCCTGGAGCACATGATGGGGGGGGGGGACTAATTATGGTATGGCTACTTGGACAATGGAATGAAGTGGACATATGATGGCTACTGGCACTGTTTGTGGCACATTATAGGGGGGCTATGCTATGGCTACTACTGGCAGTCAGTGTCAGTCTGGCACTTTATGTCACTTAACTGTCACTATGGCTACTGGCACATTATAGGGGGGCGGGCTATGGCTACTGGCACATTAAAGGGGGGATATGGCTACTGGCACATTATAGGGGGGGCCTATTGGTTACTGGCACATTATAGGGGGGGGCCTATTGGCTAATGACAGTCTGGCACTTATAGGGGGGCCCTATGTTACTGGCACATGTTGATGATGGGGGGACTCAGGCTACTGGCACATGATGGGGGGGCTACTGGCACATGTTGATGGGGGGGCTCTGGGTACATAGCACATGATAGAGGGGGCCTATGGCTACTGGCACATGATAGGGGGGGGGGGCTATGGCTACTGGCACATGATAGGGGGGCCCATGGCTAATGGCACATGTTGATGGGGGGACTCTGGGTACATAGCACATGATAGGGGGGGCCTATGGCTACTGACACATGATAGGGGGGCCTATGGCTATTGGCACATGATAGGGGGGCTCTGGCTACTGGCACATGATAGGGAGGGCCTATGGCTAATGGCACATGATAGAGGGGCTCTGGCTACTGGCACATTATTGGGGGACATGGGGACAATTGTTACTGGCACATTGGGGGCACTTCTTACTGGCACATTATTGGTGGGCTCTATAGGGGCATCTACTGAGGCCACAAAGAACGGTTAATTTATATGGGGGCTCTGTATAGGGGCATTTTATAATGGGACACATTATGGTGGGTACTATGGGAAAGGTGGGAGAGGAGTACTATGGGGTCATCTACGGGGGCACTGAGAAGGGGTATTTTATACTTACAAATTATGGGGGACACTGAGGGCATCTACTGGGGCACTATATATGGGGCATTTTATACTGGTACATTATGGGGGGCACTAGGAGGGAAGGGGAGAGGAGCATTATGGGGGCATTTACTGGGGGCACTATATAGGGGTATTTTATACTGGCACATTATGGGGGCACTATGGGGACATTAGCTAAACTAGGGGCATTACAAGGTTTTTTTTTTTTGCACTGTCACATTATAAGGAGAATTATTTCTACTTGGGGGGGGGGGGGGTCATTATGGTGGGCTTTATTACTCCCCCATGGTATGACCCCCTAGTATCAGCACCAGCCTCTCCCTGCTCTCCTATCCCTCTGCCCCTTCTGCAAATCCTTATTATGAAATCTTTCTCATTAGGATACAACACATCAGCTCCGCCGAGCCCCGGCCGAAGTGTGGAAGTGTCCGAGATCCCCAAGGGTCAAGCCAAGTAATTGTAAGTTTTCATATGAAATATGTTTATGTTATACACATATAGCATACACCGTGCCCCACAATATACAATTTGTGGCCAAGTAGCGTGACCGTGCACTTGTGAAAGTAAGTGTCCCTGAATGGCAGTTAGGAAATGTGGTCACCCTAGAGGAGCGGTATCTATCAGGAGCTTGCACGCGCCCTTATAAATCACCAGGGCAGGGCGCGTATGTATGACTAATGTTGTGCATTGAATAATGTTTACATTAAAGGCACACTGAAGTCACCAGGTCCAGAACAACTACAGCTTATTATATTAGTTCTGGTGAGTATAATCAGCCCCCTCAAGCTTTTTGTAGTAAACCCTGTGTTTTCAGAGAAAATCCAGTGTTTACATTACTGCCTAGGAATAAATCCACTGACCACTCCTCATATAGCAGCTAGAGGTACTTCCTAGGGGAGTGCTGCACACTGTCACTGCAGACTGGAATAAAAGTACGATTTTATTATATATGAGGGGGCAAGGAGGGAGAGGGGAGGCAGAGGGAGCTATAGAACCAGGGATACAACTTTGTATTCCTGGCACTTATAATATACATTTAAGCTTTTCCATCACGTTGCACAGCTCATGCGTTATTATACTTTGTGATAATGAATATGCCCCTCCCCTTCATTACATTCTCAGAAACAAGCAGAACATGGATGTCAATAAAATTATGCCCCCCCCCCCTGGAAAAATGTCTGCGGACGCCCATGGTAGTGATAGAATTTTGCCACCAAAATCTCTCAACTTCTCAGCCGATATGCTGTGGCCTCTTCATTGGTTTTCGCTGCAGACTATCTGCTCAGTAGTTGCTGTGCAGAGTATTGCAGCAAGTGGGCAAAGCTACTACCAATAATGAAGAGGCTGCAGCACTTTCCCAATTGCCGCATCGCCTTTAAACAGTGGATCGGCAGGATTGCAGAGAGGAGGACCTTCACCAATCTGATACCGATGACATATCCTTAGAAGAGGCCATCAATATTGTGAACCTGGAAACCCCGTAATAATTTGGTGCCTCTTAAAGCCAGATTTTGAAATTTACTGTGATCAGGTGTAAATTTGCAGCAGTTTTTTCCACACCATTTGGCCATGCCTCTGCTGCTAAACCCCACCCCATACATCTTGCCACTTTTCAAATGTGGCAAGGGTAGTGAAATCTAACACATGTTAATGTAGATATGGTGTACTGTGCACCATAATTTGAGACTTTTTTTTACATAGTGTGGTAAGGTGCAAGGTGTCATATGTGATGGCAGGTACGTGTCACCGAGGTTGCTGGCCTCGGTGAGGTGAGAGCCGGGTTTTTGTCTGCAGCAGCTAGTGCTGTTTGACTTTGTTAAATAGCATGGCTGCAAAGCCGATCCGGGCCGGCTCTTACTGGGAGCAGCTAAAGAGTAGGGTGGGTGGCTGCTCCCCACGGTCCAGTCCATGTTTTGGGCTGGATATAAAACGCAGCCAGCAGCTGTGTCTGGGGAGTGTGATTATCCTGGAGCTGCTAACAGGGCTGGGAGTTCTCTGTCCAGGAGGAAAGAGCTCAGTAAGGAGGTATTTTGTTCCTGGCTACCTGAAGCTGGATTCTCCTGCGGCTGGGCCGACAGCGTGGTGCGAACCTGCACCTACACCTCCCAGGTGACTGAACCTGTGTTGGACTGTTTTTGTTTGGCTACGTTATTTCCGTTGTGTGTGAACTGTCACCAAGAGACTGTTTTTCATTTTGTGTGCAAGTGTGAATAAAACACTGTTTGTTGCACAATCTGGACTCCTTGTTTTGCCTCTAAACTGCACCCGCACCGCTGTCTACCAGAGCGACTCCCCACAATAGTTACATAGTTAATATAGTTGAAAAAAAAGACACAAGTCTATCAAGTTCAATACAAAACTGCTGCAAATCTAATAATACATTTCCTGCGATGTCTCTACTACAACTGCTATAACTACTACTATCCTAAAAATATGTAGCAGAGCAAATTCCCCCACACACATTAGCGTATTGTCGGCTGACCCTGCTGAGTACAGCTGGTTTAATGGATAATCTTACATGTATGGGGAGCCTCCGACTCCGGCTCCCCCGACAAATGATGTTGGGGGAGAGAAGAATTGGGCAAAGTGAATATTTTCACTAGATCCTTTGTTTCTCCCAAGAGAAAAGTTGCCACTGATTGTTCAGCCCACAGCTATTGACTGTGTGTGGCCGCCTTAAACTGTAGATGTTAACTTGAAATACTGCAACCTTCAAAGGGAAATTGACTTGACTCTCTGTTTCTTCTTATCAACCAGTAATGGTGATGCTATGCACAAACGTTCGATGAGTGCACAATTATACGAAAACGTAGTCGGAAATTTGAGTAGAATTGAAATAGTAATAGTATCATGCTAAATATAGATCTGAACATCCAAGGACCTCTATACACATCTTTCCTTGTATCTGTGATGTTATCTGGAATAATCTAATTATTTTTTACACGCCAGCAAATGTTTAGGGAGGAGGGGTTGTAATTTGTTGAGAAGATTAATCAGCTATGTAAGAAATTGAAACGTGTTATTAACTTTGACAATTTATTTATATTCATTCTTCATTTCTAACATTTAATACAAGGACAAAGCTGAAAATTGCAATGAAACCAGTGGGATGGGAACCTAAATGTGTGTGTGTATAAAAAAAAAAATATATATATATATATATATATATATATATATATATATATATACACACACGCAAAATGAAAACTCAAAATAGGTGGTCTTCTAGGGGGTGATCTTCTCAGTGAAGATGGCCAGTATGCACCATATATGGTGAAGCTAAAAATCTTTTACAGAAAATCTCTTCTGGATGTAGTCTTCCTCAAAAAGATGGGGAGGTTTTGTATGCCATAAGGTAATTTAAAATACAACCCAGAAAAATCTGGTCTAGAGCAGGGTGATCTTCTTAACCTTTTGTAAACCAGTCAGGTCTAAAAGGAAAAAATTTCCCACACTCAGTTGCTGGAAGACATGGCATAATGATCTTCTAATTTACTGCTTAAAGGGTTATTCCCATCTCAGCCTTTTAGAGCAGAGATGGGAATAACCTGATTAAGCACCAGTATCGAGGGGGCAGAGTTACGGAAACATCTGAACCAGCTTTCTGTGACTCACATAAGGCCGAGTTCACCTCAGAGCTCAGCCTTTCCTATAACGGAGCAGAAGAACAGAGAGGACGGATTCAGCACATAACTGAGCCAAATGGAGCCTACGGACCCCATAGACTAGGGTCTGTTAGGTTTCTGCTCAGAGGAAGAATTGCATGCAAGACTTTTGTCTCCTCTTCAAAAATTTTCCTCTGAGTGGAAATCTATAGCCAATAGCAAATGATGAGGCAGCACTCCAGTCTCTGTGAAGGGTGTTAGACCCGTTTATTTCCCCAGTCGCAACGTTTCAGCCCAGCACAATGAGGCCTTTGTTAAGGTACAGAAACAGCAGCCCACATGGCCATACCCCTAGCTTTGGATAAAACCAATCTCAGCCTTTCTGAGATGGGGATAACCCTTTTACATTGCCATGTTTTTTGTTTTTTTTTACTATGCTCAGCCCTCCCTTAGTCCTTGCATGGGGAAAAACACATTGCATCATCAGTTTTGACCTCTTGAAGCGCTAAATAGGTGATGGGCGTAGGAGTTTAAACATAACTATGTTGATGGTCACTGGTTGCATGAATCAAAGTTTTCATCTTCCTGGTGCTGCAATCTCAAGTGTCCTGGGGGCTTATCCTTATGTGCAGTGTCCCAAGCTCTCTGCAATAAGATGCTTCACAACACATCCACTCTGCTTGAGTGGCAGCACTAGCATCCAATCAGGAGACTGCTAGAGGGGGACACAAAGGGGAGGAGCTGGGGAGTGTCACCTTCTACTATATAGCACTGACAGCAGTTTTGGTCAAAACTGCAGACAGACATCCTTTATGAGCTTCTTTGCAAGAGTATACTTTTTATTTGAAAAAGGAAAAGAAAATAGGTAGTATCTGGAAAAACAGGGTGTATAATGGCAGCCATTTTGGATGACACCCATCTTTCCCAGAGCAAATACAGTGGTATGGATATTTTCTTCATTTTATCTTCATTCGACTCCATTCTTTGTGGTCCCGTCAGTAATATGGTGAGAGGCAGAGGACATCTGTGAGTGTGCGGCACTCCTCCAGAAGTACGCACTTATCCTGACGATAGATGTTCTGTTGTGTCTCTTATGCCAACCTGTTCACGTTTAAACAACAGGTGCAAAGATGAGAGCTGGATGACTGCCTGATCCATGGAGTCAATTTACTTTAATTACCTGTGTCTGCAGAACAGACAATGAGGGGGCAGATAGCAGCAGATCTAGATCACACTGTGCCGCATGAAAAATGGTTCTTATCTTGTGAAATATTGTGCATTTACGTCCCACCACATGTATTTGGCTTTTATTATAGCGTTAACCACTAACGGCTGAGAAAAATGTTGTATCTGGATTGTTTTAGTACCACAGATTGCTCAGCTACTTAATGATCGTCCTAGTTTATGAAGGTTGAAACTCCCTCGTTACCGTCACTGCAGAACATGGGTAAAAAAGACTGTATAGAGACTTTACTGATGTCTGTGACTAATCTAATGCTTTGACACTTGTAAACATCAGGGTCGTGGTAACAATAAAACGGTCTAATTAGGCGCAGAGGGGATTAGATGCGATTGTCTTCTATGGAAAAAAAGGACCCCATATATGATAACAAGAGAGCAAGTATGCTGTGACTATTGAGGGATGATTACATGCACAAAAGTCCATGTTAGGTTTCATCCACATTTGTATTGGACGATCCATCATCTTCTGTTGAATATTCTGTAAAAAATACATGATAAAATAGCGCAGCATGCTGCATTTTATTGGCAGGTAAAATGCAGGGTTTTCTAATGGAAACCAGATCCCGTTATAGTCAGTGCAGTCCATCAGGAGGCATTTATTTCCATCATTTGATGGAGATGGCACTTATATTTTAATCGTTCTCCTTCTATAAAGGGCAGATTTGTGATTATTGTCATTTATTTTGCACCATTAAATTTGTTGCAATTATTTAAAAAAATTCTAAAAATAAAATAAAAATACCCATACTCTGCCCTGGTATACACAGAGAAGTATCTAGTAAATGTAGATAGAAGTACAGTGTACATGGGACTACATTTTACATGGGAAGAATATTATTGAGGTTTTTAGTCAGAGAAATTCATCCAATTAATAGCCTTGGGTTTTGTGGTACAATGCTCAGCCTTCAGTATACAAGGTCCTGGGACCAGAAACCATTTAAACGCAGAGACAGAATATACAGGGGTATTCCCAAGCATACTGAAAGCGTTTGGCGATACCCCCCTTCATTATCCTAGCACTGACTCCATAATGACTCTATATATAGAGTCAGTCATAGTGAAAGCAGGGAATTCCCAGAAGCACTGACTCTATATATGGATGCAGAGCAGGGACTCCTAAATACTGTCACTTCAATGGGCTAGTAAAAATAAAAGAGTGGGCTGGTGGCAACCCTTGGCATAACTACTGTGTGGATGCATTAAGGGGGAGCACTACTGTGATGGGCGGCATAACCGTGTGGGTGTGGGCTTCTATAACAAGCATGGGTGGTCTTCACTAGCCACAGGAGGGGGATTGGGGGAAAGTTACTCAGGAGGGGGACATGTTCAAAAATTTGGGACCTAGCCTTTTCTAATTTCTCCCCTAGATCTAGATAATAGAAAGTAAAGTGTTTTTTTAATAATACCCTAGTTCTTTGAGTCTCAGGGCCTCTTCCTCCAATACAGAGAATTGTAAAGGGGTATCTTTGGTATGTAATGAAATTTCATCGATCAAATGTTTTTAGCCTTTCTTTAACCTCTCCATTCCCAAATATTACCACAACATCCAGCTCTTAACTACTTCTTGTAGATGAAACACAATTTTCTGGTCTGTTTAATGTGAGTGACCTTGATGATGCTCAGGGGATGGGCACCCCCATATATCTTCTGTGTGTTGTACTGAATGGCCCCGCACAGACCTCTGATTAGAGATTATACAGAGACCCAGCAGAGAGCCATACTAGGGCTAAGGAACACATTTTAATGATCAGTTAGGTGCCTCGCACTTCCTGGGGGCCACACCTCAGCTATATATAACAATTCGTAGCTGTCTCCCCTGTATGCCAGAGATGGATGATGTGGCTGCATGGAAATCTAGATTTAGATTCATATCATTAATGTTAATTACCGCAGAGGACATCCGCAGCGACAGTTAATTCCTAATAAATGAAGGTTACTGTGAAAACACAAATAATATTATCACAAACAGACATCTGGTGCATGGAGAATAGTTACTGTATTTCAATCTTTTTAGCGCATTTTATCGTTATATACATGTAAAGACATTCATTTTCAAGTTTTCTAAGAGACTTTGGCCCACATTTATGAGTGTTCAGTATTTGTGCCTTTGGTATTGGTGTCTGCTTTGGAAGACATCAATTAACCATTTCCACCAGACATTAGAGTCTTTTGTGCTATGAACGTCAGCTTGTAAAAGTGGAGTGACAAGATGGACATGTTTCGCTATTTGACCAGGATTTAAATACATTTATATCATTTTGAAAACATGCAAAAAAAATCATAAAGAGATACAACCTCTACCCCACGTGGACCCTGTTGACATGTGGCATCATTTTAGACAATGTGAGATGGTGTGACAGGTGTGTCAAAGGTTTAATTGGCTAAATTCATGACCTTTGTTAAAGGGATTGTCCAGTTTCAGGAGGATCCTCCTGCAAAAAAGAAGTGATCATTTCTAACTTGGCAGATCCCGCGCCACCGCTCCAGTTCTTCGGGCCTGGTTTACATGGCTGCAGTGGTGACCTCATGTCGACAATATGTGATTGCTGTAGCTAATAACTGGCCTCTTCAGTGCTCCTCTGAGGCCAGTGATTGGCTGCAGAGGTCATGTATTGTTGACATGATGTTACCACTGCAGCGAGGTAAACGGATACAGGCCTGGATAATAGGAGCAGTGGTGTGGGATCTTCCAGGTAAGTAATGATCACCTATTGCATGTGGATCCCTGTGTTGTCTTCTTTGCTCACCCCTTTAATGTTCGCAGAAAACCTCTTTAAATGTGGGCCTTTGTGTTTCAGTTTTCTATTTTTTTTTTTTACTGTTTCCAACTCTATTTAATGGATGGCTTTGATTTAATGCTCATTGCTGTTAAACAGTGAGTTCGCATCTGTAGGTACAGAAGGAAAATCAGCTCCGGAGCACAAACTTCTGATCAAATGAAATAAATGCAGACAAAGTAAAGAGGAAAAAGTCTCCACTATTTCTATATCTGCTTGCATTTAGTGAAAGGAAACATTTTTGTTAATACTATTAACAGTTGAGAGTTTGTTCTAGTGTATCAGTCTATGAGTTATTCCATCAGCACAAATCTCTCTGCTGTCCAGATGGGTTACTGCAATATATCAGTGTAGGTAATATGGATAATGTTTTGTCACACCTATCAATAAATACGGCACTCACTACAGAATATATAACAATGTACAAATATTAATTGAGAATATAAGTATTGACGAAGCTTAAGAAATAGTGGCAACGCTCACACGGTGAAAATCAGGGATCAATTCATGATAATTCATAGACTAATGCATCATGTTACAAGACAAAGCAAATTATACAAATGCAGAATAAAGTGCAAAGTACAATAAATCATGTATCATCAGGCTAAAGACAAATACTAAGCAAACCTACTGCCTACACTCAGTTAAAAACAAGCAAGCAATGGCAAACAAACATGTTGTTAATAGCGACCATTCTGGTCCCTGCACCCCATTAGCCCCTGATTTTCATTGTGTGAGCGTTGCTGCCATTTTTAGGTGTCTTTTATATAAGTATTCTCCATACAGATTAGTACATTGTTATATATTCTATAGTGAGTTCAGGCTGATTAGGTCATATAGGAACAGTGGTGTAACTAGAAATGACTGGGCCCCACCCCCCACCCAGCAACTTCTTCGCAACCACGAACTCTCGTGCAACCCCCACTTCTTTGGCTAGTCATGAACGTACAGTCAGATGGAGCCGGGCAGCCGCTCTGTTCATTTCCTACATGTATATACTGTATGTCATGTCACTGTATATATTTTCACTATGTATAATGTCATTGTATAATACTGTTCAGGGGGCCCTGACAATAAAACCTGTTAGTCCTCCTCCTGGGTGGGCCCCAAAGCAACCGCTTCCCCTATAGCTACTCCCCTGCATAGGAATGTTATGTCCTTTTTCCATGTTATTTGTAAGGTTAATTTGTTGAGAGGGGTCCAACAGGAATTTCAAACTCGGATCTCCTTTCTGATTGTATCCCTCAGTGGTCCCGACAACAATCCCCCCTCCTGTGTCCATGGCTGGCTTACATACCATTCCCATCTTTGCATCCACTGATGTGGAGGATAAGTGCCACTGATGTGGAGGATAAGTGCCTTCACATGCTTACAGCTCTTGAGATCTCTCAGTGAAGAGAACTGATTTATCAAAAGGATCAAGATTGAGGCCTTATTCACATGTCCGTGACAAGATGGTTAGAGTTTCATCTGTGAAGATTAGTTCTTGGTCAACATGTCCTTTTTTTCCCCTCCGTGTGCCATTCATATTCCACACTGAAGCAAAAATACATGGGGTGACAGCACCATTGTAGGTAAATACCCAAAGTCCATATAGTGGCGGTGCCTGCGATGTTAGGACCTGACCATTGGTCCCCAATACGATACCAAACAAGAAAGGATCGCGGCACTCCTTCGTCTGTAGAAAATGTTCTTTATTCCACCTTAAAGTGCGACGTTTCGACTTTAATCAAGTCTTTATCAAGCATGCTTGATAAAGACTTGATTAAAGTCGAAACGTCGCACTTTAAGGTGGAATAAAGAACATTTTCTACAGACGAAGGAGTGCCGCGATACTTTCTTGTTTGATTCATATTCCACATTCACTGCAATACTGAAAAACTGATTTCAAGAATATCTATGAAGTGCCATCAGTGGTTTTTCTCAAACCCATAGGGCCACCTTTATCATTAAAATGCACCACTTTTGTGGTGTGAAAAAGTTAAAAACTGCAAATGTCTTTGGTTTTTCCACTGACCCACAGGGATACGTTGTATTGTCAAAGCACCATCCGTTTGTTATGACCTCCCGGGCTGACAAGTTTCCGGCAGACTTCGCATTTTTGTTTACCAGAAAGGCAGTGAGCGCTCTGCAACTTATGACAATTCTCTTTAAGCCGGGAAAATGGCTTTACAAAGTAGACACGTTTGCACAACATCTGTCATCCGCAGGCAGAAAAATAATACAATTGTTTACAATAAAAAAGATGGAAAGAAAACTATGTAACTTCCTGCCCTCATCCCACCACTGTGTGCACGGCCCGGGGCCTGCAGGCCACATGCAAACAGTCCTTCCAGGTAATGAAATGGCTAAAAACAATTTAGAAAATGAAGTTTTGATTTTTAGCACATGTTAAAACTGGTTCATGTGTTTATTCCAAATGCAAAAAAAAAAAAACAACAAAGCCCGAGCACTGCTTTGTTTCCAAATTCATCTGTGAAGCCGTACAAATTTATATCTTATAGTATTGCCTTAGAGAGTAATTACAGACAGATGCGAGAGTTCTTCTACCCTTCAGATTTATTTTCTAGCCCATAAGGGGGAGTGCTTATAGATTACTTTTATTATTTTCTTGTACAGAAGGTGTAGTATTATAGTAGTTATATTTAGAGATGAGCAAATTTCTCAAAAATTCAATTCGGTCCGTTTGCCAAATTTTCCGAAAACATTTGATTCGATCCGAATTAATTAGTGGCGAATCACTTTAAAAAACAGCTATTTCCTGGCTGCATAGAGCCTGCATAGTTGTGTAGAACACTGTGCCTTGCAGCAACACGCATAGGGAGTCTGCTGTGGTAGTGAAATAATACTGTGAGTCAGTATGACATATAGATGATAGACGTCGCTCTTAGAATCACTGCACACTTCACTTCTTTGGGCAGCTCGGGACCAAAACTGACCAAATAACTTAAGTGTCAATTCCGCATTACAGGTCAATGTTAGCATCAAGAAGAAGCGCACTCCTTTTAAACCGTCGTCAGCTGATTCCACATAGATATCTACAGAACCTTTTCTATTAAACGCTTATACAAGTAGAGCCCCCCTGACAGAGTGGAGAGGGTGTCAGCAGTAAGTTTGTGTTTATGTCACTGATTATTTTGCCCTTCCTCTGATCCGTCAAAACAATAACCCCCCCAAAAAAGGATCCTGTCTGTTGAGCATCCGCCTTCACTCGGTCAGCATTTGGTCAGTAATCCATCAGTATTGCTAATGCAAAAAAAAATAAAAAATGACACGTGAATGGAATATTTGCATGTCTTCTGTGTTTTGTACCCACTCCTGCTTTTGGCTACCAAATCACAAGCCATTTCTGATGGGACCATACAGGCCTTACAGCTGCTACACAGACAGGATCTGTTGTGTGTCTCATTTTTCCTTCTTTCTGACAGATCAGAATAGGGGTCAAATAAATGATGATGTCAACCAGGCCAAAAAGGCAAAATAGTGGCCCAGTCATGAAGTGGGGAGGGTGGGAACAGCATGAGAAGTCCACAGAGTGGCCCAATAACATAGTGTGGAGGTACAGTAAGTGATAGCCACAAAAAGAGAAAGGCGCTCATAGGGTGAGTACGTAAAGGAAAAGAAAACAGTGTCCTCCAAACCAAAGTGAGTTAGTTATGCTCACCTTTTCAGGTTGCAACAAAATGGGTGCAACCGCAATATAGGCAAACTGGAGAAATGATAGGTGACTGGTTGTTGCCGCCAGATCTGTCCTTTTGATGGGGGCCAGACCGCCAATCGGGTAAACACTGGTACTGGAGCTCCTCTGGACCATGAAAGTCCAGTGAGAGTGTGGACACAGGGCACAATTCACAACCAGATGAACAATGTAATAGGGTTTATTTGGAGACTTAGTGTGAAGGTGGCAGCAGCATCAGAAGACCACAGAGTGGCAAGGTGACATAGTGTTGAGGTAGGAGCAGCATCAGGAGACCACAGAGTGGCAAGGTGACATAGTGTGGAGCTGGCAGCAGCATCAGGAGACCACAGAGTGGCAAGGTGACATAGTGTGGAGGTGCCAGCAGCATCAGGAGATCACAGAGTGACCCGGTGACAGGGTAGGAAGGTGGGTGGCACTAACAGTACCCGCTGGCGATGGTGGGTGTAAAAAGGAGCACTTGGCATCAGGCGGGTGGCAGCATCAGAATAGTAGCTGAGGCAGGTAGCCAGAAGAAACCGGTCTCTTTTGTTGGGTGAGGCAGCATGATGATCATGGATGATCTAATCTGATGCATCAGGCATTGGTGGTTGGAAATCCTGGCTGATCCACGCCTAATTCATCTCGACAAAGGTCAGTCTCTCCACATTTTGGGTGGACAGAGTTCTCCTTGGGGTATCTATGGCCCCCGCCGCACTAAACTCCTGCTCTAATGCCACACTACTGGCCGGGCAAAATAGTTTTTCCAGGGCAAACTAGGCCAGTTGCGGCCACAAATCCAGTTTGGCTGCCCAGTGCTCCAGTGGATCTTCAATGACGGCTGGTTCAGGTTCTGCTCTATGTCTAGCTGCTGGTGAGTAGTTTCTTCACTATGTGGGTGAAGAAAGCTGCTCATCAGCGACTCTATATTTAGGCTGCTGATGGAGCTGGTACTGCTCCTGCCACCCCCACCCCAGCAGCCATGGCAGTGAAAGGTGAGTGCTGAGGGCCCCCCTGGTCAGACCTGCGAGAGGATGGACGATGGGGTAGATAGGCAGTGGCCAACTGACTGCATAGGATGTCTCTATAGTAGTTCAGTTTGTCCTCCCTCTCAGTGGGTGTAAAAAAGGCCCCCATTTTGGACCTGTAGCGAGGGTCTAACATGGTGGAGAGCCAGTAGTCATCACACATGGTGACAATTCGGCTGTCACTACGCAAGCAAGTGAGCATGCATCAAGCCATTTTCACAAGTGACTTGGAGGTACTCCCTGCCTCCATCTACACTGCATACTGCCACGGTGTGTCTGGGTCATCTGCCTTGTCTTCCTCATCTCCCTCTTGCTCCTCCGGCAGCTCCTCTTCTCCTGTCACCTGTGTAGAAAAACCACTAATTTCATTACACATTGCTTGTGCTCCAATGTCCTCCTCCTCCAGTTCATCCCCCACAGGGCTCATGTGGTCGTGAGATGTAGGCACCACGTCTCCGGTCCCCTGACCAGACAGATTTACCAGCATCTTTTTCAGGATATGAATTAGTGGAATGACGTTGTTCATCGCATAGTCCTGGCGACTAACAAATAAAGTGGGCTCCTTAAAGGGCACAGCAGGTGTCACAAATGAGCTGCCACTGGCTAACATCGAAGTTACACAGGAGAGTACCTCTGTCCATCTTTATCATCAAAAAATCGTTTATGGCCTTTCTCTATTCGTACAGTCTAACATATGGAGGGTGGAATTGCAACGGGTGGAATCGTCGCATATCAGTCTATGTTGGGGGATGCCGTTCTGCCGCTGTAGCTCAAGGAGGGTGTGCTTGGCGGTGTATGAGTGGCTGAAGTGCATGCAAAGTTTCCTGGCCATTTTTAGGATGTCTTGCAGATGGGTGGAAGACTTCAGGAAATGCTTGACAACCAGATTGAACACGTGCGCCATGCAGGGCGCATGGCTCAGCCCTCCTTGACACAGCGCCGACACCATGTTCTTCCCGTTGTCGGTCACCATGGTTCCAATTTCGAGTTGTCGCGTAGAAAGCCAGGATTCGATTTCCTGATGAAGGAAGCGGAGCAGTTCCTCCCGTGTGACTTTGTTCGCCCAGGCAAACTAGGTTCAGAACAGCATGACACTGCCATGCTCTGCACATGGGGTATGCTGGTGGGGCACTGTGAATTGTCCCTGCAGTGGAAGCTGAGGACAAAGTGGAGGATGAGGAGGCAGAGGCGGACATTGTAGCAGGACCAACGGCGTCACCTGGCCAAGATTCTGGTTTGGCTGGGCAGGAACCACATTTACCCAGTGGGCCGTAAAGGACATATATTGTCCTTGACCGTAGTTACAGCTCCACACATCGGCACTGCAGTGCACTTTGGCAGACACCGACAGGCTCAAGGACTGGCCCAAATTCTGTTCTACACATGTGTGCAGGACTGGTACTGCCTTTTTGGCAAAGAAACAATAGCTTGGGACTCTCCACCTTGGCTTGGCACAAGCCATAAGTTCTCTGAAAGGTGCAGAGTTCACCACTTGGAAAGGGAGGGACTGCAGTACCAGCAACTTGGCCAGGAGCAGGTTAAGCTTCTGCGCCTTTGGATGAGTGCACACATACTGCTGTCTCTTGGAAATTGCTTTGGTGATCAATTGCTGATGGAATGACTGACGAGAAGTAGGAGGAGCAGGAGCATCAGGACCAGCAGATGATAAGAAAGACAGACAGCTTCCTTCGGCTGAGGTAGTGGAGCCTTGACTGAAATCAGGTGCATGACACTGGGTGATGCAGCGCTTGCGGCAGCAAGCTGGACCACCACATTGAAGCCACGGTTCTCCCAGGCCACTTTATGGTGACGCTGCATATGTTGACGCAGGGCAGTGGTGCCAACATTGGCACCCTGGCCACGCTTCACCTTCTGCCCACAGATTCGACAAATGGGCATATTCACTTCCCCGGCAGCTTAACAAAAAACTGCCAGATGGCCGAGTAGGTGATTTTACCCCCAACACTCCTCACTGACTGACTGCTTCCATCAATGCCTTTGTGAACCCCTGCATCACTACTTTCCGGGCCAGTATGCTCTTGCAAAGCGAGTGGTCTACCCCGGGCATGTTTGGCTCCTGACCCCCCACTGCTGCCACCCTGCTGACTCCCGGCCACGCTACCAAATTGCTGGCTCCACCACTGCCTCACGCACAAGCTGCCACCCTCTTCTCCTGATGATGATGAAGCCCCTCCGTGACCCGGCTCCCAATTGCGATCGGCTACATCATCATCGAGTACTGGCTGCACGTCACTGATGTCCTCCTCAACTGGCTCTGAGCCAGCAGCCTGACCGCTCGCAACACCAGTTCCCACGCCACTCTCCTCATCACTACTTTCCCGCCTACCAGAGGAAGCGACGGATGTCTCCTCCGGATCTTGGCTGGGCAGTTGCTGACTGTCCTGTAGTAGCTGGTCCTCGCTGTATAGTGGAGATAAGCCCACAGCATATAGTACTTCTCTGGCTGAGGGAACAGAAAAGAACATAAGCAGGTTGAGGACAGGTGAGGGCACAGGGCCTGCTCCCGAGCCATGCCAACTAAGGGTTGTATCTGACGAACCCACCGACTATGTCTTACTGAGAACGCAATGCGTCGTTCCGCATGGATTTCAGACATACTTGTATTTCTCTGATTATGTTTTGATCCTTGTATCCTGATTTGCATGGGTTCCTGGCTATGTGGCTCTGTCTGTGATTCTGTATCTTGGTCTTCTGTCTAAACCATGTTCTAGATTATATGCATGGATTGCTGGTGTCTTGTACCAGCATTCCTGTTTCCTTGCAGTTCAGCTGCCAAGTGTACCAGGACCATCCCAGGAGGTAGCGGTCTGGTCTTCCCCCTGTGGCGAAGACCAGATCCCTGTAAAGATCAGACAGATCAGTGGCAGAAGTGTAAGCACTGTGCCAAGTGACCAGTTTGACCCCTGTATAGGGGTTAAAGGGTGAAAAACAGGGGAGCACCGGAATAATGCCCTTAGGATTTGGCACAGTGGTTACACTTCTGCCACTGATCTGCCTGATCTGTACAGCTTGCTCAGCTATGAAACCTGCTGTCCTTATTTGCGGTTCCTTCCTGGCCTGGTTTATTATGATTGTTTGTGTCTGGTACTTTTGCTTAAAAAAACATTCATTTTGGCTTTCTCTGGATGGCTTGTTGTCTGTTCTGTGTACGCTTGTGATATGTTTAGGGGTTTTTCTGATCCCTGAACATTAGAGCAGTATTATAGTAGATATATTCATATACATAGGAGGCAGTATTATAGTAGTTATATTCATATACATAGAAGGCAGTATTATAGTAGTTATATTTTTGTACATGGGGGTGTATCATAGTAGTCATTCTCTTACACAGGATTCAATATTATAGTAGTTACATTCTTGTACATGGGGGGACATTATAGTAGTTATATTCTTGTATACATGGGTCACAGTATTCTAGTAGTTTTATATTCTTGTGCATGTGGACTTTTTGTGCGGATTTCAATGCGCAGGATTTGCCCCACTTCTCTTCCACATTATATGAGAGATTTATCAGCTATAGGACAGAAGATAAAATATATGTCTTGATTGTATATTTGTGTCAGTTCTCTGTAAAATGTCAGTCTGGGAAAGAATGGCCATGGGATAATCTCATTTCTAGCTACACGATTTTGCTCTGCTGAGTAGATAGTGCCGCTGCTACTATATTATCATGTGCCTGTGGTAACATATGCATAGAGGAATACATTACTGTTCTGATGTTTTAGGTAATGAAGAGGGCCTAAGATAAATGAGACACTGGGCCATAGACTTGTGGTCCTCTCCCGGCTGCACAGTGGGAAATTGATTACAAGCGGCGTGGGGCTGACGGGTCTCAGCATTACTTCAGAAAACACTGAAATATCCCATTTCTCTCTTAACATATAAATGGATTTTCTGCCGAGTTCGGAAATAATTCCTAGCAAAAAAAACAATTTCCAAGCGGTCGGGGAAGGTTATTCTTCAATACGGAGTGATGAGGGATCTCTTGACTGTCAACTGCCTTTGTAACTGACAAATTCTTTGGAACATCAAAAGCCTACGATGCGGGGAACCTACGAGAACCTGACTTTTGTTCTCTGTGAGATGAAAGAGTTTGGATTCAAATGAATCAAAAAAGGTCTCAAAAGAAGAGGTTTCCCAGGAATGACAGGGAGGTGCGTGAAGCCCGGCGGGCGATCACAGGACACTGACATAGCCACCAACGGCTACACCTCTCATCATCCTCTTGTCACCAGTGGCTCCATTGGGGTTGCAAGACTTTTTCATCCTCCTGATGTCTCCAACTCTTTCTTATTTCCTGGGACACTCCTGAGAGGGAATATGATAGCTCTTTTTCAACAGCCCTAAGGCAACATGGACGTCAGGGGCCTGTCTGATCACTTACAGGGACACGAAATCTACAGGTGGCTGCATTATAATGGTAGTGGCTGATTTCAGTGACACATATGGATGCAAATGTCTCTGGCAGGATATGTTGCGACAGGGACTTTTATACACTTCCTGTTACTCATCTGATTGAATTCAGTCTCCTCAAATCTGAAATGACTGATAACAGGGAGTAATAGATTATATTCAGCTACTCAGAAAATGCAGGCTACAGGTATGGTTTGCTGTCATGTATGCTTCTCAAAGTATCCCTGCACCAACCAAGTCATGTAGCATTGTACAATGTGTTCAATCAGTCCTGTCAGCCAGGCAATGTGCGGGTCTGACTCCTCTCCCATACAGATTTTGGCCCTTGGCATCAACATCCATTTACTTGGGATCAGACGGTTATCATTAGTATATATTACAAGATAATATCCGTGAGGTCTTTGACCTGGAACTCCATTGATTATTAGACTGAAGAGGCCATCACATTGGTCAAGCGTCATTGGGGCTGGTTTGAGATTTTCAATTTGGGTGCTCCTGAGTCATATTTCAATTAAACAGGTTGTCCCAGAATGACGGATTATCGGTTTATCATCTATCCACAGGATAGGTGATAAGTGTCTGATCGGTGAAGGTCTGACCACTTGAAACCCCACTAATCATGAGAACAGGGGTCCCATGTTACATGTTTTAATGGAACTCCGGTTAAACATGTGTATGGACGCTCAATTCAAAGCCTATGGGAGTGTTGAAAATAGTCAAAAACAGTACTCTGCTATCTCCAGCAGTTTAGTAGAGTCTGAAAAGAGCGGCAGTGCACAAGATCAAACGCAGCTCTATCTAAATAGAGTAGACTCTTGTTCTTATGATCGATGGTGTTCCCAATAGTGCATCCCCCTAATCCGACACTTATATGATGTGGATAGGTGATAAATTGTCATTCTGGGACAAATTCTTTTAAAGGGTTAGTCCCATCTGGGCATTTATCACGTATTCAAAAGATATGCCATAAATGTCCAATAGGTGTGGGACCACTGTTCATCTTACAGTGGTTCTACACGGGAAAGTAGACATACATGTACAGTGTAGTACTCTCCATTCACTTCCACGGGAGTCCGAAAAAAGCAGAGTAAGCATGCTCAGCTACTTCTGGAACTTCCATAGAAGTGAACGGAGACAGACACACAGATCAGAGACATCTCTCCATTCACACTGGCCAATGCCTCGTTCTAGAGATACATTTATAGGATTCTTCTGCCAATGCCATACATGTCAGAATGGGACAACCCCTTAAAGGGTATATTCACTCACATTTCTTTATATGCTGTGCAGATCTGTTTAAAAACATATATAAATGGAGGCCATTTTATATAGTCTTCAATGTTAAAAAAAAAAAACATTTAGCAGATATGCAGAGTGTACCATGCTTTTGTGATTGCCCAAACAAACAGTGACGGATATATCTTTCATTGGCATCAATTTGTGTATGTTTTGTCTTATCTGTTTCAAGGATCTGAACATAGCCTAACAATCCTATAAAAAAAATCGCTGTTTTGGACTCCAAGTTTTGTAAATCTTTCTCTTTTATAATTTCTGCCTTCTTCAGTAATATATGTTTGTTTTCTTCATTCAGAGGCGGAAAGCCCATGCAGACCCAATACTTCTCACACCTGACTGTTACAGTAGTATCCAGTATGTACTGACAGTTTATTATAATGTACAGGCTCGGACTGGCCCACAGGGGTACAGGGAAATTCCCCGGTGGGCCCCTGAGCAAGGTGGGCCCCTAGTCTCCCATCTCCTGCACAAGTGGCACAAAACACATTAGATTTACTGCACTACATACATATATTCAATGTACAGCAACTCAACCAGCCTATGTTCACATAAAAAACTTGTTTATTATATTTGAATGTATCCATACGGTGGGCCCCCAAAATAAATTTTACTGGTGGGCCTTAGGTACCCCAGTCCGACACGGATAATGTATCAGTGCAGGTGTAAATATTCCAGGCTTGTGTCAGACTGACTGGTTATAGAGCTTTAAAGGGGTTATTCTGCAGAAATTATTTTATCACTTAGTTAATAAATATCGCAGTGAGTCCAATTGCTGGGACCCCCAGGGTTCCTGAGAAGTAGGGCTACCCAAGTTCCCTCTCTGCATAGAGTAGTTCTGTGCATGTAAGTCCACCGCTCCATTCAGGCCCATAGAAGGTTGGCTGAGGTTTTGCAGATCCATAGCATACTAAAATAGTTGCAAAGTGAATAAGTGTACAAACCTTATCCACATGCTGTGTGTGTGTGGGGGGGAGAAATTGACACCCATTTCAGTTCTTTCTGTAGACTTCCACCACTCAGGCTTTTGTAGCTCTAAACTACGGGTCCCTAAAGTTTTACATATGTGAGAATTGCGCTTCCAGTGATCCCTTACAGGAACTGTAGCCTAATCTTGTGTCATAGAAAAAAAAACTTTGCTGTTTTTGATGACAACGATAGGGCTGTTCAGTACAGGAGAGAAGACGACAGCAAGGATCTCTGCCACAACGCAAATGGTCAGGTGTACGTCATCCACTGAAGCTCTTAAGACCACCAGAAGCATGTCATCTTCTCCCAGATCTAAAAAAAAAATAACTAAAGGTGGAATTCGTTAAGAGCTTTTCTGGTCTATGTGCTACAATCCTCCATTTCTCTTATCAGTGACCTTGCTGATTTTTCTCTGGGCTGTAGGTGATTAGGTTCTTTAGGTAGAATATCGACAAAGGGCAGATAGGATGTGAAGTCGTGCTAAAATAATGCAATGCACAAAATGAGACATTTATCTGAATCCTGATTTGACGCTGTCTTCCATCAGATTTTTGTCATATCCCATTACTGTGGGGCTGTGATCCGTGTACAGCTGTCAGGGCTCTACACATAAGGCATTAACCAGGGAGGCAGAGGTGAGCGCTTTAGCTCCACATCATTATTAATATGTGATGTTTGCTCGGTGTCCAGCAGATGTTTGCGGTTGGTTATTATTTATGTGTACATCTCGACTCCCACGAGACGCTCGCATTACGGAGGCCAAAGCAATATAGCAATATTTCTGGTAATCCAGCATACTGGCCAGGCCTCATAAATGAGTGAGGTCACTGGTTTCCAGCACTGGTTGGTGAAAGAAGACGGTGGCGATAGTGGTAGGGTATACATTTTCCCTGTTGCATAGAAATGTTCAATGCCTCTCACTCATCATCTAACAGGATGCTGGTCTGGGACATCGGAAACCATTGTATTGTGCTTGTAGGGTGGACTCATAACAGTAAGGGCTCATGCACACCAACATATTTTATTTGTGTTCCATTTTTTTTGTGGACCGTATGCGGAACCATTCACTTCATTGGGTTGGCAAAAATAACGGAAATTACTCCATTTGCATTCCGTTTCCTTGGCCGTTCCGCAAAAAAGTAGTGCATGTCCTATCATTATCTGCAAATCACAGTCTGTGGCTCCACTCAAGTCAATGGGTCCGCAAAAAATACGGAATGCATTTGGAACACATCCACATGTCTTCAGTATTTTGCGGATCCATGCCCACTTTGCCCATGTGTTTACTGTTTACATACATTACATTACAGTAATGATTTCTGTTTCCGTTTGCGATCCGGAAAACGGATTGCATACGGAAACCAAACAAATATGTTTTGCGGCATAACGGAATGGATGCGGACACAAAACAGAAAAACGGGCCGTAAAACTACAGCGGTTGTGTGCATGAGCCCTCAAGCTGACCATTACTATGGGAAACTTGTTGACAGATTCAGACGATTTAATAAGTATCTGCAAAGAATTGAATGTCTATGAACCACCATAGGTTACTTTGTGCTGTCCGGTTTTGAGATCCGGCACAGGCTGTCAAAACTGCAGCACAACGCTTTAGCTTTGCCCCTATTCATTGTCAATAGGGATAAAACTGAACAAACCGGAACGGAGAGCACCAGAATGCATTATGTTCCGGTTTGCTATGTTCCCATGCCGGACACAAAACTGCTGCAAGCATGGGTAAATAAAGAAGCCGGATCCGGCACCAAAAACCATGCCATTCATTGACTTACAATGGTTTTAGTGCCAGATCCGTTTTTCTTCAGTTTCGATATAATTAGGGATGAGTGAATCGATTTCAGATGAAATATCCGAAGTCGATTCGCATAAAACAGGCATGCTCAACCTGCGGCTCTCCAGCTCTTGTAAAACTACAACTTCCACAATGCCCTGCTGTAGGCTGATAGCTGTAGACTGTTCGGGCATGCTGGGAGTTGTAGTTTTGCAGCAGCTGGAGGGCCGCAGGTTGAGCATGCCAGACGAGCGCTCCATACAGTATTAGAATGTATTGGCTCTGAAGTTATTACTTTGCGAAGTCTTGCAAGACTTCGCATAATAACTTCAGAAATTGATTTCTACTGTAAAAAAAACATTTCCCAAACTCGGGTTCGGTTTCAGGGTACCACTTGTAACCGAACCAGTCTCGCGAGACTTCACGAAGTATTAACTTCGGCTTAACCGCGCCAATACATTCTGATACTGTACGGAACGCTCGCTCCGTACAGTATTAAAAGGATGTTTCATCCAAAGTCGATTCGCTCCTCCCTAGATATAATACAATCGGATTCATTCAGAAGGGATGCAACTGGTTGTATTATAATAACGGAAGCGTTTTGCTGTGGTTTTGTGATCCCATTCCGTATCTTGAGACCGGACAGCAAAAGCGCAGATGTGTATCCTTAATAAAGCAGCCATCAACAGATCTCTTTAGGGGGCCTTCACATGTGGCGGAATGCATTTGTGGAAAAATCTGCATCCTACATAGTTCCCCATGTGTTCCTATCGAGTTTCAATTTTGTCTACTCTATAAATCCACACATTTCTCTGTTGCTCTGCGGAAAACATACTGGGGGAGATTTATCAAACTGGTGTAAAGTAGAACTGGCTTAGTTGCCCATAGCAACCAATCAGATTCCACCTGTCAGTTTTCAAAGCAGCTAAGCCAGTTCTACTTCACACCAGTTTGATGAATCTCCCCCTCCCCCTCATTGTGTTATGGATTTTTTGAAGGCCAGGTTCACCCCAGATTTCAATGGGAAATTATAATGCACAATAAAAGAGCATCAAAATTCACAGTAACCTAAAAATACACACGTGGATTTCAGTGCAGCTTTCATTCCTCCCCTCAGTTTGCGCAGAATGACAATGTTGTGATCAGTGACTACAGCTTAACTGCATTTCCTATGCGTTTGTGGTAGTCTGAAAATTATTATACATTAAATAAATGTATAAGGGAATTTCCTCACATACAATAAGTGGAATAAGCCCCAATAAGGGGACTCCCTTTTAAATCAAGGTACCCAATAAATACATCAGACGAGTCAGCCAGGCGCCCAGAGGATGCCCAAAGCGACCAGTCGGAGTGATCTTTTTTGTGCAGTATAAAGTCATGGGTAGCGGTGGCAGCCTCTGAGACAGCGATGATACATAAGTGCCACGGTACACAATCAGACCCTGATTACAATGTTCATTAATGTCCTGTCCTCTTCCCAGCACAATCCGCCTGCCGACGTACCAATTTGATTTTGCAATGAACAATGCCATAAAGATTGGCAAGAATCTGTACGGGAAGATTTTAATTGATTTTTAATGTGAGGGAGGACGAGGCTCGTCTGTTTAATGTGCGATTATTGCAATGAGCACAAATGTTAGTTCTTTTTTTTGAAGGTTATGGACGCGCAGTCTGCAGCGTCAGCTCCAATGTCACCTTCATAACTACATGGCCAGTGACATGTATGGGGGATTCCAGAAAAGGGGCAGCACAAAGCTAACATGTACAGTATCTACAGTGTTACATGCTCAGAGCCGGATTCTGCATTGAAGGGGATAATGGGCCTGGTAAATGTGCAGTTCAAGAACATGAAGTATCCTCCCTCACCCCATCTTTACACATCCTGTTCACGCAATAGGGTCAGAAACTGCAGCAATTCAAGGAGAAATCAATCTCTGCAGAGGCTGATCCAACCTAATGCATAAAAATGCCTCCATTATCTGTATTACACATCAATTTCCTCACTGTATATATATTTCCGGACTGCGAAACAATACAACAAGATAGCAGACATTAAATGGACAGGGATGATTATATTCGCTCCCTCTCTCTCTCATATATATATATATATATATATATATATATATATATAGGAGAAAAAAGGTCGGCAGCACTCAAAAAATAAAGTGAAAAAAGTATGATTTATTACCCAAAACAGCAACGTAATAAATCATACTTTTTTCACTTTATTTTTTGAGTGCTGCCGACCTTTTTTCTCCTATACTCAATTGACCGCGGTCCGGGTCTTTTTGGGCGGTTTTTGCACCAGATTTTTGCAAGTGTGCTGCTCACCATTTTTTCTTATTATAGATATATATATATATATATATATATATATATATATACACACACACACACACACACACACACCATTGGGGTCATTTATCAAACTGATGTAAAGTAGAACTGGCTTAGTTGCCCATAGCAACCAGATTCCCCTTTTCATTTTCGAAAGGAGCTGTCAAAAATGAGGTGGAATCTGACTGGTTGCTTTGGGCAACTAAACCAGTTCTACTTTACACCAGTTTGATAAATGACCCAACATATATCTATATATATATATATATATATATATATATATATGTATAATGTAGTGTACCTGTAACGGAAACTGGACGGATCCGTTATGCTGGCCATAGACTTCTATTATGACGGAAAGCATAATGGAATGCAGAGCCGGCTCTAGGTTCATGTGGGCCCTTGGGCGATAAATCTCAGTGGGCCCCCTTGTGGCATTTGTCAAATGTCACCACAGCATCTAAGAGTGGGGCTTCCTGCTCAGACGCGCCTTCTTCCAGTGGAGATGGGGGAAAGCACCCTGTTCTAAAAATGAGCCGCAGCCTGTACTAGGTAGGCTTCCAGGCTCATTATTAGTATATCCCAGATCAGGCCACTAGATGGCAGCACTAAACTGTGATATAGTGATTTCTATACAGAATAATGGAGCAATTTCCATTATTATGTATAAGATGCAATCTGATGAAAAGTAATTAAAAAAAAGTTTTGAAAATATAAAAAAAACGTAAAAAGTAAAATCATCCCCCCCCCCCAAAAAAAAAAAACAAGCAGAAAAACCGATTATGGGCATCGTCGCATGCGAAAACACCCATACTATTAGAATATTAAAAAAAGTTAGCCCATATGGTGAAGGATGTAACAGAAAGAAAAAAAAAAGGCTGAGTTGCCGTTTTTTATCACTTTATCTCCCAAGAAAATTGAATAAAAAGTGATCAAGTCATACGCACCCCAAAATGGTATTGTCAAAAAAGACAGATTTCCCTCAAATGAGCCCCCCACACATCTCCGTAGACATAACTATAAAAAAAAAGTTATGGGGGTCACCGGGTAGGAGGGGTTCTGTTAGGGTTGCAATTTCCCAACAAAAAATAATAGTTACTCAAATTAAAAAGGTTGGTGTATCTATTTAAGTTTTATTTAGCCTCTATTCTTTAAACAATTCTGCTGGGATTCAAACTTACAGCCTTCTACATTAAAGTCAAGAACCTTAACCACTGAGCTATAAAGCTTCATGTTAACCTGCTATAACTATATTATGGCTAAAAACCTCAGTAATAGTTTCCCACATATTATGCATTAATCTATATCAGAGGTATGATTTTATATATATTTTTTTAGTAATAACACATTTATTTTGTGCCATCCGCTTTTTTACAATTACTAAAAAAAATATATACTTCTGCTGTATAGGAATACCTAATACATGAGAAACTACTATGAGTTTTTTCTGTCACAACTTAGCATTGAAAAGTATTACCCTAAGTTCACACCTGAGCGTTTTACAGCGCGTTCAAACGCGCTGTAAAACGCTCAACACATGAAAACCAATGCTTTCCTATGGCCCTGGTTCTCACTTGAGCGTTTTACAGCGCGTTTGAACGCGCTGTAAAACGCCCGACGCATAAACAAGTACTTGAGCTTTTTTGGGGGCATTTGTCGCGCGTTTTGTGATTGACACCACAGTAGTCAATCACAAGAACGCGCGTACGAACGCGCGTTTCCTATTTGCAAAAACGCGCTGAAATACGCGCGTAAAACGCGCGTTTTAAGAACGCTCAGGTCTGAACCCAGGGTAATACATTAAATAAATGTATAAGGGAATTTCCTCACATACAATCAGTGGAATAAGCCCCAATAAGGGGACTCCCTTTTAAATCAAGGTACCCAATAAATATATCAGACGAGTCAGCCAGGCGCCCAGAGGATGCCCAAAGCGACCAATAGGGGTGATCTTTTTTGTGCAATATAAAGTCATGGGTAGCGGTGGTTAAGGTTCTTGCCTATGTAGAAGGTTGTGAGTTCAAATCTCAGTAGGAACATTTTGGAAAGAAAGGGTAATTAGACTTAAATACACAGGGTGTCCCCAATCATAATTACGGTGGCCCTGACGGAATGACTCTAAAGGCATTGTGTTATGCATTTCATCATGTAACTGCATTATGGCCCGTGGTAACAGAATCCATAACACAATTCAGCATATACCTGAACCCGACCTTCAAAACTTGAAGTTCGCTCTTCCCTAGTCGTGAACAAGAAACTTGGACTGCTATGGACTGGAACCATAGAGTCGAATATGGAGGCCTCGCGGTGAGCGCCTCAATCCTTTGCTGTGGAGCAGCTGCTGGTGGGATGATCTGCAGTCGGTCATCCCTGGTAATGATACAAGGGACACTAACAGCACAGTGCTATGTGCAGGACATCCTGTGGCCACGTGTGTTGCCTCTAATAGCAAGACTTCCAACTGGCATTTTTCAGCAGGATATTGCTCGCCCACACACAGCAAGGGTTTCCCAGGAATGTCTCCACAGATTACAACACTTCCTTGGCCTGGCCAGTCTCCAAATTTATCTCTAGTTAAGTATTTATGGGAACAGCTGGTACACCAGCTTTGGCAAACTACAGGATCTACCGGACTAGCTGCAACATCTGTGAGCAAATGTGCCACAGGATACCATACAGAACCTGTATGTCCAACTGTATCTCATCTTGTATTCAGGCTAGAGACGCCAACAGGATCCTAGAGCCTCCTTTCTATTGTACAGTTTTCCCCAATAAAATTATCCTTTTGCTGTAATATTATAATCCCTGACATATCATTACATTCATATAGAGAAAGTTTTAGTCCATTCCAACAACTTCTCCGTGGTGGAGTATTTTTTTTGTCAATGAGTAAATACATACATAGTATAAATTATACCTATATCCAGAGAGCTGTGATATAATTACTAGAAAACTTAGCTACATTCATAGATCTGTGATGTATTATTACCAATCCATATCTCTAGATCATTGATGTCATTATTATAAAATATAGCTATATCCGAAATTCAGTGATGTCATTACTATACCATACAGTATATGTGGAGGGCTGTGATGTCATTACTATACAATATAATTATATTACGGCTACATTGACACGACAGTGACAAAAACATCTGTTAAGAACAGTGACGCTATTCTGAGAAGTTAACATTAAAAACAGTCCCCTTCTATTATATGGCAGCTGTCGATCAGTGAAAACGTCAAGATAGAACATGTTCTATATTTTGACGTCTGTTATTCACTGGCCATCGAAAAAACTGCCGTGTGATCAACCCCATAGACTACCATTGTTCTTAAAATGGACATGTGACAGCCGTTAAAAAAAGTCCGTCACATGTCCATTTTTCACTGTCATGTGAATGAGAAAGTGGTGATGTCATTACTAGGGATGAACGAACCCGTGGAAGTTTGGGTTCGCCGGGTTCAGCCGAACTTCAGGTCAAAGTTCGGGTTCGGGACCCGAACTTGACCCCGAACCCCATTGAAGTCAATGGGGACTAGAACTTCACTTTATTATTATTCATTATAACATGGTTATATCAGAAAATAATAGCATTCTTAAGACAGAATGCAAAACAATATGGCCATTTAGGGGTTGAAAAAAAATAATAATAATTCATCTCATCCACTTGATAGCGCTGCAGCAGCTTCTTCTATCTTCACTGAACAGGACCTGCGATATGCGTGATGATGTCACCACGTAGGAGAGCGTGGTGATGCCATTGCGCACGTCGTAGGTCCTTTGGCAGGTCCTGTTCAGTGAAGATAGAAGAAGCTGCTGCAGCACAATCAAGTGGGTGAGGTGATATAACCTGATATAACCATGTTGTAATGAAAAATAATAAAATCAGCTGCACACCGAAACCGGACTTCAGTGAAAAAGTCTGGGTTCGGGTCCGGGTACCCAAACTCGCAAAGTTCAGTACCAACCCGAACTTTGGAGTTCGGGTTCGCTCATCCCTAGTCAAGTTACGACACTGTGTGCACAATTATTAGGCAAGTGAGTATTTTGACCATATCATCATTTTTATGCATATTTTCAAACTCCAAGCTGTAAAAACGCTTATTGGATTGAAGCAAATCAGGTGATGTGTATTTGTGTAATCGGCAGTTGCTTACCTCTAATAAGGCAGACCGTGCAGCCCTGCCCTGCAGGAAAGCCCTGCCCCCAATTACACTTACAAAGCTAGCTGTGCAGAAGGACCTGCGATGAGGGAGGAAGACTAATGAATCCTTCGATGCATGTGTCTTTACTGAGGAAGAGGTTCTAAGTCAGCTGTCTAAAATTAATACAAATAAATCACAGGGGCCTGATGGGATACACCCAAAGCCATTAAAAGAGCTTAGAGGTGTACTAGTGTAGCACAGTCAATATGAAGCACATGAAGTTTCACCAAATATCCAGTCTGCAGGTTTGCAATAGGGTCATACCAATATACAGGAGCTGCAGCAATAAGCACTTGTTAAATATAGTTCCATATATTCATAAGCTGTTAACAGAGAGTCAGGACATGCTAAATAAACCTCTTCAAATGTGCTATTAGATAACTGAGGAAAGTTTTAACAGACAGAGTCTTTACAGTGGACTCTTCCAGAAAACCCCCTGTGTATTCTGCTACTTGGTTTGGTCTCCTCAGTGCAGACATTTACTGTGAAGGAGGTAGGATCTCTGTCTAAGTTCTCTAAAGCTAAAGTTCATTTATCTAATGTAAAAAGTTATGATATACACCCATAATAGTTCTGTAGAATGTAAAGAGGTGACTGTATGTTTTTTAGCAGCCTGTAAGCCCCGCAGCACATGCTAGGCCATGTGCTCTCCTAAAATGGCTGTAAGACATGCTGTATTCCAGGTCACCCTGCTGCAATATCTTTGTAAATGATTTTCTCTTGTTCATTTTTCTGTATGCTTTGTTATATCCTGTAACATGTATGTGGGAATGTAATATAATGACTGCCTGTTATGATATAGGTGGGCTGGTGACCTGGCTGTATACCAGATAGTGGCAGTGTTTCCCTGTTGTATTACAGGTATGTTGCTGTTATCTTCATATACTTGTTCAATGTAAAATCCACTATACGATCACTGTTTTATAATATATTTGGAGTGCAGACATTTACTGTGAAGGAGGTGGGCTGGTGACCTGGCTGTATACCAGATAGTGGCAGTGTTTCCCTGTTGTATTACAGGCTCCAGCCAAGTGCACTCCACCTCAATAAAGCTTTAACCCACAGAAGACCTGAGTGTCGTCCCTTAGAGTCCACTTAGAGTTTATGCCTGGAGGAGCTGGTGACCGAGTGAGTGCGAAAACTGGAGGTGTCGCAGATGGTGTAGGAAGAAGAGGGTTACATTTGGTGCCGTGACTCGGATCTCATCATTCTGCTCAAAGTGACCAGTGAAGATACCTAAAGTCATCAGCAGCGATCCAGACAATGGACACTTGTAATAAGCGGACTGTATCTGAAAGGTTTGACTAAGAGTCTGTGTTCTTCTGGAACTTTCTAAAATGAAAAATATATCAGAACACCGCAGACCTCCCCCAGGACATTACTACTCCACCCCTTTGGTACTAGGGAGGGGTTTTCCATGGTATAAACAGTCACAGAATATAAATGCATCTGATAGGCAGGATGTTAATGCAGGTTTTTCCACAATGGTAGACCAGACTGGGAGCTTATTTACAAGCTCTAAGTTATTTGCATCTAATGATTCTGGTGTACCAGAAGTGTCAGGCCAGAACAGGACATATGCAGAAAACATGAGCCATGTTACTGACTCCCATGATAGACGTACATCCAGCAATATGCAGAACACATTTCAGAATTCACAGGTTCTGTCAGATGTAATAAGGGAGGTTGGGCAGCAGATTAGCCACTCTATAATAGAAGGTCTGTCAGCTCATAATAGCAAACAGGATTCCTTCACACCAGAGAGTTACCAGCAAACTCAGGATTGGGCTAAATTAAATTTTGCACTGAAAGCAAATGTAAAAGAACCGCCAATATTTCGGGAGATGAGAGTGATAAGTGTAGTGTGTATGAGTGGGAGGAGATGATGCAGTCTTTTCTTGATAAGAAAGGTTACCAAACTGTTGAGCGTGGTAAAGAGATAATGGATAAATTGATGGGCCGTGCAAAAGAACTAGTGAAAATTGGGGTGAGGAATAATCCAACTATTGATATAAAGAAGGACCCAAGTGCTATTTACAATATACTGAAACAACATTTTGGGGAAGTTATCTCCACCGTGACTCCCTTGGCAGACTTTTTATTCCACACTGCCTAAACCTGGTGAGAGTAGCCTAGATTACTGGATTCATTTAAACCGTGTCATTGATCTCGCTAATGAATGTCTAAAAGGGCGGGGAAAGTGTGTGGAGGACCCAGGACATGAGGTAGCAATGATGTTTATCCGACACTGTCCAGAATCAGAATTGCAAAGCATGCTTAGGTGTAAACCTGCCGAGAGATGGACAGTCAGTGAGGTACAGGAAATGATGGATAGTTACCACAGAGACAAAAGGTTGAGGGCTGAGAATAAGATGACCCAGAGTCTTGTAACAAAAAATGTGAAATTTCTGAAGACTTAACCCCTACAGAACCTAGGGTAAAGAACATAGTCCCCTTATGCAGTAAGGGGGAAGAAGATTCGAATATTAACAAATTAATTGCATTGCTTGAAAAGGTTGTACCAGTTCAATATACTTGCCAACATCCTGGGGCACCAGCAGCAGGTTCTTCAGTTCCTGGAAAAAGGCCCGCTGCTTGTCACATCTGTAAAAACAGTAACCACTCTACCAAGGCGCATTGTATGATGAACAACCTGTGCTTCCTCTGCTGGCAACCTGGCCACCAGAGGCAAGCATGTCCAATGAAAAGGTCGCAACAGTTAAACTAAAAAGCCTGCACTTAGAGGGGTATAGTGTAGGCCCATGTTCCCAGACCCCACCTACTGATGAATTTGGAGATATGGAAGTGTTATATAATCAGTGTGTTCAGGAAAGGCCAAAAGGCACACAGGTGATATTTCAACACTTGCAGAAAATTGCTCCCTATGACAACTTGTTCCATACTACTGTTACGGTTCAAGAAAAGTGTAAGTTAACTGCTATGATTGACAGTGGCTCAATGGTGTGTAGCATCAGTGAGCAAACCGAGCAGCAACTTATACAGTCCAAATTGCTGAAACCATGCTTTGCCATACTAAATGATATTGTACTTGTGGGTTGTGGTGGTATTAAAGTAAAGCCAAAGTCCGTTTATGACATACACCTAGAAATGTTTGACTGTAAAATGATTGTTCCAATGTTAGTAGTACCAGGACAAGTAGATGATATAATTATTGGAACAAATGTGATTAAGCATATTACTCACCAGTTTAAGAAAGATGAGAGTTTTTGGGCAATGTTAGCTACTCCTGAGGAGGGCAGTGAAGCCAGGCCGAGTTCTTTCATGAATTTACTAGCCAATGTGACCCGATGGAGAGGTGATAGGATCCCAGAGAAAGTGGGAACTGTAAAGCTTAATTCCTGCATTACTATGCAACCATTTCAAGAGCATTTAGTGTGGGGAAAGCTTGAAAAGAAGGCAGCGTTATCAGTTGGTAGTACAGTTATTGTGGAGCCCACTACATCCAAGACATGTCCAAGAAATGTCCTGATAGGGCGTACAGTCACACCACTATGGGGCGACAGATGGATCCCTGTAAAATTGATTAATACAACCAACAAGCAAATCACAATTAGAAGAAATGCAAAAATAGCTGATGTACACCCTTGTATAGCTTTAGAAGATCTTGATCTTGGTGGCAAAGAAGAAGTACTGCTATCCCAGCAATGCTCAGCACAAGAAGATACTCTTAATAGCACTAAAAGGAAAAATAAGCATTCTACATTAGATGATTCTGAATGTAAAAATATAAGAACAATGCTGAAAAATCTTGGATTAGAGGAAGTGAATATAGACTCATGTGAAGTGTCAGAGTACTGGAAGCAAAAGTTAGGTGAGCTGATTGTTTCTAATGAACAGATCTTTTCTAGAGGAAGGCTGGATTGTGGAGAAGCCGAGGGCTTTTGTCATCGAATACGTCTAACTGACGACAGACCCTTTCGTCTGCCTTATAGAAGAGTCCCTCCGGCACACTTTCAGAAAATGCGTGAAGTTTTGAATGAAATGGAAGAAAAGCAAATTATTCGTAAGTCTAGCAGTGAATGGGCATCACCACTTGTGTTGGCATGGAAACCATCAGGAGAACCCAGAATCTGTACAGATTTCCGATGGCTGAATGCAAGAACAATTAAGGATGCCTATCCTTTACCAAATCAGGCTGATGCTCTGGCATCCCTTAGTGGAAACTGTTGGTTCAGTACAATGGATTTAACATCGGGTTTTTACAACATTCCAATCCATGAGGATGATAAAAGTACACAGCTTGTATCACACCTGTTGGGCTATTTGAGTACAACCGTATGGCACAAGGGTTATGCAACAGTCCTGCAACTTTTGCTCGAATGATGATGTCAATTTTTGGTGACCAAAACTATCTGGGGTTGTTATGCTATCTGGATGATTTGCTGGTGTTTGGCAAGAATGAACAAGAAGCTCTTGAGAGAATCCAGATGGTCTTCAGCCGATTACGTGAATACAATTTGAAGTTAGCACCAAAGAAATGCAAATTTTTAAGAAGCACTGTGAAGTTTTTGGGCCATATCATAAGACCAGAAGGGATTGCCACAGATCCAGATAAGGTATCAGCGATAACAAGCGTTGCTGCAAATGACCTGATGGAAGAAGATGGCAAAACACCATCGGTAAAGAAGGTCAGATCATTTCTGGGATTGGCGAATTATTATTCTCACTTCATACCAGGATTTTCAAGAATAGCAAAACCACTGTACAACCTAACATCAGAGCCAATACAAGGAAAAGGGAAGTCAAAACGTTTCAAGCGAAAGCAGGCGATGACAAGAAAGCTGAGTCCGGAAAGTTGGAATGAAGAATGTCAGAATGCGTTCAAAAATTTGAAGGATGCTTTTCAGAAGACAGTGACATTGAAGCATCCAGACTTTAACAAGCCCTTTATTTTGGCTACTGATGCCTCAATGGATGGACTTGGAGCAGTACTCAGTCAACTATCGGAATGTGGGAAGAAAGTACAGCCTATCTCTTTTGCCAGTAAAACTTTAACAAAATCTCAGTCAAGATATCCAGCTCATCGATTGGAATTCTTAGCTTTAAAATGGGCAGTTTGTGACAAATTTAGCCACTGGTTGAAAGGACACAGGTTCACAGCATAGACAGACAACAATCCTCTAACCTACATTATGACTAGGGATGTCCCGATACCGATACTAGTATCGGTATCGGGACCGATACCGGCATTTTCACGAGTACTCGTACTCGTAAAAATGCCGCCGATACCACTGCCGATACCGGAAGTTCCGGTTCGGCAGCGGCTATATTGTCTTTCATTAACCCTAACTTACTGTGCCCGTGATTACTAACTATTAATGCGCAGTCCCTCCATGCTCCTGTCCCGCGCGCCTTCTGTAATCATAAAGTGGGCGGAGCGGGCAGGCATGACATGAAGCGCATGGAGGAATCGGGCAGCTTGAGCTCTCAGTTCCTCCATGCGCCTCATGTCCCGCCTGCCCGCTCCGCCCACTTTATGATTACAGAAGGCGCGCGGGACAGGAGCATGGAGGGACTGCGCATTAATAGTTAGTAATCACGGGCACAGTAAGTTAGGGTTAATGAAAGACAATATAGCCGCTGCGAGGCCGGTGTATGAGTCAAGCTGCACCGGCCCCGACACTAATGGGGGATCTGTGGATGACATGTATATAGCATAAGATGCTATATATGTGTCATCCACATAGCCTAACAGTGTCATCCACAGATCCCCCCATTACAGCCTCATCCACAGATCCCCCCATTACAGCCTCATCCACAGATCCCCCCATAACAGTGATGTCCACAGGTCCCCCCATAACAGTGATGTCCACAGGTGTCCCCCCATAACAGTGATGTCCACAGGTCCCCCCATAACAGTGATGTCCACAGGTTCCCCCATAACAGTGATGTCCACAGGTTCCCCCCATAACAGTAATGTCCACAGGTTCCCCCATAACAGTAATGTCCACAGGTTCCCCCCATAACAGTAATGTCCACAGGTTCCCCCATAACAGTAATGTCCACAGGTTCCCCCCCATAACAGTAATGTCCACAGGTCCCCCTCCCCCATAACGGTGACGTCCACAGGTCCCCCTCCCCCATAACGGTGACGTCCACAGGTCCCCCATAACGGTGACGTCCACAGGTCCCCCATAACAGTGTGTTATCCACAGATCCCCCATAACAGTGCGTCATCCACAGATCCCCCATAACAGTGCGTCATCCACAGATCCCCCCATAACACTGTGTTATCCACAGATCCCCCATAACAGTGCGTCATCCACAGATCCCCCATAACAGTGCGTCATCCACAGATCCCCCATAACACTGTGTTATCCACAGATCCCCCATAACAGTGCGTCATCCACAGATCCCCCATAACAGTGTGTCCTCCACAGATCCCCCAAAAACAGATCCCCCTGGAGGCACATTGGTTTGAAAACACTATTATATTCCCATTTATTAATTTATTAACACTTGTACAAAGGAAAAGAAAAGCAGTTATTCATAGCAACCAAATTCCAGCTTTAATTTTTTTCATTGCTATCAGTAACTGCGGGGCTGTTTATACGAGGTATCGGTAATTGGTATCGGCGAGTACTTAAATAAAAGTATCGGTACTCGTACTCGGTCTTAAAAAAATGGTATCGGGACATCCCTAATTATGACCAAGCCAAAGTTGGATGCTTGTGAACAAAGATGGGTTGCCAAGCTTGCACCTTACAACTTTGATTTAAAATATGTGCCAGGAACACAGAATATTCCAGCTGATCTTCTGAGTCGAGAGCCATTTGTCAGACAAAGTATCAACAGCAAGATAGGAAGCGAACCATACCAAGATTTACTGAAGTTGTGTACAACTGTTGAGAAGGACTCTATTCAGGAGTCATTTAAGCTATCAGTGAGCCACCAGGGAGTTTCAATTACGAACAATGAAGTTAAAGCTATGTTTGAAAATCATTTGCGACCAGGAGATGTTACCAAACCATATACAGTCCTGCTAGGACAACATGTGAATGCCATGCTGCAGAAGGGAATTGTCCCACTCCCCAAATTTTCGTTTGGAGACCTTCAGAGGAAACAAAATGAAGATGATGAACTGGCAAGGGCCATATATTTTGTTCAAAGGGGAAGAAGACCATCCAGAAGAGAACGCCATTTTGAATCTCAAAACACTTTGCGGTTGTTGAAGCACTGGGAGAAATTGAAGTTAAATAATGGAATTCTTTATAGGATTTCAAAACATAGATCAGGAAGCAAAATTTATCAATTTGTTGTCCCTCATTCACTTAGGAGTAATGTTCTAAAGGGTATTCATGATGACGCTGGACATCAAGGTCAGGACAGAACAATCTTTTTGGCCCGAGAACGATTTTTTTGGATTCACATGGAAGCAGACATCAAAAACTATGTGAGACAGTGCAAGAGATGTGTAGTGAGCAAGACTCCAGAACCAGAAGGAAGAGCCCCTCTTGAATCCATAGTTACAAATCATCCATTAGAACTTGTATGCATTGATTTTTGGTCCGCAGAGAACAGCAGAAATGAAAGTGTTGATGTGTTAGTGGTTACAGACCACTTTACAAAACTATCTCATGCATTCCAATGCCAGAACCAAACTGCAAAGCAAGTGGCACGCAAACTTTGGGACCATTTCTTCTGCATCTATGGATTTCCAGAAAGACTGCATTCTGATAGAGGAGCTAATTTTGAAAGTGAACTAATTAGTGAACTTTTACAGATTGCTGGTATTGAGAAATCTCATACAACACCATACCATCCTATGGGAAATGGTCAAGTAGAGCGTTTCAACCGTACACTAGGAAGCATGCTGCGATCTCTACCGCCAAGATCAAAGAATAAGTGGCCACAGATGATTCAAACGCTAACCTTTGCATATAACTGTACTGTACATGAAACCACGGGTTATCCACCTTTTTTCCTCATGTTTGGAAGAACTCCTAGACTGCCTGTTGACATAATGTTCAGGAATGTGTTAAGAGATGAAACGGTCAAGGACTATGATGAATTTGTTGCTGCTCTAGGAAAAGACTTGAAGGAAGCAATTGAAATAGCACAGAAACATTCTAGCAAAGAGCAAAACAAACAGACCAGAGGATATAACCAAAGGATCAAGGGTTTACCAATCAGTATTGGAGACCACGTTCTTCTTGTGAATAAGAAAGAAAGAGGAAAACGTAAACTTGCTGATATTTGGGAGTCAACTGTTTACAGAGTTGTTAACACCAACCCAAAGACGCATATCTTCCAGATACATAACTTAAAGACTGGAGAAGTCCGAGTAGTTCATCGCAACTTGATCTTACCAGTTAACTTTTTACCCATTGATTTGGGAGAAGAAGAATTGTCTGAGGTGGCTTCCGCTTTATCGGATTATGAGGTGGAAGAACAGATTGATGAAGAACAAGTAGATTCCTTCAGTTATGATGATCGCAATAGAAATACAGAGGGAATTCTTGACCAGATATCAGGAACCGAAGAATGTAGTTCAGTATTATTTGGTTCTGATGAAGAGCTTTTGCAAAATGCCAAAGACACTGGGATATCCCTACCAGAGGACATTCTAAGAGATGGTCCATCAGACTTTGATCCTTGCCATGATAAGCAAGACTTACAAACCAGTCATAAAGGTGACTTATTCAAGACATTATCTTTGTCAGAGGGTCAAACTGCTCAAACTTGGAATTCTAAACCATCATCTGAGAAGAAGCAGACCAATCCAAGCCAGTCTGATTCAAACAGGGGAACTCAAACAAGAGTTGGAAGAACTGTTAGACCAGTAAACAGACTGATCTGCTCAGTGAATACCAAGATATCTAGGTGCCTAGAAGAAGGAGAGTTACTAGAAGTAGTAGTACTGTAGTTCCTTATAACTAAATAGATAAATGTAGACATTTAAGGTAGATATCACAGAAAAACAAAACATGTTTTGCAGTATGTAGGTGCTGAGTTGAGGAGCACAAAGTTGTATGTCTTAACAAAGGGGATTCTGTAATATTTCTTGCATTAAGCATTGTGTAGATAGGCACTTTGTAATACTTACTACGTGAGGGAAGCGCAAACCCTCCAAGTAGTCCTTAAGTGGTCCTTCAAAAGAGAGTCCAAGAAACAGTCATCCTGTATAGACATATGCTCACATACCTTAGAATGTCCAAACTGAATTATACAATTTTGTTCTCATTGGAGTTTTCTATCACGCTATATTGTACTGTTTAGTGTTATATATTTGGTGAAATTCAGGAGGGGAAAATGTAGCACAGTCAATATGAAGCACATGAAGTTTCACCAAATATCCAGTCTGCAGGTTTGCAATAGGGTCATACCAATATACAGGAGCTGCAGCAATGAGCACTTGTTAAATATAGTTCCATATATTCATAAGCTGTTAACAGAGAGTCAGGACATGCTAAATAAACCTCTTCAAATGTGCTATTAGATAACTGAGGAAAGTTTTAACAGACAGAGTCTTTACAGTGGACTCTTCCAGAAAGCCCCTGTGTATTCTGCTACTTGGTTTGGTCTCCTCAGTGCAGACATTTACTGTGAAGGAGGTAGGATCTCTGTCTAAGTTCTCTAAAGCTAAAGTTCATTTATCTATTGTAAAAAGTTATGATATACACCCATAATAGTTCTGTAGAATGTAAAGAGGTGACTGTATGTTTTTTAGCAGCCTGTAAGCCCCGCAGCACATGCTAGGCCATGTGCTCTCCTAAAATGGCTGTAAGACATGCTGTATTCCAGGTCACCCTGCTGCAATATCTTTGTAAATGATTTTCTCTTGTTCATTTTTCTGTATGCTTTGTTATATCCTGTAACACGTATGTGGGAATGTAATATAATGACTGCCTGTTAGGGGTGGACGGTATAGGCGATATGCGATATAAATTTGTGCCACGATATGGATTTTGTGCATATCGCCTATATCGCCGGACCGCGATATGACCTTGAGCGGCAGTTCCGATCGGAGTCCCAGCAGTGTAATGCTGGGGCTCCGATCGGTTACCATGGCAGCCAGGACGCTACTGAAGTCCTGGCTGCCATGGTATGTAAGTGAGCAGCATTATACTTACGTGCGCGGTGGCCGCCGGGCGCTCCTCCTTCTCATAGATCTGTGCGGCGCATTGCTAATGCTATAAGCATTAGCAATGCGCCGCACAGACAGAAGAAGGAGCCGGTGGCCGCCGGGCGTTCCTTCTACTCATAGATCTGTGGCGGCGCATCTATAAGCATTAGCAATGCGCCGCACAGAGAAGAAGGAGCGGCCACCGCGCACGTGGGGGTAGTCGAAGGGGCCACCACCACCATTGATTAATACTGGGGAGGGAGGGGGCGCACTGCCCACTGCCACCAATGATGTGGGGGAGGGAGACCCTGTGGCCACTGCCACCAATGATCAGATCAGGCTGATCAGAGGCTGGGTGGGCTGATAAGAGGGAGAGGCTGGGCACATAAGAGGTTGGGAGGCACATGAGAGGCTGGGGGCTGATCAGAGGCTGGGGGGCTGATCAGAGGCTGGGGGGCTGATCAGAGGCTGGGGGCTGATCAGAGGCTGGGGGCTGATCAGAGGCTGGGGGGCTGATCAGAGGCTGGGGGCTGATCAGAGGCTGGGGGCTGATCAGAGGCTGGGGGCTGATCAGAGGCTGGGGGCTGATCAGAGGCTGGGGGCTGATCAGAGGCTGGGGGCTGATCAGAGGCTGCGGGGGCACATGAGAGGCTGGGGAGGGGGTGATCAGAGGCTGGCTGCCATGGTCAGCTCCCTGCTGCTGTGTGTACTATATACAGGGCAGCAGGGAGAGTGTAACGTCCTATTCACCCTAATAGATGTCTATTAGGGTGAATATGACAAGGGTTCTAGCCTTTAAGGAGGCTAATGGTTATTAAAAAAAAAAAAAAAGTTTAAACACTCCCCCAAAAAATATAGAAAATAATATATCGCGATATATATCGCATATCGCACATGCTTAAAATTATATCGCAATATAGATTTTAGGCCATATCGCCCACCCCTACTGCCTGTTATGATATAGGTGGGCTGGTGACCTGGCTGTATACCAGATAGTGGCAGTGTTTCCCTGTTGTATTACAGGTATGTTGCTGTTATCTTCATATACTTGTTCAATGTAAAATCCACTATACGATCACTGTTTTATAATATATTTGGAGTGCAGACATTTACTGTGAAGGAGGTGGGCTGGTGACCTGGCTGTATACCAGATAGTGGCAGTGTTTCCCTGTTGTATTACAGGCTCCAGCCAAGTGCACTCCACCTCAATAAAGCTTTAACCCACAGAAGACCTGAGTGTCATCCCTTAGAGTCCACTTAGAGTTTATGCCTGGAGGAGCTGGTGACCGAGTGAGTGCGAAAACTGGAGGTGTCGCAGATGGTGTAGGAAGAAGAGGGTTACACTAGCAGAACCATTAACAGATTTATTTAACCAATCACTGGTAACAGGTGTCGTCCCAGAAGATTGGAAATTAGAAAACGTTGTGCCAGTTCACAAGAAAGGTAGTAGAGAGGAATCGGGCAACTATAGCCCAGTAAGCCTGACATTAATAGTGGGGAAATTAATGGAAACCATACTCAAGGAGAGGATTGTGGAACATCTAAAAACCCATGGGTTGATTGATAAAAAACAGCATGGGTTTACTTCAGGGAGATCATGTCAAACTAATCTTATTGACTTTTTTGATTGGGTGACTAAAATAATAGATGGTGGAGGTGCAGTAGACATCGCCTATCTGGACTTTAGTAAGGCTTTTGATACTGTCCCACATAGAAGGCTTATCAATAAACTGCAGTCTTTGAGCTTGGGCTCATATATTGTTGAATGGATTAGGCAGTGGCTGAAGGACAGAAAACAGAGGGTTGTAGTCAATGGAGTATATTCAGACCATGGTATTGTTACCAGTGGGGTACCTCAGGGATCTGTTCTGGGACCCATATTGTTTAATATCTTTATCAGTGAAATTGCAGAAGGCCTCAGTGGTAAGGTGTGTCTTTTTGCTGATGACACAAAGATTTGTAACAGGGTTGATGTTCCTGGAGGGATACACCAAATGGAAAAGGATTTAGGAAAACTAGAGGAATGGTCAAAAATCTGGCAACTAAAATTTAATGTCGATAAGTGCAAGATAATGCACCTGGGGCGTAAAAACCCAAGAGCAGAATATAAAATCAGTGATACAGTACTAACCTCAGTATCTGAGGAAAGGGATTTAGGGGTCAGACAATGTCATAGAGCAGCAGGTAATGCCAGCAGAATGCTTGGGTGTATAGGGAGAGGCATTAACAGTAGAAAGAGGGGGGTGCTCGTGCCGTCAAACAGAGCACTAGGGAGACCTAATTTGGAGTATTGTGTGCAGTACTGGAGACCATATCTGCAGAAGGATATTGAAACTTTGGAGAGAGTTCAGAGAAGAGCTACTAAACTAGTACATGGATTGCAGGACAAAACTTACCAGGAAAGGTTAAAGGACCTCAACATGTATAGCTTGGAAGTAAGAAGAGACAGAGGGGATATGATAGAAACTTTTAAATACATAAAGGGAATCATCACGGTAAAAGAGGAGAGAATATTTAAAAGAAGAAAAACTTTAGAAGAATTACTTTACTGAGAGAGTAGTGGACGCATGGAATAGCCTTCCTGCAGAAGTGGTAACTGCAAATACAGTAAAGGAGTTTAGGCATGCATGGGATAGGCATAAGGCCATCCATCATATAAGATACGGCCAGGGGCTATTCATAGTATTCAGTATATTGGGCAGACTACATGGGCCAAATGGTTCTTATTTACCGGCACATTCTATGTTTCTATGTTTCTGTGTCATCAGTATGTGATCAGGGCAGCTATACAGAGTCAGTAGTTTTATAGGTTAAGGATCTGTGATGATGTTGTTGTTATGTGACCAGGGCAGGGAGATGAAGCTCAACTGTGGGGAAAGAAAATGTAGTGAAACTACATGGGAATGGAACTACTGTGTGTGCCTGGAGGAGAGGTGAATGGTGTCCTGGGATAGCCCATAACATCCTAATACTGGAAGTTGTAGTTTTGTTCTGCTGTATACCCCTCCATGTGATGTTCACTAATGCCCTACAATAACAGTCTGGGCATGCTGGGAGTTGTAGTTCTCTCCTCTTATACCTTCTTATTGTAATGTCAACTTGTGTTTCATAATAATAACAGCCTGGACATGCTGGGAGTTGTAGTTCTCTCCTTTTTTACCCCTCCATGCAGGGGCTGACTGGCAACTTTTGGCCCAGGGGGCAAGTAACACCCAGAGGCCCACTGAGCCCCCCTCTACTTCCTGATTCGCTGTCACAAGAGGCTGGGCGGGGAGCTGCGGGAGGAGAGCACAGCCTCCTTTGACAGCATTGACAGCTATCTCCGCCCCCACACCTCCGCTCTCCTGATCCGTCACAGGAGGCTGAGCATTGCGGAGAGGATAGATGTTGGCCACTCACATCGCTTATAGCCCCCCCCCCCCCCTTATGTGCCAGTAGCCGTCCCCCTTATGTGCCAGTAGCCGCCCCCCTTATGTTCCAGTAGCCGTCCCCCTTATGTTCCAGTAGCCGTCCCCCTTATGTGCCAGTAGTCCCCCCTTATGTGCCAGTAGCCGTCCCCTTATGTGCCAGTAGCCGTCCCCTTATGTGCCAGTAGCCGTCCCCTTATGTGCCAGTAGCCGTCCCCTTATGTGCCAGTAGCCGTCCCCTTATGTGCCAGTAGCCGTCCTCCTTATGTGCCAGTAGCCCCTCTTATGTGCCAGTAGCCCTCTATGTGCCAGTAGCACCCCTTATGTGCCAGTAGCCCCTCTTATGTGCCAGTAGCACCCCTTATGTGCCAGTAGCACCCCTTATGTGCCAGTAGCACCCCTTATGTGCCAGTAGCACCCCTTATGTGCCAGTAGCCCCTTATGTGCCAGTAGCCCCCTTGTGCCAGTAGTCCCCCTTATGTGCCAGTAGCACCTCTTATGTGCCAGTAGCACCCCTTATGTGCCAGTAGCACCCCCTTGTGCCAGTAGTCCCCCTTATGTGCCAGTAGCACCCCCTTATGTGCCAGTAGCCCTCCTTATGTGCCAGTCGCCTCCTTATGTGCCAGTAGAATCCCCTCACCTTATCATGTGCCAGTAGAATCCCCCTCACCTTATCATGTGCCAGTAGAATCCCCCTCAGTTATCATGTGCCAGTAGAATCCTCCCCTCACTTTATCATGTGCCAGTAGAATCCCCCTCACTTTATCATGTGCCAGTAGATTCCCCCTTATCTTATGTGCCAGTAGATTTCCCTTTATCTTATGTGCCAGTAGATTCCCCCACCTTTATCTTATGTGCCAGTAGATTCCCCTCTTATGCGCCAGTAGATTCCCCCTTTATCTTATGTGCCAGTAGATTCTCCCCTTATCTTATGTGCCAGTAGATTCCTCCCCCTTTATCTTATGTGCCAGTAGATTCCCCCTTTATCTTATGTGCCAGTAGATTCCTCCCCCTTATCTTATGTGCCAGTAGATTCCCCCTTTATCTTATGTGCCAGTAGATTCCCCCTTATCTTATGTGCCAGTAGATTCCCCCTTTATCTTATGTGCCAGTAGATTCCCCCTTATCTTATGTGCCAGTAGCCCCAAAAACACAAAAACAAACAAACAAACATACAAATAACAGTTATACTTACCTCCAGCGATGCGATGCAGGCCTCTTCTGGCCTGTGTCCCTTGCTGTAGTCGCCCGGCGGCGCGATGACGTCATCGCGCCGCCTGCACCAGCCTCTGATAGGCTGCCGGCCTAGTGCTGGCAGCCTATCAGAGGAACAGGGAGGGTACACGCCTCTCCCTGCTCTGCCGCAGCACAGCCATCTGTATCGCCGTCCTGAGGATGGCGATACAGATGACTATGGAGATTTATTATAATGTTCGGCAGCAGCTGAGGTGTATATTAGGCTTTGTTCACATCTGGGCTAGTGACGTTTGCTCTGTCATGGGAGAACAACAACGGAAATCACTGTACTGCTGATTCTGGAGCATCCGAACATGGGGGCCCAATTCACATTTTTGCTATGGCTCTCAGTGATTTTTATGTATGCCCCTGGTAATGTGGAAGGGTGTGCCCTGAGGAGGTCAAGACCATATATCAAGATGTGCATAATTATTAGGCAGCAAAATGCACCAAAAAAGAGATTTAACTGACTCTCAAAAGTTAAAAATTGTTAAAAGTCTTTCAGAGGGATGCAGCACTCTTGAAATTGCCAAGATATTGGAGTGTGATCACAGAAGCATCAAACTTTTGTTGCAGATAGTCAACAGGGTTGCAAGAAACGTGAAAAAAAAAAAGATGCAAATTAAGTGCCAAAGATTTGAGAGTAATCAAACGTGAAGCGACCAGGAACCCATTATCCTCCAGTGTTGTCATATTCCAGAACTGCAACCTCCCTGGAGTGCCCAGAAGTACAAGGTGTTCAGTGCTTAGAGACATGGCCAAAGTAAGGAAGCCTGAAACCCAACCACCACTGAACAAGACACAGAACGTCAAGACTGGGCAAAGATACGGTATATCTGAAGACAGTTTTTCAAAGTTTTATGGACTGATAAGATGAGAGTGACTCTTGACGGACCAGATGTATGGGCCTGTGACTGGATCAGTAATGGACACAGAGCTCCACATCAACTCAGACGCCAGTAAGGTGGAGGTGGGGTGCTGCTAAGGGCTGATGTTATTAAAGATGACCTAGTTGGACCTTTTTGTGTCGGAGATGGACTCAAAATCAACTTCCAAACCTACTGCCAGTGCTTTCTTTGAACACTGGCACAGGAAAAAGTTTTCCAAGAAAACCATGAGTTGCATGCAGGACAATGCTCCATCACATGCATCGAAGTACTCCACTGCATGTCTGGCTATCCAGCACTGGATGGCTGGCTAGTAAAGGCCTTAAAGGGTTTTTCCGAGATCTGAATGGTGGGGTCTGACACCTGGCACCCCAGCTGATCAACTGTTTGAGAAGGCACCAGTGCTCCTGTCAGCACCGCAACCTTCTCAAAGCTTTTCCTAGGCCGAGTGATCATATGTTCATGTGCCATAAGGGGCCTCGGAGCAGCTCAGCCCCATAGAAGTGAATACCGATAGCACGATACCAAGCACAGCCGCTGTACAAGTTACGGCACTGTGGTTGGTAAGATGCGAGAAGGCAGCGGCACTGATAGGTGTGCCGGTGCCTTCTCAAACAGCTGATCATCTGTGGCCCCGGGTGTCAGACCCCCACCGATCAGATACTGATGACCTATACTGAGGATAAGTCATCAGTAAAAAAAAATCTAGGAAGATGAAAGAATAATGACATGGCCCCCTTCCTCACCTGACATAAACTCTATTGAGAACTTGCGGGCCCTTCTTAAACGGGAGATTTACGGTGAAGGAAAACAGTCCATGTCTCTGAACAGTGTCTGGGAGGCTGTGGTTGCTGCTGCACAAAAAGTTGATCATTAACAGATTAAGGGTACTCTCACACTGGTGTTTTGGATTCCGTTTGTGAGATCCATTTCAGGGCTCTTACAAATGGTCCAAAACGGATCAGTTCAGCCCAAATGCATTCTGAATGGATAAGGATCCGTTCAGAATGCATCAGTTCGGCTCCGTTCCGCCTCTATTTCGTTCTGGAGGCGAACACCAAAACGCAGCATGCAGCATTTTGGTGTCCATCTGACGATGCAGAGCCGAACGGATCCGTTTTGACTTACAATGTAAGTCAATGGGGACAGATCCGTTTTCAATGACACAATATGGTGCATTTGAAAACTGATCCGTCCCCCATTTACTTCCAATGTAATTCAAAACGGATCCGTTTTGACTTTGACATTTTTCTTTAAAACTAATGCAAACGGATCTGTTCTGAACGGATACAAACGTTTGCATTATAGGTGCGGATCCGTCTATGCAAATAACAGACGGATCCACACCAACGCAAGTGTGAAAGTAGCCTAAGAAACTGACAGGCTCCATGGATGGAAGACTTATGAGTGTAAGGGCTCATGCACATGACTGTATTTTCTTTCTGCTTCCATTCCGGTTTTTGTGTGGCCCGTATGTGGAACCATTCATTTCAATGGGGCTGTAGAAAATACGGAAGTTACTCCGTGTGCGTTCCGTTTCCGTTTGTCCGCATGGCCGTTCCACAAAAGAGTAGTGCATGTCCTATTATTGTCCGCAAATCATGTCCGAGGCCCCATTCAAGTCAATGGGTACTCAATAAATACAGAACGCACACAGAACACATCCGTATGTCATCCGTATTTCATTCATATTGTGCGGATCCATACTGTAGAAATGCTATGCCCACCCCATATTGCTCATGTGTTTGGTGATTAATAAGTTAGTGTTTCTGCAAAAAACGCATCGTATACGGAAACCATACGGATATGTTTTGTGGAAGAATGGAAGAGAACTTAAATCAGAGAGAAAAAAACCTCAGATGCGGAACAACGGATCCGTGAAAAACAGACCGCGAAACAACAACAGTCATGTGCATGAGCCCTTTTTGAAAAGAAGGGGGGCTATATTGGTCATTGATTATTTTTTTACTTTTTGAAATGTCAGAAATTTGTAAATATTGATTTGTTTGTTCATTATTCTCACTTTAATAGATGAGAAGAAACAAGGGAGATGGGAACATTTCCTTTTTCATTTAGTTAGGGTGAGTTAACGCTTCAGTCATTTGATCAGTTATTTCCATCAGTGAATATGAGCCAAAACCAGTAGTGAAGGCTACTCAGAGATCAGGTATAATGGAGAAATCTGCACCTGTTCTGTGTTTTTGACCAGCACCTAGTTACATAATAATCCTTACATAATAATCCTGAAAACTAAATAGTTCCCAATAATTATGCACACATAGATATTCTCCTAAGAAAGCCAAAACTCACTTTTACTTTGTTAAAGGAGTTGTCAGGGTTCAGAACTGAAACCGGTGATATCCCTATCTTCACCCCTCTGGCCCCCTGATATGAGCATCAGAGCATTTCATGCTATTCTTTGCTCTGCACTGAATAGCACAGGGCAAAGACATTTTTATGAGATCCGGTGATGTACCGGGCTCTCCATAGGGACTGCTTGGCAGAGGCTTCCGCCCAGCAGTGAGCCCGGTGATGTCACCGTTACTAATGGGCAGGCTTTAGCGCTGCCCTAGCCTGTAAAACGGCTAGGGCAGCACTAAAGCCCGCCTATTAGTGCCAGTGACATCACCGGGCTCACTGCTGGGCGGAAGCCTCTGCTCTGGAGAGCAGTGATGTCACTACTGTAAAATATATCTGGAGAGTGATGATGATTAATATAAAATACATATATTTAAAGAGCTATGTAATTTCTATATTGTCAATTGTTAGAAATGTTTTATAATACCCATATAATGTAATGAATGATACCTCTCCCTCTTAAATGATCTACAAGTCAACTTTGAATCCGGTCTACCATAAGAGCCTGTCACACATACATCAGGGTTAAATAAGTGTGTAGGAAGTGTCATTGCTGGATGGGCAAGATTCTAGATTTTCCTACTTTTCACCTTCTTGGCACCATCTTGTGTAATCTCCACACTCCAAGTAGGCGATAAGAGGGTGTGAAGTGATACAGATAAATGCTGTGCGTGTAGTGACAGCCACCAATCGGCCCTTACGTGTCTGTACAGAAATCTATAGAACACAATGTAGCCCCCAGTGTCAGCAGCTTTACTACTGCAGTGTGATATTTGTTTAAATAAAAATAAGTGCAAAGTGAAGAAAGAAAGAAAGAAAGAAAGAACTAGTAGAATAAATAATTTTCAGTACCCCCCCCCCCCCCCAATATCTAGGTGTTGATTGTTTCCATGGAAATCTCACAGCCTGTCTGGTCTCCGGGGAGACATCAATTTCAACCTCCAAGACAAGGAGGATTTCAGCTGCTTGTGTAATCAAAACTGGAGAAGAAAAGATCTCCAGAAATTGCACAAAAAGCGATATTTCAGTGTAATAGGGAGATAAAACCAGTGGCAACTCTATGGGCACTACACGCTGACAGCCATATATGTAAATGTACAACATCAGCGCCATTTATTTCAACAGAAAATGAGAGAAATGTGTAATGATAAACAGTTTATATACTAAAATTAAATGTAATTTCTTAGTTATTTTCTCTCCTTATGCAGCCACTTTAAGTTCTCTTTAGACATTGATATTATTGGTCATACTATCACACTATACTATTTTTCACTTGCTAATCACATTTTTCTTTTGTAAAACTGGCGCTATGTACAAGAATATAACTACTATAATACTGCCCCCTATGTACAAGAATATAACTACTATAATACTGCCTCCTATGTACAAGAATATAACTACTATAATACTGCCCCCTATGTACAAGAATATAACTACTATAATACTGCCCTTATGTACAAGAATATAACTACTATAATACTGCCACTATGTACAAGAATATAACTACTATAGTACTGCCCCTATGTACAAGAATATAACTACTATAATACTGCCCCCTATGTACAAGAATATAACTACTATAATACTGCCACTATGTACAAGAATATAACTACTATAGTACTGCCCTCTATGTACAAGAATATAACTACTATAATACTGCCACTATGTACAAGAATATAACTACTATAGTACTGCCCCTATGTACAAGAACATAACTACTATAATACTGCCCCCTATGTACAAGAATATAACTACTATAATACTGCCACTATGTACAAGAATATAACTACTATAGTACTGCCCCTATGTACAAGAATATAACTACTATAGTACTGCCCCTTTGTACAAGACTATAACTACTATAATACTGTTCCTATGTATAAGAATATAACTACTATAATACTGCTCTCATTGGAGGAAATATCTGCATAAGGCTACATGCACACGACCGTATTTGTTTTGCGGTCCGCAAATTGCGGATCCGCAAAAAAGAAAACGGATTACATCCGTATGCCATACGTTTATTTTTTTTGTTGCGTATCCATTGTAACAATGCCTTAAACGGACAAGAATAGGATATGTTCTATTTTTTTTGCGGGGTTACGAAATGGACATACTGATGCGGACAGCACACGGTGTCCATTCCGCATTTTTTGCGGACCCATTGAAATGAATGGGTCCGCATCTTCTCCGCAAAAAAAATGGAACGGACACGGAAACAAACAACGTTCATGTGCATGTAGCCTAATGTAGGGCATGAGATGCACTGCTCATATAATATACTGTATTTACAACAATATGGCAAGAGGGTCAATGAAGCCAATTAAATAAAACCATATGTTTTTTAAAAAGGGGGGCCGTCTGGTGCACCTCACTGGTAACACTTAACTTACACAGACGTCATTGTTTGTGGAAAGAATTGTGTTGAGGTGATGGCAGGAATTACTGAGCAGTGACAGCTAATAATTTCTATGAATGGAGAGTAATGTGGGCTCGGTATTATTAGCAGGCGCAGTCGGTTCGCACTGCGCACAAACAATTTATAACCTCGCCGGCTGGATCCTGTTATTGTGCAATTAAAATGAATTATTCCAGGGGGAGATTTATTTAAATGGAGCCAGATATATAAATCCACTGGAGCCTGCTTGATTTTATAAAGCACCGTACTTGCAAGAACAGTGGTTTATTACCTGTGGCTCTCTAGCTGTGGTGAAAGTACAACTCTCAGCATGTCCTGACAGTCACAGGCTCTCAAGCCCGGAGTTTGATTCAGGGCTTGTTCACACGACCGTATGGTTTTGTGGTCCGTTTTTCACGGATCCGTTGTTCTGGGGGTTTTTTATCCGCTGTGTTTCCGTTTCGTTTTTCCGCAAAAACAGGAACTTTGTAATCATTGCAAACACCAAACACATGTGCAAAATGGGCTGGGCATAGCATTTCTACACCATGAATCCGCAAAAAACGGATGACATACGGACATGTGTTCCATATGCATTCCGTTTTTTTACGGACCCACTGACTTGAATGGAGCCACTGAACGTGATTAATGGACAATAGTAGTACCTGACTCAAAATGTTGCGGAACGGAAACACGGAAACGGAATGCATTCCGTTTTTTGGGCGGACCTATTAAAATGAATGGTTCCGTATACGGACAGTGTACGGAACGCAAAAAACGGCCCGTATACAGAAAGCAGAAAACATTTGTGTGAATGAGCCCTTAGGCCCCATTCTCATGTCCGTGTCTGTTTTGCGGATCCGTGGATCTGCGCAATTTGCGGACCGCACATCGTCGGCACTATATAGAAAATGCCGTTTCTTGTCCGCAATTGCGGACAAGAATAGGACATGTTCTATTTTTTTGCGGAACGGAAGTGCGGATCCACAATTCCGAATCCGGGCGGGACATAGAGTGTCCCCATAGGAATGAATGGGTCAGCAATTCCGTTCCTCAAAATGCGGAACAGAATTGCGGACGTGTGAATGGGGCCAATGGTGTATTACATTGCATCACATAGACTTACATGGATAGAGAGGTGATAGCGTGGAATCTGACCGCATGGAGTGTGCACCTTCTGCACTTGTTCTGTTCTACCCCCAAAAAACCATGTTAATCTGACACCTTAGGGGTGTGACATTACTATGGTCCTTTTGGGGTAGACCATGAGGCCATTATTAAGGTATAAGGCCAACATATGGAAATTAGACCGTGTACCTCAATATGTACAGGGAGCGATGATATGTCATATGATACAATTCAAAGATCCAATCTGGAAGTGGTTATTGGATTTATATTTTCCCCATTGTGCCCGGTTATGATTGCTACCTCTGCATCCCCTCTAAATCACTGGTAGTGGATGTGCAGCAGAGATCCCCTTTATATCACCACTGAGGATTTATGAACCATGAAAAGCTTCAAGGCAACTAGTCAGTGACTGGCAGGTATTCCCACATCCCAAAGTATTCCAGCCGGATGTTTTACCGCACAGCCCTCGTGTCGCAGATTGGGGGAGGGGAGGTCTTCAGGAATATATTCTGCATACATAAACTAAATTGCAGCTCAATTTCCCTTTCACCCCAACCCCCATAAATATAATTACAATACAATTGAGTCAGATATTTTTCTTTTACTTAACTGCGTTCAAAATAAAACGAATTAAAAGAAAAAAATGAAAAACATCATTACGCTAATTATCTTCTCTTAACTGTACAAAAGAAAATCAATTCATTATGTCAATAAATGAAATTCTAATATCTGCAGATTAGTGAGAGCACTAAGTACCACAGCGCCCCCTGCTGCCTGGACAGCAGCAGTGCAGCAGAACAAAGCAGCAAGGGAGACCTTGCTGGATAAATAGGTGGGGGGCAGTTTCATCGGAATCATTTGCATTTCTCTTTGTCCACAGCCTCCAGGTATTTCCAACAGATTTACTACAGAAAATGCAGACATCTCCATCACAGAAAGAAATTGAAGAATAATAATTATGATCTAAATCTACTGTGTGTGTACTTGGAATACTTATAAAGTATTTGCTCAATATTTCATCTGGAACATACAGAGAATGCAACAAAACATAACTACGTATATGATTGTAAGGTATAGAATGAGTAGAAGCGAGCCTGGATTTCCTGAGCCCTGGGGGAGAAGCTACATGTGGATCAATGTCTTCACATGAAATCCATTCTCACTCTATAGAGGGTAGCATATTGATTGGTATAGTGTAAACAAGATTTCAAGACTTTCTTAAGACATTGCTCATATATATATATATATATATATATATATATATACACACACACACATATACCTGGCATAATATGCATTCAAACAGCTTCCTAAGGATTGATTTTACGCCTGAGAAGTGACATGTTGCTCCTCAAGCATTTTTATGCCGTTTTCCCTATTCAGTACAATAGGAATATAACAAATTACATTGAAGTGTATTCAGCGCATATTTGGTGAATATTTGGCAGTGTAAACGGCGCCCAAAAAAATCTGTTCTCAGAGGCCTCTTTCACATGAGCGCATTTGCAATCCAGATTTTTCACGTATTTTGAGTAACGGAATCCACTGCGAATTAAAGAGAATAGGGCTATTCACATGAACGTATACCATATTTCTCATACAGCTCGCAGTACTCACCGCTCCCTGGTCTTCTCGCACTGCACAGCAAGAAGAGCGATGGATCTCCTGATGGCGAGGGTATCCAAGGTGAGTTGATATTTTTTATTTTTTTTGTCTGATCTGTGGTCTGAATAACATTGGGGTTCTGATCTGAGGTCTGAATAACATTGGGGTTCTGATCTGAGGTCTGAAAACATTGGGGTTCTGATCTGAGGTCTGAATAACATTGCGGTTCTGATCTGAGGTTTGAATAACATTGGGGGTCCGATCTGAGGTCTGAATAACATTGGGGTTCTGATCTGAGGTCTGAATAACATTGCGGTTCTGATCTCAGGTCTGAATAACATTGGGGTTCTGATCTGAGGTCTGAAAACATTGGGGTTCTGATCTGAGGTCTGAATAACATTGCAGTTCTGATCTGAGGTTTGAATAACATTGGGGTTCTGATCTGAGGTCTGAAAACATTGGGGTTCTGATCTGAGGTCTGAATAACATTGCGGTTCTGATCTGAGGTCTGAAAACATTGGGGTTCTGATCTGAGGTCTGAATAACATTGCGGTTCTGATCTGAGGTTTGAATAACATTGGGGGTCCGATCTGAGGTTTGAATAACATTGGGGTTCTGATCTGAGGTCTGAATAACATTGCGGTTCTGATCTGAGGTTTGAATAACATTGGGGTTCTGATCTGAGGTCTGAATAACATTGCGGTTCCGATCTGAGGTCTGAATAACATTGGGGGTCTGATTGGAGGTTTAAATAACATTGGGGGTCTAATTGGAGGCCTGATCTCATGTCTGATGAAAAAAAAAATCTTATTTTCCTCCTCCAAGACCTTTTAGGGCTAAAAATACAGTAATTTAAATCAGCATTTGAAATTTGCACCAAGTCCTAGTTTTGTGCATATTTTCTTCCAAATACATCCATTATAGCCTATGGTAGTGCATAAAAAATGCAGAAAGTAATACACAGATAAATCCATAAGGAATTACTGAAGCAATACTGATGACGATCTGGATAGTATATCATCCAGAATCTGTATGTAGTTCAGAGCCAGAATATGGACAGATTTTGATACGCTCATGTGAAAGCGGCCAGAGGCAGATTACTTTCTGATCTGCTGCTGTTTTTCAGCACACATATTATACCAAACCCTACAATCTGTGTGTGTTATATCTGGACTTGTAGCAGATACAGATATGAATTGCAATGGTTAAAATAAACGCCAAAAATCTGCCACAGAAGAAGCGTGCTGCAAATAGAACTAAATGTAACATGCCTCAAATTCACTGATTTCTGAGATGGCATATGGATGATTAAAGCATTGTTATAACACCAGACAAAATACTGGAATGCTGGAATGAATTGTATAGTGGGAAATGAAATAAATACAACAAAGCACAAAACAAATTGTAGATTTTAAAATCCATAGGCTTCACTATCAATTATTTAACTAATCTGCCACCTTGTGTCCAGAAATGCCATTGCAGCCACTTTCCTCTCGGTCCTTAAGGGCTCATGCACACGAACGTATTTTATTTCCGTGCCCGTTCAGTTTTTTTGCGGACCGTATGTGAAACCATTCACTTCAATGGGTCCACAAAAAAACGGAAGTTTCTCCGTGTGCATTCCGTTTCCATATGTCTGTATTACCGTTCTGCAAAAAAATAGAACATGTCCTATTATTGTCCGCATTACGGACAAGGATAGTACTTTTCTATGAAGGGCCAGCTGTTCCGTTCCGCAAAATACGGAATGCACACGGATGTCATCCGTATTTTTTGTGGATCCGTTTTTTTGCGGACCTCAAAGAACATACGGTGGTGTGCATGAGCCCTAAAGGGGTTGTCTAGTATTTTTCTATTGATGGCCTATCCGGAGGATAATCAATCAATATCTGATCGTCAAGGGTCCAACACCCTGCAAGCCCGCTGATCAGCTGTTTTCAGGAGCTCTGGTGCTGGAGGTTGAAATAACCAGAAAGGGAGCATTGCTGCAGTAACTAGAACTGCATAGTTTCTAGGCCTACTTCTGGTGCCACAGCTACTGCAGGACAGCTGATCGGCAGGCATATCGGACCCCTGATGATCAGATATTGATGGCTTATTATGAGGATAGGCCATCAATAGAAAATTACTGAAAACCCTTCAAAGGGATAATTTGGTAATTAGAAGTAATCCACAGGATAGGGGATGACTATTAGATCGGTGGGGATCTTACTCCTTGGACCCCCACCGATCACGAGAATGGGGACCTCATATGACCTGCATTCCCCCTGAAATAAATGGAGCAGCCGGTTGCACATGCGCATGGCTGCTCCATTCATTTCTATGGGAGTTCTGGAGATAGTCGTGTACAGTGCTCAGCTATCTCCGGAATTAGAATAGAAATAAATGGGGAGGCCGCTCCGTTCATTTCAGGGGGGCTGCACTGGGTACGGGGCCCTAGTTCTTGTGTTTGGTGGGGATCCTAGAGGTAGGACCCCACGATCTAATAGTTATCCCCTTTCCTGTGGATGAGGGATAACTTCTAACAACCGGAATACCCCTTTACCCTGGGTTCAGACCTGAGCGTTCTAAAAACGCTCACGTACTTGTTTATTCGTCGGGCGTTTTACAGCGCGTTCAAACGCGCTGTAAAACGCTCAAGTGAGAACCAGGGCCATAGAAAAACATTGGTTTTCATGTGTTGAGCGTTTTACAGCGCGTTTGAACGCGCTGTAAAACGCTCAGGTATGAACCCAGGGTTAAGGCGGGAACTACATCTTGGCCATCATGAGATCAAAGATTATTGTGTTGCACTGAACTGAATGAGGTTGCAGTGTGACTCTGAAGTTGATGCCACCGCAACCCCAGAATTAAAGAAATTAAGCCGTGTTGGATTTTTTTGCGATTCAGGGATCACGACAACTTGTGAATCGTGCTGCAACAACATTCAGTTCAATGGCTGCCATGCAGTCCCAGCCAAAAGTGTTCCCGATTCAGCAGACAGAATCTGCGGACAATGCATCGGTAATGCAGGTAAATGAGGCATTTTATACCTCATAACACGGTCCAAAAAAGGTCTGTGCAGAGTAGTAGTAGTAGTAAACAGTCAATTGCTGCAGATTAGCTCCATTGACTCACAATAGAGCTAACCAAGGTGCAGATCTGCTGCAGATTCTCTGAAAGATTAACGTCCTGTGTGAATATACCCTTACAGTGCAACAACTTTTGGTTACATGACACAAAGTTGCCCAGTAGTGAGCGGTGCAGTCAAAAAATGTGTTCAGTTTGTTTGCAGCTTGTAGTTGCTTTACCATTAGACATGTCGCAAATTAGTCTCATGGAACTTACATTGAACTCTATGCTGGTAAAAAATCTGGTTTGGATTTTCATGACCGTCATGTCACGGTTGCATTACATTGCATGTACTACCGTCAACACAATCATCACATCCACTATCACAATGTGACTGTGCAAACATCTCGCCATTAAAATCATCCTACTCTAAAACTTTGCTTTCAGACAGTTTGTCTCATATTTATGATTACGAAAAAACATATTAACTGATGTGACTTTTATTGTTTTGTGGGTATAAGTCACACATTTGCTCTCAGGTCAGAGCTATAACGGTGTGGTTCAATTGAGTGTGTCTTTACTGCCACCTAGCGGACAATCAGCGTATTACATGACCAGTTTGGGATTTTAAAGCGCTGTCTGTGTCCGATACGTATTTTTATTTCTGTGGGGCTGCAAAAAAAAGCAGACAGCACACAGAGGTCATCAGTGCGCTGTCTACACCTATGTGGTGTTTCCGCAAATTATAGAATCTGTCCTATTTCTTTCTGTTTTGCAATCAAAAATAGGCATTTCTATAATAGGGACCAAGTAAAGTGCAGGATGCACATGGCCAGTATCTGTGTTTGGGGATCCGCGATTTGCAGATTGCAAAACAGCCATGTGCATGAGGCCTTAAATTTGTATTACCAACTAAAAGATTTAAGGCATATCAAATGTATACTTGTTCAAGTGGATGAGTTATTTTTTTCCTGTCTGCACCATTGTGGGTAAGGGCCTAAAGGGGCACTTATAATACTGGGGGCACAAATGGGGGTCATTATCTATACTGGGGAGCACTATGGGGGTCATTATACTGGTGGGCACTGACAAGGGTGTCAATGACTGGAGTCCTGGCTGTAAGTGGCCCCTGGGACAGAGGGTGCAGACCTTACACACTATTCTTGTCTATATATCTTTTTCAGAGTTAAGGGTATGGAAGGGCTAATAGTAAATATCCATTCTGTTTACTCCATCTGAGCCCAATCCAGTAGTAGGACTGGATGAATTTAAGACTATTGGGGTACGGTTACGAGGCTTGGCTGTGCTTGGAATGAAGCCACTGTGCAACCAGTAATGCATGCCCATGCAAGCCGCAGAGGCATCATATTAACTGAATAGGACTGTTAATAGAATTGTCAATGGCCACACAGTGACCAGCATCATGCGGCCGTACCTTCAACCCATTTCGGGCACTCTCTCTCTGGTCCTTTGATTTTTATTTCTTTGTGTACTGGGCATAGAGGAGATCCATTATCACAGAGTTCCATACAGAACAAGTAATTCAGAAAGCTGCAAAACTGAAACAATATGGAGCCTAAAGAGTTATGTATAAGCCAGACGTTAGAGCATACCTCCATGGGATAACTGTGGATTTCAGTAAATGCCCAGTGATGGTTTTTGATACCCTACAACCGGACTGCGGTGACTCGCTAGCCCCAAAAAACAATATCATCCAGGGGGGTCCTACCAGGGTTTACCCAATCTAGGCAACTATTTAAATGGCATCTGTCATCAGATTTGTACCTATGAACATAGGCATAGCTATAGGAGGTGCAGAGGTAGCAGTCGCTACCGGGCCCAGGACCCTGAGGGGGCCCTAAGACCCTTGTGCCGCATAAGAAGACACACAAAGCACTGAGGGAAGGGGGGCCCAAGCTAAACTCTTGCACCAGGGCCCATAAGCCGTTAGCTACGCCCCTGCCTATGAAATTGGCTGACATGTGGCCGTGGTAGCAGAAGGCATCTGTGTTGGTCCCATGCCGTTTCTGCAGTCTGTTTTCATTTTAAAATGATGTGGACACGCTGTCATTGAATGGAGCTAAACTGCAAGCAGGCTCCCGCTGTGGCTTCCCTAGGATTCTGCATGGTAAGAATGGACCTGTGCATTTTTGCCACAGTCTTGAAAATTTATTGTGTGGTTTCTGTGCAACACCAAAGGTGCACAGAAACCTGCACCAAAAAACGGTATGTGAACATGCCCCAACTATTTTTTTACTGCAGCACTACCACAAGTGAAATGAAGTATTACACAGTGTGCATTCAAATCAATGGGCTGTATGCGCAGACATACTTCACTCTGGCCAAGATCCTGAACAGAGGATAGGGAGATGAGGATCAGGAAGATGGATTTCAATTGCTCAGCCCTCGATCTTTTTGTACACTGGCAAAGATTCTGCAGGAGAGTCTGGCAGGGGCTCTCTCCCTTCTCCCCATTCACACCATATGTACAGCCAGCCGCCCTAAGGGGGTGTGTGACAGTGGGTTTTCTAAACAAGACAAGCCCTTTGCTCAGCACATAATGCAAAGTTTTTGAACCTTCTACTTGTGTGCCTCTACATTTTCAAGACCTCTGTTTGCTGTCAATGAAGCATTCATGTCTATATCTAGAGGTATATTTTTGTATAGGCCAAATCAATCTCACAGGTACAATACAACAACGTACAGTATGTTTAGCTCTCAGAACATGGATACAATTGTAACAAACCTTTAGCTGTGAGATGTATTGAGGGGGAACAAGAATGTTCAGCTTCACCAGCAGCAAGCAGAGGTCTTGAACATAGTGAGAAGCTGAAACCCAAAGCAAGAGATTTATCAAAACAGATGCAAAAAAAAACTGGCTTAGTTGCCCATAGCAACCAATCAGATAAATCTTTTCATTTTCCAAAAGAGCTGTGGAAAATGCAAAGTGGAATCTGATTGGTTGCTAGGGGCAACTAAGACAGTTTTCTTTTGCACCAGTTTTGATAAATCTCTCCTAAAGTATATTAGAAAGTTTTTGAACTTTAAAGGTGTTTTCCGGGACTTAGAAATTAAAGGGTTTCTGTCACCAGATTTAACCCCATTAAATTGGCTGACATTAGCGATGTGCTAATGTCAGCAGACCCTAACTCTCCTAATCTTATGCTTCTGGATGCCCCCGTTACTGCACAATTTTACCTTTTATAATATGCTAATTAGCCTCTAGGAGCAGGGGGGCGTTGCTCCTGCTCCTAGAAGCTTCGTTCGCCCACCTCAAATCATGCGCTCATCTCCTCTTGCCGGTCCTGTGTGCTGGGACTGCGCATGCGCGAGATTTATCCAGCATACAGGGCCGGCCGGAGAACACGAACGCTGGCCCTGTCAATCAAGGACGGCAGGGCGTGACTGGAGGTGGACGGACCGAGCTTCTAGGAGCAGGAGCAACGCCCCCAACCCCCCTGCTCTTAGAGGCTAATTAGCATATGATAAAATTTAAAATTGTGCAGTAACGGGGGCATCCAGAAGCATAAGATTAGGAGAGTTAGGGTCTGCTGACATTAGCACATCACTAATGTCAGCCAGTTTAATAGGGTTAAATCTGGGGACAGAAACCCTTTAACAACATCAGCCCCCCTAGCTTAAACACCCTTAATGACCAGGCCACTTTTTACAATTCCGCACTACACTACTTTCACCGTTTATTGCTCCGTCATACAACTTACCACCCAAATGAATTTTATCTCCTTTTCTTCTCACTAATAGAGCTTTCATTTGGTGGTATTTCATTGTTGCTGACATTTTTACTTTTTTTGATATTAATAAAAATTTAACATTTTTGCAAAAAAATGACATTTTTCGCTTTCTGTTGTAAAATTTAAAAAAAAAACTACATTTCTATATAAATTTTTCTATAAATTTATTGTTCTACATGTCTTTAATAAAAAAAAATGCAATAAGTGTATATTTATTGGTTTGGGTAAAAGTTATAGCGTTTACAAACTATGGTGCAAAAAAGTGAATTTCGGCATTTTGAAGCATGTCTGACTTTCTAAGCACCTGTCATGTTTCTTCAGGTGCTAGAATGTCAGGATAGTATAAATACCCCCCAAATCACACCATTTTAGAAAGAAGACACCCCAAAGTATTCACGGAGGGGCATGGTGAGTTCATGTATCATTTCATTTTTTTTCACAAGTTAGCGGAAAATGACACTTTCTGAGAAAAAAAAAAAAAAGTTTCAATTTCTGATAACTTCTGGCAAAAAAAAAAAAAATCTCAGACGGACTCACTATGCCCCTCAGTGAATACCTTGGGGTGTCTACTTTCCGAGCAGGGGTCATTTGTGGGGTGTGTTTACTGTTCTGGCATTTTGGGCGGGCTAAATTGTGAGCCGCCATAAACTCTAAAGGTACTCGTTGAATTTGGGCCCTTTGCTACTCAGGCTGCAAAAGTGTCACTCATGTAGATCGCCGCACTCAGGAGAAGTAGGGCAATGTGTTTTGGGGTGTATTTTTACATACACCCATGTTGGATGAGAGAAATATCTCTGTAAATTGTCAACTTTGTATAAAAATTTTTAAAAGTTGTCGTTTACAGAGATATTTCTCACACAAAGTATGGGTATATATAAAAATACACCCCAAAACACATTGCCCTACTTCTCCTGAGTACGGGCGATACCACATGTGTGCCACTTTTTGCAGCTTGAGTGCAAAGGAGCCCAAATTCCAATGAGTACCTTTAGGAGGGCATTTTTACGCATTTTTCTTCTCACGCTTTAGGGCCCCTAAAATGCCAGGGCAGTATAAATACCCCACATGTGACCCCATTTTGGAAAGAAGACACCCCAAGGTATTCCATGAGGGGCATGGCGAGTTCATAGAAGATTTTTTTTTTTGGCACAAGTTAGTGGAAATTGATTTTTTATTGTTTTTTCTCACAAAGTCTCCCTTTCCGCTTTTTCATGGACTCATTATGCCCCTCAGCGAATACCATGGGGTGTCTTCTTTCCAAAATGGGGTCACATGTGGGGTATTTATACTGCCCTGGCATTTTAGGGGCCCTAAAGCGTGAGAAGAAAATGCGTAAAATGCCCTCCTAAAAGGTACTCGTTGAATTTGGCCCTTTGCGCATCTTGGCTAGCAAGTGTCACTCATGTGGTATGCCGTACTCAGGACAAGTAGGGCAATGTGTTTGGGTGTATTTTACATATACCCATGCTGGTGAGAGAAATATCTCTGTAAATTGACAACTTTGAATAAAAAATTTAAAAAGTTGTCGTTTACAGCGATATTTCTCACACTCCAGCATGGGTATATGTAAAAATACACCCCAAACCACATTGCCCTACTTCTCCTGAGTACGGCGATACCACATGAGTGACACTTTTTGCAGCCAAGATGCGCAAAGGGGCCCTAAGACCAATGAGTACCTTTAGGATTTCACAGGCCATTTTTACGCATTTGGATTCTCACGCTTTAGGACCCTAAATGCCAGGGCAGTATAAATACCACATGTGACCCCATTGTGAAAGAAGACACCCAAGGTATTCTGTGAGGGGTATGGCGAGTTCACAGAAAAAAATTTGGCACAAGTTAGCGGAAATTGTTTTTTTTTTTTTTTTACAGTCTCATATTCCACTAACTTGTGACAAAAATAAAATTTTGCATGAACTCACCATACCCCTCACGGAATACCTTGGGGTGTCCTCTTTCTAAAATGGGGTCACATGTGGGGTTTTTGTACTGCCCTGGCATTTTAGGGGTCTCCGCAATCATTACACGTATGGCCAGCATTAGGAGTTTCTGCGATTCTCCGTATATTGAGCATACGGGTAATGAGATTTTTTTTTTCCGTTCAGCCTCTGCGCTGAAAAAAAAAAAAATGAACGGCACAGATCGGTCAATGTGGATGAAAAAATCTCTGCCAAAATCAGTGACTGCGGTGCAGTGGGCTGGGCGCTAACTAACTGGTGGTGATAGGGGACCCTTATGCCCCATTCACACGTCCGCAATTCTGTTTGCGGAACGGAATTGCGGACCATTCATTTCTATGGGGACAGACTTTGTCCCGCTCGGATCCGGAATTACGGATCCGCGCTCCGGTCTGCACTTCCGTTCTGCAAAAATATAGAACATGTCCTTTTCTTGTCCGCACTGCGCATAAGAAAAAGCATTTTCTATATAGTTCTGGCAATGTGCGGATCTGCAAAATGCGGAAAGCACATTGCCGGTGTCCGTGTTTTGAGGATCTGCGGATCGGATCCGCGGATCGGATCCGCGGATCCGTGAATCCACGGATCCGTGAATCCACGGATCCGCAAAACACATATGGACGTCTGAATGGAGCCTTACAAGGGGTGTGATCAATGACAGGGGGGTGATCAGGGGGTCTAGATGGGGTGATCAAGGGGTTAATAGGTGAGGGGTGGGGGGGGTTAGTGTAGTGTTTGGTGCAACTTTACTGTGTTACCTGGTCCTCTGGTGGTCGATCCCAGTAAATGGGACCACCAGAGGACCAGGTAGCAGCTATATCAGACGCTGTTCATAAAACAGCGTCTGATATAGCAGTTTGATGCGATTTTATTTGCATCTACAGCCAGGCTGTAGCCGAACTGCTGTGCCGCGCTTCCCTGTTCACAGGAAATCTCGCCTCTCGCGAGATGACGCGCCGATGCGTCGGAACAGAGCTACAGGGCCGCCCGCAGGACGCATCCCTGCGTTAGGCGGTCCTGTAGCGGTTAATGACCTACTCTTAGGATGCGTTAACAATATCAGATCGGTGGGTATCTGACAGGTGCTCGAAAGGCTCAGTCCACTGTGTAGTTTCCGGCGCTGCCGTACCCGGGCACGGCTGGTACACAGTGGACACTACCTTCTGCTTCCAGTTCCATCCCAGCTGCTTTCCGAAACAGCTGATCGGTGGGGGTGCTGGGTGTTGGACAACCACCTATCTGATATTCATGACCCATCCTGAGGAAAGGTCATTATTATCCCAGTCCCAAAAAAACTCTTTATATACACAAGACTGGACCAGCCCTTGTGAGTAACTCAATGGCGTTTACTGCATTTCTTCTGCATCAGGGTCCGTGTTGTGCACAGATGTCCCCGATAGGCTCTGGGCTCTTGCTACATGTGTAACTTTGCTGATATGTAATGTCATTATTTGCAGTATTAATTACAAAGTGAAATCAAAACATTTTCAAATTAATTAACGCAGCAGTATAGCTTGCCTCACAAACGGATGGGGTTTGATTTCTCTGGTGACTGTGCGTTTCATATTAATGAAGACTTGTAGCGGCCGAAGAGACTGCAATGAGCAAAGCGGACGCTGAATGCTGATGACCTGTGCTGGGAGAACACTGACACAGGGGTGCCACCTGGTGGTAAGTTTTATCATTGCAATGCAGACCAGAATCTTTATAGAAAAGTAAATACAAATTTTAAAGCATTATACACTGCTTGTTTCTAGGGATTTCATGCACTATAAGGCTACTTTCACACTAGCATTTTTTGCGGATCCATCATGGATCTGCAAAAACACTTTTGTTACAATAATACAACAGCATGCATCCGTCATGAACAGATCCATTTGTATTATCTGTAACATAGCCGAGACAGATCTATCATGAACTCCATTGAAAGTGAAGGGGGGATGGACCGTTTACTATTGTGTCAGAGAAAACGCTTGGCTAAGTTTCGTCTAGAGGACAGCAAAATGCTGCAGGCAGCGTTTTGGTGTCCGCCTCCAGAGCGGAATGGTGACTGAACGGAGGCAAACTGATGCATTCTGAGCGGATCCTTTTCTATTCAGAATGCATTAGGGCAAAACTGATCAGTTTTGGACGCTTCTAAGAGCCCTGACCGGATCTCATAAACGAAAAGCCAAAACGCGAGTGTGAAAGTAGCCTAAGAAAGTGCAGACCTCCCTGGTGGTTCGGACCGTGGGAGCGCACATAGGCACGCATATGTAGCAGCTACTGTCCTGGCAACTTGTATCTGCCCTGCAGAGGTGGTTGTAACCCCTGGAAGCGAGCAGTGTATAATGTGATAAAAAAAAAGAATCCAGCCTTTAAAAGGGGTTGTCCAATTTTCTATATTGATGACCAACCCTCAGGATAGGTCATCAATATCAGATCCGTGAGGGTCTGACTCCCAGAACCCAGCCAGAGAAAGCAGTGCTCATGCCAACGCTATGTTCTCGTCAATGTTTACCTGCACGCCATCAACATCGCAGCAGCGAGCTTGTGAAATTACAGGGTGAAGGGTAGGGGTTAGGTTAAGAAATTGAGGGGGGGGGGGGGCTGTTTCAGTTTTCGCCCCAGGCAGCAGGAAGGCTAGGTGCTCCCCTGTACCAGTAGATGGTGAAGTCGCACTGTCAGCACTGCTTAATGTTACCTGTGCTTTCTAGGCGCAGTTTCTGATTTGTGGCTCTCCATCACTGTTGACGTTAGTTACCCTAGTTAAATCGGAGCCCTAATGCAAAGACATCAGTAACACAGCAGTCACCCCAGCTTCAGATGCTGCACACTGTCCAACACCCATCTGAAAATCTACCTGCCCTCTTGCTCATCTAATAATTGTGCCAATTCTGCTAGCTGAATACACCCATACCTGACTGCAGCCAGCCCAGCTGAAGCAAAATCTCAATTTAACCGGCATAACCACTGTGAGGGGCACATATGTGGGCATATCTAATGTGAGGAGCACATAATCTGGCATAACTACTGTGAGGGGGCACATAACTGGGCATAAATATTGTGAGGGGGCACATAACTGGGCATAAATACTGTGAGGGGTCATGTAACTGGGCATAAATACTGTGAGGGGTCATGTAACTGGGCATAAATACTGTGAGGGGGCACATAACTGGGCATAAATACTATGAAGGGGCACGTAATCTGGCATTACTACTGTGAGGGGACACATAATCTGGCATAACCAATGTGAGGGAGGCACATATCTGGCATAAATACTATGAAGGGGGCACATACACTTCTTCTAAAGAATTATTAGGAACACCATACTAATACGGTGTTGTACCCCCTTTTGCCTTCAGAACTGCCTTAATTCTACGTGGCATTGATTCAACAAGGTGCTGATAGCATTCTTTAGAAATGTTGGCCCATATTGATAGGATAGCATCTTGCAGTTGATGGAGATTTGAGGGATGCACATCCAGGGTACGAAGCTCCCGTTCCACCACATCCCAAAGATGCTCTATTGGGTTGAGATCTGGTGACTGTGGGGGCCATTGTAGTACAGTGAACTCATTGTCATGTTCAAGAAACCAATTTGAAATGATTCGAGCTTTGTGACATGGTGCATTATCCTGCTGGAAGTAGCCATCAGAGGATGGGTACATGGTGGACATACAGGGATGGACATGGTCAGAAACAATGCTCAGGTAGCCCGGGGCATTTAAACGATGCCCAATTGGCACTAAGGGGCCAAAAGTGTGCCCAGAAAACATTCCCCACACCATTACACCACCACCACCACCAGCCTGCACAGTGGTAACAAGGCATGATGGATACATGTTCTCATTCTGTTTACGCCAAATTCGGACTCTACCATTTGAATGTCTCAACAGAAATCGAGACTCATCAGACCAGGCAACATTTTTCCAGTCTTCAACAGGCCAATTTTGGTGGGCTCGTGCAAATTGTAGCCCTTTTTTTCATATTTATAGTGGAGATGAGTGGTACCCGATGGGGTATTCTGCTGTTGTAGCTCATCCGCCTCAAGGTTGTGCGTGTTGTGGCTTCACAAATGCTTTGCTGCATACCTCGGTTGTAACGAGTGGTTATTTCAGTCAACGTTGCTCTTCTATCAGCTTGAATCAGTCGGCCCATTCTCCTCTGACCTCTAGCATCCACAAGACATTTTCGCCCACAGGACTGCCGCATACTGGATGTTTTTCCCTTTTCACACCCTTCTTTGTAAACCCTAGAAATGGTTGTGCGTGAAAATCCCAGTAACTGAGCAGATTGTGAAATACTGAGACCGGCCCGTCTGGCACCAACAACCAAAATTGCTTAAATCGCCTTTCTTTCCCATTCTGACATTCAGTTTGGAGTTCAGGAGATTGTCTTGACCAGGACCACACCCCGAAATGCATTGAAGCAACTGCCATGTGATTGGCTGACTAGATAATTGCATTAATGAGAAATAGAACAGGTGTTCCTAATAATCCTTTAGGTGAGTGTATATGGCCATAACCACTGTTAGGGGGCACATATCTGGCATAACTACTGTGAGGGAGCACATATTTGGCATAACTACTGTGAGGGGCACATATCTGGGCATTACTACTGTGAGGGGACACGAAAGTAGGCATAACTGCTGTGAGGGGCCACAAGGAGGACATAACTTTTGTTATGGGACCACAAAGTGGGCTTAATTACTGTGAGGGACCACAAGGTTGGCATTAGTACTGTGGGGGGCCGCAAGGTGGGCATTAGTTCTGTGTGGTAGCACTTAGGGAAAATGTCCTAGATTACCCTGCTATACATTGGCATGGCTCAGTGTTACAGGCCAGCACAGCGCCCCCTGCTGGGGATTTCACAGGGGCAGTCGCCATCCCTTCCTTATGTGATTATTCTTTTTTTCTTACCACAGGGACCTTGTTCTGGATCCAGTGGACATCACACCGAAGCCAGCGACACCCTGGATGAGGTAGGACCAGATTTTATTAGGACTGGGTGAGTGTAGCCATGCATTGAGCTTAGGGCTCTTTAACACGAGCGGATCCCGTGCAGGTAATCCGCTGCGTGAAAGAGTGCCAAGCCCCGCACCAGACAGCAGAGACACGGAGCATTAACATGACTGCTAATGCTCCCTGCCTCTCTGTGATCTTTTTAATACAAAATCACTGTGAGATAAAGCTGTCACTGTGATTTTGTAGTAAAAAGATCATAGTCAATCATGTTACTGCTCCGTGTCTCTGCTGTCCGGAACGGGGCTTGGCTCTCATTCACGCAGCAGATTAGCTGCACGGGAAAGATCCCTTGGTAAGAAAATCTGCCGCTTCTTTGTAAAAATGGGGGGGGGGGGGGGCACAAGATTGGTGAATCCATTTCAGGGGGCTCAAAGGCGTATAAACAGAGCAGCCAGTTGGGCAGCAGCCCCATTCATTTCTATGGGAGTTTGGAAGATAGCCAGCAGTAGGGCCCCATAAATCTAATAGTTCTCCCCATCCTGTGAATAGGGGATAACTTTTCAAACCAGGAACGGCCCTTTAAGACCTCTTTAATTGCAGATCTGATCAGTATTTTACATGAGTATGAGGTCAAAACCTGGACTGAATCAAAAACACCACAGAAATATAATAGAAAGATTTATACTTTTCTTTTTGTGTCCACTCCTATGGTTTTAGAATACTGGTACACAATACTGAGCAAATCTGCAGTGTGTGAATAAGGCCTACATTGCATTTTCCAATTTGATGAATACTTACCTACTGTCCTCTGCTGAATTCTTGCTACTTTGGTTTGCCGCAATCCAGTTCCCTGCTTGTTAAGGGGAAAGTCCCATGAAATATATTCTACAGTTTTCAAACCAGCACCTAGATCTGAATACTTTTGTAATAGCATGTAATTAAACATTTAGTATAGCCACTGAGTTAGTCAAAAATTTTTATCTGTATAGCGCCACCTGATGTTTGTTTTTTTCTTATTACTTTGTCCGGCTCACAGAGAAGGCCGCACATGCTCAGTTTCATTGTTCAGCTGCCTCCTGAGGGTACTTTCACACTAGCGTTTTAGATTCCGTTTGTGAGATCCGTTTCAGGGCTCTCACAAACGGTCCAAAACGGATCAGTTAAGCCCCAATGCATTCTGAATGGATAAGGATCCGTTCAGAATGCATCAGTTCGGCTCCGTTCCGTCTCTATTCCGTTTTGGAGGCGGACACCAAAACGCAGCATGCAGCATTTTGGTGTCCATCTGAAGAGGCGGAGCCTAACGGATCCGTTTTTTTTTACAATGTAAGTCAATGGGGACGGATCCGTTGTCAGTGACACAATATGGTGAATTTGAAAACGGATCCGTTCCCCATTGACTTTCAATGTAATTCAAAACGGATCCGTTTTGGACTTTGTTATTTTTCTTTAAACCTAATGCAAACGGATCCGTTCTGAACGGATACAAACGTTTGCATTATAGGTGCGGATCCGTCTGTGCAAATAAACAGACGGATCCGCACCAACGCAAGTGTGAAAGTACCCTGAGTTGTGATACGGCGAGTGCTGCAGAAGAATGGACACGCCCCCCTTAGCTGCAGCAGAAAAGACACTCCCCTTGAGCTGCCAGCCTGATATAAATCTAGCAAAGCAATGAATGAGGAGATCTCTGGATCCATGTGAGGTACAGGGCTGGTTCTAGATTTGATAGAAAGAGATTGCCATGTACTAGATTATGTATGATTTTCATTTTTTACATTAGTCATGGGATAACCCCTTTAACTTCCTCAGTGGCACGTGTCACTGCAGCCAACGATTGGCTGCAGCGGTAGAGTGTCGCCTAATCGGTACGGGACCCAGTACTCCATGTAATCATAATTCCATTGCTGATACTTATATTTTTTTTATATTATTGCGGTTCTGGGTAACAAGTCAGCTTCGCACAGGGGCATAAACAAATGAAATAAAAACTTTATATGACCAGGTGACACAATTCTGTTGCGCTGTAATAAAGCTGCATAGAATTTATCCCTCTGTTTTTGTATAAAGAATTGGAAACCTATGAGCCCCAGGGAGTGGAGGCCCAATTGTGGTAGCTACCCCTGCGGCTCTCATGACATTGCTGGAGTGCAATCTCACAGTTCATCATTAGATGTCACTGTTGAGCTGATGGCGCTCTGCTGGCACTGTCCGCATTACCTGCTGCCTTTATTATTATGTTATTTCTATTGATTTCCTGAACACTATTAAAACATTTCCACAATCGAGCGCACATGTGCATACAAGATAAGAGGGCAGTAATCATTTACCGTCACTGTGTTGTGGGGTGAAAAGTGCATTATTACTGTCTGTTCTGTACTGTACCTATCTACTCTTCCTGCACTTCACAACCTGTATATTATAATAATGCGAGAATGCTATAAAAGAGGAGCAGAACATATCATTGAGACATGGAGGTAGAGGTCTGTGGAGGTTCTCCGCACTGGAGAGTTGGGATCATGGGAGCAGGGAGGGCTCTACGCTTCCTGTCACTCATCCCATTGAAGAATGCTACGAGAAATGGCTGATAACAGGGAGCAACAGATTGCATTCATCTATCGTACAGTCGGCACGTCCTCAGCTTGAAATGCCTGATAACAGGGTGCAATAGATTAGGATCACAAGATGAAATGAATGGTATCATCAGTCTCTAGAGAAGACGACATAACAGGCCCTGTGTGTATGAATTCCAGGAGCGGATAGCGCACACAGAAATGTTTTCCGGCTGATAGATAAAGCTGAGAGCTGATTGCCTCCCATCGATCGCTGCGCTCGCTCCTTTTCCTGTTGTGTTTGTTCTTCACAACAAGAAATTAATTGTTTTCTTCGTTGTGGTTCACAGCAATGACCAGCGATCACCATGGACCGTCTGCCTGGCGCAGGTCAGATAAATGGCAGCTTTGATATAAGGACTGCAGTGTGATGCGATACTGATAAAGAGGGGATGATGGGCAACCTCTATCAGAAACGGAAAAAAGCCCAAAAGGGGTCCTGGTGTAGCACATAATAATGGAGGTACAGTATATCACTATCCGGCGGAATTTGCCGCTACGTTATAACAATAGCTAAGAAGAAAGCTGGTGCCCATGGCAGTCCAGGGGATAATATTAGCAACCAAACGGCGCATATTGAGACACTGATTGAAACCAGATACACCGAAATAATAGATCATGCTGAGCAATGTCTGGAGATGGATAAGTGGGAGGCCGTGAGGTAAAGATGCACTCCGATAGGGCGCTTAACCATTACCTGGCAGAGACCCTGAGACGGCCGAATACGTGGTATGTATGAAAACTAGGGGAAAGGGAGGCAACAGTCTGCAGACCTGTAGGGGTAAGGGAGAGGAAGGGGTCGGGGGGGGATTTATCTTCTGCCTGTAATGTGAAGACTGATCACATGTTGCACTTTTACTTTTCATAATGTATTGTGCATTTATGGAAAATTGTTGGACGTTCCGTGCATTGTACGGGCAACATCCGTGCGGCTGCTGCAGACGGATCCGTCCGTTCCGCAAAAATGTAGTGCATGCACTACTTTTTTGCAGTGCGGAGGCACAGCCAGAAACATCACGGAAGCACTCTGTGGTGCTTCCGTGGGGTTCCGCTCCGTCCTTCCGCACTGCATCTCCCCCATCGCCACCTATTGAAGTGAATGGGTTCATGATCTGTGATGCGGGATGCACACGGCCGTTGCCCGTGTATTGAGGACCCGCTGTATGTGGGCCGCAATATGACCACGGCTGGCATGAGCCCTAAAGATGTTTTATGCAAATAAAAATCATTATGTTATGAAAAGTTGTGAAACTTTTACCTTTGCGTTTTCATTCTTCAAGATTTCCAGGTTTTTAAATGATGACATATCATCAGAATAGATCATCAATGTCAGATTGGCGAAGGTCCAACACCCAGCACCCCCACCTATCAGCTATTTGAAGAGACCATGGGGCTCTGGTGAGCACTGCAGCCTCCTCGAAGCTTATCCAGCACAGCGCCATCCATTGCATAGTGGCTGTGCCCGGTATTGCAGTTTACCCCTATTCACTACAATGAGACTGAGCTGCACCTAGACCATTGAATGTGACCAATGAATGTGATGTCACTGGCCTAGGAAGAGGCCGCAGTGCTTGGTGACCTGATCGATGGGGGTACAGAGAGTTGGTCCGCCATTGATGGGATAGACCATCAAGATCAAAAACTGAGACAACCCCTTTAACCTGCCCTGCCGGTATACTACAGTTTTCTACAGTCTTATCCATTCTAGGCAATCTTCTGTAAGATAGGCAGCCTGGACCCCAGTCTGATACATTGTAACAAACTACCAGGGCAATAGAGAGATGTGTGCTGATGGTGTGTTTAGCTCCCACTAGTCCCACCAGTCGTGGGTGGATTCAGTTTAGAAATTTCATACATTTTTAGGCTATGCATCAAGATTACACTATGCAAAATACTGTGCATTGGAAAGTGTGATAATCCTGAAATATTATATTCTCATTCACACTGGATTAAAGGCAGTTATATAGTAAATGTACAGCTGTGCAGGCCTGGAAAAGCATCTGAGTGCAAGCTCTTCGGCTCAGGACCACCTTTCCATTTCAGCCGTTCATTAACGACCTGTATACAGACTTGCCATTATGCTGCACTTTGGATGACGGGGCCCTGTAACACAGCAGATCATTACAGCTTGGCATATTTCAGCAGAAACATTTGAAAATGTCAATTGCAGATGGCAGCGTCATAAACAAAAGGACATTGTATTTTACATAATTACTTGTCAATTTTCAGTATAACCTACTGCGATCCGCTCAATGCTGAACCTCTTCATCACATCTGTAATTATTACAGTTATGTTCCTCTGAAAGGCTGCCGCTACAAAGTAAATGGTTGTTAACATCTCACCATTCACAGGAAACTATTTATAATAGCAAGGAAATTGACAAAAAGGGTCACCATAGTAACAATATTCACATTCCACCCCCCCACCCCCTTCCCCCAATATACTACTCGGTCTTCTCCTGTTCTTTCTATAGAACTTTTCACCTTGGGCCCAGGGTATAAAAAAATATGTAATCTCATGCACCTCTCAAAGTATTAGTACGGTTCTTATAACAGGTGTATTACCACTTATGTCCAGTGGGGGGCTTAGCCATTTATCTAACCCTTCTAATATAGGGCATATGGACCATGCTGGTATAACCTGGGTATCTCTGTATATAATTATATGTTTACGGCTGGTATAAGTTAGACATCTTCCTGTATATAGTGATATGGACCATGCTGGTATAACCTGGGTATCTCCTGTATATAATTATATATGTACAGCTGGTATATGTTATACATCTTGTATATAGTGATATGGACCATGCTGGTATAACCTGGGTATCTCCTGTATATAATGATGTATGCACAGCTGGTATAAGTTTTACATCTTCTTGTATATAGTGATATGGAAAATGCTGGTATAACCTGGGCATTGTCTGTATATATAATTATTGGAGTTGAGTGAACTTGTATTTTAAGTTCGGCGTCCAAAGTTCGGGTTGGGGTTACCGAAGCATCCCGTTATGGATTCTGCTACCACCTATTATGCAATCCAGTGCTGAGCCACACCCCCTGCACTGATCACATGACGGTGACGTCACCCCAGGTCCTTAGTGTTGTCCAAGGTTCGGGTTCATTGAAGAATCCCCTTATGGATTCAAAATTCCACTAGCAGCGGTAAACAGTGAGAAGGTCGCGGCGCTCCTGCAGCACCGCTGCCGTCTCAAACAGCAGATCAGCGTGGGTCCCGGGTGTCAGACCCCGGCCGATCAGATGCTGATGATATGTACAGTATATATATTTTGTGACATGGACCATGCTGGTATAACCTGGGCATTTTCCGATATATGTACAGCTGGTAGAAGTTATACATCATCTTGTATATTTGCTGGTATAACATGATACAAGGATTTTGGATATATTAGTCACACATATTGGAGGAGATTAATCAAGATCTCCCTTTTTGCACCGGTCCCGATATCCCCTGTACTGTCAGAGGATGTGCCTAAATTATGACAACACGCAGACCTCGTCATATATTAGGCGCATCCTCCGGCAGTCCTTACGCATAAACAGAAAACATATGCGCTGGAAAACTTCTGAAAATGAAGATAAATTAGTTGCAGCCGCGCCCACTTTTGGAAAAGTGGAGAGGTTGGTGTAAAAATGCCACTTGCGACAATATTTTATCACAATAACATCTAAAAAGGTGCAGACACAATGTTTACAATTTAGTTTTTTTTTCCAGCAGAAATTAGGCGCAGTGAGATGATAAGCCTCCCCCCATTGTTTGCTTGAATGGATACATTTATCAGCACATTGTAACAGCCTGTTCTGAGTGCAGGCCGCAGAGACATAGAGGAATATTCCGTACATCTGTGTTTGAGTAAAGAATCTGTGTGATATTTTTTTTCAATCCTTCATTCACCTTGCAGATCACAGAGCGCTGGAGGGTTGGGAAGGGGTGGGGGGAGTTTGTTCTGAAGAAGACACCAGTTGGTGCTCAGAGAACTGAGCAAAGACTGAGCCGGAGGAAGACGAGATTCTTGACTGCAGATGAAAGGGCGAAGAGCATGGAGCTGAATACAAACGCCTCCCATTTCAGTAGAGGGGCGCTGCGGACTCCAGGCCTGGGGGAGACAGACATGTCTGAGATATAGACAGATGGGTAATCAGGAGCTAATTACTGTGAGGAGCGAATTAATCAGCAGTCACATAACAGGCAATGGACACCGAATCGCAACCAGTCGTCTGGAGATTTAGACAACTTGTCCATTGTTGGAGATTTGTTACAAGAAATGATGGACGGGAAATAAATAAATAATTATTACTTGAAATAGAGAAACACTCCTCAGAGACGGGCTCTGAGATAAAAAAAAAAAAGAAGAAAAAATAAAGAAAAATGATATCCCCCCAAGTAACAAAGACATAATAGTAATATAAATTTAATTAGTAATAAAAGGTCACATTGATAAGGATATTAATTGCTTCTAATCGAGTGCATTTTAATTATAATAAACATTTGTAGAAATTATCTCAGGCTGCAGTTATCTCTCAGCGCCTGCCGATTCCTGAATTCTGCTTTCTTCAAGTAAAAAAAATATTCAGGCATTATCCTAGTGATATAACTTTGGCCACGGTCACAGCTTCCACCTGCCACCAAATATTTCAGAATCCTGGACAGGAATTCTGCTTCATCAACTCAATCAGTACATCTATCTTGTCCTGCACTTCCATAATTAAAAGGGGTTGTCCCAGATAGAGGTCTGATCGGCGAGGGTTCAACTGCTGGGGCCCCGACTGATCACAAGAATGGGACCCTGTGTTCCCAGCTTGAATGACGCAGCAGACACACATGTGTATCCGCCACTCTTTTCAGACAGATAAGTACAAGTGCTTGGCTTTCTCTGGAAGTCCAGTAGAGCTGAAGGGAGTGGCAGCACGAATACATAACCACTGGCCTGTCCTTGTGATGGGCAAGGGCCTCAGCGACATGATGCTTACCCTCTATCCTATAGAAAGGAGATAAATTGTCTAAATGAGGCAACCGCTTCAAGTAGGCTTGCTAATCAGGACTTCCGAAAAGCTGGGAGACAAGCTCCGCAGGAACTGTGGTGGAGGCCATATAGTCACCCAGATTCGACAGAGGTCTCACTCATGTATTTGTAATAGATAGTCCCCAGCAACCAGGGCTGTGGAGTCGGAGTCGAGGAGTCGGAGGCAATTTTGGGTACCTGGAGTCGGATTGGCAGAAAATGAACCGACTCCGACTCTTACTAAATTTAAATTGCAATAAAAAAAAAAAAAAAGCAAGTTTAAATGTCCCAATTCACAAAAAGGTATAATTAATTACTTCTCTACTGTAAGAATAAAGGCCAATGCATGCAGTGCGTCACGTTACCGCAAAACGAACAGGCTTAAGTGACCGTGAAGAAGCATGTTTTTTTTATATGCTTCTCTATATGGCACGTAATGCACAGTTATGGAGCGGCAATACTTTCCATTGTGTTGTGTTCCGCTGTTACAGGGAACGCAACACCCATGGTTAACCTAGCCTCTCACTGATAACTGATTAAGTAAATATGTTTTTTTTGCAGGACTAGAGTAGAGACACTTGTATAAGTGAAGGGATAGTCAATAGTTCAAGACTGAAGCTGTAAACCATTTGAAAAACTGCTGTCATTCAGCTAAGGCGATAAAAACTTGTAAACTCAGATTATTAGCTTAAACTTTAAACATGACTATGGGATTCTACTAGGGAAATCATGTTTTAAAATAAATGCCCCTTCCCCTGCCCCTTCCTGGATCCTCCCATTGCCCTATCTTCAGCAGAACATCAGCACAGAAAGGAGAAGTCTTTTGCTTAAACTGTTCAATACAGTAGACTGTTGGCTTCCTAGCCAGTAGTTCTGTGGTAATGACATGTATGTTGCATTTCTTTTCTTCAAGGAATGTATAAAATACATTTGCATATTAAAATATTTAAAATCCGTATGCATTCCGTTTCCGTATTTCCGTTCCGCTACGTTTTGAGTCATGTCCTATTGCCCGCAAATCACGTTCAGTGACTCCATTAAAGTTAATAGGGCTGTAGAAAAACAGAATTCATACGGAATGCATCCGTAACCAAACCAAAAACCAAAAAAACGGATCTGTGAAAAATGGACCGCAAAACCATACAGTCGTGTGAACGAGCCCTTAAGGTGACATTTATCCCCTCTGCCCCTGAAAACTGTTGTCAAAATGTCACAAAGTCTGGCGCATGTTGTAGTTGCATAAAATTCTGCAACTTTTTGGAGGTTTCAGACACCGCTCTCCACATTTCAAAGTGATGGGTGGTGTGGGGTGGCGTAGCCAGCCCGTCAATTACTATAATGTAACTGGCCTAGATTATAGCAGAGACCTAGCCTCGCTTGCTAGTTTAAATCTCCACTTTGGGGCATGGACCCGCAAAGATGCGACACAAGTATTAAGAGGCATGGGCCTGTGTAAAACATTGGTGCTGAACATACACTATTCCAGCAGAGGGCAGTGAGGAGCCAAGAGCTACTGTCTGAGATAACAGGAACTCTGTAGAGTTGTTACTGTAGCTTTAGAAGTCAGTGGAGTGTAATTCACTTTATTATTTATAAATATACATTTTTTTTTTTTTATACAGGAACAACATTTTCGGCAGCCATTGCCACTTGCTGCCACTATAAAATAACTTAAAGGGGTTGTCCAGGCTACAGATATTGCTGATCTGTCCTAGCACAGCCACTTCACAGGGTAAGGAGCTGTCTGTTTCTAGCTCCGTACAGTTTCCGCTCCAGTAGCTGATCAGTGAAGTGTCAGACCCCACCGATGTGATATTGATGGCCTCTCCTAAGGATAGGTCATCAAGATCTGTAGAATAGTGAACCCCTTTAAGGGCTCGTTCACACGACCGTATGGTTTTGCGGTCCATTTTTAAGGGATCTGTTTTTGGTTTCAGTAGTGTTTCCGTTTCCGTTCCACTTCCGTTCCTGTATGGTTTCCGTTTGTGATCCGTTTTTTGCGGATTGGAAACGGAAGCATATAATAATGTTTTAACAGTAAGTACATTGAAAAATTGGACTGGGCATAGAATTTTCAATAGATGGTTCCGCAAAAACAGAACGGATACAGAAGACATACGGATGCATTCCGTTTTTTTTTTTACAGCCCCATTGACTTGAATTGAACCTCAGAATGTTATTTGCGGGCAATAATAGGACATGACTCAAAATGTAGCAGGAAGGAAAAACGGAAATCCGGAAATGGAATGCATACGGTGAACATTCCGTTTTTTTTGCGGACCTATTGAAATGAATGGTTACGTATACGGACGGTTTACTGAATGCAAAAAGCGGCCTGTATACGGAACGCAAAAAAAGTTTGTGTGAACGAGCCCTAACACTGTTAGTTCGTGCCCATATTGCAGACCGTAACCAGCGGTCTTAACTTGAGTCGGTCCGAAAACTGCAAGATACAGCGTGGTCCGGATTAGAGGCATGGATCGGAAGCCCACGGAGGCACTACAAAGCTCTTCTGTGGGCTTTCGGGTCCTTGCCTCTGCACCGCAACAGATAGAACACGTCCTATCTTTTGCCATATATTGCGGATCGCGGACCATTCAACTCAATGAGAATTTGCGGTCTGCAGCACGGGGTACACAGGGTCGTGTGAATGAGCCCTTAGTATGTACACTAGGTATGTGCAAAGTTACTCAACATTTACAAGAAGGCCATGATAAATATTCTGCAGTTTTGGAGCCACAGGTAACAGGGTCCTGCCCTTAAGGCCTATTGCACACGAACGTATGGTTTTGCGGTTCGCAAAAAAAATGGATGACATCCGTGTGCATTCCGTTTTTTGCGGAACGGAACATCTGGCCCCTAATAGAACAGTACTATCCTTGTCCGTGATGCGGACAAGAATAGGACAAGTTCTATCTTTTAACGGAACGGAAATACGGAAACAGAATGCACACGGAAACACTTCCGTTTTTTTTGCGGACCCATTAAAATGAATGGGTACGTATACGGAACGCAAAAAACAGCCCGTACACTAGCAAAAAAAACGTTCGTGTGCAAGAGGCCTAAACGTCTGAATTTCATTCAGTCTATAAGGATTTAGGCATAGTTATCGATGATAATCTTTCCATTTAAAATTCACTTTGTTCTTTGTACATAGCATTGGCATATGTGAGCAAAGCCTATAGCGTTATTAATCATCCTTTCTAGTTTATGAATATAATCTAGAATTACAGTGAAGACTGACACACACAGACAGTGCACTGAAGGAATTCCTTTAACCTGCAAATGATTTTTTCCCAAAAAATTCTTCTAATCTGGCATGAAACAAGAATAACCTTATGATAATCCAGCAGTGGTGGCAATCATGTCTGTCTTTTTTCATATTACCCTCTCAGACATCTGGGACAATGAGAAGCAAATAAGGATTTCTCCCATATTAGTTTAATGCGGCTCTTGGTGGAGGGTCGCGCCTCCCGCCTGTGATCTTTTATTTAAGACTTCGCGGTAGGACACTTCCTGGGATAACTGCGCGGCTGCTAATTGGATTTAACACAACCTGTGGCTGAATTACATCTATGCTAATAGGCGAAGAAAGGATTCATTGTGCACATCATAATTATTACATCATCTGAAGGCTAGGATCCACCCCGACTATGAACAGCTGGTGGCGCTACAGACCCACAATGACATCACTGAGTTGCATCAGTTTAGCATTCCGCCGTCCATAGGGACTGATAGTAATAATTAGAATAACAATCCCCATGAGGAATGAAATTCTAAATCTACATCGCATAACACTAAATCCAAAATCCGGCCCCGATCAAAGAACCCTAAGCTGTCGTGCATATGGATGACATCATCAGACTGGCGACATTTTAGGAATATGGTGAGAAGGGATAGATGGCTCATAGAGTCTCATCTATGATTAATCATGAATGATTAATCTGGGATATAATTATCCTGTTGTAGAATTTGTCTGGAATTAATTGTATAAATTGACGCATTAGAGTGGATCACTGAAAACACCCGCTTTTTCTTTCTTTGGGGTTGGGCGAGGGGGGGTGGCGCACTTGTACAGATACTTCAGTACCTTTAAATATGGAGATCAGGCGCAGGAGGGGATTAATAAATGTGAACAAACCATATCCTGCTTGTAGCAGCAATCATTCGAGGTAATTCCAAGGCTCCTTGATGAATTATTATTACAATTAATATGATTTATACGGATGTGGACACATGGGGAGGCTGGTAAATGATTGTCATAGGGCTTATCGTATAGATGTAATATTAGACAGGCCGTCTAGACCTGCAGCAGATTTATCACAGGGGCTCAGGCTGGAGGATGAATGGGGGGCTACTGGTTGCCTTACTGCGAGACTGAATTTTACCCCAGAATTGTGGCACAATTTTGCTGCAAAATGGTACATCTTAGACCCGTCCCTTTTCACAAATCCCTTCCCTCATATCGGGGAAAAAAGTGCAGAAACCCTAGTTGTGACACATTAGTAAATCTGTGCTACAGTTTTTTGGGAGAAGGGGCCACATAGGACACAAAAAGATAAAAAAATACTTGATCAGCAGTTTTTGTAGCATGTTTTGAGGTGTTTTCGTCCATATAGCAGGGGCTGACTAGCAACTTTTGGCCCAGGGGGCAAGTAACACCCAGAGGCCCACTGAGCCCCCCTCTACTTCCTGATTCGCTGTCACAAGAGGCTGGGCGGGGAGCTGCGGGAGGAGAGCACAGCCTCCTTTGACAGCACTGACAGCTATCTCTGCCCCCAAACCTCCGCTCTCCTGATCTGTCACAGGAGGCTGAGCATTGCGGAGAGGATAGATGTTGGCCACTCACATCGCTTATAGCCCCCCCCCTTATGTGCCAGTAGCCGTCCCCCTTATGTGCCAGTAGCCGTCCCCCTTAAGTGCCAGTAGCGGTCCCCCTTAAGTGCCAGTAGCCGTCCCCCTTATGTTCCAGTAGCCGTCCCGCTTATGTTCCAGTAGCCGTCCCCCTTATGTTCCAGTAGCCGTCCCCCTTATGTGCCAGTAGCCGTCCCCCTTATGTGCCAGTAGCTGTCCCCCTTATGTGCCAGTAGCCGTCCCCCTTATGTGCCAGTAGCCGTCCCCCTTATGTGCCAGTAGATTCCCCCCCCCCTTATCTTATGTGCCAGTAGCCCCCAAAAACACAAAAAACAAACATACAAATAACAGTTATACTTACCTCCAGCGATGTGATGCAGGCCTCTTCTGGCCTGTGTCCCTTGCTGTACCGCTCCGGCGGCGCGATGACGCCATCGCGCCGCCTGCACTCAGCCTCTGATAGGCTGCCGGCCTAGTGCTGGCAGCCTATCAGAGGAACAGGGAGGGACACGCCTCTCCCTGCTCTGCCGCAGCACAGCCATCTGTATCGCCGTCCTCAGGACGACGATACAGATGACTATGGAGATGAACGCTTCCACAGTGGAAGCGTTCATCTCCCTGTGCCCTGCCGCCGGCCGCCCCCACTTGTCACCAGGGCCGCGGCAGGGCACATGCACTACAGAGGGGCCCCTTTACAGAGGCAACAGAGGGGCCCGGGGGGCAATTGCCCCCCTGCCCCCCGGCCCAGTCCGCCCCTGCCATATAGTGTGGCTAGGAATGAGCAAATCGACTTCAGATGAAACATCTGAAGTCGATTCACGTAAAACTTCGTCCCAATACTGTATGGAGCAGGAGCTCCGCCATACAGTATTAGAATGTATTGGCTCTGATGAGCGGAAGTTTGCTTCATAAATTAATTTGTACTGTAACAAAACATCTCGTGAGACATCGAGTAATAACTTATGTTGAGCCAATCTATTCTAATACTGTACGGAGCTCCTGCTCCGTACCGTATTAGAACAAAGTTTTATTTGCTCATCCCTAAGTGTGGCACTTGGTGTTTTGTGCATGCAAGTACAAATGAAAAAAAAAAAAAACTTAAGAAATAAATGGCAACATATCTTGCACATAAGTTGTTTTTTTTGTAAGCTGCAAAAAAAATGGAGGTCTATGCGAGAAAAAAGTCAATGAGGGGAAAAACCACAATAACCCCCAAAAAAAAAAGGGCTTTCTTTCATCCAATAGTGCAAAGAATGTGGGGGAACGATAAGTGAGGGGCCATGAGAGGGAGTTATTAAGACCATGTTTGATATTGTTGGTAGGGGGAATAATTTAGGGGTAGTTTGAGATAGCCAGGTGTAGACTGACAGCGTTCATCCGGGTGTTAAAATTTCCAAGGAGCTTTATTATTCCAGCACAATAATTATGCAGAGCTATACCTCAGATCAGATCTGTAGGCTTTTTTGAGGTTATAGGACCATGACAGGTACTACGGTACTGCCGAGCAGGACATCTGTCATGGGAAAGACATTCCTCATTTATGGCCTATACCAGTGATGGCGAACCTTTTATAGACCGAGTGCCCAAACTGTAACCCAAAACCCACTTATTTATCACAAAGTGCCAACACGGCAATTTAACCTGAATACTACAGTCTAGTATAGTATATCTTCCATGTACTTTATAATTTAGCTGTAATAGCCGGCCTACGTTTAATGCGCTGTTCATAGTGCGCCCTGCGCAGATGACTGGCAGGAAAAGTCTAAAGCATATTGCTACACCATAGACTTTTCCCAGGGTGCGGGTGCCCACAGAGAGGGCTCTGAGTGCCGCCATAGGTTTGCCACCACTGGCCTATACTGGTTAATGGATCAACCCCTTAAAAAATCTGTAACCCCTCCTGACATGTAGTAACAATTCTGCAGCATCTATTCTTATGACTCTTTGTTGAGCCATTCCTTTAATTTTCGCTCTAGAAGTTATGAATGAATTGCTAGCAGTTTGCAATGAAGGTCCAGATGGGTGGTACTAGTTTTTTTTTTGGGGGGGGGGGAGCCTGCATAGTCTGACATTATCCAAACAGTGCTGCCAGTGGCAGATTGTGCTGGGAAATACCCCAACTGGTAACACCCATCTGGACCTTCTTTGCAAGTAATTAATTCTTAATTTGATGACATAATCGCGCTCACCCCGTGACGTCAGCGCAGGTCCTGCTGAATGAAGATAGAAGGTCCTTCTATCTTCATTCAGCAGGACCTGCACTGACGTGGTGACCACGTAGTGAGCGCAATTATGTCATTAAAGGTCATTTTGCAGGTCCTCAAAGAAGAAGAAAGAAGACGATGCCGGCTGCGCGATCAAGTGGATGAGGCGAGTTAATTTTTTATTTTTTAACCCCTCAATCCACATTTTAGTAAGCATTCTCTATTAAGAATGCTATTATTTCCCCTTATAGCCATGTTATAAGGGAAAATAATACAGTGAATCCACTTTAATGGGTTTGCTCATCCCTATCGTCTCTTAGCAACCATATGTGAAAATTGCACCACATCCGCACTTGCTTGCGTTTTTCACACAGCCCCATTCATTTCTATGGGGCCTGCGTTGCGGGAAAAAACGCAGAATATAGAACATGCCGAGATTTTCATGCAACGCACAAGTGATGCGTACAAATTACCACTCATCTGCACAGCCCTATTGTAGTGGATAGGTCAGGATTCAGTGTGGGTGCAATGCGTTCACGTCACGCATTGCATCCGCGCAGAATTCTCGCCCGTGTGAGAGGGGCCTTAAAGTTCTGTTTTGTAGAACTTTTTAATGCATTATTTTGGCCATGGTATTTGTGGCGGCTGTTGGTGGTGTCTTGACCACTATGTGGGAATTTATGGTAAGGCACTTAGTGTTATAGTCAGCTTCAGGGTCAGACTGGCCCACCAGAGTACCAGAGGATCCTCCAGTTGGACCAAGCTCTGACACAATAATGGGCCCCTTATAAAACAGGGCCCCTAATGTCTCGTAGAAAATCATTTGAAACAGACCATGGAACCAATAACCACCAGATACCCTATTAACCTGTATTACTAAGGCCCCTTTCACACGAGCGAATTTTCCGCGCGGGTGCAATTCGTGACGTGAACGCATAGCACCCGAACTGAATCCGGACCCATTCATTTCAATGGGTCTGTGTACATGAGCTTTTTTTTTCATGCATCAGTTCTGTGTTGCGTGAAAAACACAGCATGTTCTATGATCTGAGTTTTTCACGCAGCCCTGGCCCCATAGAAGTGAATAGGGCTTCAGTGAAAAACGCATTGCATCCGCAAGCAAGTGCGAATGCAATGCGTTTTTCACTGATGGTTGCTAAGAGATGTTGTTTGTAAACATTCCGTTTTTTATCACGCGTGTGAAAAACGCATAAAAATGCATTGCACTTGTGCGGAAAAAACTGAACAACTAAACGCAATCATAGACAAACTGACTGAACTTGCTTGCAAAATGGTGCGAGTTTCACTGAATGCATCCTGAACGCATCCGGAGCCAATCCGTTACGCTCGTGTGAAGGAGGCCTAAGTCCTAGATGTGGAATGATAAAAAAATTACTAAAAGTGAATATACATACAGTATGTCCTGCTTAAGGTGGGCACAAGGAAATTCAGTCTGATGCCAGTCAGATTCCCCACTCCACATTGAAGTTGACCTTGTGAATCACATCCCTGCATTTTATGTTCTTAAGGAATGCCTGTAAGGCTGGAATCACACATGCAGTTTTGGTACTGTTTTTGATGCAGTTTTTCAAACCAAAGGAATTAATTCAAAAGGAATGGAAAATATAAAGAATAGACTTCTCCTTCCTGCTGGATGCTCTTCTGTTTAAGTCCCAAAACGGCAGTTATGATTCCAGCCTTAAAGGGCTTGTCTCACTTTGGCATTTATCATGTAGGGGAAGTTAATACAAGGCACTTACTAATGTATTGTGATTGTCCATATTGTCTCCTTTGCTGGCTGGATTCATTTTTCCACATTATACACTGCTCGTTTCCATAGTTATGACCACCCTGTAATCCATCAGCGGTGCACATTATAAGAACAAGCACTAGCCTATGTGCATTGCCATAGTCCTGGACATCAGAAAGGCCAGCGCTTTTTCCCATATTGCGCAAGCACGACCACCACTAATGGATTGCAGGGTGGTCATAACCATGGAAACAAGCATATAATGTGATGGAAAAATGAATCCAGCCAGCAAAGGAGGCAATATGCATAATAACAATACATTAGTAAGGGCCTTGTAGTAACTTCCTCTACATAATAAATGCTATTTGCTGAAGTGAGACAACCCCTTTAAATGTAGTTCATCCCAGTAAACCAGTAGACAGATATAATCTTGCTTTGTTTTCTTGCAGATTGTAAGAAGAAAACCTCCAGACGCTCCACAATATTCCTCTTGTACTAATCTGTCTATTAATTTGCCAGGAGCAGCCGTCCAGTGGAAGTCCTCCTTGGCACGGAGAGATGACTAAAGAGGATGAAAGGTAAATTATTCAAATATTTGCCCAACGCCCGATGTTTCCTAGGAAATGTATTATCCCTGAAGAGTTATTGACTGGCTTCTTACCCGCTGTCTCACTGCCAGGAGCCCCCACCTCCTGCCAGCCTGAGTGACACCTCTCACAATTCTATCTGCTGGAGATTAAGCTCCTAATTAATAAAGCTTCAGTCTGCTGCCAGCACGGGGCTCCTGGCTGTGGTGGTCCTGACTGCTGGGTGGAGAAGAGCAGATAGAGCAGAGATTCAACCTCTCGTCACCCCCCCAACCCCTGATAATAATCTCCACAGTACTGGAATGAAAGATGATATCAATGACTACCTGAGCAGGTCATTATAGAGTTAATCTTAAAGGAGGTCTCCGATACTTCACACTAGAGTTTTCCCCTAAAATAAAAACAACAGTGATTAAAAATCCATTCAGAGTCTGGAAAAGCTAAGTGACAATCTGTGATTCCCCACAGACTAGATGTCACCCTCTCTTTCTAGACTGAACTAACTTTTGGAGCAACCATCACTTTTTCGGCTAAGGGTACTTTCACATTAGCGGCAGGGGAGTCCGTCAGGCTGTTGCGGCGGGTGGACAGCCTGTCGGATCCGTCCTGCCGCTAGTTCACGTGTGCCCCCGGACTGCCGCTCTGGCCCCATTGACTAAAATGGGGGCGGGGGTGGAGTTCCGGCGGCAGCACGGCCGCGGACAGCGAGAGGCCGCCGGACTAAAAGTACGACATGCAGTACTTTTCGCCCGGCTGCCTCTCACCGTGCGCTGCCATGCTGCTGTCGGAACTCCACCCCCGCCCCCATTATAGTCAATGGGGACAAAGCGGCAGTCCGGGGGCACACGTGAAATAGCGGCAGAACGGATCCGACAGGCTGTTCACCCGCCGCAACAGCCTGACGGACTCCCCTGCCGCTAGTGTGAAAATAGCCTAAGTGTGGTAAACAGAAGGGCGTCACAAATCATGTCCAATCTATAGACATAATGTTTTTATCTCTCGATTTCATAAGGATTTGGGAATTTTGGGAATTTTGGATTAGCAGCAATGAGGTGGTGTGTTATGGTAAAGTTACACATACCAAATTTTTGAAACTTTGCCATTCATCTGAATGGGGCTTGCAGAAATCCATGTGCTTTCTGCCAAAACAACTCCGTTCAGCAGAAAAGATCCGAATTTCTGTTGGACCTTCTAGAACAAATCTAACATTTGGGAATATAGTTTTGTGGTGCAGCGATGATGCCACTGACCCCCACATCCGGTGACATGCGGCGATCTGTTTATTATTCTCTGTCACACGCCGTAACCCCCCGGCCTGATTTGTATGCAGCCTGAGAACTTAACATTTACGGATATTTTCAGTCCACTTCTCGTTAATCCTCCTCCGATCTTGACTAGGAAATGAGAAGTTAGAACTCGGCTCTGGGCCCTTGGGAGCCCATCTTCAGCCAAAGTGACTGCATAGAGAAGAATTATGCTAGCCTTCCCATATTAATGAGATGAATAATGAGCAGGGACTGGTAATATACATGCAAGAGCGCTAATGACTGCATTCATAATACAGTGTGAAACAGATCCTTATGCATCAGTGTTTATCCTAGCTAAGCGCATCCGTGGCGGTGTGAAGGGACTGCTCCGGGATCAACGGGATTGTTAATGGTCAAACAAACTGCCAACTAGACTGATTATGGAAATCTATCACTGCTGGCTGACCAGCAAATGATTAGATGTAGAAAAACACACGACTCTGGGCAACTATGGGATAGGAGCTCAGGCTTTGCCTATACTTTGTAATGTGTTATGTAGAGCTCTATGTAGATTTGAAATCAGACATTGAAAAACTGAGGTTTCAGTTACTGACCTTAGAGTAAGGAGTAATGGTCCGAAATGCGTAAACTGCTGCTGCACACAAGGGTTTCCTAATTATTCTTCTGGATATGTAACTATTAAAGCAAATGGTTTTAATTTATGATGAAGTGCTGTACTTCCTTAGGGCTCATGCACACGACTTTTCTTTCCGCTTTCGTATGCGGAACCATTCACTTCAACGGGGCTGTAGAAAATACGGAAGTTACTCCGTGTGCATTCCATTTCCGTTTGTCCGCATGGCCGTTCCGCAAAAAAGTAGTGCATGTCCTATTATTGTCCACAAATCACCGTCCGACTCCCCATTCAAGTCAATGGGTCTGCAAAAAATACAGAACGCACACAGAACACATCTGTATGTCATCCGTATTTCGCGGATCCATACTGTAGAAATGCTATGCCCAGCCCATATTGCTCATGTGTTTGGTGATTAATAAGTTACTTTTTCCGTTTCCGATCCACAAAAAAACTGATCGCATACAGAAACCATATTTATATGTTTTGTGGAATAACGGAACGGAAGAGGACTTAAAAAAAAACTCAGATGTGGAACAACGGATCCGTGAAAAACAACAACGGTCGTGTGCATGACTCCTTAGCTGCATGTGACAGGAGCAGCATTAGAGTAAGCATGCGTGGGCCCACCTGAGGTCTACCCGCCATCCAGGGGCGGACTGGGAACATATAGTGGCCTTGAGAAAAAAAAGATAAAAGAATAGGTGGGTTCAGCTTGACACAAGATGGGGAAACACCAATACCACACCTGCAATACCACTGTGCAGCACAAAATACCGCCCCAGCAGAACCAAATACCACAGTGCAGCACAAAATACCGCCCCAGCAGAACCAAATATCACAGTGCAGCACAAAATACCGCCCCAGCAGAACCAAATACCACAGTGCAGCACAAAATACCGCCCCAGCAGAACCAAAGTACACAAAATACTGCTGCCCTTGCCACAGTATTCAACTGTATCATTGTTCTAAGGACGGTGATACAGTTGACTTCAGGAGGACACCTCCGGCCGTCGTCCAGGTGCATAAGTACCTGATGCTCCCAGCATTAATTAATGCTGAGAGTATGAGATCATTATTTATCCAGCCGACAGAAATGAGGAGGGCTCGAGCGGCCCCCTGGGCATCAGCCCACAAAGAAATTTCCCTGTAGGGTATATGGCCAGTCTGCGCCTGCCTCCATCTATCATTGCACACCCAGAACATACACAGAGAATCATCCCATAAGAAACAGTGGTAAGGTCTATTATTTTGTCAGGGTCTGAGCCCATTAAGGCTGTGTTCACACGGGCGTCATGTTTGACGCCCGGATAGGATGCGGGTGCGATGCGGGAAAATGCGCAATTTTTCCGCGCGTGTGCAAACTTTTGTAATGCGTTTTGCACGTGCGTGTGAAAAATCCGCATGTTTGGTACCCAGACCCGAACCCGGACTTCTTCACTGAAGTCCGGTTTCGGGTTGACTATTCTTTATATTTTATTATTTTCCCTTATAACATGGTTATATGGGAAAATAATATCATTCTAAATACAGAATGCTATGTTAGCAGGGCAATAGAGGGTTAAAATTAAAAAAATAATTGAACTCACCTCCTGCCATTGATCGCGTAGGTGCAAGGAACATCTTCTATCTTCATATCTGTTGGCTGAAGGACCTTCCATGACGTCACTGGGTCACATGGGTCACATGGTCCAATCATGGAAGCTTTTGATTGGACCATGTGACCCATGTGACCCAGTGACGTCACGGAAGGTCATTTACCCAGCAGAATGAAGAAAGAAGAGTGATCCCGGCACCTACACGATCAAGAGGAGGAGGTGAGTTATAGTTTTTTTTATTTTTAACCCTCGCTTCCCCTTTTTACATAACATTCTGTAATTAGAATGCTATTATTTTCCCTTATAACCATGTTATCAGGAAAAATAATATAGATCGGGTCCCCATCCCAATCGTCTCCTAGCAACCATGAAGGAAAATCGTACCACATCCGCAGTTGCTTGTGATTTTCCCACAGCCCCATTCACTTCTATGGGGCCTGCGTTGCGTGAAAAACGCAAAATATAGAACATGCTGCGATTTTCACGCAACGCAAAAGTGATGCGTCAAAATCAGCGCTCATGTACACAGCCCCATAGATATGAATGGGTCCGGATTCAGTGCGGGTGCAATGCGTTCACCTCACGCATTGCACCCGCGCGGAAATCACGCCCGTGTGAATGCAGCCTAAGGGATATTCTGATGGACCAGTTTGACCAGTGTAGAGCCATGTCAGGAAAGAAATGGTGGGAGGGCATTTAAGAGTTACCTTGTGGAAGGTACGGTATCACTAGCAACACAGAGTATTTCAGGAAATTAGTTTGACCAATGATACCTGTACGTTTCCGGGAATAACAGAGTGGATGGAGCCGGAACCAGACAGCTCCGACCACTGTGTGGTGGCCGAGCTGGGTTACTGCAGCTCAGCCCCCATCCAAGTGAAGAATAGGTCATCAACATTTAGGCTGGGGACACACCTAGGCGTTTCTTTTTGGATGCGCGTTTTTGTAACTAAGAAACGCGCGTCATACGCGCGATTCAGTGATTCTCCCCTATGGCAACATTGTCCATAGGCGCGTTAAAACGCCCAAAAGAAGCTCATGTACTTGTTTGGGCGTTGGGCGTTTTACAGCGCGTTCAAACGTGCTGTAAAACGCCCAAATGTGAACCATGCCCATAGGGATGCATGGCTTTTCACATGTTGAGCGTTTAAACGCGCTGAAAAAAGCTCAGTTGTGTTCCCAGGGTTAGAGCCTCGACAGCCCTTTTAAGTGTAGCCCCTAAATCTGCATGGTGCATAATTGAACAGATTTGAAAGGAGTGGGGTGAAGCTCTGGAGCAGGCTAAACTGATGGTATACACAGCAATTTACATATCAGAAGGGGCACTGTCATCATCAGCACAGAGTATTTCAGCAGTGTCCTGAATTTATGGGTGAGGATATATAAGAGGATAAGAAGTAGAACGAAAATTTTACCCTTGATATAGTTTATTGATGCACAAGTGACATACAGTATCTCACAAAAGTGAGTACTCCCCTCCAGGGTGGATTTGATTTAAATCACTAGTCAGTAAGGCTTGATTTAAATCACAGTTTTCTACATAAAGACTAATCTAATTCTTGCTGGTATAACTTATAATATGCAAGTAGATGAAGATTTCTAAAATAACAACTTTTCATATTAGTTTTTTTTATCCCAAGTTTAATAGGTTAATCATTCATATTTGGACAACTTTTCTGTTGTACTTAGGAAGGAGAAAAAATTATGTTTCTATTCTATTCACTGAACTTCTTTAAACTTAGCACTGAAGGGGTTAATTCTGTATTCATAGGTTTGTAGAAGTTAGGATTAAGGTCTGTTTCTTAACTCTGTTCATGTTATAACATTTTTGCTGTGAAGAAGAGGCCGTGATCTCTGCTGAGAACTGCAAAAGTAACCCAAGCATCTGTGATAATAACTTGTAGGCAGAGAAACTGCCCAATAATCTAAGAAAAACCTCTGGAAGAGCATGACATTGTGAATGGATTAATGGAATTTATTTACCAAAAAATATTTAACATATACAGCCTTATTCTACATAATTAAAAAACTAATCTTTATTTCATGATGTAATAGCCTTTGGATGGTAATATATTTTCCTCAAAAAGCATTTTATATAAAAAAAAAATCCAATTTGAATAAAAAAAATCCGATTTAAATAAAAGAAATCAGATTTTTTTTTTTTTTTTTTATAAATCATTGATTTTTATCCACCCTGCTCCCCTCACATTTATGCAAGTAAAATATTTTATTATATCTTCATGGGACAATACTGAAGATATGACACTTTGATATAATGTAAAGTAGTCAGTGTACAGCTTGTATAACAGTGTAATTTTGGTGTGCCCTCAAAAAAACTCAACCCACAGACATTACTGTCTGAACCGTTAGCAACAAAAGTGAGTACACCCCAAGTGAAAATGGCCAAATTGTGTCCAAAGTGTCAATATTTTGTGTGGCCACCATTATTTTCCAGCACTGCCTTAAAGGGAATCTGTCACCAGGTTTGAGCCCTGTCAGCTAAACATATGCTGACGTTCAGGGTCTCATTAGCATGCCTAATATGGGCTCATCTAAACAAATGGTAGCGTTATTTTGTCAAAAAACAGGTTTAACTAACCTGTCAATCACACATATAAAGAGCCCAAGGAGGTCCAGCGATGCAGGGTGCCGGCCGCAGACATCGCTGTATGTAGCGCCGCCTCAATGCTCGTGCGCCTCTCCCTCCCCTCCTCCTGCTGAGCGCTGGCTCAGACGCACACGGCGCGTGCGCACTTCACTTCAAGAGCCGATCCAAGAAGTCCGCACGTGCGCACAGGCATGCACCCGTGCGGACTTCTTGGATCGGCTTCTTGAAGTGAAGTGCGCACGCGCCGTGTGCGTACGAGACAGCGCTTACAGCAGGAGGAGGGGGAGGGAGAGGCGGCACGGAGCATTTGGAGGCGGCGCTGGCCACATACAGCGATGTCTGCGGCCGGGCACCCTGCATCGCTGGACCTCCCCTTGGGCTCCTTATATGTGTGATTGACAGGTTAGTTAAACCTGTTTTTTGACAAAATAACGCTACCATTTGTTTAGATGAGCCCATATTAGGCATGCTAATGAGACCCTGAACGTCAGCATATGTTTAGCTGACAGGGCTCAAACCTGGTGACAGATTCCCTTTAACTCTCTTGGGCATGGAGTTCACTAGAGCTTCACAGGTTTCACTCCTCCATGATGACATCACGGAGCTGGTGGATATTAGAGACCGTGCGCTCCTCCACCTTCCTATTGAGGATGCTCAATAGGATTTAGGTCTAAAGACATGCTTGGCCAGTTCAGCACCTTTACCCTCAGTTAGCAAGGCAGTGGTCGTCTTGGAGGTGTGTTTGGAGTCGTTACCATGTTGGAATATTGCCCTGCGGCCCAGTTTCCGACGGGAGGGGGTGATGCTTTGCTACAGTATATCACAGTACATGTTGGCATTCACGGTTCCCGCAATGACCTGTAGCTCCCCACAGCAGCATTCATGCAGCCCCAAACCATGACTCTGTGACCACCATGCTTGAATGTAGGCAAGATACATTTGTATTTGTACTGCTTACCTGGATTCCGCCGCTCACGCTTGACACCATCTGAACCAACTACGTTTATCTTGGTCTCATCAGACCAAATGACATGGTTCCAGTAATCCATGTCCTTTGTATGCTTGTCTTCTGCAAACCACGGGTTTCTTGTGCATCATCTTTAAAAGAGGCTTTCTTCTGGGACTACAGCCATGCAGACCAATTTGATGCAGTGTGCGACGTGTGGTCTGAGCACTGACAGACTGACCCCCCCCCAACACCTCTTTAACCTCTGCAACAATGCTGGCAGCACTCATACAACCTCTGGATACGACGTTGAGCATGTGCACTCAACGTCATTGGTCAACTACTGTCTTGTTAAAGCACTGTCTGGTCTTGGCCACCGTGCTGCAGCTCAGTTTCAGGATGTTAGCAATCTTCTTATAGCCTAGGCCATCTTTATGTAGCGCAACAATTCTTTTTTTTTAGATACTCAGAGAGTTCTTTGCCATGAGGTGCCATGTTGAACTTCCAGTGACCAATATGAGAGCGATGACACCAAATTTAAATCACCTGCTCCCCATTCACACCTGAGACCTTGTAATACTAACGAGTCACATGACTAGGGAGGTAGAAATGGCTAATTGGGCACAATTTGGCCATTTTCACTTAGGGGTGTACTCCTTTTTGTTGCCAGAGGTTTAGACATTAATGGCTGTGTGTTGTTATTTTGAAGGCACATCAGATTTACACTGTTATACAAGCTGTACACTGACTACTCTACATTGTATCAGTGTCATATCTACAGTGTTGTCCCATGAAACGATATAATTAAATAGTTAGAAAAATGTGAGGGGTGTACTCAATTTTGTGAGATACTGTAAATGCTGAATATGACCCTCCGTGTACAGCAGATCCTAGGTAAACAAGCAGAAGCACCAACTTCTTCCAGAAAACCGCCCAACCACCACTTGAGCCGCGGACTGCTCATACTTCCAGTTTATTGCAGGAATACTGAAATATTCATGTTCCTTGACATTGAAGCAGAGGACTGCAGTGTGCGCTGTGCATCAGATCAGCCTCATTGTACCGCATCTCCGCGTCTGTGTGTGAGAATTCATTTCTCTCTTCATGTTACAATCTATTTTCCAGACATGCAACAGACCTGATTCTCCCAGCTGTCACTTCTGCTTTCCTCCCTGCCCTTGACGTGTGCAGTTTTTATAGGAAATTATAACTTTTCATTATCATTCGCAGAAATGGAAATTTCATACCTGTACGTTGTGAGCACGGTAGCAGCTGCACTGAATAAATCATATAGTGGCTCCATACCTGGCGGGGGGATTCTTATGACTTAATGGAAATAGCTTTTTATGTATGCGCACACACTATCACAATCCCTGACATTTCTGAACATGTTTTCTGGCTTTAGGTGAATAAACCTTATTCTCTCTGTAATGAGTTTTGTAACTTTTTATTATATACTTGGTAATTCAATTTCTTACCAATTTCAAAATCTCTATTTGCTGTCAGTGAATAAAAGCACTTGCTTTTATCCAGAGTCTGAAAACCAACCTTACCGATTGTTTAATTAACAGCTAAGGGTTTGTTACAATACCATTCGGACTAAACAATCCATGGAGAGTTAAAGCGTACATCCAGTTATAAAACAACTTTCCATAAATGAACAATATAGGTGAATATATGAAACTTTGTAAAATATATTGTTAAAAAAATACTAATGTTTTTTATCAGACTGCGTTGCTTGTTCTTGCTTTTATTGATGTCTATGTAGAGAGGATGGAGAAGATGGAGGCTGCTGGATGAGAGAGGAGATAACTACTTGAGATTGGCTGAGTGAAGGGAAAGAGGAGGAAAGCAGCATTAAAAGCCAGTATTAAACAGAATTCTTTGATAAGATATATTACAAAGTTTCTTATAGTGACCTGTACTATTAATTTCTGAAAACTAGAGGTACACTTTAAACAGCCTGGACTTCAGACTGATAGAGATAAGGAAAGAGAGATTATTGTTGTGCTGTACCAAAAATGTTTAAGGCCTCTTTCACACGAGCGTGTCCGGATTAGGTCCGGATGCGTTGCGGATGCGTTCAGTGAAAACTGTGCGATTTCACAGGCAAAGCCATTCAGTTTTGCCTGCGATTGCGTTCAGTTTTTTCCGCGCGGGTGCAATGCGTTTTGATGCGTTTTTCACGCGCGTGATAAAAAACTGAAGGTTTACAAACAACATCTCCTAGCAACCATCAGTGAAAAATGCAATGCACCCGCACTTGCTTGCGGATGCAATGCGTTTTTCACGCAGCACCATTCACTTCATGGGGCTAGGGCTGCGTGAAAAACGCAGAATATAGAACATGCTGCGATTTTCACGCAACGCACAAGTGATGCGTGAAAAAAAACACTCATGTACACAGACCCATTGAAATGAATGGGTCAGGATTCAGTGCGGATGCTATGCGTTTACATCACGCATTGCACCCGCGCGGAAAACTCGCTCGTGTGAAAGGGGCCTAACTCTCTCCTGAGGGCAGCATGTGTTCTATTAATCAGCAGGTGGTCAAGCCCAATTTTGCCTTCTGACATTTGCGTTGAGTTGACACTAAAGCCTGGTCCAATTTCCCAAAGACATTTGTATGTGTCAGAAAAATTGGCATAGAGGTTTCATAAATGCAAAGTTTGACCCAAATGTCATATCTTTCAATGTATGTACATGTAATTATGTCACATTTTTCAGTGAGAATGAAAACTCTTGACAACTCTCCTTTCTCATAGTTAAGGTTTTTCAGTGAGTGCAGAGATTCAGGACAGCTTTTGTGTTGCCTCTGAAAGTTGCTATTAATTTAAGTACTAAACTACACTTAGATTAAGGCCCCATGCACACGACCGTTGTTTGTTTCCGCGTCCGTTCCGTTTTTTTTCACGGATAGGATGCTTCCCCATTCATTTCAATGGGTCCGTCAAAAAATGCGGATGGTCAACCGTTTTCGTTCCGCTTCCGTGATCCGTGTTTTCATTCCGTCAAAAAAAATAGTGCATGTCCTATTTTTTTCACGGTCGCGGACAAGGATAGGCATTTTTACAATGGATCTGCCATAAAAATCGGATCCGTCAAAAAAAACGGTCCGTCATCTGTTTCTTTTGACGGACGCGAAATTTCAAGGAGGAGCGGACGCGGAGGCAGGCAACGGTCGTGTGCATGAGGCCTAAAGGTCAAAGTCCATGATCACTTTAGCCCATAACCTTTTCTGGTACAAGGACCATACGCTTGGATTTAAGCAATCTTAAGGGCCACATAGACTCTACTGGGAAACTTCCCAGTAAGCATATGTCCAAGAAGCCCCTGGCACGCTCCTCATAGCCTCTGGCTACGTACGTAATGACCTGATGCTCTCTGTCCCACTGTTCACCCTTATAGACCACAGGCCACTAAACCTAAAGCCTATGAGTTAGCGTATGAAGAGTGCAAATGGTTGCAAAGTGATGATATCATCACAACTGTCTTGCTGGCAGGAGGAGGCCTGTGGCCTACACAGCAGATGGCGGCATGGAAAGGGAGGCAAGTATTTGGTTTCTTTTTCCTAGTCTAAGCCACTTGCCTCCCACCTGATCAGACTCCTCCTCCATATCTTAATTAGACACAACTTAGAACATGGCAGCTGGCGCTGGCCACCACAGAGAGGTAGCTTCTAGATCTAGAGAGATCATTTGTGAGCCGATTTTATACTGGTGGGTAGTATTTTGTGCTGTACTGTGGTATTTGGTTCTGCCGAAGTGGTAAAATGTGCTGCATTATGGTACTGCTGACCTCGCTAACTAGTGTTGGCCTCCTCTTCTGCCAATGTGGACCTACCTACAACTTGGGACACTTTTGTGTTTTTCGTGGAGCACCAAGTTTTCAATCTACTAATCTACTAATACGCTAAAGGGATATTACCATCTGAAATATTTATACAATATTGACAATATATGCCATACATCCAGTGGCGGATTAACATAGGGGCGTTGGGGTCGGCAGGCCCAATGCCGACCCGAGCGCCCACATACTGCGGCGGGGCACAGGAGCGCATAGTTCCCTGCCCCGCCGCCGATCAACACCATAGGGTTAAGGCCTAGTAGGCCTGAGGCCTATGTGGTAGTATATTCCCGGGGCAGGCGTGCGTGATGACATCATCACGTGCCTGCGCCGGGACGCAGGACAATGAGGATTGCGCGCCTGCGGCCTGCCTCACCATCCCGAACCCAGGTAAGTATTAGCTTTTAGTTGTTCTTTTTTTTCTGTGTGTGCCTTTGGGGTCCAGAGGAGGACATGGGGGCAGTGTGGGGCGCAGTATAGGTGCAGATTATTACATGGGGGCAAATAATTTCATTGGAAGCAGATTATTACATGGGGGCAAATTACTTCATAGGGCTGCAGTGTGGGGGCAAATTACTTCATGGAGGGCAGTGTGGGGGCAAATTACTTTATGGGGGCAGTGTGGAGGAAATTACTATATGGAGCAGTATAGGGGAAATTACTATATTGGGGCAGTGTGGGGGAAATTATTATATGGGGCAGTGTGGGGGAAATTATTATATGGGGCAGTGTGGGGGAAATTATTATATGGGGCAGTGTAGGGGAAATTATTATATGGGGCAGTGTAGGGGAAATTATTATATGGGGGCAGTGTGAGGGGAAATAACTATATGGGGCAGTGTGGGGAAATTATTATATGGGGCAGTGTGGGGAAAATTATTGTATGGGGCAGTGTAGGGGAAATTATTATATGGGGGCAGTGTAGGGGAAATTATTATGTGGGGGCAGTGTGGGGAAATTATTATATGGGGGCAGTGTGTGGGAAATTATTATGTGGGAGCAGTGTGGGGGAAATTAGGGGCATTGCTATTAGGGGACATTATTTTTGGGGACACTATACAGGTATTATTACCTGGAGCACAATATAGGGTGCTGTTATTATTGCTGGGGGCACTCTAGGGGACATTATAACTGCTGTAGACACTATAGGGACCTTTGGGATAACTTATAAAGCTGGTGTAAAGTAGACCTGGCTTAGTAGCCCACAGCAACAGATTCCACCTTTCATTTTTCGCAGCTCCTTTGGAAAATGAAAGGTGGAATCTGATTGGTTGCTATGGGCAACTAAGCCAGTTCTACTTTACACCAGCTTTATAAGTAAATGACCCCAATTATGAGAAATCTAATGCGTCTGTGTAACAAACTCTGTAGAGACGAGATGTGGAGGAAAGAATTTGTCATGCCGTACTAAGTCAAACGGAGGAGAAGAGGAAAGAGAAGGTCTACATGACAGGAGATGTCCCTGGATGTAAGAGGTATGTGGTGCTGTATTCTCCTATATGTAGAGGTGGCTCACTACTGTGACCTGCCTCTCATCTTCTCCTCCAAGTTTTTTTTATCATAATCATATGTATTTTAAATTTGGCAACTAAAATTTAATTTGTCACCTGCAGTTCTATGTAACAGCCCAGATAATAGTCATAACTTTCTTTGTGCAGATAATGTAGTAGATGTTCCATGCAGTCCTATGTAACACCCCACATAACACAATAGTTCACTGTGTTATGTGGGGTGTTACATAGGACTGCAGGTAACATCTATGACATCTGTACTCAGAGAGTTATGAGATGGTGGGGGTATGATTCCTGGCACCCCCGCCAATCCGTTGTTTGAGGAGACCGCGATGTTTCAGTGAGCGCCGCAGCCTCTTTGCTACTTAACAAGCACAGCGATGTCCATTTGATAGCAGTGTGCTTGGTATTTCAGATCATCCCCAATCACTTAGATGGGACTGAGCTACACCTAGACCATGTGAACGATGAATGTGATGTCATATGGCCTAGAAAGAGACTGTGACGCTCACGAAGCACCGCAGCCTCTTCATACAGAAAAAAATTAAACTAAAATGGATGGAGGGGCCCGAGTTGGGTAGACAGCCCAGGGCCTATCATGCACTTAATCCGCCCCTGCATACATCATATGTGATAGGGGTAGGTTCCACTTCCAGGACTCCCACCTATAAGGCGAATGGGTGGCCCTCTCCATTGAAGATCATGGATGTTACAGTAAGAGCCTAGCATTTTGCAGCTCCCATAACCTATAATAACCTATAAGTCTAGCTCTAAAAAATATGCTTTTTTTGGGGAGTGCCAATCAGGGTTCAAGAGACTCCATTCTAATGATATTTAGGGGACCCAGAAATGGCTGCACAGTGCAACATTAGTACCTGTCTCTGCTCCAGAGCGGTATTCACTCCTCTCTGACATGGAAACTACTTTTGAGCAGATGCACGCAGACAAGCATTTCTATGTCTACACGGTTGGGGGCCGCACAGAATGGCATCATGGGCTGCATTTGGCCCCATGCAACAGGTTGTGACCCATTTTAGACTGATAAATACATTTCCCTATCCTTTGGTGGCAGTGGCGTTGCGAGAGGGGTGCGGTGGGTGCGGGCCGCACCGGGTGACACCACTGATGGGGTGACACCCACCAGTGTCGGCAGAAGATAATTTATTCACTGCACTTGCCTGAAGCCGATGCTGTACAGGGAATCCCAGCTCTGACTCCATATATGGTTGTGTCCATATATGGAGTCAGTGCTATGAACATGAAGGGGGTGGCAACCTTTCAGAAATAGAGGCTAAATTAGATGTGCCCAAGCATACTGACAATCCTGGGGGACACCCAATGTATTTTAATCTAATTTAGCCTCTATTTCTGAAAGGTTGCCACTAGGATTCGAACTCACAACCCTTTGCATGAGAGGCAAGAACAGTAACCACTGAGCTATGAGCTCAATGGTAAACTAAGCTGGAAAAACCTCATAGTAGTCTAGCAAGTATTAGGTATTCCCATACAGCAGAAGTATAATTTAATATTTTTTTTCAGTTTTTGTAAAAAAAACATGATACAAAATAAATGTGTAATTACTATATAGTAATTACAGATTTATTTTTTTTATTTAATGATACTTCTGCTGTATGGAAATACCTAATACCTGATACACTACTATAAGGTTTTTCCAGCATAGTTTAGCATTAAGCTCCATAGCTCAGTGGTTAGAGCTCTTGCCTCTGATGTGAAGGGTTGGGAGTTCTAGTCCTGGTGAAAACCTTTTAGAAATAGAGGCTAAATTATGCATTCATGTATATCAGAAGTATGATAATATATATTTATACTTCTGATATAGATATAAAGTATTATATATGGGAAACTATTACTGAGATTTTTAGCCATAATATTAGTACAGCAGGTTAATATGAAGCTCTGATGGGGTGTGTGTGGAGGACACTGATGGGGGATGTGTGCAGGACACTGATGGGGGGAATGTGTGCAGGATACTGATGGGGGGATGTGTGCAGGATACTGATGGGGGGATGTGTGCAGGACACTGATGGGGGAAATGTGTGCAGGATACTGATGGGGGGATGTGTGCAGGATACTGATGGGGGGATGTGTGCAGGACACTGATGGGGGGAATGGTGCAGGACACTGATGGGGGATGTGGAGGACACTGATGGGGGATGTGTGCAGGACACTGATGGGGGATGTGTGGAGGACACTGATGGGGGATGTGTGGAGGACACTGATGGGGGATGTGTGCAGGACACTGATGGGGGATGTGTGGAGGACACTGATGGGGGATGTGTGGAGGACACTGATGGGGGATGTGTGCAGGACACTGATGGGGGATGTGTGGAGGACACTGATGGGGGGATGTGCAGGACACTGATGGGGGATGTGTGGAGGACACTGATGGGGGGATGTGGAGGACACTGATTGGGGGATGTGCAGGACACTGATTGGGGGATGTGTGGAGGACACTGATGGGGGATGTGTGGAGGACACTGATTGGGGGGATGTGCAGGACACTGATGGGGGATGTGTGGAGGACACTGATGGGGGATGTGTGGAGGACACTTAGGGGGATCTAGGGAGGGATGTGGGGATGTTGGGATGGGAGGTCCTGAGGGGTGTTTGGGTGGAAGCTCTGGAATGGGTGGGAGGTCCAATATGGTATGTGTCGGTGGGAGATCCAGGGGGATGCATAAATTTTTTTGCTGTGGGGCCCATTCATTTCTAGCTATGCCCCTGGGTGACACCACCAGGAGATGAGCGCTTGCATTATGGAAGCACTCATCTCCCTACATTCATCTGTATCGCGATACAGATAAACACTGCAGCAGGGCAAGGGAGAGGCGTCTCCCTTCTTTGTTCCTCTGATAGGCTGCCGACAGACCGCCGGGGGTTGGGGTGGGGGGGCCTGCTGGGGGTGCTATAATTTGAACCCAAGCGATAACATGGATGGGGGTTTGGAGAGTAAACAGACAGCTGACGTGGGGGGGGGCGGGGCTAAGCAGACAGATCGTCGCCGGGGGTGACACCATTTTCTACCGCACCGGGTGACACTAGCCCTAGCAACGCCACTGTTTGGTGGTTCTCTTTATATTCACATTGCTGCATTAGACAACATGAACAGGTTTTGAGAACTTGGTTACGATCGGTATAACCTGTATATGGAATAAAGAGTTTGACTGGTATCAACAATGATGAAGACGGAAGGACAGCATCAAAGCTTCCTGGAAGAGCCTGAGGACTCGGCTGACATTTCTCATTTGTAACTTCAGATGTGGCAGTCCTCTAATCCAGACTAATAAATAGGATATGCTAATCATTATGTACAGGCAGGAGATGCTGCCACTTCTAATAAAACCACAATATCATTTCCATCTGGGGAAAAGCTGATGATTTAACGCTGCACTTACCTCCATTTCTACATAATATGGAACTATGAAATATACAATGACATCATGACTGGCACCAACACAGGTTGTATCATCCACATCAGTTCCTGTTGCCAAGAGCTCACACTCCAATTCACCTATCACATACACTATGGACAAAAACATAAGAAGGAAAATCTAGCTGCACAAGGGGTCATGAGGACAAAGCGGCCTAAAATATTTGGGGTAACTATTTTTTGTCCCATAAGACGCACTTTTTACCCCCAAAGTGGGGGGGAAATGACCCTGCGGCTTATGGGGCAAATACTAATGAAGCGCTTCCATAATAGAACCGCTTAATTAGTACCGGAGGACCAGGGAGCGGTGAAGACTCTATACTCACCACTTCCTGGTCCTCGGCTCGACTATCTGTTGTGCAGGGCTGCGCACAGAGTGAGGGCGCTCTGTAACCTCACACTGTGCGACGCGATACACAGACGACAGCAGGATGAAGAGGATCGCGATGGGAAGGAGCGGTGGTGTCCAGGAGCAGGAGAGGTAAGTGAGTTTTTTTATTTTATTTGCGCTGGGGGCTGATGGCTGACATATACGGGCTGATATATGGGGGCTGATGGCTGAATATATGGGGGTTGATGGCTGACATAGGGGCTGCTGGCTGACATATAGGGGCTGCTGGCTGACATATAGGGGCTGATAGACGGCTGAAGGTTGGGGGGTTGATCTGAGGCATTGGGGGTCTGATTGCTGGTCTGACCTGAGGTGTAATGGAAAATTTTTTTTTCTTATTGTTCTCCTCTAAAACCTAGGTGCGTCTTATAGGGCAAAAAATACGGTATTATTTGGAAATCTCCTCAAGTCAAAGGCTATTTAAAGTTTTTCATGAGATTTGTAAGCTCGGTTTCTAATGCCACCAGATTTAAGGCAGGTATCCCATAGTTCAATGTTTGATCCATTAAATAGGCCTTGAGACATGACTTGGATAATAATAAAGCTAGCATCTCATCTGCAGACAGCTTTTTTTTAGGGTAATTGCCCCTCATCAGTGCAGAGCAGAGGGCACTGGCTTAACTGGGTAAGAGGCCTAAGTCAAGATTTGGGGAATACAATATCTCCTTACGGAGAGAACCTTAATCGGCATAAGGAGTTTTATAGGCCAGGGAATGCTCCTCTGAATTTCTAAAAATGAAAGAGCGCCCCCTTTATCTTTAGACAGTGTAGAGTAATGCAGCTCAGCCTCATCAACTTAAATACAATACATAACCCATGGGCAAGTGTGATCGTATTTGAGGGCTGGGCTGCCTGGATGGTGTTTAGCCCTTTAAGGCATAAACATGACACCCATCCCATTCATAATATTTGAGTGCTATAAAGCGCCTCTGTGCTATGGAAGGTCTATACGCAACGCTTATAGAAATTCACATATTGCAGCTGGATGCAGGGAGGAGGCTGCACAGCGACCGAGGAGAACAGATGGCCACTGCCAGTCACTTCCTACAGCGCTCCAGGGGGCAGGACTCTCATTACCGGTCTGTGTAGCCTATATAATGGGCTGTGTCTACATTCATTTACAGCTACAGTTACAGCTTAATTAGCAAGATACATAAAACACCCTCTTGGCCATAGTGATAGGAATCCCAAAGCCCTGATCAGCATCCACCGGCATCTAGTTCTTCCCATCACACTGGAAGTATACAGATGAGAGAAAATCAGACATGCACAAAATAGAAATACTCCAGACTACTGACATATGGACACGTTTATAGCCCTATTATAGACAAGCAGGGTGTTGGGTAACATAATGAAATACAGAACTGGTCAAGAACAAATGTCAGAAACACCACTCCCACCAGGGGGCAGCATGCATCACACTCCAGCTCCAGCATGGTCTGTCAACTCAAGAAACCAGAGCAAAAAATCTCACGATTATAAATAGAAGAAATTGTTATACAAAGCGAATAGTGATACATTGGATATACCTAAAGATATAGTTTAACAACACTTCAAGTAAGGGCTTGTTCACATCTGTATTGTAGGCTTCGATTAGGGCCTCTGTTGCAGATTCTATCAAAAAGACAGGACAAAAGAGTCCTAAAAAACAGGTTTCCGAACAAAAACTGACCAGACTCCATTATAGTAAATGTGGAGTCTGTTCTGCTCTCTTCAGTTTTGTCCTGAATCCGGCACTTCCGTTAATATCATTGTTCTGCTCCTTTAATGGAGCAGAACAAAAACAACTAGCAGTGATGTGAACTCACCCTAAGGCTATGTTCACACAGAGGTTTTTCTGTGGTGAAAAACCCAGACACAAAATCTGCTTAAAAATTCCACACAGTTTTTGACGAACGTGTGCACACCGTGGCCGTGCTGCGGGCCGCAATGCACGAACACCGACTGTGGGGAAGTCGCAGTGGATTGTGTACCTATTTACTTGAATGAGTCCACGATTCACCCGTTTTTTTAAAAATAGAACATGTTCTATCTTATTGCGGAACGGAAGCACGGGACGAAACTATAGTGCTTCCGTATTGTTCCGTTCCGTGGAGCCCGTTCCGGATTTGCGGACCCATTGAAGTAAATGGGTCCGCATTGATGATACGGAATGCAGAAGGAACGGTACCCGTGTATTACCCAGTACCGCATATGCGGTCCGCAATACAGCAACGGGGCGCACAGGTTCTTGTGCAGGAGGAAAAAATGCACTGTGGAAATTTCGGCAGGCTGTTCCGGCGGGTGAACAGCCTGCCGGATCCGCCGTGCCGCAAGTACCCGTGTGCTGCCACTCCGTCCCCATTGACTATAATGGGGAGGTGGCGGAGCTACGGCGCAGCATGAAAGTGCACGGCCGGAGATCGCCGGACTAAGGCTACGTTCACACAACGACATTTGTCGCGTGACAAAAAGTCGCACTATTGTCGCGCTACAATTTTTATAATGGGAGTCTATGGTGTCTACCCATTCTAGATGGGTTTTTCTGAGACTGTCGCGTCGCAGTCACAGCATGTCGCATGTCGCAATGCGACACCATAGACTCCCATTATAAAAATTGTCAAATGTTGCAGTGAAGTTGCGCGACTTATTGTCGCGCGACAAATGTCGTTGTGTAAACGTAGCCTTAAAGTACTGCAGGTCCGACTTTTAAGTCTGGCGATCTCTGGCGTGAACTGTCGTGCTGCGCCATAGCTCCACCCCCCACCCCATTATAGTCAATCGGGACGAAGCAGCAGCACAGCAGCACACCGGTAGTCGCTGCATGGTGGATCCAGCAGGCTGTTCACCCGCCGGAGCAGCCTGCCGGATAGCTATGCCGCAAATGTAAAAGTACCCTAAATAGTGAATTTTAGGCATGGAATTCACACCAAACTCCTTACCGAAACTCCCCCTAAGGCCTCGTCCACATAACTGTGTCATTTTTAAGTCCATGTTTTATCCATGAAGATGTCCATAAAGGAACCGTGTGTCTGTTGTTAGCTTCCATGTGTCATCCGTAATCCATGGACGCTGCTCAGCTGAAAATTAATTTCCAGAGCATCTCCTATTAGGGCTGTTTCACACAAGCAAGTTCGGGAAATCACGTTGCGTGTGTAAGTGTGATCCTCCGTTCTGGACTTGCCGGCGCGCACGCCATTGTCATGTGCCTCTGCTTGATCTTACGGATACAGGATCATAGTGACAGAAAGCTGTACTGTAGATAAGGTGAAACAGACACATAGCAGTATAAATCAGTGTAATGCCCTGCGCTACTGCAAGTCCAGAACTGAGGATCACGCTGCCACAATGGACTCACTCGTGTGAAATAGCCATTTGTCTTCAGTGGAAAACAGACACACCACGGACACCACAGACCCATAGACTTCAATTGGCGTCCACATCACGGACCAAAGTAGTGCATGTCAGCATTAAAGTGAATCTGTCAGGTGAATCCTGCTGCCTGTATGAGACCAGTATATGACAGAGGGTGAGAAGCTGAGCTCTGTGATATATAGGTTTATATCATTCGGAGCAGTATTTCAGAGCCAAAAGCAGAGTAAATCCTGACAGGACTCCTAGGAGACGCAGTGAGATTCCTGATTGACTCACCAACACACAGTAATTGACAGGCTGCTTTGTACACACACTGAAAGAGCTGTCAACCATAGTATGTGGGTGGGGTAATCAGGACTCTCACTTTCTCTCCTAGGAGTCCTGACAGATTTAGGCTACTTTCACATCTGCATTTTGCTGGATTCATCATGGATCAGCAAAAATGCTTCTGTCCTGATAATACAACCGTCTGCATCCGTTCTGAATGGATCTGGTTGTATTATCTCTGAAATTGCAATAATAGATCTGTCTTGCTCCGCATCCCAGGACACACTCAAAAACCCTGCTTGCTGCGTTTTTGTGTGTGTCATGGGAACGCAATAAAACGGAACGGAATGCATTTTGGCGCACTACGTTCCCTTAAGTTCAGTTTTGTTCCCATTGACAATGAATGGGGACAAAACTGAAGCGCTTTCCCCCTGATATTGAGATCCTATGATGGATCTCAATGGCGGAAAGGGAAAGCGCAGACGTGAAATTAGCCTTCTCTCCCTCTGTCATATACTGCTCTGGGGTAGGGCTGCAGAATTCACCGGATATGGTCACATTTGTGCACAATTTACATTGTATTGCTACTCTTGTACTTATCCCAAGTTATAACCTGTATGTCCCCATGCAGGAGAATGGTTCCACTACGGCGATAGTCTGATGTCTGCAGCATAATCTGCTGGAATACATTCTATATGTCAAACTCTTTACACTCTGTTCAGATGGCAAAATGATCACATACATGTAACTAAATGAATGCATATTACTGTAGAATGACAAAGGAGTAATGGGTATAGTCATTTCCGCTCTGTATATACTACAGACCACACCACAGGTATGGGGCACCAGTAATTCATAGGGTGACATATTCAGTGCCAAGTAGGGAAGAATACGTTAATCAGCCCTATGATTTGTAAAGCTCAATACAAGCAGCTGAAATAATAGTCTCCATTCCAGAGGATACATTGTGATGATGTGGGGGAGGGAAGGTTATTAACATAGATTTATCGCCTCGCTATAGATTGTTGATTAGAAAGAAGTCAGTCTACCACCCTGACACTGCCCAATCCTGCCAGTCTCCTCCGCCAGCAAGGACTGATCACAAGGGCTCTCCAGCACAGACTGATTGCTGCAGCTCATTTCAATAACAATCCCGTAATCAGGCGCTGAAAATCGCCGATCGGTAAACAAGCGAGGGTCTGGTTTATCTTACTCACAAGTAGTCATTTTATTTCAATCACAGAGCGATAAGTGAGACGTAAATGTCAGCCTGGAGCGTGGTGTAATGTGATGAACCAAGGGGACCTTTAACAAGAGCAATTTATACAGATTTCATTTTAGATCCGTAAATATAAATTCTCTCTTTTTTTTTTTCTTTTTTTTTGTTAAGAAAACCTAAGGTACTCGAATCTCCATAAAAGAGAGCATGGAATTATCATAACTATTAAACTGACAGCGTGAGTTATACAGTCCTAATAAAGCTACTGTTGTAAGTGGAGGCGGGAAAGCCAAAGACATAACTGATAAATACTTTCCCGCTTAATTCTAAATGTCTCTTCCAATACACCTTAAGAAGGCGAACACACTTCACATACTTAGGCTACTTTCACACTAGTGGCAGGACGTATCCGACAGGCTGTTCACACGACGGAATTGCCTGTCGGATCCGTGCTGCCGCTAGTGAACGTGTACCCCCGGACTACCGCTCCAGACCCCATTTACTATAATGGGGGCGGGGCGGAGTTCTGGCGGAGGCACGGCAGCGCGAGAGGCTGCCGTAATAAAACTACGACATGCCCGACATTTATTCCAGCAGCCTCTCGCCGTGCGCTGCCATACCTCCGAGGGAACTCCACCCTGCCCCCATTATAGTCAAGGGGCCAGAGTGGTAGTCCAGGGGAACACATTCACTAGCGGCAGGACGGATCCAACAGGCTGTTCCGTCAGGTGAACAGCCTGACGGATCCGTCCTGCTGCTAGTGTGAAACTAGCCTTAACCTGGCAGAAGCACTGTGCTCAATATTGCCCTCTGTTGAGTAAGGGTGGATTTACACTGTATTTGCAGTGTCTGCCTCCATACGCACCAAGAAAGCTCCCAGCACATAGGCCACAATGTATCCATATTATTATTATTATACTCACTTATATAGCGTTGTTATATTCCGCAGCTCTTTACAGACATTAACATCGCGCTGCCCCCAATGGGGCTCACAATCTAAGTTCCCTATCAGTATATCTTTGGAGTATGGGAGGAAACCGGTGTACCTAGGGTAAAACCACGCAAACATGGGGAGAACATACAAACTCCATGCAGATGTTGGGGCCCCAAAGCTCCAAGCCATCAGTGCTAACCACTGAGCCACCGTGCTGCCCATATCCTCCATTAACCTGAGGAGTTCCTTTTTGGCCTCTGTCAGGTTCGTACAAGTTAATATACTTTTTTTTTGCTGTATGGAAAAGTGCAGTGCGCTGGCATTCAGTCAAAAAAATTAATATATATATATATATATATACACATATATATCTCCTATGGTATACAGCTTGGAGCCTATGGGCAACGAATGCCAGAGTATGCCTATACAGTGGCATTCATCAGTAGGTAAATTCTCCTGTCATATATCTATGATGGAAACTGCAAGCACAGTGTGAAAGGAGCCTAACGCACTTGTATGAGCCGCCAACAGAAGATGGGGAAGGGAAGTGACAACTGAATGCAGCACATTTCTGTCTTAAAAAAGCTGCTGTCAGTGCTCATGACTATTCAGCTGCTGTCTTGACTAAGGTTGATATCAATGCTGAACCAATACTGCCCCCTATGGACAAGAATGTAACTACAATATTACTGCCCCCTATGTACAAGAATGTAACTACAATAATACTGTCCCCTATGTACAAGAATGTAACTACAATAATACTGTCTCCTATGTACAAGAATATAACTAGTATAATACTGTCCCCTATGTACAAAAATGTAACTACAATATTACTGCCCCCTATGTACAAGAATGTAACTACAATAATACTGTCCCCTATGTACAAAAATGTAACTACAATAATACTGCTCCCTATGTACAAGAATATAACTACTATAATACTGCATAAAATTTTCAATAGATGCTTCCGCAAAAACGTAACGGATACGGAAGACATACAAATGCATTCCGTATGCATTCAGTTTTTTTTTACAGCCCCATTGATTTGAATGGAGCCACGGAACGTGATTTGTGGGCAATAATAGGACATGACTCAAAATGTAGCGGAACGGAAATACGGAAACGGAATGCATACGGAGTACATTCCGTATTTTTTGCGGACCCATTGAAATGAATTGTTCCATATACAGACGGTATACTGAGCGCAAAAAAACGTTTGTGTGAATGAGCCCTAATACTCCTATGTACAAGAATACAATTACTATAATACTTACCCTATGTACAAGAATATAACTATTATAATACTGCTCATATGTACAAGAATATAACTACTACAATACTGCCCCTATGTACAAGAATATAACTACTATAATACTGCTCCTATGTACAAGAATATAACTACTATAATACTGCTCCTATGTACAAGAATATAACTACTATAATACTGCTCCTATGTACAAGAATATAACTACTATAATACTGCTCCTATGTACAAGAATATAACTACTATAATACTACCCCCCTATGTACAAAAATATAACTACTATAATACTGCTCCTATGTACAAGATTATAACTACTATAATACTGCTCATATGTACAAGAATATAACTACTATAATACTGCTCCTATGTACAAGAATATAACTACTATAATACTGCTCCTATGTACAAGAATATAACTACTATAATACTGCTCCTATGTACAAGAATATAACTACTATAATACTGCCACTATGTACAAGAATATAACTACTATAATACTGCCACTATGTACAAGAATATAACTACTATAATACTGCCCCCTATGTACAAGAATATAACTACTATAATACTGCTCCTATGTACAAGAATATGACTACTATAATACTGCCTCCTATGTACAAGAATATAACTACTATAATACTGCTCCTATGTACAAGAATATGACTACTATAATACTGCCTCCTATGTACAAGAATATAACTACTATAATACTGCCCCCTATGTATAAGAATATAACTACTATAATAGTGTCTTATGTACAAGAATATAACTGCTATAATACTGCTCCTATGTACAAGAATATAACTATTATACATATGATATAACTACTTTTATACACGTTGGATGCACTATTTGGAGTGTAGACTTATAGATTAATACGACCATATGTTGGATGTACTATGAATAGGTCATGGAAGAGTCATCAATAATTCACTATAAGGGCTGCAGCGTCAATACACACAGGTACCCGTAATATAAACCTGTCAATCATTAAGTTGACATTTGACCCTGGTCTTTACCGTATAGGCAAGGACAACACATATTAATGAACAGATCTCCTGCGTCCAGAGCCGGTGCCATCCTTTCACCTGTCTGAATTCTATCGCACTTCTAACAGAATACACTTCACTACATGCAAATTAAAAAGGTTCATTTCTTATTCTCTACAGCTAATTAGAGGAGCTGTACAGTCCCGGCAGTGAAAGGGTTAACTGGTGGCTGATTAAAAAAAGAAAGGAACAGAAGCAAAATCAATATTTCCCGCAGTTGAGCCTGCAAAGGAAAGGTTTCCAAAAAGGTCACTGGAGCGGTGAGATCTCCTTCAAAGTAATACAAAGTAATAGAGACTTTTCCTCGCCGCAGTCACAAAGACTGGAGAACAAGTTCATTGTTCTGCCCAGGAAAAGGGCATGTAATGTGGGTCAGGACGGGGCATGGCGCTATCCACATATCTGTCCATGTCGGGGCAGCTGCCACTCAGCACTGATACAGAGATTTCTGGTTTTATCCAAGGGTCAGGATTGAGTGATTCCTATTACACTAGTTGAAATAGATATTGATCCTGCTCTGTGCTAAGACAGATGGGAGACAAAGGACTGAGTAAAGCAGCGACTGCTGGTTACCCACAAAAAGTTAGCGGCGATGGCGGGTGTCATAATACTGGTATATTCTACTACATCGAACACGTGTACATCAACCACATGTATTCTTCTACCCTGACCTAGATTATCACATCAGAGGACACGTCACAACAACCCGCTCTAGGGCAGCATCCTCCTCCTAAGATACTCTGCGCTGCTGTATGGACCTTTCTCCATTCACTATGTAACCACTAATACTTGGGGCGCAGGACAGGGGCATGGTTGTGGCAGGGAGAAAGTCCGCCTCCCACTGACGATGAGTCTTGGAAGCAAAGATAAAACTTCATGTCTGTTTTAGTAACTACTTGCATTCCCCGTGTAATAACAATTCTGGAGCATCTGTTCTTATGACTCTATGATGTGCCATTCCTTTATTATTCCTGCTAGAAGTTATGAATGAATTACCAGCAATTCGTAATGAAGGGCCAGCTGGGTGTTACTAGTTGGGGGGGGGGGGTGTTCCCGCACTGTCTGACTCTGGCAGCACTTATTGGATAATGTCAGACTGTGCAGGGACACACCCCAACTGGTAACATCCAGCTGGCCCTTCATTGCAAACTGCTAGCAATTCAGTCCTAACATAGAGTCATAAGAATAGATCCTCCAGAATCATTATTACACGGAGGATGCAAGTAGTTACTAAAACAGACATTTTAAGAAGTGGCGAGATGTCCTCTTTAAAGGGGTCCTCTGGGAGTTCAATATTGATGACCTATCCTCAGGGTAGGTCATCAGTAACTGATCGTTGTGGGGTCCAGCTCCTGGAACCTCCACCAATCAGCTGTTTAAAGAGGCCATGGGGCTCCAGTGACCACTACAGCCTCCTTGCGGCTTACCAAGCACAGCGCCATACATCGCATAGTGGCTGTTCTTGGTATTGCAGCATGTAGGCCATGGGAATGATGAACATGATCTCACCAGCCTAGGAAGACGCCACAGCGCATACCGGGGCACTGCAGCCTCTTCAAACAGCTGATCAATGGTGTTACCAGGAGTTGGACCTTCATCTGAGGATACCTCATCAATATTTTACTGCAGAAAGTCTCCTTTAAGGCTGGGTTTAAACTTCACACAGAGTTTTCTATAATGTTTTTGACAATTTTATGTTACATGCAGCTTTATTTGTGAAAAAAACGCCAACCCCTGATATTATTTGACAGTCTATGAGAATTATGAAATGCAGTACATATAGGCATGTTTAAGAGGGGCTTTTTTTTTAAGTTGCAGCGCATTTTTTTGTGTCCATTTAAAAAAATAAAATAAAAATCACACCATGTTGTAGCAATGGCGTTTTCAGGCATCTTCCAATACCATTCTCTACAGGAATACAAAATGCCCTCACAAAAAAACCACACACACAAGACAAAATGAATGCATTTCTATGGCTTTATTTTTGCAGATAAAAAAAAATAAAATGCTAGACCGAATTTACGTGCGTAGCAGCTGTAAATGTAAAATTTCAAGCCCCGACATTAGAAACGTTGTCGATATAAACTCAGTATTCACAGAACACACAAACTTCTCTGCAGCCAGAATTATTACATTGATCAGGTCGCCTCCGGAATGAACATTTCTCAGCGCAGGCCCAACGCATTGATCCTTGGTAACATAATTACTGCTCCACGGAGTAACTTTACATCTCACTAAACTAATCTCAGATCCGAAGCCAAATTCAGCGGTAAACACAGGGATTAATAAAACCGTAAACAACGCGCGGATCCTGAAACCTGAAGGGGTTAAAGTGTAAAGGCAGAAATATAATAAAGATGCACAGGGACACAAATGACAGGAGTCAATAACAGCCCTCATTGTGTGAGGATTGGATTACAGCTAGTAAGGTATCCAGAAAGCTGTAATGTTACATGGGACTGCAGATTAATCTACTAGAGGGCTTGTAGATTGTAAGCCCCTGCAGGCAGGGTTCTCTCTCCCTCTGTATTATATTTCATGTATATAAACCATTTTCATATATACTGCACCCTGGCATTTAATGACACATCAGAATAAATAATAATAATACATAATGCAGCACACATCAGGTCAAGTATATGCACTGATGGAAATGTCACCAACAGAGGGCGCTAGAGGACTAATGTACCTTCAAAGAGAACATGCTGCAAATAGGGTAATACATATTCATATATATAAAAAGGAAAAAATTATAGCAGCACCGATATCCCAGGCATAGGCGGGTGCAAGCTCACGAACAGGGTTGAAGCTTACCCAGATAATGCAGTCCAAAAAAAATCGAGCAGCATTCCAAATATATAGTGAAAGATAGTGCACGTTTATTCACCCATAGGTGTTGCAACGTTTCAGTCCCAAACTTAAGCTTGAGAAAGGTCCTAAGTTTGGGACTGAAACGTTGCAACACCTATGGGTGAATAAACGTGCACTATCTTTCACTATATATTTGGAGTGCTGCTCGATTTTTTGGACAATATATATATATATATATATATATATATAAATCATCTTTTGGTTGATAGTGCTGTCTGCTGTTGCGTATTTTACATCTCAGTTCTTTACTTTCCTCCCACAATCTAGAAACAGACTATTGCCTGAGGAGGGAACATCAGATTTGTAAAATCTATATATACAGAGATAAGCTGCCAGAAAAAAAATAGAATATGTCAGCAACTGGTAATATCCAAACATAAGATGATAATTACAGAGTTTTTTTTTTTTTTTACGTTTTTTAGAAGTATAAGTCCGTCTTTTATATTTCTGATCCCTTTCAAATCCACTTCTGGGTTTAGCTGAAAAACCTGCAGGAAAATTTGTCTTTAAAACCTCCTCCAAAAAACTCCCTATTAATAAATATTACCAAAAGGGTGTGCAATGCCTAGCTTGACCTGTAGGGGGAGCTAGTAAAGTATATAAAGACTGTCAGCAGCCCATCAGTGCACATTGCAGCTGCACAATCAGATGAGTTTAATGTTCCCCTTTATTAAGCAGCGAGGACTCTGTATATTTATCATGTTATTGTCAATGGTGGCAGCGAAGTTGTCTGTTTTAATGGGGACCCATCTTTTACAATTTGGAATGACAAAATTGACACTCCCCCCTCCACTTCCAGACAAAACAAATAAATCACAGTTGTTATCTGTCTCCATTGCCTGTAACTTTGGACATATGACCATATGAGACAAATGTATAGGAGTCCTTTTTTTGAGGAGATCATTTTCCACTGGCCCAATATCTTTTGTAAGGACTGGAGGCTTAATAATCATATTGTAATATGAAGAAATCACCTTGCACATGATGGGAGTGCTCGCAGCCGCTGCGAAATCAGCTGGAAGAAAATTAATTTCACCCCTAGATCATGCAAGGAATATTCCGTTATATAGCTGAGTCCTGGCGGAAGCCGTGTAATTCTCCACATTACATGATAATGGGAAAACTTTAATTGTATGCTATACATTATTGGCCTGTAGAGGGCGCTGTTGATTTCTCTAGACTAGAGATGCTTAACCTCGGCCCTCCAGCTGTTGTAAAACTACAAATCCCACCATGCCCTGCTGTAGACTGATAGCTGTAGGCCAGGCATGCTCAACCTGCGGCCCTCCAGCTGTTGCGAAACTACAACTCCCATCATTCCCTGACAGCCTACAGCTATCATCTTACAGAATGGCATCATGGGAGTTGTAGTTTTACAACAGCTGGAGGGCCGCAGGTTGAGCATGCCTGCTGTAGGCTGTCCGGGTATGCTGGGAGTTGTAGTTTTGCAACAGCTGGAGGGCCGCGACTAGACTATACACCAGGGATCAGCAACCTCCGGCACCCCAGCTGTTCTGAAACTACAACTCCCAGAATCCTTTTTATACTTCTGTGGTAGTTACAAGAACAGTAGAGTAAGGCCTCATGCACACGACCGTTGTTTGTTTCCGCGTCCATTCCGTGCGCAAATTTTGTGTCCGCCCAAAAAAACGGATAACAGACTGTTTTTTTTGGCGGATTCGTTTTTATAGCAGATCCATTGTAATAATGCCTATCCTTGTCCGCAAACGTGAAAAAAATGCTCTATTTTTTTGACGGAACGTAAACACGGACCACGGATGCGGAACAAAAACAGTTGACCATCCGCATTTTTTGACGGACCCATTGAAATGAATGGGCAAGCATCCTATCCGTGAAAAAAACGGAACAGACGCGGAAACAATGTGCATGCTGAGAGTTGTAGTTTCACAGCAGCTGGAGTGCCGAAGGTTGCTGATGCCTGCTTTACACGTTTCTGGCAGTTATCAGAACTCCGGAAATATAAAAAAACGTAAATACCATTGGGGTCATTTATGAACATCCGTACACTCATTTTTTGGCGTACGAAAAAGTCACAAGATTCCTTTTTAAGACTTTTTGAACATCAGTACGACAATATTTTTTTTAACAAACGTTTTTACGCCATCGTCGCCACTTGGGAGTGGGGGGGGCCGGGACTTTGGCTCCAACAAATTTATCAACATTTACACCTGAAAACAGATATAAAAGAGGAGTGAGGGTAGAGACATCAAGGGCCGGAGTAGTTTTTACTGCAGGCGCGTGGATTGCCGGATGTGCGGCTTGTCATAAATTAGGCAAATTCTCCAGAGGGGAAACAAAAACCGGAGTAAAAAGCCGGCCTTTGTAAATTATCCCCAGTAAGTTTTCTGGAAACCCATTGAAGAACACTATAACCAGCTTCTCCCTGGCCTGACATGGCTGATAACAGGAAGCCACCTGCACACGTTGCGGTATACGCATGTTTTTTCCGCGCAGATTTCTGCGTGGAAAAACCACAGCATAGTACAGTACCAGAAAAGTGTATGCACAAATCTCAGGTACACAGAAAAAACACTTTGCGGAAAATTACTTGCACTGTGGATTTCCAAATCCTCAGCATGTCAATCATGTTTGCGGTTTTAGCTGCAGATTTTACGCTTGTCCGATGAAGGGTGAGATCTGATTCCGCAGCGCTGTACAGACATTAGCATCACTCTGTCCCCAATGGGGCTTACAATGTAAGTTCCCTATCACTATGTTTTTGGCGTGTGGGAGGAAACCGGAGTACCCGGAGAAAATCTAAACAAACACGGGGAGAACATACAAAATCTATGCAGATGTTGGGACACCAGCGTTCAAAGCCACCAGTGCTAGCCACTGAGCCACCGTGCTGCCCTTAGATTGTATTCACCTTCCTACAGTCACCCTCTTCGCATCCTGAAGTGGGCGATAACAAGGAGTAATAGACTCCATATACCTGCACTACAATCAGCTTTGCCAGCCTGAAATGAATGATAACGGAGAGCATAAATGGACTGCATCAAACTGGAAAAACTGGACCATTAATCAGACAGGTCAGAAGGTGCAGTTAATGGTTTTGGCCACTAGTTGGCAGTATTAAAGTGCATAGAGCTTATTTGTCCATCCAGATGGCTGGAGTATGGTTTGGGATTTACTTATTTTTTGCCATATTTTTTGTGGTGACAAACGGAATTCGTTTTATAGTTTTTCATGGCTTTTTGCAGCTTTTTTTTATGGTATGTTTTATTGCATCATTTTATATGGGCGGTTTTCAGGTGTTTTCCAGTTCCCATAAAGATGTCTAAGGGAAAAATGCAGCAAAAAACAGCTTCTGCATTGATACTAATTGCTTAAAAATGCACAAATATAATGAAAAAGGGAGATGGAAACTGTATTAAAGAAAAACTGAAAGGAGTGTTCGGAATGGTTGCTATGGGCAACAAAGAGTTTCCTAAACCTCCGCATAGGCGTGAGATCAGCCGCTCCTGCATTGGTACATTGTAATCTTGGTATAATAAGTCCAATCTATTATTTTTTGACTGTGTTGATCCAGAAGAAGCAAAAGCAAACCCTGCAAATTAACAAAAAACTATAAAAAAAAAACAACAATAAAAAAATTATGACAATCCAAACTCCAAATTCCAAGATAAACTGTGCAAAACGGAGCAGTTCTGCCTTAGACAAATGTTATGGCGATAAACCCTCCACGGATCAGGTGGGAAAGTGTCCTAGTGACTCCTCCCTAGACACTCCCACAACACGCTTACACACGTGGCTGAGGACAACACACGTGATAAGACATTTCCAGATGATATATAATATGATACAACTTATTTAAGGGCAATCAGTGAGTGAACACAACATATCAAGGTATTATCAGGCTTTACGCCATCAGTCCGAGCTGCCGAGATGACGCCAGGTACAGGACGATCACGTGGATTTAGTGTCAGGTGGCGAAATGTTGCTGTACAGTCATGTGTGTAATAAAAAATGTCTTCTCTTAAAGCATTGCTGTATGACTACCAGAGATAGGGCGATGCAATGTACCAATAGTTGAAGAACGGTCCAGTAACCTGCAGAGGTCGCAACGCTGAATGATACATTGAGTAGCAGTGGCGACTTATCAGATGTAGCAGAGCTGAGACTGTCAGATTTAGCAGCACAGAAATGCTACTGCGAAATCACAATGTGCTATCTATGTTGTCGTTACATGGGACTGCACTGTATGCAGTACTTTTCATCATGAATTATCTGAGCTGTTACAAAGGACTGCAGGTTAACCGACCACACGATCTATAATGTGTGTTTACATGGTGCCCAAAAATGACAGGTCCAAGGAGTCAGAATGCTGCATCAGCTCTACTACATCTGCACTTCACACAGCACAATTCAGTAAGCAGATTGTTTGTAGATCAGACATCGCCTTGTAGTCGCCGTCAGCGCAGAATTCAGATCATAGAGCGGAGCAGCAAATCATTATTACCTTGGCTTTAAAAGTCAGCAAAATTCAGTATTAGTGGAGGGAATTGAAATAAACTCAGTTTCCTAGAAGAACATTCTTATCGCTATGTGACACGATGTGGGGTCCCCCCCCCCCCCTAGACTTACTCCCCAAAACACAAAGAAGAAACCGTCTTACCATTGAAGCTAGTCAGGTTGCTGAAATCAAACAAACTTCCATCGAAGCCGGGAAACGTGGAGTTAAACTGGTAGAACAAGTCCGTAGAATTTTCTCCTGGAATTGAGTCCGCAAAGAGATTCATCTGCAGCAGGGTTTTCAGGAGATAGCGCAGCATGTTGCCTGCAAGCTCCTGGGGTCAGATGCGCCCCTCTTTTTTCACAACCTGTGGGGGGGAGACAAAAGGACCTCTTTACTAGAGGTTTATAGAGGCGGAGAAACCCCTTTTTATGCAAGAAGCGTACCCCACTTTGTGGTAGACAAGGGATCCCCCAGAGTCAAAGAAAAGGGAGCCTCCTGATTTCCTAGATGTTCTGCGGAGAGCTGATCATCACCAGTGGAGCCCCCGGTAAATAGGATCTATTGGACAAGAAGGGCCCCCCTTTTTCTTGCTCGATACCAGCATGTCCAGGCATCCGTCAGGAATCCTGCGGAATAACTTTGGATGTCTGTGTGAGCTCTGAGCTTCCAGTCTCCTGATCTATTCTCTCCTCCCTCTGTACTGATGCTGCGGAGGGAGGGTCCCCTGGGGGGCTGATAGGAAAGGCAGAAACCAGGTGCTGGGACCAATAAATGTTTAATTATTGGATTAATAATGATCCCTGGGGGGGAGGCACACAGCCACTCTCCTGGCCATGCAGTGCTACAGAGAGCTCAGTGCTGCATCCCTCCAGCAGAGACAATGATGAGAGGAGGCTGCAGAAGAAGGGAAAGTTCCTGCAATGATCCCAGCTCCGCACTATTTGCATGCACAGCATACAGCCAATCCTCGTGGAAATGCCTGGAGAAGTGCAGAGTGTTTGCTAAGGTCTCATTCACACGTCCATGTCAGTGATTCATCCGTGAAGATTTCTGTGAAGAATCCTTGTTTGGTCCATGTGTCTGTTTTTTGCCCTCTGTCTGTCATCCGTGTTCCACGGATACTGCAAAGCTGACGATGAAACACGGGTGGATCCGTAAACATGGATAACTTAGGGCATGCTTCCGTGCTAAATCACTGTGTGAATACACACATTAAAATGACTGGGTACGCATGCGAATAGGGTATCCGTACCATTAGGGTACCTCAATATAAGTGCGGGTGAACACACAAAACATCCACACAAATTTACGTGTGGATTTATGTGCGTTTCTGCACCGTATACGCACCAAAATCTGCAATTTCCAACAGCAGTTTTTGGTGAATTTTTTCTTGGGTGTTTTTCATTGCAAAAGGGGAAATTCCGCAGCTAAAACCGCAAGCATAATTGACATTTGGAAATCCACACAGCAGGTCAATTTCCACACTGAAAAAATCCGGAAAGTGTACATGAGATTTGTGCAATCCCTTACACTTTGCTGGTACTCTACTACGCAGCGTTTTTTACACATGGGAATCAACATGGAAAAACGGCAGATATTCGGCAACCTGTGCAGGGCCTTATGTGGATTTTCTGAGTGAATTTTTTATGCAGATTTTGCTGCCGTTCTGCACCAAAATCCTCACGTGTTACTTGCGGATTTTGTTCTGTATTGCAAAGAGTGAAATCTGCACTGAAAATCTGCAAAAACAATTGGCATGCTGGGGATTTCAAAATCCACAATGCAGGTCAATTTCTGCACACAAAAAGCACTGTGTACATGAGATTTGGAAACTCTCATTAGGCCTCTTTCACACTTGCGTTCTGAGGATCCGGCAGGTACTTCCGTCCCGCCGGATCCGTCAGAACGCAAGTCGCCTGAAAGCATTAGAAGACTGATCAGGATCCTGATCAGTCTTCGAAATGCTTTGAGGTTACTATGGCAGCCAGGACGCTATTAAAGTCCTGGTTGCCATAGTAGTAGTGGGGAGCGGTATACTTACAGTCCGTGCGGCTCCCGGGGCGCTCCAGAATGACGTCAGAGCGCCCCATGCCCATGGATCACGTGATCCATGCAATCACGTGATCCATGCGTGTAGGGCGCCCTGACGTCACTCTGGAGCGCCCCGGGAGCCGCACGGATGTTAAGTATACTACTCCCCCGCTCCCCACTACACTTTACCATGACAACCAGGACTTTAGCGTCCTGGCTGCCTTGGTAACCATTGAGAAAAAGCTAAACGTCGGATCCGGCGATGCGCCGAAACGACGTTTAGCTTAAGGCCGGATCCGGATTAATGCCTTTCAATGGGCATTAATTCCGGATCCGGCCTTGCGGCAAGTGTTCGGGATTTTTGGCCTGAGCAAAAAGCGCAGCATGCTGCGGTATTTTCTCCGGCCAAACAACGTTCCGGTTCTGAACTGAAGACATCCTGATGCATCCTGAACGGATTTCTCTCCATTCAGAATGCATTGGGATAATCCTGATCAGGATTTTTCCGGCATGGAGACCCGACGACGGATCTCTATGCCGGAAAACAAAAACGCTAGTGTGAAAGAGCCCTTAACTTTTCTGGCACTGTATTACACAGCGGATTTTCCACATGAAGACCTGCATGGAAAAGAGATGTCTGATATGCTTTAGGACTCATGCACACGGCCGTTATTATGCGGGCACTGCTCGTGTGCACCCTGCATCACGGATGCGGACCCATTCACTTCAGGTTCATGCACACGAACGTGTTTTCTTTCCGTGTCCGTTTCATTTTTTTGTGGACTGAATGCGGAACCATTCATTTCAATGGGTCTACAGAAATAGTTACTCTGTGTGCATTCCAAAAAATAGAACAAAAAATAGAACATGTCATATTATTGTCGACATTACGGACAAGGATAGGACTGTTCTATTAGGGACCAGTGTTTCAGTTTAGCAAAATACGGAATGCACATGGACGCCATCTGTATTTTTTGTGGATCTGTTCTTTGCAGACCGCAAAATACATATGGTCGTGTGCTTGAGGCCTAAGAACATGTGTACCAGAAAACTGGTGCACCAGATATCTCCTTCAACTCCTGGCTAGAGAAGATTTAAATTCCGGCCCACAGAGAGTACAAATGCGACATCTATTAAAAGGAGTGCACCTCTTGGATATTTCTCAAGCGCAGAACCACCACACGCCGCAGTTGTGACGTGGCTGCGCTGTGGTCGATTACCGTGCGGCCGTACATGCTGCAACTGGCTCTTGTTAAACTAATGAAACCAGACTGTTTAGTCAGTCTGCATTGTTAATGGCCATACGGTATTGAAGCTGCCACACGGCCATTAACAATTGAACTGCGACACGACTGTGCTGTGTGGTTGTACCCTAAGGCTAGTTTCACACTAGTGGCAGCCTTCTCTGGCAGGTTGTCCCGGCGGGGGGACAGCCTGCCGGATCCATGTTACCGCTAAAGCACCGTGCCGCTGGAAATCCGCTCCGGCCCCATTAACTATAATGGGGGTGGGCCGGTGGTCCTGCTTCAGCATGGCAAACATGCCAAGAGGCGGGCGAAATAAAACTATGATATGTTGTTTTATTCTGGCCGCCTCTCGTCATGCTTGCCGTGCTTGTCATTATATTGAATGGGGCCGGAGCGGACTTCTGGCGGCACGGTGCACTAGTGGAAGCATGGATCTGGCAGGCTGTTCCCCTGCCAGAAAAGCCTGCAGGAGAAGGCTGCCGCTAGTGTAAAAGGAGCCTAGGACTGTCATGTTAGTATATGACTATCATTGCCATCTTATAAGAAATAGTCCCCATCCCGACAAGTGACAGTCACACATAGTATCTTGCAAACAAAGGGACTGCTTTAGATTTTAGAGTGAATTAGTAAACAGTGATTCTTGCTTGGTGTCACTGGCTGAGATTCTTGCTTGGTGTCACTGGCTGAGATTCTTGCTTGGTGTCACTGGCTAAGATTCTTGCTTGGTGTCACTGGCTGAGATTCTTGCTTGGTGTCACTGGCTGAGATTCTTGCTTGGTGTCACTGGCTGAGATTCTTGCTTGGTGTCCCTGGCTGAGATTCTTGCTTGGTGTCCCTGGCTGAGATTCTTGCTTGGTGTCACTGGCTGAGATTCTTGCTTGGTGTCCCTGGCTGAGATTCTTGCTTGGTGTCACTGGCTGAGATTCTTGCTTGGTGTCACTTGCTCAGATTCTTGCTCGGTGTCACTGGCTGAGATTCTTGCTTGGTGTCACTGGCTGAGATTCTTGCTTGGTGTCATTGGCTGAGATTCTTGCTCGGTGTCACTGGCTGAGATTCTTGCTCGGTGTCACTGGCTGTGATTCTTGCTCGGCGTCACTGGCTGTGATTCTTGCTCGGCGTCATTGGCTGAGATTCTTGCTTGGTGTCACTGGCTGAGATTCTTGCTCGGTGTCACTGGCTGAGATTCTTGCTTGGTGTCACTGGCTGAGATTCTTGCTTGGTGTCACTGGCTGAGATTCTTGCTTGGTGTCACTGGCTGAGATTCTTGCTTGGTGTCACTGGCTGAGATTCTTGCTTGGTGTCACTTGCTGAGATTCTTGCTTGGTGTCACTTGCTGAGATTCTTGCTTGGTGTCACTGGCTGAGATTCATGCTTGGTGTCACTGGCTGAGATTCTTGCTTGGTGTCACTGGCTGAGATTCTTGCTTGGTGTCACTGGCTCAGATTCTTGCTTGGTGTCCTTGGCTGAGATTCTTGCTTGGTGTCATTGGCTGAGATTCTTGCTTGGTGTCCCTGGCTGAGATTCTTGCTTGGTGTCCCTGGCTGAGATTCTTGCTTGGTGTCACTGGCTGAGATTCTTGCTTGGTGTCACTGGCTGAGATTCTTGCTTGGTGTCACTTGCTGAGATTCTTGCTTGGTGTCATTGGCTAAGATTCTTGCTTGGTGTGCCTGGCTGAGATTCTTGCTTGGTGTCACTGGCTGAGATTCTTGCTTGGTGTCGGCAAAAAAAACAACTGAATTTTAAGGTAAACTTTGCGCAGGATGCCAGAGGTAACATTGCATGATTCATAAAGTCTAATATGTACTTGCAGATTATGGAGAAATGACCATATTCCCATGGATTGCTAAGGGGGAAGGGGGTCACTGCCAGGTGACAGGTGTTGGTTATTGGCAAGAAATCTCAAAATATCCAGCAGTAAATTACAAAGTGACGGCTGTGTCCGGGAGATTATATGAGGATGCTCGCCTGTATAGAAACATGTTATTTCTCAGTCATTTTAAGGGACAAAAACTGATCATTTGGAGAGGGTAGAAAATCATTCTTCCTTAAAGCTGCTCTTGTCAAGGATAAATTGCAAGCGATGGAGACTATGGGAGGTAGGAGGCTGATGAGAGTAAAGCCCCCTCTCATGTCCCTGCATACAAAACAGCATCATTAGAGGGATCATTCACAACTCTACAGAGCAGGGAGAGGGTCCGGCGTGTGACACTAGACCCTGAACGAGGCTGGATTGGTTCCCTTTGTGCAGATAATTACACAGTAGGACGCTGCGGCCACTTTAAAGCGATTACTCCTCACAATCAATTCATGTGTTTGTATCATTTATACTGCACCACAACCAGGAGACTGGCAATCACACCGCCCTGTGGTGGGTACAATAAAGTACTCCGATTGAGGACACAGTTATAAATAAGCCATCAGTTGCAGCAATTTAGTATTTACAGCAGTGCGCCACAATCTATTGACAATATAGTTGGCCTGAATCCAGCGAATAATTGAAAATTTGCTGTGCTGCTGTCGTGAATTGGCTTACATGACCGATTCGCAAATAGGTAAAGTGTTATGGCATTTGGCAGCATATTAGTTCTACATACTGTATGTATACAGAGATAATGTAGTGCAACTATGCAGCATCTATTTTACTAGATGCGCTGACTTCTATAGGGGCCTAATGAGTCGTCAGTTTCATAATGATATTGTGTAGGATATGTGTCCTTTACCATTTTATTTCTTCGATGCATCTAAAACAGAGAAACTTTGAAAATATTCTTAAATGAAAAATCACCTATCGTTTTGTGTCTTATGCAGACTTATCTGTTTCCATGGTTACAGACTACAAAGGCACTCTGTGTAGTCTGATCATGCATGTTAGGAATATTCATTTCTTCCCCTCTTATTGGTAGTTGGTACCCCTGGTACTAGACTTCGGTATTCAGCTTGATTTGATTCTTTTCTAGCGCTAGGAGAGCAGCATTGACACACGATACGATTCTGGTATACAATGCCACTCTGACGTTTATTGGGTATATGAAACATATATAGTCGTAGTCCAATGACATGATGTTTAAGTTTATCCAATGATAGAGAGACACGAGTCTTAGCTACACATTTGTTATCTTATCTGAAGAGTCAAAGCTATATGTCAGCAAAACAGTTCCTGGAGAACCCTCTCACCTCCATGTTCCTGATATATTAATGTATATAGACCTTGGACTGCCATGTAAGCATTTACTGCTACATTACAGTCCAAAGTTCATTCCACACAAGCTCCAAGCAAACAAATGTATAGATGTAACTCAAAAAGCCCATATAAAATAGCTCAGTAATAGAACCCTTCAATCCCCTCTTAAAAACCATCTACATATTTCATTTTTGGTTTTTTCATTTTGTTCCTTTCAAAATATTTCTGTAAGTATTGTTGGTACTCCTCTGGAGACCCAGGGTTTCTTGAGGTACCTGAATGTATGCAACTTGTGGTGTATCTGAGACTCGCCTACATCTCATAAATGTATTAATTAATGAGGGTATACATTGGATACAGTAACAACACATGTTTGTGTAAGGTCTCGTGAACTCTGTAAATCTTTAATCTAGGGCATTTAGGGCCTTCACTATCCTGGTTATACTATTCTGTTCAGAATAAGAGGGCCAGGAACAACTGGATCTTGCTCCTGAGCTCCTTTAGAGACTGTGTGATTATTTGGTGCACCACATAATAAACCCATCTCCTCTGGATGATAAATACAAGTGGTAATGAGTCCGATTGGCAAGAAAACACAAAGATTAATAATCAGCAGCAGACAAACAAATCTCCCAGAATATTGTGGGGTCTTCATCTTCAGCCTGTGGCAAGGCTTCTTCTGAGCTCCGCTCTTTGTCTTTGTTGGACACCGGAGAAGAAACCTCAGGGATCCTTTTCACTCTGCTAGCATGAATCCAGATCGGAGCCTCTTCTGTGAGAATCGCCGTTCTAGTGATAGCTACCACCGTGGTAGGGGTCCGAATGCCAGCTCCTTTGGATCTTTTCCTTTACGTAGTACCCTGACCACCACCGTGTCTCCAGCTCGGAACGAGTGCGTCGGTTCCTGTGGAAGAGAGGGAAACTTACAAGCAACTTTTTCTTCAGTTTTGTGACATATTCTTCCCTATTCTGGTCTATGTCGCCTTCCTGTACCACTAGGGGTGATTTGCCCAAGGAGTTGGAAAGGGCCTACCTATGAGGATTTCAACGGGTGACAGTCCTAACCTCTTATTAGGAGTCATTCTTATTTCTGCCAATATAATAGGTAGGGTTTGTTTCCATTTCTCAAAAGTACTTTCCTAAGTTTGTCTTTAACTGTTCGATTCATGCATTCTACAAGAAATTTTTGATGCTGTTGTGCTCTACTCCATAAAAATGTGCTATGAAAAGTGCAGCGCTGTGCTGGGGTATACATGGTTTCCCCTCTTTGCAGACCAATCCAGTGTGTGGATTTTTCTGCAAAACAGGATAAACCCAGTCTTTTCCTTGAGTATGTGCTTTGCAATGTATAACAGCTATTTGTGAGGGAAGCTGGAGGGCGGCCAACAGATCATCTATAAGCTGGGAATGAGATATTTTCTTACCGTCAGCTGTGGTGAAACCCCTGCGTTGCCAGATTACCCCATGGTCCCACACTACCCCGTGTGCATATCTGCTGTCTGTGTATATTGTGACAGGTTTGTTTTTGTGTATTTGACATGCCCTTGTAAGTGCTATTAATTCTGCAGCTTGGGCTGATTGCACATGAACGGGTCGTGACTCAAGGATAATATCTGGCAGCATCCCTAATGCATATGCTGCACAGTAGACGGTATCGAGTGGACGTGAACATGAACCGTCTACAAACACTTCTGGTGCGTCCAGTATGGGGGTGGCTGACAAGTCTAGTCTGGGGGAGGTTTCGTATTCGAGTACCTTGAGACAGTCATGTTTGTCTGGTAAAAAGTCTTCTGTCCCTTTTAGTCCTAGTAATGCATTCAGTATAGGTGCTGGTCCTGCCGTATGTGAGGCATATTTAATCTGTAATGATGGATCACTGAGTAAAAGGACTTTATAACCTGACAATCTTTGTGCTGACATGTGCTGCGTATGAATACCTCTGAGTAGTCCCACTACGTCATGTGTGGTATGTAAGACAGTGTGGTGTCCCAGCGTAAAGGGTGTGGCTAATTCCACCATCATCGCACAGGCCGCAAGAGTACGCAGACATGCCGGCATCCCTTGTACAGGGACAGGCATTACCTTTGAGAAAAAGGCACAAGGACGCAACTTTCCCCCGTGTTCTTGAGTGAGTACCCCCGCCATGGTTTTACAGTTTTGTTGTGCAAACATGTGGAATGGTAAATTATAATCAGGGAGGCCCAATCCTGGGCTACACATCAATGAACATTTCAGAGTATCGAAAGCATTCAACATTCCTTTTGACCATTTTATTAGCTCTGGGGATTCTTCCAGAGTGGCTTGCCTCAAAATATTTCTGTAATAAGAACAGTCGGGGATCCATTGTCTACAGTAGTTTATCATACCAAGAAAGGACAGCATTTCCTTTTTGGTGTGGGGTGACCAGACCCACAATAGACTGGATTCTCCCGGGACTGATTCTTCTTTCCCCCTGTGTGAGGACAAAGCCCAAGTATTCAACCTGCTTTTTGCACCACTGCAGTTTCTTTAACGACACTTTATGACCACATTCTGACAACCATTTCAACAATCATTTACACTTGCCTCCACTGACATGCTGCACAACAGTAGATTATCAACATACTGCATCAGGATGGAACCTTGGGGGTGCCAGGGTTTCAAAGTGGCTTGGAGGACAATGCTGTACACAACTGGTGAATCAGCATACCCCTGTGGCATTCTACCCCAGGTCAGTTGACGTCCCTCAAAGGAAAAATCTAAATGGTACTCTTATTAAACAGACGGCTTCCGCGAGGATGGAGGAAAGGAGAGTTGTGACATCAGGAACCACTGAGGCTATGGGCACAATGAGATTGTTGATTGCCCTCAAATCCTGGACAAAGCGGGTAGTACCATCTGCCTTTGTCACAGGATTGATAGGGGTAGAGTAAGGTGAAATCACCTCCTCGAGGATTTCTTCTCAGAAATTCTTCTATCATTGGCCGTAGACCCTCAATCTTTTCCTTGGACAGTGGGTATTGCTTTTGATACACTGGTGTGGCAACGGGTTTAAGATTGGCTTGATAAGGTGTGCAATCAATCAGGCCCGTGTCATAGTCGCCCTGTGACCATAGTGAAGGGTTTATGTCTCCTAACTCAGGGTGGTCCTGTAAACTAACAAAAGTACATATAGCCGGGGTGACTATGGGCATGGTGGCTGAGTGAATACTTAGTCCGTCATTTTTTACTGTCACTGCCAAGTCCAACTTCACAAACAGGTCCCTTCCTAATAAACTTACAGGGCAATCTGGTATGATGCGGAAAGTATGGTCCGTGATGTATTCACCGTCCACTGTTTCTATTGGGAGGACACTCGTTTTATATGTTTTAGTTAATACCCCGTTGATTCCCATAGAGGGGTCAGACTTTCTTAAAGGTCCCTTGTACATGTCTTTGTTAAACACACTGGAGGTGGCGCCGCTGTCTACCATAAATCCTACCTTCCTTCCCGCAACTTTAAGCAAAATAATCGGTGTATCTCTCCAGTGGGTGGTGACCTGTGTGAAAGCTGGGGTGACTCCCTCCGGGCCCCATCAGTAGGGTTGTTGATGATTCCAATCAATGGGGAACCTGGGCTGAGTCTGCGTACCCTGTCTATCTGTATTCTGTCCCCTTTGTGTCATGGGCTGTTGTTGGCTGTGTGCTCCCCTATTCTGCGTGTCTCTCCTGGGTGTTGTGCACTTTCTAGCCCAATGTCCCTCCTGTCCACAGTTATAACGGCAGTTATTCATGGTTTGGAAGTCTTGGCTTCTATCATTTGATCTATGAAAGTTTCCTGCTGTCTTTCGCATATTTCTCCCTTTACAGGCTTTCTTTAAATAAGCCACTGTGCCAGACGGAGCCACAGTAGGCTTGGGGCAGTGTTTAATAATTTTATTAAGGTCATCTATGTCCAAAGGCTTTTTCATCAGTTGATTACCAACCGTCAACAAAGGCATGGATGTCTCAGATCCCCTTATCTCACTATCTTTTCCACTTAACCCTTGTTCCTTAAATTATATCTCGATACAATTGGGGGTGGGGGTTGTTTATTAACTGCGTGTCCTGCTATTATGTGACTGGCTGCTATTAAATCCTGAGCGCTAAACAGTTAATTTTATGTACATATGAACAATTTTATGTACATAGTCTGTATCTCATGTAGTTTTCTATCGTCTTTTGATCTTTTTAAACCTTTGCACATGTTGGGGTCATACCAGTGGGGAGCTATCTCTAGCCATTGTTCTCCTCCTTTCTGCATATAATACATATCCCATGAAGGGTCAGGTTCAAAATACGGCCAGGCGGCAGTGTCGCCTAAGCATAGACCCTTGACCATGTCCATGTGATATATGCTATTGTCTCCTTCCCTGGGAAAGGGGTCTACCGCTTCCATTGCCTCTGTCCATCCTGCCAAATTATCTACCCATGGGAAACATATATAGTCGTAGTCCAATGACATGATGTTTAAGTTTATCCAATGATAGAGAGACACGAGTCTTAGCTACACATTTGTTATCTTATCTGAAGAGTCAAAGCTATATGTCAGCAAAACAGTTCCTGGAGAACCCTCTCACCTCCATGTTCCTGATATATTAATGTATATAGACCTTGGACTGCCATGTAAGCATTTACTGCTACATTACAGTCCAAAGTTCATTCCACACAAGCTCCAAGCAAACAAATGTATAGATGTAACTCAAAAATCCCATATAAAATAGCTCAGTAATAGAACCCTTCAATGCACTAGTGTGTTTTACCACCCTGTACACTCCTCCTAATTTTCCTTCATCTTTATCACTCCATTTATGGCTGAGATCGGAATACCCATCTCATGTGGTGGCCAGAGTTTTAAAAACAGCTAAGGGGGCACACACCTTCCATAGAAGCAAATAGGAGCTACGGAAACGGCATAGAAAAGTGAACACTGTTTTTCCTGCTGCCAAGTTACAGACAAAGCATAGCTCATGTGCCATGATTGTTAGGCCTCATGCATGTATGTCTTTTGAGGTCTACAAATTGTGGATTCGTAAAATATAGGTACCATCTGTGTTGCATCAGTATTTTTTGTGGACCCACTGACTTCAGTGGCTCCATGGTCCACATTTTGCGGCCAAGTATAGGACATGTTGTACCTTTTTACAGAATGGACATACGGAGGCAGAAAGCACACGGATCATCCATATGTCTATTCCACACACAAAAAAAAATATGTCTGCAAAATGTGGACCATAGATCCACTGAAGTCAAAGGGTCTGAAAAAAATGCAGGCGGCACATGGACCACGTCCGTATTTTGCAGGTCTGCAGTTTGCAAGCAGCAAAACGGACACTGTTGTATGCGTGAGGCCTTAGTAACATACTAAAGCTACCCAAACATTTTAGATAACTTTTAGACTACACCTATATCTTCCAAATCCCTGTCTCACAAGAACAAAAATACCCACTCCCCACCCCCAAAATCTGCTGTGGGTGGAGAGTCTAGTGACTGTATCATACATTAGATGGTCAGCTTAACCAGCTAAAATCAGGCACGTTTAACTGACATCTACCTAATGTGTACGGACATCTTAATAATATTAGTTTTGACTGATGGAAATTTATCCCACGGGTTATTTGTATTCTGCATTTTTCACCAGTATTCCCCTCTGCATGTAGTATCTTTATCAGTTTTGCCTGAGCTACTGGGTGGAGCAGGGATGGCCAACCTGCGGCTCTCCAGCTGTTGTAAAACTACAACTCCCACCATGCCCTGCTGTAGGCTCTGTGGGCATGCTGGGAGCTGTAGTTTTGCAACAGCTGGAGAGCCTCATGTTGGCCATCCCTGGGGTGGAGGCTGGTTGCTACGATGTCTCCCACATATTGCACACAACGAAGAGGAGATCCTGCTTCTGTCTCTCTTTCTATCTGATCACCCCTCCATGCACTTCTATGGGCAGCAGTTGTAACCTGCTCCCTAGTTCACACGTCGGTGTTTTGGTCAGTGATTTCTATCAGTGATTGTGAGCCAAAACCAGGACAGGTGCCTCCACAGACATAAGGTATCAGGCCTCTTGCACTTCACCGCATGGCTTTTTCAGTATTTTGCAGTCGGCAAAAAACGGATCTGCAAAAAATACAGATGACGTCCGTGTGCATTCCGTTTTTTGCGGAACGGAAAAGCTGGCCCCTGATAGAACAGTACTATCCTTGTCCGTTATGCGGACAATAATAGGACATGTTCTATCTTTGAACGGAACAGAAAAATGCAAATACAGAACCGAAGGCATACAGAGTACCTTCCGTTTTTTTTTTTTGCGGATCCATTGGAATGAATGGTTCCGTATACGGTCTGTATACAGAACACAAAAAATGGAACATAAAAGGAAAAAAAAAAGTTTGTGTGCTAGAGACTACATTCACACGTCCGTAGTGTATTGCGGATCCGCAATACACCGGGCCGGCACCCCTATAGAAATGCCTATTCTTGTCCAATATTGCGGACAAGAATAGGACATGTTCTATTTTTTTCGGGAGCTGCGGACCGGAAATGCGGATGCGGACAGCACAATGTGTGCTCTCTACATCCTTTCCGTCCCCATTGAGAATGAATGGGTCTGCCCCGTTCCGCAGAATGTATGCGGACCCATGCTACGGACGTGTGAATTAGGGTGTTTCATTTTTCCAAAGATGTGATTTCCATATGACTTTGGGCAAGTATTCTGGGCGGATGCAATGCGTGATGCGAACGCATTGCGCCCACACGGAATCCGGACACATTCATTCCAATGGCTCTGTGTACATGAGCAGTGGTTTTCACGCGTCACTTGTGCGTTGCGTGAAAATCGCAGCATGTTCTGTATTTTGCGATTTTCTCGCAACGCTGGCCCCATAGAAGTGAATGGGGCTGCGTAAAAATCGCATCGCATCCGCAAGCAAGTGTTGATGCGATGCGTTTTCACGGATGGTTGCTAAGAGATGTTGTTTGTGAACATTCAGCTTTTTATCACGCGCGTGCAAAATGCATTAAATCGCATTGCACCCGCGCGATAAAAACTGAACGAGATCGCAAACAAAACTGAATGTACTTGCTTGCGAAATCACACAGTTTTCACTGAATGCATCCGCAACACATCCGGACCTAATCCGCTCACGCTCGTCTGCAAGGGGCCTTATTTGGAGGATCAGTTATGATCAGGAGATCCGCTCCGGGTTGTTTTTGCATATGTAGAACTAGAACCATTAACTTCAATGGGTCTGCAAAAAATGGAAATGACTCTGTGTGCACTTCATTTCCATGTCCGCATAGCTGGGAAAAAAAAATAGAGAATAGAACATTCTCTATTTTTTTTGCGGGGCTACGGAACGGACATACGGATGCAGGTAGTACATGGTGTGCTGTCAGCATTTTTTTGCAGATCCATTAAAATGAATGGGTCTGCATCCTAACCGCAAAAAAACGGAACGGACACGGAAACAAAATACGTTCATGTGCATGAGGCCTTACACTGATTGCGTTCCATCTCATTTGCAGACAGACATTCTCTCGCTGTGATCTACAATGAGAATCTTAACTAATTTAGACTAATTATGAATTAAATATAGAGCATTCACTGTGCGGTTACAGTAACAGCATTAATTGGGGGCTTGTAAACATGTTAATTAGGGCCGAGAAGTAATTATGTTTGTTTAGTGGTGTGCAGTGGGTATCATGGGCAGTGTGAAGGGGTGCATTGTAGGGCTGCAGTGAAGAGCTGTTGCAAAATACATGATTATTTGACCTTAAATCAGTTTGCAATGATTGTATGTAATGCACTAAAGTGTTTCAGTGGCAGGATTGACTGAGAGAAAATGGGATTGCATATGCCAAATGGATGTATATAGAACACAAAGGGGCTCATTTACTAAGACAGCTTTTTACGCCAGTCTTAGATTTACCCCTGCACTGCCTTTAGATTTGTTTAATTTATGATGAGGCATGTACCTTGTGATAAATTGGGCGCATCTATGGCAATGTTTGCGCCTGGCGAGAAAACTATGCGCCACATTTACATCTGTTTCCTGATGTAAATGTTAGTAAATTTGCCGTGGCCAGTGTCCCGACACAGTTGCCACCACATCATTGTCCCACCTGGCTGCCGAACACAGCGTTAAACCTTCCCGTGCGACTAAATATTGAAGCACAACCAATTAAAAAGGGACTTGTGGTTATTTTATACTACTAAATAAATAAATGACGCCCAGAATGTATCTGTATGACAAAGGCCCACAATTAGGCCCCTTTCACACGGGCAAGTTTTCCACGCGGGTGCAATGCGTGATGTGGACGCATTGCACCCGCACTGAATCCGGACGCATTCATTTCTATGGGGCTGTGCACATGTGCAGTGATTTTCACTCATCACTTCTGCGTTGCGTGAAAATCGCAGCATGCTCTATATTTTGCGTTTTTCACGCAACGCAGGCCCCATAGAAGTGAATGGGGCTGCGGGAAAATCGCAAGCATCCGCAAGCAAGTGCGGATGCAGTGCAATTTTCCCGCATGGTTGCTAAGCGACGGGACCAGATCTTTATTATTTTCCCTTATAACATGGTTATAAGGGGAAATGATAGCATTCTTAATAAAGAATGCTTTGTATAATGTTGATTAGGGGTTAAAAATAAAAAACTTAACTTACCTTAGCCACTTGATCACGTAGTTGGCGATCTCTCTTCTGTCTTCAAGCTTTAGCTGTATTCTAAAGGACCTGTGATTACGTCACATCACATGGTCCAATCACATGGTCCGTAATGGACCATGTGATGTGACGTCATCACAGGTCCTTTAGCTGGTAGCTAAAGCTTGAAGAGAGAAGACAGATCGCCAACTACGCGATCAAGTGGCTAAGGTAAGTTACGTTTTTTTATTTTTAACCCCTTAATCAACATTATACAAAGCATTCTTTATTAAGAATGCTATTATTTTCCCTTATAACCATGTTATAAGGGAAAATAATAAAATCTCCAGAATACTCAACCCGAAACCGGACTTCAGTGATGAAGTCCGGCTTAGGGTCTGGGTACCAAACATGGCGATTTTTCCAACGCGCGTGCAAAGCGCATTACAAAAGTTTGCACACGCGCGGAAAAATTGCGCATATTCCCGCAACGCACCTGAATTCAATCCGGGCATCAAACATGACGAAAGAGGCCTTACTAAGGTGAGTGTGACTTGATTTTAGTGTTATTATTCTGCCAACATGTGGCTCAATTTGGTGCATCTAGGTTTACAGATATTATCTGCACCTTGGCCAATATAGGCTGTGGCTTATAAAAAAATAAAAGGTTTGTCAACTTTTTAAAAAAAAAATTAAATTCCCCACTCAGCTGAACCCGTGAAGGGTTGTATACTTCCCTGTGCTAGCTACCCAGTTCTGGTTCCGGGGGTCTGGGGATGTCTTTAATACACTTCTGGTCTCACATCTAAAATTCCTGGACAGACAGTGTTACATATGTCACTGCAGCCTATGTTTGGCCTCAGTGCTGAAGTGTCGCTAAACAGCACATGACTTAGTGCAGAGGCCATGTTTGGATGGACCCAATGCTATGCTGGGTCCCCTGGACACTGTCAATGTGTAACCACGTGTTGCTGCTCTCTGGGAGAGATGGTAAGGCGTGGTGCACTCCAATGGGAATTAAGTCCAGAGAGTCAGGGTCTGCAGTTAACCAGTGTGCTTCTTTACTGGAGACACTCAAGTTCAAAACAATACAGGCAAAGCACTGGGCTGGCTTCTCCAGTCTCCTCCCAGGCAGAAGAAGGGCTTGATGCTGAGGAAAGGCCTCAGCTAGCTGTCACTCTCTCTCTCAGAAGGCTGGTACCCTGGCCAAAGGCTTTAGGCCCACAGTCTGTGGCTCAGTAGTCCGGCTGGCTCCTTAGTCACACATGGTCTGTGGCTCAGCATTCCCATTTCAGCGTCTTCTTCTGGTCACTCATGCAGTATGGCACGAGTCTCTTCTTCTAAGCACTGATCTCTAACTGCAGTACACTAGGGGCTCTGACTGCTCTCTTTATATACAGTTTCTAGCTGAACTAGAACCTTCTAGTGTGGGGGGTGAAGTGGAGAAACTCAGCACAAACAGATACAAAGTTACAACTTCCCATCTCTCATAGACTTACATTAGAACTTCAATAATAGTCAATGGCAATGATGCAGCAGTTTTTCCAGACAAAAACAAGTCTTCAGACATAACATGGCTAAACCAGACATCCAAAAGGTCAGGCTGTCTGGTTTTGGTGGTAAACAAGTCTGGCTTTTTCTCTCCAAAACATACTCTTTTTTTAACTCTTACAGTAACTGAGGAAAATTACCAGCTTCCCATTATTAGCTAGAACAGGATATATATCACAACAAACATATAAAATGCAGTTACAAAGTATTAAACAGTATAAGTCAGTGCAAGTTAACCCTTTAGATTGAAATAAAGTAAGGAGTTGATGATCTTGCATAGAGGAAACAGGGGCAAATGTCCACAAACGTCCAGACTTCAAAGTACCCCTTGCTCCAGGGCACTACACTAGCAGTGATATGCAGCGTGAGAATTTGTCACCGCTGAGGCAAGTCATTGGCTACAAAGGTGCAGGTGACCCTGTCCATGCAGAAAGTATACTTACGGGGACTGCAAGGGCATGGAGACAGCCAAAGACCCACAGAGCAGGAACCAGGTGGTGGGGAGCAGGGAAGTATACTTCCCACGGGTGCACTGCATGGAGGAGGGGATTTAAAATAACAAAATAACATGGGCAACCCCCTGAGGATGTGCCGTTTTCTGCCAAAATTGCTCCACAATTCTGGCATAAAACTCTTTCACAAAGTAGGCCAACCAATAGTTGGTATAGAGTAAGGCCTCATGCACACATATTGTGGATCCGCAAAATATGGATGCAAACTGCGTTGCATCCACATTTTTTGCGGACCCATTGACAATTATAGGAAATGTTGCCACTAGATTAACAGGGCTGGACATTTAACCCGGTCCTGACAATTACCTACCTGCATTGATGCTTCGATTAGCAGAGCAAAGGCAGAAGCTTTGCTTGGGTTTTGGAGGAGTGTCTGCGCAGCGGGCCCAAATTAAACTATAGAGGACCGTACTAGTTAGTCAGTCTGCACTGTTTATGGCCGGGCAGCACCTGTTATACAGTGTGTCGTGTGTCATCAGTATTCCTGCTAGGCTGAAAATGGGATTTCCAGAGCATCTCCTACCAAATGGTGAGTGTTTGTAAATGACCACTTATGGGTTCATGAAAACCACTGACAGAACACAGATGGCATGAGTGTTCTGTCAGTGTTTTTTCACGAACCCATAAGTGGTCATTTACAAACACTGGATTTTTATGCCAACCTTTGTTCCCCCCTCCCTTCCTGCGCTGCCGGAAGAGTCATCAAACTTATGACATGGCATGTGCCTCATCATAAATTATGCACACCTCCAACAGTCCATGCACCCGAAGGAGAAACTCCTCATTTAAACCTATTTTCAGGTGTAAAAAATTGTAAATTTGCTGGAGCCGAAGTCCTGGCCCCAGCCCCCGCCATACCCCCACCACTCCCAAGTGGCAAGTATGGAGTAAAAACACCCATGTGACAAAAAACTAACAAATAAAAAGTCGCAAAACTGGTGTAAAACTGTTAGTAAATGACTTCCATAGACTTTTATACTTAAATGGGGGCGTGTTTTGTGTGCAACACTGCCCAAAGTGGTGCATGTCTCCATTGTGTATCCACTGACCCATGCTCATTGGAAAACCACAGATGTGTGAATAAACACTTTAACGTCAATGGATCTGTGTGCAGTCCACGGAGAACTCAGATAGTACGCGTCCATGATTCACTATGTGTGAAGAAGCCCTTAGAATGAAAAGATTTCCTTCTTTTGTGTTTTTGGAGCCATTCCTGGTTTTTGCACACATATACTGACCTGAACACCACTGTGTAGGAGCGGCCTATGGTTAATTTACATAAACCTAGAAACCCCCTTTAACACTGCACTTCAGCACGCCTTTGGGTACTTCCTAAATGGTCAGTCCATCCTTTGGTCATGCAGCATCCAGTCTCCTAAATAATATGATGATGCTTTCACACAATTAAGAAGCTCAACTTTTCTCACTTTGAGTTGCACTTGAATAGAAGTGAATGAGAAGTCACTATTCATATTATACTTTAGTGAGACTGTGGCATCAAAATACAACTTCTGTGGGTCTACTTCTGTGTAGATTTGTGGAAAAGCCCATAAAGCACCTATCTTATGATCAACATAACCCAGGTCATCCCTGTAGTAGCATTATAAAAATCTATGTTAGGCTACTTTCACACTTGTGGCAAATTTTTCCGGCATTGAGTTCCGTCGTCGGGGCTCAATACCGGAAAATAACTGATCAGTTTTATCCCAATGCATTCTGAATGGAGAGAAATCCGTTCAGGATGCATCAGGATGTCTTCAGTTCAGTCACTGTCAGTCGTTTTGGACGGAGGAAATACCACAGCATGCTGCGGTTTTATCTCCGTCCAAAATGCCAGAACACAAGCCGGAATGCTGGATCCGACATTAATTTGTCTAGGAATGTATTAAGCATTATGCATTAAGAAATACCTGAAGGACAGATCCGTCCTTCTGATACGTTTTGTCCGTATCCGGATCCGTCTTCAAATGCTTAAAGTTTACATCCAGATTACCGGATCTGGCAGAGTGTTCCAGCGACGAAACTGCTTGCCGGAACATTCTGCCGCAAGTGTAAAAGTACCCTTACATCATTTAGTAATTGTTTTTTTTAACAATTATAAGTATTTTACAATTATTTTTAAAAAAAGTTGCTAAATAAATTAAAGAAATTATAAAAAACAAGAAGACAATTATTTAACTAAATTTTAACAACAGAGAGCCCCCCCCCCTTCTCCCTAGAAAACAAAAAATTAAAAGTAAAGACCGAGACAGATCCTCATGTGACACATTAGGATTTTGTTCCCTTGTAAATGACAGATTTCCTGATAAATGCGGGGACCAGCGACTCCTCAGATGCAGGATACCTGGGAGGCCCTGGACGGTGCAGCCACCTGCCTCAATTATCACAAGCGTCATAATTGAATTCCCTTGCTCTTACCTTTCCCTTTCTAGCTTTCTGCATCTGAATAAACATTTGCAGACGCGTCTGGGGCCCTTCGCCTGCAGCCACTTTCGCCTTTGATTATTTCCATATCGTATTTCTGCACTTGATAACACAGAATTGTTGTTTGACAAAATCCCCCTCAGAGCTTTGTGTTTAATTACATTTCAATGGCCGTTATGTGAGGCGGAATAAGATATGTGCAAGAAAAAAAAATTCCCCTTTAGCAGATAGAAAAAATGACATTCATGTAAATTGAGTCTTTTTTGGGTTGTTCTTTTTTTTTCTTTTCACGTTGTTGAACAGAAATGATGTCTCCGTGACTGATACGATTTTACAGTAAAATATTCAATATGGATGCTTTGTCTACAGAGCAGAAAAATCCAGCTACACATTTTAACAATGTTAGGCTACATGCACACGAACATATTTTGTTTCCGTGTCCGTTCAGTTTTTTTGTGGATAGGATGCGGACCTATTCATTTCAATGGGTCCACAAAATATGCTGACAGCACATCGTGTACAATCCGCATCTGTATGTCCGTTCTGTAGCCTCGCAAAAAAAATAGAGCATGTCCTAGTCTTGTCTGTTTGCCATATGGAACGTCATACTTTTTTTTGCGGACCGCAAAACGCATACGGTCGCATGCATGTAGCCTTATTGAGATATTTCTTCTGGATATTGGCTCCACTGCCGTGTGGTACAGACCAGAAGTATATTACACAAGTTCGCTTCGTTTATATTAAAAATGTAAAAAATTAACTTGAAGTTACAGGCCCAAAACCTGAGGCTGCTGTACTGGTACATTCAGGAGTTGACTTTCTAGATTCTGTCAGGTGAAGTATTTTAGTGGGATCCTGTAGTCGTAGGTCTGTTAGTTGGACGTGTCCTTTCTTGGCAAGGTGACGGGACAGATGCTGCCAGAAGCCACAGCGGGTGTCCATTTGCAGTTTAGCTCCATTCAGTTCTTTGCAAAAGCCACTGCCGTGCCATGTCCGCCGTGTGTTACGCCGTGTCCGCCAGTTGGGCGTGACGGGGGCGTAAAAAGCCAGCCTTAGTAAATGTGCTTACTTTGTGAACAGAGCCTTTCTCAGCTGAGCTGTAAGTGCTGATAGGGTTAAGTGTGGTGTGCGGTTGGACCACGTAACCTGTGCTGCAGCACCCGGCATTGATTGATCAGAGTGGCTCAGTCAGCAGCGCTTAGTGTTTCATTAAGAGGATTCTGTCCCAGACACATAACTCCTCTTTGGTTAACACAAGGAGATGGGATAAGCCTCCTCCATCGCTAGTAATTATACCTACAAGGGACACATAATCAGAGAAGCAGAGCAGTGATTGCGGAAGCCCCTGTCCTGCTGCAGGGAGACTCATCAGTACATGCTGTAATAACTACATAGCTATTTCTATGTGCCTGTCCCACCTGGGGGTCCATGGATCTGTGGGGATCATGGGTCACCATGCATTTAAACCAAAGAAATTAGTAAACCTGCAAATAAACAAATAAGATGCATAGTTTATCTTACAAAGGTTGGACTCAGGCTTGCATTGTGTCAAATGTCCACCTTTATACACTATTAGATTAACTTTTTAATTTATCTTTATATGATTCAGTGTTCCTTTTTTCCATAAAATCTTGAGCTCTGAAGGTACATGCTAAATTTGTGCTGAAAGCAGTCACCAGTAGGGGGGCTTAGGAGCTTACTGAACACAGATTTATTATAGAGTTCAGTAGGAGCTCTTTGAATCTGTATGTAGTGAGCTCTATCCTAGTGGGGGAAGAAGGAACTTTTATAATCAAATTGCTTATTTATATAAAGTAATTGTTAATAATATATTATATATAAGCAATTATATTAATATAGGTAATTGTTACAGGTAAAGGTTGTGGAACCACTGTGCCAACTAACCGGTCTGACATTGGAATAGACCTGAAGGTGTTATCCCGGTAGTCCCCTGGTTTTTACCCTTTAACCCCTATACAGGAATCTGGTCTTCGCTGCAGGGAAGCCACCAGGGCCATACCTCTTGGAACAGTCCCAGACACCAGAAGCACAGGCAAAATCATAGACAGAACCAGGCAAGGACATGCAAAATTCACAGAACAGACTTCAGGACACAGTTCAGACAAATCAGAAACATAGCAAGACAGAAATCGCACTAAACTCTAGAGAACAGTTCAGACATAGGAGGCCCATATGCAGAAAAATGGAAAGGCAGATTAGAGAAGAACTAGAACTTCGAAATACACTGGAAAACAGGACTAGGACAGAATTCAGACCACGAACAGGCAAATGAACAGATCAGCACAGGCCAAGCGGACAAATGGATCAGAGGTTCTTTCACAGAATCCAGACACAGACAAAACATGCCAAGAACCAATAGAATCATCATCCAGGGACAGAACACAAAACTCAGGCAAGATAAGCAACGTAAGAACCCAGGAAATATATGGAAGACTTAATGAACTCATTAGTCAAAGAGATGCACACACAAGACCAAGGAACATTAAGGGTCCATTTACACTTCTATAGGTGTTTTGCGGTCCGCAAATTGCGGATCCACAAAACACAGACACCGGCAATGTGGGTTCCGCATATCGCGGGCCGCGCATCGCCGGCACTATAATAGAAAATGCCTTTTCTTGTCCGCATGTTCTATTTTTTTCAGGAACAGAATTGCGGATCTGGAAGTGCGGATCCGTAAATGCAGATGCTGACAGCACATCTGTTCCAGCCCCATTGAAAATGAATTGGTCCGCACCTGTTCCGCACAATTGCACGGATCCGGACCATTCATACGGACGTGTTAATGGACACTAAGGCTCCATTCACACGTCCGTGGAATGGGTCCGCATCTGTTTCAAATTGTGCGGAACGGGTGCGGACCCATTCATTCTCTATGCGGGCAGAATGGATGCAGAGAGCACACTGTGTGCTCTCCGCATCTGCATTTCCGGAGCGCGGCCCCGAACTTCCGCTCCCCAGCTCTCAAAAGAAATAGAGCATATCCTATTCTTGTCCGCAGCTGCGGACAAGAATAGGACTTCTCTATTAGTGCCGGCCATGTGCGGCGTGGGTGTTTTGCGGACGTGTGAATGGACCCTTACTCACACAATACTGAATTGAGAAGAGGTACAAAGAACAATCGTAATAATTCACACCACAAGAGAATGAGACCAGAACACATGGAACAGTGGCAACAAGAACAGCCACTGAACACAAGAGCACAAATGTAATCTCGCATGAAGCTGCCACCTGAACACATGATACAATGGCGACAAATGAATTGCCATTCTAACAGTAATTATTGTCACAGCCACATGAACGTAATTTCTTTCCGTGTCTGTTACAAACCATATGCGGAACCATTCATTTAAATGGTCCGCAAAAAAACAGAAGTTACTCCGTGTGCATTCCGTTTCCATATATCCCCATGTCTGTTCTGCAAAATAACAGAACATGTCCTATTATTGTCCGCATCACAGACAAGGATAGGACTGTTCTATAGGGACCAGCTGTTCCGTTCCGCAAAATACGGAATGCACACGGACGTCATCCATATTTTTTACGGATCCGTTTTTTGCGGACCGCAAAGTACATACAGTCGTGTGCATGAGCCCTTACCTTTATTTCTATACACTTTTCTATCTTTTCTGTTTGATGCTTTTTAAACCAGACCTATGCAATAAAAACATAATATATTATGATGCTAGACTTTGGATGGACATCAGTGTGTTCACGGGCTCAACGTGGACCTCAGTTTTGAGAGGGTCATAAACTATCAAGGATACATGGAAAGCACCTAGTTGGTCATCAGGGTCCCAAGTAGCCCATGCAACAAATATACATACAAATATAATATTGTTACAAAGAGTGAGAAATGAAAAATCCAATGAAACAAAGTACATTTACAATTTTAGGAGCATCTAAGGGTGGGTTCACATCATGTCCATTAAAAAAATGTATACGTTAACATATAAAAAATTTTTTTAAATGCAACTCTATAGTGAACGGATGCCATTGTAAGGCATCAGTCTGAGGCATCCGTTAATATATATTGTTTTGTACACATTAAACGGATGGCAAAAATGTGATGTGAACCCATCCTCATTCTGTTACCACATGCTACATGGCCGAATGCCCAAAAATGTGATGATATGCAGGACATACAGCAATACTGAGGTCTAATGCAAAAGCAAAACCCAATACATAATGGCTGTCAGACAGACTGGGGTGTCACTGTGGTTACACGTCTAGCAATACCACATGCAATCTGAGCATCTAAACCACTAAACAACATTTGTTATTATCTGTTTGGATGTAACGATCAATGTCTATTTCTTTAAGTACAGCATCTTTGCATCCCATCCTGCAAATTCTGGGGTCAAGCGACCTGTGTGGGATCAGACAGGTCCATTTGTCCTCCAAATTGGCCCTATTCATGCCATCCCTGTGTTGTTCCTCTCGTGTCACCATCGATTCCTCAGCTCCTGCTCTATTGTCCTTTCTCATCACAGACCCCTCTAATCTACCATTATCCACTCTGTCTCCTCTCATTTCTACCTATTGTCTTGTAATTCCTATCTGTACTGTCCTCGTCACCACCACAGTACAATACAGACTCTGTACCCTGTCCCTGAACCATAGCGATATTCAGTGCCGAGTTTATTACAGCTGAGACACGGAGAACGATAAAGAGCTGGACGATGAGACAATTATCAGGGATGAGGCACATTATTGTCCAATAGGTGTGAACAGGTCTTGCTTACAGGATTTAAGGGTGGGGGCTTATATGTTAAATCTTTTTCATAAGGCACATATAGTGGGGCAGATTTACTATACCTCTCTAAAATGTGGTCGGTGGTTGCCAAAAATGGTCATACCTTAGAGACCATGCCCATTTTCGTTATGCCATGTCCTCTTGCTGAGCAGAGCATGGAAGATTATTCTTTTTGGTGCATTTGCTTTACAAATATGTCAAAAATTTGGCACATTTTAGGACAAGATGTAGGCATAATCCCATTAGTAAATGTGGTCCATTGTGTCTTATTTCTTAACAGTAGAGTGATAGGCAGGTTTGGGCATAGAGGTTTCCACTTACTATTGATCACCTATTCTTAGGACAGGCCATCAATATCACAGGATTCCTGGCGCCCCTGCCAATCAGCTATTTTTGCAAGCCGTGGGACAGGGAATCAGACCCCCATCTAAGCTTAAATAAGTCCTGAAAAACCCATTTAACCCTGTGGCCCTAAGGTGCAGAGCTGGGATAAAAGTCACCTAATATAGGACCATTTTCTATAAGTAAAGGTATGCTCTCTTCTTTAGTTCTGGTGGTTTAAAGTGTAACTCTCTCCAGGAAATGATCCCTTCAGAATAGGACATGTATGAGTCTTATAAAAGACTAGCAAATTCGGCTGTGTCATCAATATAGCCCTCTATACATACCGAAATGACTGATGCTAAAGCCTCCATGTATTTCAGCAGATCCAAGGGTGTTCTTGGTTACCTTTCCCCCTTCCATAACCTTTTAGAAACAGTTGCTTTAAAGGGTTTGTCTCACTTCAGCCGGTGACATATATCATGTAGATAAGGTTACTAGGCACCTACTAATGTATTGTGATTTTCCATATTGCTTCCTTTGCTGGTTTAATTCAGAGAAAAATTGGGCCTTTTCAATTTCAACACATCCTTTTTTCAGTCCCCATTGAAAACACATACATGCCCATCCGAACAGAGGATTTATGTGTATGGGGAAGTCTGGAGAGATAGCTGTTGCCTGACTAGCTAGCTGACAGGGTAGCGAATGGCTGTCTGCTGGACCCCATTATAGCCAATGGGGCTGGCAGGCACCGCGATAACATCCAGGTATGCCGGTTCCAGAGAGCGCCTGCAGGCTGTTCTCTGCCGGGACTCAGAATGCTAGTGCAAAACTAGCCTGAAACTCCTTAAAATATGTCAATGAAGAAGTGAGAATAAATTAGCCCTGTGCAGGTGAATTCCAGATTGCTATGAGTGCTAGAGTGATACTTTTTAGGTGTATTAATTGGAGACCGCTTCTTTCAAAATTTCATCCGCTTTTTGGCAGTTTGTCTGCAAAAAAATATCAAAAAGTGATAGTAGTGTCCTGAAAGTAGTGTCCTGAAACAGTCTGCATACCCTGGATAGTGATTTTTTCATTAGAAAAAGCAAAAAAATGGCTTTTGAAGTAGAAAAGCTCATAGTCTTGATCCAGGAGCGCCCTTCCTTGTGGGACACAAGAAAGAATGAATACCAGAACCGGGTTGTGAAGGACCGAAGCTGGGAAGAAATCGCCCAAGAACTTCCTCCAGCATCTTGGCAATCGGCGAACATCGCCAAACGTGAAAAAATTAGTGAGTATCTAATTTATAACATGTAGTGTGTCATTTTTGAGTATAGGTTCTGAACTTAACGTCAGTATTTTTGTGTGCCATCTGTCCTGGAACAGCCTCGATGGTGGACATTTGAGTGATTTTTGGGCGCTTATTTGAACATATTCAGTGCTGCTTCAGGACATGGACACTCACAGCGATTTTTAGATCAGGGATGCTTGACCTGCGGACCTCTAGTTGTTGTAAAACTACTACTCCCACCATGCCCTTCTGTAGGATGATAACTGTAGGTTGTCTGGGAATGATGGGAGTTGTAGTTTAGCAACATCCGGTGGAACGCAGGTTGAACATCCAGGAATTAGATAAGGCCTAGTATTTTCTGCTTTGCATACATAGATTATTCCCTGTTTGCAATGCATGAAATCTATATGTTGCTTAGCAACCGGGGTGTTATGTGTTCTAAACTTTATTAACCTGATTTAGCTTTTAGATTAAAAATTTATGTTTTATATAGGCCGCTTTCACAATTTTTTATAGTTAGATAGAATGAATAGTCTTGGTTAGGGCAGGTCAACATGCGGCTACCTAGTTGTAGTAAAACTACTACTCCGACCATGCAATTCTGTTGGATGATATCTGTAGGCCACTAATGGGCAAAGTGCGGCTCTCCAACTGTTGCAAAACTACAACTCCCACCATGCCCTGCTGGTAGGCTGATAGCTGTAGGCAGTCTTTGCATGCTGGGAGTTGTAGTTCTGCAACAGCTGCTGAGCCGCAGGTTGGCCATATGTGGTTTAGGTGCAGATAGGCTCCTAGGCATATTAACTCTAATGACTCATGGATGCATATTAGTAGAATGGTTCTAGATTGTGGCCGTCTATATATTAAAATAATATTATATGAAAAATTAAATTTATAACCATTTAATTTTGTATTTATTCCAGTTAAAGATCTCAAGAAACGTTGGTACTTATGCAGAGACCAATTCTGAAGGGAATTCAACTAGAAAGTGGCGACGGGTCTCTAAAGAAGAAACTGTATTTGTACACATGTCAACTTCAATTCTTAAAACCGGTGCTGGAATTAAGAAGGTAAGATATAATAATTTATTTTTATTAAATTATCCAATGTAATAACATCTGTGTGTGATAGCGCTGTGTCCGTGTGTGTTTACCCAGTTTTGCACAGGCCATGTGCTGCGGAGCAACCTATACGGACACAGCGCTTCAGACAGGCCTTGTTCACACATCAAATTCATCCGTTTTTTCAAATCTGGTTTTGTGAGCCAAAATCAGGAGTGGAGACTACTCAGATTACGGTATTTTAACACCTGTGGCGTGGCTATCCGGCAGGCTGTTCCGGCGGGTGAAGAGTCCACCGGATCTGCCATACCGAAGTACCCGTGTGCTACCGCTCCGTCCCCATTGAGTATAATGGGGGTGGGGGTGGAGCTACGGCACAGCTCGGCAGTGCACAGCCAGAGATGGCCGGACTAAAAGTCCTGCATGTCCGACTTTTTAGTCCGGCGATCTCTGCCGTGATGCGCCGTAGCTCCACCCCCGCCCCCATTATAGTCAATGGTGACGGAACGGCAGCATGGCAGTGCATGGGTACTTGCAGCATGGCGGATCCGGCGGGCTCTTCACCTGCCGGAACAGCCTGCCGGATAGCCATGTCTCAGGTGTGAAAGTACCCTTAGAAATAATGATAAAAACTGAACCTGTTCTGTGTTTTTGACCCACACCAGGTTTTGGCTCAATATAGAAATGATATGTAGAAATGATATGTGAACAGGGCCAAATAAGTTCCATAGCAGGGTGTCAGCTGCCAGACTACCCATATATGACACAAAGCCCCTATAGCAGTCACGTCTAACATGCAGGCCTCCAACTGCAGACAAACTACAACTGCAAGCATGCCCTAATAGCAGTAAGCTATCCAGGAAAGGTGGGAGTACTCGTTTTTCACCAGAAGTTGGGCCGCAGGTTGGACATGACTGCCCTATAGGAAGTCCACTGTTGCAGAGAGGCAGAAAATTATGAAGAATAGTGATTCACTGTAATTTACTTTATTTCTAAAATTACAAATTCTAGTTTGCCATATTTTATTTCTGGTTTTGTAACTTAATTAATATAATTTTATTGTGGATGCGCTATGCAATGTCCAGTCAAGAATCAGTACTACTATTGTTCAATTTTTTCACGTTATTTGAACTGATTTATGTATATTTATATATAATTATAACCAAATTTTGATTCTCTTTAGGCCTCTTGCACACGAACGTGTGTGCCCCGTGCCCGGGCTGCAAATTGCGGCCCACAATGCACAGGCACCGACCGTTGGGCAGCCGCAGCGGATCGCGGACCCATTCACTTGAATGGGTCCATGATCTGCCCGTTCCGCAAAAGGATAGGACATGTTCTGCTCTGTAGTGTTTCCGTAGTGTTCCGTTCCGTCATTCCGTTCTGCACCGTTCCGCATCTCTGGATTTGCGGACCCATTGAAATGAATGGGTCCACATCCGTGATGCGGAATGGCCACGGAATGGTGCCCGTGTATTGCGGACCTGCAAATGCGGTCCGCAATACGGGCACGGGGCGCACACATTCGTGTGCAAGAGGCCTTATAGCACTGTGGATAATCTATCATCAGAATCTACTCAGATGCCTGAAGCAAGTGTGAGTGTTTCCCAAGAAGCCTCTCAAGCGGCACCTGAAGAGACCAGAGAAGAAATTCCGGATAATACCCAAGAAACAATTGCAAGGGCATCTCCGGAAATTTCGGCTAACATATTACTAAGCACACCAGTTCCGGAAGAACCTATTGGCCCTTCTGCAGGCAGACGAAGACGCAGACCGGCCAAATCTGATTTAGAAGTTAGGAATCTGGTTGATGCTAGGGTCCTACAATTTCTAAATCAGAATCGGTCGGACAGTATTGAAGAACGTACCATTAGAAGCCTAGCGGCTAGTCTCTCTTGTGTGCCTGGAGAACGGCAAACACGTTGTCTGTCATCACTGTGTTTGCTAATAGATCTGTATGCCCAAAACATGGAACGGGTTGACATTGTCCATCGAATGGAATTGTTAAGAGAACCAAATCTTAACATAGAAACACCATTATATAGAATCAATAGGCCAGAAGCCCGTGTTGTACAGACACCAGGCCCTTTTACCAGGGAATTATTCGATCTCTAAATTGTTCTGTTTAAAAAAAAATATATTTTAAAAGATATTTTAAATAACTTAATTTTTCATTTTAAAATTCTATGTTGAATTAAAAAAATTATTCCGATATCTAACGTCTTTTAAAAAAAAAAAAAAAAGAATTACCCGTATTTTTCGCCCTATAAGACGCACCGGCCTATAAGACGCACCTGGGTTTTTGAGGAGAAAAATAAGAAAAAAAATATTTTTAACCAAAAGGTGTGCTTTTGAAGTAACAGTGGTCTGTGCATGACAGTATTATGGGGGGGATCTGTGGATGGCACTGTTATGTGGGGGAGATGTGGATGGCACTGTTATGGGGGGATCTGTGGATGACACTGTGATGGGGGGATCTGTGGATAGCACTGTGATGGGGGGATCTGTGGATAGTACTGTGATGGGGGATCTGTGGATAGCACTGTGATGGGGGATCTGTGGATAGCACTGTGATGGGGGCATCTGTGGATAGCACTGTGATGGGGGCATTTATGAATGACACTGTAATGGATTGGATCTGTGGATGACACATATATAGCATCTTATGCTATATGTGTCATCCACAGATCACTCCAATTACAGTGTCATCCAAAGATGCCCCTTTTCTAAACATCTGGCCCATAGTGACTGCTTAGGGGCGGAGCCTGGCAACACATGGCGGGCGGCCCGCGGCTAACAGCGTGACTGCTTTCATAACATTCATAATCTTTAATCATGTCCCTTATTCCCTATAAGCCCAGTACAGTAGCGCTCTGCTAACCTGCTATACCGATCCTCTAGCAGGCAGAGCGGTGCAGCGGCGAGCTGCTGTGTAACGTCCTCACTGGCGTCATCTGCCTGCTCCTCCTGCTTCATTCATAAAGTGAAAGGAGCAGGCAGATGACGTCAGTGAGGACGTTACACAGCAGCCTGCCGCCGCACCGCTCTGCCTGCTAGAGGATCGGTATAGCAGGTTAGCAGAGCGCTACTGTATTGGGCTTATAGGGCATTCGCCATATAAGACGCACTGCCATTTTCCCCCCACTTTTGGGGGGGGGAAAAGTGCGTCTTATATGGCGAAAAATACGGTAAGTTTACTTTCAGAATGGCGGGAGTAGAATCCGTCTTCATGCAGGGGATCAGCATTCTGGATCCATTAAGGTAGATCATTGTGGTGTTTGATTTCTGCACTGCCCCCATTCACTTTAGCACAATTCGATTACAGTGAATGGGGGTGGAGCAAAAATCTAGCAGCACAGTTGTATTGATTCTGCCTGGATTCAGCAGGCTGTTCCACCGCTGGAACATGCAGCAGATGTTATAATTATAATAAAAATTTTGGAATACATTTTATATTAATGAACTACTATTTGTGTAGGTCAATAACATAAAATGAATTTTCTTCTTGGTGGATTGCGGGTCTGATTACGTCATGTGATGTTCTTGTTCAAAGATAAACACAAAAATTTCCCATTAATAATTATTCGAAAAATGGGATATGTTCGAGTTCTGCTCTGAACCAGGACTACACATTTTAGGAAAAAAATATATATATTCTTAACATTTTTTGGAATTAATTAGCATCGAGGTATTAGAAGGTATTTTCACCAAATTTTAAAAAGAAATTTGGAAATTACAAAATACCTCAACCCGCAACCCATGTCAAGGGTCCTCATTATCTTGCAAGTCCCTAATCTAAACTAACAACAGGGCATCTAACTAAACTAAGAAATTCAATTTTTGGTTAAAATTTGAACCAGATTCCAGCTGAAATCAATGACTTCCGCGGATGGCATCCAACTGCCACGACAATGCCCCCTCAGGGCCGCAGAAGTAGTCGGCATAGAGTTCCCGAACAGCTAGTTCAGCTGTTCCAGGGTGTCCAGGCCGGCTGAGGTCTAAACTGACAGGAGATCTTATATTTAGGCCCAATTCTGCATCTGTGGAGGCATCGTGGATCCTGGTGAAGTTGTGTAGGAGTTCACAAGCCTGTATCACCTGGGTGGCATTTTCCGGATTCATCTGTATGGATGACATGAATACTCTCCACTTGGTGGACAGTATTCCGAAAGCACACTCCACATACCGACGGGCACGAGTCAATCGATAGTTGAAAAAAAATCCCTTGTCCTATTCACCCTAATAGAGCTCATAGTGCACACAGCAGCAGGGAGCTTACCATGGCAGCAAGGACTTCAGTAGTGTCCTGGCTACCATGTTAACCGATCGGAGCCCCAGGATTACACTGCTGGGGCTCCAATCAGAAGCTGCCACTGCCACCAATGAGGAGGAGGGACCCTGTGGCCACTGCCACTAATGTTTTTGATACTGGGGAGAAGAAGTGGGGGAGGGGGCCCACTGCGCCACAAATGATAGTTAATCTTTAATACAGGAGGCGGTGTTGGCAGAATGACATAGCCGGCACCCTGCCTCTGACAGGGAGCTGCGATCAGCGGCAGTTAACCCCTCAAGTGCGGCACCCAAGGAGTTAACTTCGGCTGATCGCAGCGCCCTGTGATAGAGGCAGAGTGCCGGCTATGTCATTCTGCCGCCTCCTGTATTTGTATTAGAAGTTAACTTCCATTGGTGGCGCAGTGCGCCCGCCCCTTCTCCCACCCGTCTCTCCTCATTGGCAGCAGCAGCGCAGGGGGGGCGGAGAGACTGCTTCCTTCTCCCCTGTGCTGCTGAGGGAACTTGGAGCGCGCTGACAGCAGTGGCGTCTCCGCTCCTCTGTATTGCCGCGGCCTGGCAAACAATCTTCCAGGGCCTTGTCCTGGGCCGCGACCCGGTGTTTGGGGACCGCAGGCTTAGAGGGTTCGCAGAGGAAAGGGGCTTACACGGCAAGTTTCAGTCCTTGGATTAATACTAGGGAATTTGCATGATTTCACTATTGAAAATCTTTGCTGCATTCCCTGTAAGTTATAAATGAGGAGAAAACCATAAAGACCCTGAGGTGCAGAACACCCATGTATGCATGTACAGAAGTAGAAATGTATTTACAGCTAATTAACAGGCCCGATCTGTGCACGGTAAATGCTAATTAATCGGCTCATCAACCTGACCCTGCTGCCTGCTGTGCATACAAAGATGAGGAAATACGATAAATCCAAAAATAAGACGCTGATTCTGAGTTTCCTGACTGCAACCCTGATACAGAACTGGGAAGATCGAACATGTTCTCAGACAGGCTGGATGAGGGATGAGACGCTTTCTGATGGGAGCTCAAGAACTGTACTGGAGATTAGGCAGGATTTAAAGCTATACAATAAATGTTGCCTGAATGATTTACAAAGTTCTCTTATTCAGAATAATAAGATCAGGGAAGTAGTCTAGTCACTCCTCTCCTGAAGTACTCTGTCCTGCTGAGGACCTTGCTACGTCCACTCTGTGACCTCCCACACTACCACCACACTCTGCTCCTGCGGCTGGAGTTCCTCCCTCTATGCAATACTCAGTCTGTAATCCTCAAATGATTGACTCTCCTGAAATACTCCAGTGCTGCTGGGGACCACGTTACATCAGTTCTGCAATTCTCAGCCTGTGACCTCCTACTTTATCAGGGCACTCCTACCTGATGCTGATGGGAGTTCCTGCTCCTTTGACTGTGAAATACACAATCTGTAACCTCACAAGATTGACACACTGCTCTCCTGAAATGCTCTGTGCAGCTGGGGGCCCTACTCCTTCCCCAATGGAAGTCGCAGACCTCTCATTTGTCTCTGTCAGAATACTGTTGGTGAGATGCCCCCTGTATGGCATGCCAAAAAATTAATTTGGGTTGGCTGAAATAAATTATTGGGCATATATATTTGTTTGATCCACGATAAGTTGGACCCGGTCATGAGAAAAGAACAATTTGAAAAGCTCTATTTCTGAAAACCCGTCCCTCTGTACAGTAGCAGTAAACTCTGGTTCCTGGCAGGTGTAGGTGGTTGGGGGGGCAACAAATTAGCCATAGCCATATGTGCAGGCACCACCTAAGCACTAAACCTTTTGCGACTGCGAGAAGGTTCCTCACTATCACTTGAGGAGGAGAATTCACACGTCCGCAACTGTTTTGCGGTCCGCAAATTGAGGATCTGGAAAACACAGACACCGGCCACATGCGTTCCACATCTTGCAGATCGCACATGGCCGGCACTAAGATAGAAATGCCTATTCTTGTCCTTGACCTTTGGACAAGAGTAGGACATGCTCTATTTTTTTGTGGGGCTGTGCAACGGAAGTGCGGATGTGGACAACACAAGGCCTAAATGAATTGCGGAACCCATTATGCGGATGTGTGAATGGACCCTTAAAGGCATTCTGTCAGCTAGTTTTAGCCTATAGAGCTTTGTGCTGCTAAATCACCACTAGCACGTCCACAATATAAATTTTCCATAGCTCTGAGTGCTTGTATTCAGCCAAAAAACGATTTTATATATATGTAAATGAGGCTAGTAAGGAGCCCAAGGGGCTGTTACGAACATTTTAGGAGCCCAGCCACGTCCACTGTGAAGGAGCCCAGCACCGCCCCGCATCTCTGAATCTCTTCCTTGCTCCCCAACGTCACAGAGTTGAAGCTGCTGTAAAGGCAAAAATTACAAAAAAAAATTTCGGTCATTAAAGCCTTTTGAGGCCTGGTCATTAAGGGAATTTAAAAAGTCGAAAGTGTGCTCCAGTCCCCTAGTGGAGTACAAGCTGATGAAACCTTTGTAATAAATATGATTAGACTTTAGACTGAAATGTCCATAGGTAGTTTATGAGGTAAATTTAATAAATGATGTGCGATATTTCGCATATTTGTCACAAAAAAATAGGCTTCACACTAAGCAGACACTCAAAAAATGGCGAAAAAGTTGCATACGATACATTACCCCGTTAGGGTGTCAAGACCTGCACCAGATTTATCACAGTGGCTCCGACTTGATGATAAATGGGATAGACTTCCTTGTCTAACTATAAAACAACTATTGGTTGGCTTGCCTTGAGAAAGAATTGTACATCAGAATTGTGGCGTAATTTTGGAGCAAAACATTGCATCCTAGGCCGTGCCCCTTTAGCTAAACCCTGTCCCCTGCAAAGCAAGGTCAGAACAATTTGCAGAAACCCTTATTGCGCTAATTTGTGGCACTTTATAGAGAGATTCTAGGTGCAGATATGTTAATAAATCTGGACCCATGTGTGTCAAAGAGCCGGAGATGTAGAAAATGACTGATTCCAGACAAATGAGTATCTTACTGTATGTCTAAGTGACTGTCTGGTCCGGCGAGGGCAGTTGGTTCGCTAACGAACAACTCCCTGCTGCAATATTTACCTAACAATTAAGTAAACTCCCTGTAAATGAGGCTTAAGCAGGGATTTTAGGAATATATTCAAATATATTCAGAACGCTTCCCTGAAATGACGGTGAGCACCACAAATGAGTTTTACAAAGGAAATGCAAATGTTTTAATCCGCTCAATTAATAGTTTAGGTTTTTAAGTCAAATGAACAATCGGAGCGATAACATCAGAATACACACGGCACTTACCAGAACAAACGATGCCATATGGTTCTTTAATGTTTAATGGAGCTAACATAGAGTTTGTGGATTTCTATGAATGAAACAAAAGGAAGGTTAAAAGCGGATTAATTCTGATTTATAAGAAAATCTGATCATTCTGTGACTGCAAAGAACGTCATATATTTCACCGGCAGCCCCTCGCTGATCTTCCTTACATCATGTTTTATAGAGGAAAATTACAATAAAAATATAATTGCAGCAATTGCACTAATACTAACCCAACTTTCCAAACACCCTGAATCATTCGTAACTTTGCATTGCTGAGCAGAATGATGTAATTCCCTGACCATCCTAACACTCCATTAGCGTCAGTATTCACTGTAGTTGTAAGGGGGTAACTGTGGGTGTTTATTGCTTACGCTATTAAGAAGTATATGTTCGCACTGTGAAACTATTTTGATTAGTATATTTCCCCTACTGGGTGCTGTACACTGGGTGTTGTTGATGTTGTGCTTTGTATTATTATATTGCACTGTTTATGGGTCAATCAATTTTTATTGAAAAATATAATTAAGTAATACAAGTATCCGTAAAAGACAAGAAAGTTGGTGATAAAATGTCAAAGGCTGCTACATATTGCACTGTTTAAAGGGAGTCTTTCACCCCCCAAACCCCATTTTTCAGTACTCACATCTTCCTGTTCTAAATTGCCCCCCCATTAAAAAGCCTCTTACCGCATTGTTTCACAGCTTACCTATCTTCATAAAATGACTTTTATTGCAGCTGTCAATCACAGCTGAAGGAGCCCAGGGGCGGCGTCATAATGGCCGGTGCCCAGGCAGCGAGCTCATCTTCCTAAGTGTCCACGCCCCCTTTCACCCAGATGGCCCGCCCAGTGTCTTCTGCTTGTCCTCCTCCTGAAGTGGCTAAATCCCGCGCCTGCGCCGAGGATCAGGCAGTCCGCTCTGAACAGCCCTCCGATGCAGCGCTTCCAAGAGTATCGCTGTACGGGCCCGCGCCTGCGCACAGGATACCCTGATGCTTGCGCCAGTAATCGGGAAACCAGTGCGCAGGCGCGTGCCCGTATTAGTGGTGTTACATAGGACTGCAAGTGACATCTACTACATTATGTGTACTAAGATTCTGAGTACAAATGTAGTAGATGTCACCTGCAGTCCTATGTAACCCCCCAGATTGTTTTATACTGCAGGGACAGCCTTCTGAATGGCGAGAATGGTCGGATAATATAGTAGAAGTTCCCTGCAGTCCTATGTATTACACCAAATAACAGAGTGATTACCCTATGGGTATAGATAATGTAGTAGATGTTTCCTACAGTCCTATGTAATGCCCCAGATTAAACATCAATAACTGAATTGGTTCAGATAATGTAGTCCTATGTAACACCACAGATAACACAGGACTACAGACTGCTCCTCTGACTTCCTCCTCTTCCGGCTAGTTAGTAACAGCAGCGGCAGCAAGAGGGAGGGACGCTTGTACTTCGGCAGCTATGAGCCAGCATTCAATAGAAGCAATGCGGCTCCACAGCTTAGTAGGACAGTGCAGCGCTCGGCACTGCTAAATTAATGTGTACATGTGGGCATTGGGGATGGTGTTGGGCCCCAGAGAAATGATGGGCCCAGGCTCCCAACCCAAACACCTCTATTATGATCTGCCATTGGCCTGAGCCATTCTACTTGCTGGATGCATAACGATCTGATGCTCTATGTGTTAGCATTGGGTGCATCAGGTACTTATGTCCCTGCCTGGAAGCCGCAGATATCCTAATGAATTTAATTGTTCAATTGAATACTGTACCACTGCAAGGGAGTCCATGCATGCCCCAAAGTTCACCCTCATAGGCCACTATATATGGCAGTGTACAAATAGAGCAGGGACACAGCAGTCTCAGGCTACCGGCTGGAGGAGGACAAAACATGGCAGCTGGTGCTGGCAACCACAGAAGGACAGCTTCTGGGGTAGTATTTCATGCTATACTGTGGTATTTGGTTCTGCCGACGTGGTATTTTGTGCAGGTATGGTTGTTGGCCCAATCTACTTGTATTGCCCAGCCTTCTGTCAATTTGGATCCGCCTTCAAAATGGAGGCCACTTTTAGTTTTTTCTAGGGCCACTTTTGTTCCCAGTCTGACCCTGTCTGCCACTGCCAAATGAGTACAGAGCTGGCAAACTGCCCCAGTGGTGTCACTATTTCCTTTTAGTTGATGACGTCAGGAACAGCATTACTAAATGTCATCCTGCGAGGGGAGGGAACAGTATTACTAAATGTCAACCTGCAAGGGGAGGGAACAGTATTACTGAATGTCATCCTGCGAGGGGAGGGAACAGTATTACTGAATGTCATCCTGCGAGGGGAGGGAACAGTATTACTAAATGTCATCCTGCAAGGGGGGGGGGAGAGGTAACAGTATTACTGAATGTCATCCTGCGAGGGGAGGGAACAGTATTACTGAATGTCATCCTGCAAGGGGAGGTAACAGTATTACTAAATGTCATCCTGCAAGGAAAGGGAACAGTATTACTGAATGTCATCCTGCAAGGGGAGGGAACAGTATTACTGAATGTCATCCTGCAAGGGGAGGGAACAGTATTACTTAATGTCATCCTGCAAGGGGAGGGAACAGTATTACTTAATGTCATCCTGCAAGGAAAGGGAACAGTATTACTGAATGTCATCCTGCAAGGGGAGGGAACAGTATTACTGAATGTCATCCTGCAAGGGGAGGGAACAGTATTACTGAATGTCATCCTGCAAGGGGAGGGAACAGTATTACTTAATGTCATCCTGCAAGGGGAGGGAACAGTATTACTGAATATCATCCTGCAAGGGGAAGGAACAGTATTACTTAATGTCATCCTGCAAGGGGAGGGAACAGTATTACTGAATGTCATCCTGCAAGGGGAGGGAACAGTATTACTGAATGTCATCCTGCAAGGGGAGGGAACAGTATTACTGAATGTCATCCTGCAAGGGAGGGAACAGTACTACTGAATGTCATCCTGCAAGGGGAGGGAACAGTATTACTGAATGTCATCCTGCAAGGGGAGGGAACAGTATTACTGAATGTCATCCTGCGAGGGGAGGAAACAGTACTACTGAATGTCATCCTGCAAGGGGAGGGAACAGTATTACTGAATGTCATCCTGCGAGGGGAGGAAACAGTACTACTGAATGTCATCCTGCAAGGGGAGGGAACAGTATTACTGAATGTCATCCTGCAAGGGAGGGAACAGTACTACTGAATGTCATCCTGCAAGGGGAGGGAACAGTATTACTGAATGTCATCCTGCAAGGGGAGGGAACAGTATTACTGAATGTCATCCTGCAAGGAAAGGTAACAGTATTACTGAATGTCATCCTGCAAGGGGAGGGAACAGTATTTCTGAATGTCATCCTGCAAGGGGAGGATGTTTCATTCAAAAGAGGCCATTGTCTCGGTACCCTGACATGATGGTAGATGTGGAGGTGGGAAAAGAATGGAGATTGAGGTGCATCTTTAAAAGCAAGGGATTGGTGTCTTGTGAGTGCATATGTGCACTAATCACCAGAGATACCTACTGAAATTGGGCTCAAGGCTGCCCTACACATTCAGCAGCTGTCAGAGGAGTGATCATTCGACCAACAGCTATCTCTCCTGACATCCCCATACACATCCACATTCGGTTCGGCCGAATATGTATGTATGTGTATTCAATGAGAGGGGAGAAAGCCCTTGCCAGACACCTCTAGTAGCCACCTAGTAGCATGTTGGTGGGCTAAGAGAGAAGACTGTGAGATGGTAAGAGAGAGTGAGACAGGTCCTGAAAATAAAAGCCGTCAGAGAGGTCACTAAGGAGAAAGTGTGTAGGTCACAGTCTGCAACATTCCAGCAGGGCATAGTAACTCTAATATAACAGATATTCAATTCATTGGCCATGACCTCAAGAAGAACAATGCTTTAGGTCCCTCTCATTTAAGGGAGTGCTGCAATACATGCCAATGTGTGGGGACACTAGGTCCCCAGTAAATTCAGGATCAAATCCTTCCCTTACTTATAACAAATGAAATTGAGTAACCACATATGCTAGAAAATCTTTTTGTTACATCAAGCACATTCAGTCAGAAGCATGTAATCCTGCAAGGTCTGATCCTCACACAATCCCCAGGTCATCAGTCCTGTTTGGTAGAAACTTCAGAATTTCCTCTTGTAATTGTCCTTTAGGGACTCCTCTCCACATCCTAATGAATAATTTCTGCAAGTGGTGAACTTGCTACGATGGATCCGAATAAATTTGGATAGCTACCTATCAATAGGCAATGTTCGAACCTCACCCCCCATCATGGAGATTCGGCAGTGTTATTCACCAGGGCAAAAGAGCACTTATCCCAAACCACAAACATCTATATGCTCTGTATCACCAAAGTTTGAGTAAATTTTAGGATGGGGCTACATGGTGATCCTGGACACGATGTGCTGTACGACCAAGGATAGCACTGTAGCTATAGAAATTAATAGGGTTGCAGGACGACTAACATGTCTGCAGCAACCGTGACTTCAAAATAAAAATAAAAATCTTCAGCGTTGAATTTTTTGAGATTCTGTGGACGTGGTTGCAGCAAACTTACGAGTTGCTCTGTGACCCAACTAATTTCTGTGGCTGCACTGAAACACTGTGATCCTTAGTTTCACAATAGCTGTTGCAGCCAAGATCGCCCTGTAGCCCCAGTAGGGTCGCGACGATGGGTAGGCGAGGATGGGCTCACTACTCATAAGGTGGTGGTGGTGGTGGGGGGTCTCCATCACGGTCGCATCTGCAGCTGTTCAGTTTATACGCTTCAGGCCAAGACCTCCTGCACTGGGTCTCACACGATCACATCATCACATGAGCCCCAGCGAAGGAGCGGTAATGTCTAAGAGACCCCCTGCACTGGGACACAGCAACTCAGGCCTGTGGCCTGCATAACAGACAGTGTTAGGCAAGGGGGGAATTATCTACTGGCCGAATCAAGGAAGTGGGGGAGTATTATATACACGTGACACTACAGAGCATTATATACTGGTACTAAGGGTGGCACTACGGGGGAGGAGGCATTACCTGCTGGCACTACAAATGGAGCATTATCTACTGGCACTACAGGGAGCATTCTATATATATACGTATATAAGAATCCAAAGACAGAAGCAGCACTCCGTGGTAGTGAAAAAATGGTGAACCTCTTTATTCCCCTTGCAACGTTTCAACGGCAACTCTTGTGGTGGTGGTGATACGTAGACGATGTCTTCCTCATCTGGAGAGGCGATGCTGAGTCTTTGGAACAATTCCACAATTTTTTGAATGATTTGGATCCTGACATTTCATTTACACTAACGTACTCACATGAACGTGTTCAATTTTTAGACACAACTGTATTTATTGTGGGTGATAATCTGGTTACGGACATCTTTACTAAACCTACTGATTGCAACACCCTATTGAGATTCGATAGCTGTCATCCGAGGTCCACTATTAAGTCTCTTAACTCTTAAGAGTCAAACGTATAGTGCAAAATGAAGATATCTTGCCAAGACGTTATCAACAGATGACCAAAAAGTTTTTACAGAGGGGTTATCCATCTCGGTTGGTGCATAACTGTGTTGATAAGGTGAGCAATCCACATAGCCTGATCAAGTCCTGGAGCTTCACCAAAACCTGAACGGATCTCCTTCATTTCTACTTATTGTGAACAGAGTAATTAAATTGCTCATATTATCAAAAAACATTGGGCCATTCTGAAAAGCAACCTCTCACAACTGGAGGAATTCTCTATACCTCCCTTGATGTCCTACAGGCGCCCCCCTAATTTGCGGGAAAGACTGGTAAGGGCAGATGTGCCCACTAAAAAAATGATTCAAACATACATTAGGTCTAGAAAAACTGGCAGCTTTCCTTGCCTGAACTGTGTGAACTGTACGCTCATGATTAAAGGTGAAAGGTTTATCCATCCATCTACTGGTAAATGGTATGATATCAGACAATATTTAACTTGTGATAGTTCATTTGTCATCTACGCGTTACAGTGTCCGTGTGGTCTCCTCTATGTAGGGGAGATCACATGTGACATGAAAACGCGTCTCAATAATCATATATTTTCTATCAGACAGAAAAAAAAGGATCTACCTGTCCCTAAACATTTTACAGAACAGGGCCATGGTGAGAGGGATCTTAGATTCACTATTCTACACCAGGTTCCTATACCCCGTCGAGGTGGTGACCGAGTACTGGCTCTCAAACAGAGGGAACTCAGGTGGATTCACCGCCTTCTAACAATGAGACCTAATGGGCTCAACGCGGAATTTCGGTGGCAAATAATGTGAGAACATATATCCAGACCTTGGTGATTGGTCCTCTTCAGTTATTGGTAGTACGTGATTACAATTGGTGTCTATACACTTTTATTGATCATATTTACTAATTAAATATTTTCTTCTATTTCTTACTTAGGTTTCTTTCTCAATATCATCACAGCAGCGGGACGCATTGGCGACTTATCTCCTTTAGGCCCCTTTCACACGGGCGAGTTTTCCGCGCGGGTGCAATGCGTGAGGAGGACGCATTGCACCCGCACTGAATCCTGACCCATTCAGTTCTATGGGGCTGTGCACATGAGCGGTGATTTTCACGCATCACTTTTGCGTTGCGTGAAAATCGCAGCATGTTCTATATTCTGCGATTTTCACGCAACGCAGGCCCCATAGAAGTGAATGGGGATGCGGGAAAATCGCAAGCATCCGCAATCATGTGCGGATGCGTTGCGATTTTCCCGCATGGTTGCTAGGATACGATCGGGATGGGGACCCGATCGTTATTATTTCCTTTATAACATAGTTATAAGGAAAATAATCGCATTCTAATTACAGAATGCAATGTTCCCGGGCTTTAAAGGGTTAAAAATAATAAAGAGTTAACTTACCTTCTCCCATTGTACGCGCAGAGCCCCAGAACGTCGTCTCTCTTGATAGTTTGGCTGCTTGAGGACCTGTGGTGACGTCACAGGGTCACATGGTCCAATCATAGAAGCATTTGAGTGGACCATGTGACCCATGTGATCCTGTGACATCACGGCAGGTCCTTCATCGAACAACAGCGCGTACAATGGGAGAAGGTAAGTTAACTCTTTATTATTTTTAACCCTTTAAAGCCCGGGGAACATTGCATTCTGTAATTAGAATGCGATTATTTTCCCTTATAACTATGTTATAAAGGAAAATAATAACACATACAGAATACTCATCCCGAAACCAGACTTCAGTGATGAAGTCTGACTTCGGGTCTGGGTACCAAGCATGCGGATTTTTTCACGCGCGTGCTCAACGCACTACAAACGTTAGCACACGCGCGGAAAAATCGCGGCGATTCCCGCAACGCACCCGCATCTTATCCGGGCGTCAAACATGACGCCCGTGTGCAAGAGGCCTTATTGTTGCAAGTTTGAGCACATCAGGATACAATGGATATTTTTTGTACGCTGCAGGAATATCTACAATTTGAGGGTTGCGCTGGTATTCTGGTATATTTGTGCAAAACAGGGATGACCAGGGATTGACCTTGTGGTTTGGACATCTGACATATTATGTCAGCGGTCTGATCCGCATAAGTGGCCAGCGGTTCTGACCACCTGAAAGGTTTACAACCGCATGGCCCTTTCCGATGTAGGGTTCTAATTCCCTGTTTTCTACTTTATAGTAGACTTAGACCTGTGTTCACATTAAGGCTATTTTACATCGCAACCATTTATAAATCTATCATGTGTGATAATCATTCCATTATCCTGGTGTTTTTGCTCTTATTTTATTTTATTCTGCCCTGCTCCTGGGACTTGAGGCAGCCAGCGGTATGCGGTACACAGTGTCTCTGTGTTTGGACGCTATGTGGTTGCCTGGTTTGCGGCTCTCGTGACTTGTCATGTGATGCCGGAAGCTCTGGCACACCCGCTCCTTCACTGTAGGCATTGCCCTGTGTCCGTGGAAGGTTTGGCGTCCCTGGTTGTTAGGGAGATCGCATGTGAACATGTGATCTATTTGACGTCAGGTGACGCGATACTCATTGTGCCGCCCCTCGTCTGTGCGAGCCTGCGCAATAACTGTGGGAGAACGCTCACTTTGCCGCCATGCATCCCTCCCCTGTGTAAGTTTTATGAATTAAGATAATTTTATACACAAAGGTTTTTTCACTTTTGTTAATGAGGCACTTTAGCACTTTTATCGCTATATGTTTGCACATTAATCAATACGATATTGTACAATACCGCTTTGAGATATTACACATTGTTTTACTATGGACATTATTTTTGAAAATATCGATCTTGTGTACTTATTATATTTATAGGATGTTTTCACTTAATTATTGTCAATTACATTGCTATGCACTATGGGTATTTAAACCCACATCTGACACCAGCTTGTATGCTTGAGAAAGACTGCATTGTGCAGTTGAAACGGTGCAAGGGGAATAAAGAGGTTCACCATGTTTTCACTACCACGGAGTGCTGCCTCTATCTTTGGATTCTTATGTTAAGTGACGGCGCGGCCAGCCGTTTTGGAAGGATTGCTCCCTGATCTACATTGTTGAGTGCTGCTGTTTTATCTTTGTGTTGAATATATGTGTAAATATATATATATATATATATATATATATACACTAGCACTACAGGGGGTGGCATTATATATATATACTGGCACTACAGGAATGCATGGAGGAGCATTACAGAGTGACAGAGTGGAAAACAAAAGTTTGGCCACCCCGGTCGCAATTACTGTTACTGTGAACAGTTAAGCAAGTTAAAGAAGAAATGATCTTCAAAAGGCATAAAGTTAAAGATGACATATTCCCTTTTTTATTTTAAGAAAAAATATTTTTTATTTTTAAAATAATAAAAAAGGAAAAGGGCCTGGATGAAAAGTTTGGGCACCCTGCATGGTTAGTACCTAGTAAAACCCCTTTGCTTGTAATCACTTTTTGTAGCCAGCCAAGAGTCTTTCATTTATAGTTTGAGGGATTTTCATCTATTCTTCCTTGCAAAAGTCTTCCAGTTCTGTGGGATTCCTGGGCCGTCTTGCATGCACTGCTCTTTTGAGGCCCTCACAGATCAGGGGACTGCGAGGGCCATGGTAAAACCTTCAGCTTGCTCCCTTTGAGGTAGTCTATTGTGTATTCTGAGGTGTGTTATGTTGCATAGCAAGACAGATAGGGATATTATGTTTTGATCTGGCCCTGAGTGTGCCTTACTCTGGTCCGCTACTGTATGGATGGGTGTGGGAGGTTTCTCAAGAATATAATGAGATTCTTTGGAGAATTAAAGGATTTCCTCTTATATTCAGTCCCGTATTCAAAACAGCTAATTAAATCCGAATTTGTCCAGGTGCAGTTATCAGTTGCCATGAGAGGGCTCGGATAAGGGTCCAGGATGCTGCTTAAGAGTAATTTGACCAAAGGTGCAAGTGGCAAATCCAATGTCATTAATGCTGACTTCAGTACAGGCCCCCAGAGGATTCACCTTCTACAAACAAAGAAGATTAAGAACTGACAGCAACCTTTAAACTTGTCTTGTCAGTTTCATATTTTTGTGCTGATGAGTTGCAGAATTTAAAGGGGTTATCTGGTTTCCTATATTGATGACCTATCCTTAGGATGGGTCATCAGTATCAGATCGGTGGAGGTCTGAGTCCCGGCACCCTCGCCGATCAGCTTTTTGAAGAGCTGCAATGTTGATGGCGTGCAGGTAAACAGTGAACAGAATGCAGTGCTTGCATGAGTGCCACGTTCTCTGCAAACAGCTGATCAGTGGTGGTGCTGGGAGTCAGACCTGCCGCCAGTTTGATGTTGATGACCTATCCTAAGGGTAGGTCATCAATATGGGACAACCCCTTTGTAAGTTTTTTACAGACATAAGTTCACATTGGAGCATACTGTGGATAGATTGTTACATTATTCCACAGCATACATACCAGTTTACACCTTGCTACACTGTATTTCTTAATTATATTTTTATTTGATAAAGGTGGGTGATAACTTACAGTAGAGGGTTTGAGACAGCTTGAGTCTGAGACAGCTGTTTGACAGCCCCTTGTGATCACATTAAAGGGGTTGTCCAGCATAACCGCAAAATGAAAGCATGGTTGAAAATTGTGGCCTCATAAAATAATCAAAACACCACTGTCTTGTTGAAAATCCTGCCATTCCAACAGCGTGGCTCCCATCCCCGCTAGACTGTGATGAGGTCATGTGACCGCCGCTACTAATCAATGGTCACATGCGAGAACGGCTCATCACTGGTACTGGGAATTCTTGGATTTTAGGTGGAAAAACATTGCCGTATTTAGAAATATAAAGAGGACACACAGTAACAAGTGTTACCCTACAAGCTGCCATGTTGATGTCTGTATTTTCCATTGCTACCCTCTTCCTACAAATACTGTCTGCAATGTTTTTGGGGTAACCGTTCATACAATAGGCTACTCTCGCTCCCTTTTTATTTGATGCATAAGGTAGTTTTATTTAGGTGTTTCCTACATGTTATGTAGACATACAACATATGTGTTGATATATACAAACCAAATATATCTTAAAGACAAAGTATCAGGGTCCTGGATTACATTATTTAGTACCACAGAATACTGCATTATTATATTATGTTGTATTAGATTGCAGCCTGTTATATTCTTATTACACCACAGGGTGCTCTGCAGCTTGTTCATATAATACTTTGCACTTTCTGTATTTACTCATACTAAATAAGGGCTGAATCTCAGGATAATAGGGCGAGTTAATGTTTGCAAATCTGGGTGAGGAATTGGGATAATTATGGTGCGTATTATTATAATCAGCCTCCCTATTTTCATGACATTTGCATCTAAATTAGAGGACGTGTTTGTCATTTAGCACGCTCGTATCTTCTATTACAAATAATGGCAATAATATTTTGTAATGCTAATTTGTGGAGATAATCGCTTTGAGGAGGAACAAAAAGGCGCAATGTATGCTGGTAACCTCTTGCACATAATAAGGGGCTTTTAACCAAGCCACAGGGTCTTGTAATCAGGAGGGTTAGCGGAGTTATACATTATTGTAGGGTCTGGCATAGGCTGGTAACCACCAGCAGTCTCGTTAGCAGCACTGAAGCTGTTGGATTATATTAGGGAATTACATTTTATGTAACTTCTGAATATAAGATGTTTGTGTCAAAATAATGACAAAAATAACATGCAAGCCTATAGGGGACTCCAAGTACTGCGCCATGTCCCTTCTTGGTGCAGTCGTATAAGATTAACCAAAGTTGCATGAATGGCACTGTGGTCTACCATTGAAAAAATAGGTGGCGCTTTTCATGCAGCTGCGCCATGATCTTTGGCAGAGAATAAGCCTCTGAACCCACAGGTTATAGTTGATTGCTGGGGGTACCACCAAGGTAAAAGTTTGTGATTAGTTTAGGCTACATTCACATGACAGTGAAAAACGGCTGTGTGACGGCCATTTTTAGAATCATTTGTAGTCTATGGTGCTTTCGCTGGCACTTGTTTTGTTGCCATTTTATGGCACCCAATATAATCATTTTCTTTCCAACATTCCATTCAGGTGCCCGGTTCGTGTCTTTCAGCAGTTACTGGCAGCCTTAACAGACCCTTGAGAGTCCTCTGTTGCTGTTCCCACTGCACCACCCACCACCACTTCTCAGTTGTGCAGCATGTCCGTATGCCGGTGTCCAATTTGGGGTTAAAAAGGACGGCTATCAGGTCTTTCCTTCAGGGTAGGTGCAGCATCTGCTGCCCCTAGGAACAAAGGTTCCGGCCCATATTATCCGGAAATTAGATCAATGGCGCTCTGCATGTTCAATAGGTACATACCTTAACCTAGTCTAGAGATGTTCTCGCATTCAAGAGGTTGGTCATGTTAGTGTTGTTGCTATAATCTATTATCTATCATTTAGTTGTGGGGTTTTTGCCCCCTTTTAGGCATTCCTCCTATGCAGCGGTTATGGCACAATTCAAGCCGCTTAGTTTAGTTAGTTAGGCAGGTAGACAGTTACGTGTCATGTAGCCTACGCATCACAGGTAGCCCCGACCACAAGTATGAAGGCCGATTTATTGGCCTGTATTTGTGGGAGGGGCGTCAGTAGCACATTTATATCAGGCAGGCGCCTCCCTTGGGTGTGTCGACGGGGCTGCGTACACTCCCAACCCGCCCTTCTTTTTCATAAACTCCTTGCAGGGTATCCCCCCTTTTAGGCATTCCTCCTACACAGCGGTTATGGCACAACTCAAGCCTCTTAGTTTAGTTAGTTAGGCAGGTAGACGGTTACGTGTCATGTAGCCCCGACCACAAATATATATATATTTTATTTTTTATTTTTACAGCCACTATGGGGGACATTGGGGAGCATTATGGGTGACATTATTACTGCAGGGGGCCACTATGGGGACATTATTACTGCTGAGGGCCATTATGTGGGACATTATGTATACTACAGTGGTTGGGATTTTATTAATAGATATGATACATTGTAAGCTCTTGCGAGCAGGGCCCTAATTCCTCTTGCTGTAATTATTGACTTGTCTGTTGCTATGTAATTTATGACTTTTTGTACATGAACCCCTGAACTGTAAAGTGCTGTGGAATATGTTGGCACTATATAAATAAAGATTATTATTATTAAAAAAAAGTAAATAACATCATTCATTCTTAATGGTGTTTTTTAGCCAGAAAATGGATGCAAAACTGTTTAAAAAATGTCTATATTCACACATTTACAGTTGTAGTCTATGGGGTCATTCACACGCCAGTTTTTTTTTACAGCAAAATGAAGGATGGATGTAAGAAATAGGGCATGTTCTGTCCGTATTCACTGAGTGGCCGCCTAAACACAATTGAATGAGACCATTCCTAATGTCTGTTTCTCAGAAAGGCATCAGTGAAAAAAAGCCAATTAAAAACTGACAGTTTATCTGTCTTTTTCCCCCGTCGTGTGAATATAGCCTAAGTTGCAATTAAACCGTTCAACACAGGTTTAATAACATGATTACCGGTAACTAATATGTATTGGTTCACTTGGAAGTTACAGAGGGAAAAAGGAAAGAACACAACACAAGCTATTTACGTCACTATTGCGGAGTTAAAAACTCGCAAATTATTGCACACTCCATAATTTGTAACTTTTTAGGCTTCTCATCATTTTTCTAGAGTGCTAAAAAAAGGAGTGGGGCTTAGCAGGGAGGGGCAGAGCCTTCCGTGGCTTGTCAGATTTACTATAGCTTACACCACAAACTGGCGTCAGTTATAGCTCAAGTTTGCACCATCCCCAAGATGCCATAGAGTAAAGTTTCTGGTGCAATGAGGACCAGAGATGCACCTAATGTATTAAGAGGCTTCTGCCCCTCAATAAATTAGGCAGCTCTCACTACCATGATCACAGAAATATAGTGGCCAATATGGGGGAACTGCTCAGACCCCAAACACTGTAGCATGTTTTTCATTGGGGGAGCAGTCCCACCGCATGTGGACCGCAGCAAACGGCCATCCCCAGCAAAAAATGCGTACAATGGAGGATGCAGGCGCGAACCACATGCACCACAAAGGCATCCTACACAAAACGGAGCATTGTGCGGATGAAATATATAAATATATAAATCACAGAAAAAAATGTTTGCTGCGGTCCACATGCTGTGGGACTGCTCCCCCAATGAGAAACACGCTACAGTGTTTGGGGTCTGAGCAGTTCCCCAATATTGGCCACTATATTTCTGTGATTCTTGTTCCATATGTATTGAATGTGCCTTCACCTGGCATTTAACATTCTTTTGCACCTGGTAGCCTCCATCACACGGTCTGATATGTGGGTGGCTTGCAGTCTTGCTTTATTCACATTGCATTAGTTGTCCTGCTATGCGGTTGTGTGGAAGCTTGGCTGTGAGCAGTATTCCATCACCTTCAGACCGTGTTCACACCATAGTTAGCGTAGTGGTAGGACCTCATGCCATGCTGAGCGACCGTGACGTGGTGCATGAGGGGCTCCGATGTGTTCCTGACAGGAATATATTGGCAAGCAGTCTCAGCTTTTAATATCTGCTTGTTTGACTAGCTAGTATAGTCAGTGGCATATCCGTTTGGTGCATTTTTTTTTCTGTTCTTTTTTTTTTCTGTGATTTATAGCTCTTACTACCATACAGACAATCAAGAGTACGGGAACACCAGTCTTAATAAATCTCCCCCGCTGATTATAATATTTTCTTTTCATTAGAAAGAAATTGCATGTACATCTAGCAGTAATGTGCCATCATTGCAGTGCTCCATATATCTTTGTAACACTTCTCAATGACTGATAACCCGATGAAAACGCTCCCCATGTTCGTCACTGAGTTCGTAAGAGAGTGCAATTAACCACTTCATCACTGGGCCATTTCCCCACTTCCTGACCAAGCACATTTTTTGTGTCCACCTCATGATTTCAACTGTATCTGTCGGGAATCGAACCTGTGACCAGTCATGTCCCAGGCGGTAGCTCTAGCCACTAGACTACCAGCCTTTCTGGACTTTTCCTCCTGCTGAACTCTTTCATCTATCTTGCTCCAGCCTACCCTTGTTCATCAGTCTTGATTCCGTGCACCTGTTACTTCCCTTTATAAGCCCAGCCTCTAGCACCAGACCTTTGCTGGTTATTGTGCCTCCAAGCCTGTAGCAAGCTTCCTCTCTGCTCCTCCACGACGACTGCTATTTACCTTTGTTGCCGACCCGGACCGTTTGACCTCGCTGAACTGCCGCCTGCATTGACCCTTTGCCTTCCACCGACCACGCCTCTGTCTACTCCTGCTGTTACCTCGCTGCCATCTCTACTGCCGACCCGGACTGATCGACTACGCTACCTGTCTCCTGCTTCTGTGGGCCTTTGCCACTGGACTCCAACCACCAGCCGGCTGTCCTCTGACTCAGGTGAGCCAAGGACCGTTACAGAATAACCAGCCCTACCATGGAGTCCGCAATGGCCACTCTGCGCAAGCAGGTTACCGAACTGCAGGAATTCGGTACTACGTACCAGGAGGAATTTGCCCAGCTCCAAGGCGTTGTCCGAAGCCAACAGGCGGAGATTATTGAACTTCAGAGGCAACTCCTGGGCGTCCGCAGCACGGCCGCAGATACTCGCATGCCACTTCCATCAAAATTCGGCGGCGACAGGCGCCAGTATCGAGGGTTTCTAAACCAATGCCGCATCTATTTTCAGATGTACCCGGGCCCCTTCATTACCGAGAGAAAGAAGGTGCTATTCATGGTTAATCTCCTGACGGATGAAGCACTAGCATGGGCATCACCATACGTGGAGACTAACAGTCAGCTCCTGGACTGACTTAAACAACTTTATTGCCGCCATGAGCCAAGTCTTCGATGACCCCAACCGCTGTGCAACAGCTGAGGCGCGACTACATAGTTTACGGCAAGGGAGACGCTCCGTTGCTGAATACACCGCCCGAATTTCGCCGCTGGGTCACGGACACCACCTGGAACCTAGCTGCACAGAGGAGCCAGTTCCGGCGAGGCCTGTCAGAATTAATAAAAGATGAACTTCGCCAGAGTTGAGGCCCCGGACAGTCTGGATGACTTCATTCAGTTATGCATCCGGATAGACCAAAGGCTGTCTGAGAGAAAGAAAGAACGACTCTGGTCCTTGGACCACAGGCCCACTTACTCCTTCTCCTCTACCGCCCACGCGACCTCCAGCCAGCAACTGAACCTATGCAGGTCGGCGCACTACGCAGGTCTCTATCCACAGCTGAGAAGGAGAGACGGCTGGCCGAAAACCTCTGCCTCTACTGTGGGGAGCCGGGTCATTTTGCCATTAGATGTCCCAATAAGATCCGAAAGACTATTGCCGTCACAGAGCTAAAGGAGCAACCACTGACTCCAGCCCCACCAGCAGCCCTTGAAAATAACAACACGGCAGCTCATGGATCCCATTTCATCATCCCCATCCTCATCGACATTGAGGGCAACAACTCTCCTGTTCAGCGATGTTAGACTCCGGGGCAGGAGGCAACTTCATGGATCTAACCTTCGCTCGTGAACAGAATATTCCATTGACAGTCAAGGCAGCTCCCGTTGACCTGGAAACCGTTGACGGATCCCGCTCTCCTCAGGGCCGGCTACTCACGAGACCATTGAACTACAGCTCCTCATAGAACCCAATCACTGTGAAAAGATCCACTTCTCTCTGATCACTTCTCCAAAGTTCCCGGTGATCCTGGGCATTCCATGGTTGGCCACCCACAACCCCTCGGTGGATTGGGAAACCCGCTGCTTACGGTTTCCGTCCGCGTTCTGTTCGCTCAATTGCTCCCACAAAGCCGTCCTTCCATCCGAAGACACGACTATCTCTGAAGTATCCGTCAGGAATCTACTACCCCCTCAATATCGTGAGTTCCAAGATGTCTGCGACAAGAAAACGCAGACAAGCTGCCGCCACACCGACCCTACGACTGCCCAATAGAACTGTTGCCCGGGGCCGAAATACCCTTTGGCAGTATCTATTCCCTCTCAGAGCCTGAACTCAAGGCTCTGAAAGAATACCTGGACGAGGACCTAAAGAAAGGGTTCATCCGGCCCTCTACCTCCCCAGCAGGAGCCCCCTTTTTCTTTGTGGAGAAAAAGACTCATCCTTGCGTCCCTGCATTGACTACAGGAAGCTAAACGATATAACCGTTAAGAACCGGTACCCGCTCCCGCTGATTTCTGAACTCCTCGAGAGACTCCGGGTAGCGAAAATCTTCACCAAACTTGACCTTCGAGGGGCCTACAACCTTGTCCGAATCCGCCCTGGGGACGAATGGAAGACCGCCTTCCGGACACGTTATGGTCACTTCGAGTACCTGGTCATGCCTTTCGGACTTTGTAATGCTCCCGCCACCTTCCAGCACTTCATTAATGATGTCCTCAGGGACATGCTGGATTTGTTTGTAGTCGTTTACCTGGACGACATCTTGATCTTCTCAGAAGACCTCGAACAGCACCGCGAACATGTCCGCAGAGGTATTGCAGAGACTCCGCCAGAACTCTCTCTATATCAAACTCGAGAAATGTGAGTTTGAGCGAACCACCACTCAGTTCCTCGGGTACATCATCTCCCCAGAGGGCCTAAGTATGGACCCAGGGAAGGTCCAAGCCGTGTTGGACTGGCCCATTCCAAGAAACGTGAAGGAGGTACAAAGATTTATTGGCTTCGCCAACTTCTATCGGAAGTTTATCCGGGACTTCTCCAAGGTCATTGCACCGATCACCCAACTCACCAAAAGGCAGTCCCCTTCTCCTGGACACCCGAGGCCCAGGAGGCCTTCACGAAAGTGAAACTCCTCTTCACTTCTGCTCCAATCCTAGTCCACCCGAACCCCGAGTTGCCTTTTACTATCGAAGTGGATGCATCTGACTCCGCGGTAGGGGCAGTTCTGTCTAACGGACAGGGAGAAGATGCTACTACACCCGTGTGCATATTTCTCTCGCCAGATGTCCCCCTCCGAGAAGAACTACGACATCGGGAACAAAGAACTATTGGCGATCAAGGAAGCCTTCTCGAGTGGAGACACCTGCTAGAGGAGCTGCCAACCCCATAATCGTACTAACTGACCACAAAAACCTCGAGTTCATCCGCAGCGCTAAGAGACTCACAGCCAGACAGGCCAGATGGAGCCTATTCTTTTCCCGCTTCAACTTTCTCATCACCTATCGCCCCGGATCAAAAAACGGCAAGGCTGACGCCCTCTCTAGAATGTTTTCGGAGCCCTCACAGAGTAATAAGGGCCAATACAACATCCTATCCGAGAAAAGTGTTGTGGGGGCCACCTACTCTAAAGAACTCCTAGTCACAATCAAAGAAGGATACGAAAATGACCCCTTCCTCGCCCACCCCACAAGGAATGTCAGCCTCACGTTTAAAAATGGTCATTGGTTTCATCAGGACCTACAACTTTATGTACCAGAAATTGCACGACTCGAAGTGCTCAAACTTAACCATGACTCCAAGCTGGCCGGCCATCTGGGCACAAGAAAGACCCAGGAGCTTCTCTCCCGCTCCTTCTGGTGGCCAACATACAGGGAGGACACCAAGAAGTACATCTCCTCGTGCACGGTCTGTGCCCGCAATAAGACTCCTCGTTCCTCTCCCGTGGGTCTGTTACAACCCCTCCCAATTCCCTCCCGCCCCTGGGGCTCGATCTCCATGGACTTTGTGGTAGACCTTCCTCCTTCAAAAGGGATGAACACCATTCTGGTCGTGGTCGACCGCCTCACCAAAATGGCCCATTTCATCCCCTACAAGGGCCTACCCACGGCCAAACAGACGGCTGATCTTGTCCTCAAAGAGGTCTTCAGGCTGCATGGGATTCCGGACGACGTGGTCTCAGACCGAGGCGTACAATTTACCTCAAGTTCTGGAAGGACTTCTGCCTGGCGCTCGGGGTTAAAGTGAACCTTTCCTCCGCTTTCCACCCTCAGTCAAGCGGGCAGACGGAGAGAACTAACCAGACCTTAGAGCAGTACCTACGCTGTTTCAGCTCCCACCTGCAGGATGACTGGCTTGACCATCTCTCCACAGCCGAGTTCGCCTACAACAATGCTGAGCACAGCTCAACCAAGCACAGCCCTTTCTTTGCTAACACAGGCTCGCACCCCGTGTTCATTCCCCACCTGCCCGTCGCCTCCACCCTCCCAGCAGTGGCCGAGCGCCTAACAACCCTACAGGAGGCACAAAAGGACATAATGGACAACCTCCAGCTCGCCCAGAGGCGCTTTAAACAGGGAGCAGACAGGCGCCGCAAACCCACCCGGGCTTCCATGTAGGAGACAAGGTATGGCTGTCCACCAGGAACCTCAGACTGAAGGTCCCCTCCAAAAAGTTAGCCCCAAAATACATGGGTCCGTTCCAGGTCACCGCACAAATTAACGAGGTCACGTTCGGCTTGACCTTCCGGATTCCATTAGGGTGCACCCTGTCTTCCATTGCTCCCTCCTCAAGCCATACGTGGAGAATACCTTCACTGGCCGCCACTCGCCCCCTCCACCACCCGTGAGGGTACAAGGTGAGGAAGAGTTCATTGTCGAGAAGATCCTCGACTCCAGGATCCACCGAGGAAAATTGCAATATCTAATTGGGTGGGAGGGCTACCCTCCCGAGGATAACTCCTGGGAGCCTGAAGAAAACGTCCACGCCCCCAGACTGGTAAAGAGTTTCACCAACAGCACCCGGTAAGCCTGCCCCCATGGTGCCCGGAGGTCACCTTGGAAGGGGAGTACTGTCGGGAATCGAACCTGTGACCAGTCATGTCCCAGGCGGTAGCTCTAGCCACTAGACTACCAGCCTTTCTGGACTTTTCCTCCTGCTGAACTCTTTCATCTATCTTGCTCCAGCCTACCCTTGTTCATCAGTCTTGATTCCGTGCACCTGTTACTTCCCTTTATAAGCCCAGCCTCTAGCACCAGACCTTTGCTGGTTATTGTGCCTCCAAGCCTGTAGCAAGCTTCCTCTCTGCTCCTCCACGACGACTGCTATTTACCTTTGTTGCCGACCCGGACCGTTTGACCTCGCTGAACTGCCGCCTGCATTGACCCTTTGCCTTCCACCGACCACGCCTCTGTCTACTCCTGCTGTTACCTCGCTGCCATCTCTACTGCCGACCCGGACTGATCGACTACGCTACCTGTCTCCTGCTTCTGTGGGCCTTTGCCACTGGACTCCAACCACCAGCCGGCTGTCCTCTGACTCAGGTGAGCCAAGGACCGTTACAGTATCACTGTCCTAAGGATACTGAGAGCCAATGTTCCCTAGCCCGCCTTTCTCCCTCCATCTTCAGGCCTACTGTAGTAGATTTCAGGCCTATGATGCAGTAAATCCCAATGACATCATCGTGCACACCTGAGCCGGAATGCATCGCGGTGACAACATTGCAACTGGCCAAGTGTGACCCAGACCGTGGGCAGAAAGATGCCTGCATTGCAGACGGCGGGGGACATGACTTTTTTTTTTTCTTGGCTGGCCATTTGGGGATATTACTGTTGGGGGCATTGTAGAGGACATAATTTATGGGGGCATTTTGGGGCCTACATTACTGTTGGGGACACTGAACGTGGACATTGCTATGGTGTGACATTACTGTTGGAAGGTACTGTGGGGGGCATTACTGTTGGGGGACACTGTGGGAGCATTTTTCGGGAATGTTACTATGGGGGGACATTACTGTTGGGGCCCTGTGTGGGGGGGGGGGTGTTACTGGCAGCACTATAGGAGACATTACTGGGGACCATATAGGGGAATTTTTTATATTGGGTAGAGTATAGAGGGGATTTTACTGGGGATTTTGAATACTAGGACACCATAAGGGGCATCACTGGGGACTTTTAATACATGGGCACTATAGGAGGCCCCATTGGGCATGTAATATTGGATGCACTATAGGGGACATCACTGGGGCATTTCTTAATACTGGGGGCACTACTTAATACAATAGGGCACTATTATTACTAGTGGCTAGAGATGAGCGAACTTTAAAAAAAAGTCCGGTGTTCGGCGTTCGGGTTGTGGTAAGTCACGCATCCCGTTATGGATTCCACTATAGCGGCATATGGAATCCATAAGGGGCAGCTGCCACCAACCCGAACTGTTGAACAGCCGAAGGACCTGGGGTGACGTCACTGTCATGTGATCAGTGCAGGGGGCTGTACATAAGGGATCAAAAATCAAGACAAAATAGGGCATGCTGCCGTGGTGTCACCACAGATCCATGGTACGTGGAATATCACTGATGTGTGAATACACACATCAAAGTCAACGGAGGTCATTTACAAAGACCAGCTTTTCACAGCGGTCTTTATTTGCCCTTTGTGCTGGTGGAGGATGGTCCTAATTTATGACGAGCTGTGCGACTCACCATCAGTTAGGTACATCTTCCCGCTGTGTGTGCTTGTCTTAAAAAACGAGTCATTTTTTGGCTACTTTTACTGCTAAAACTGATGTAAATGTAATATTGGATGCACTATAGGGGACATCACTGGGGCATTTCTTAATACTGGGGGCACTACTTAATACAATAGGGCACTATTATTACTAGTGGCTAGAGATGAGCGAACTTTAAAAAAAAGTCCGGTGTTCGGCGTTCGGGTTGTGGTAAGTCACGCATCCCGTTATGGATTCCACTATAGCGGCATATGGAATCCATAAGGGGCAGCTGCCACCAACCCGAACTGTTGAACAGCCGAAGGACCTGGGGTGACGTCACTGTCATGTGATCAGTGCAGGGGGCGTGGCTCAGCACGGGATCAAAACTTTTTTTTAAAGTTCGCTCATCTCTACTAGTGGCACAATAGAGAGGGGGGGGGGGGGGAGTTCAGCGTTTTTTTTTTTTTATTATTATTTTTCCCATGGTAACTTCCAAACAAGCACCAACCTCACATTTTCAGTCATTTTCATGTTCAGCCCCACAAAATAATGTAAAATTTTCCATTATTGTCAGCAGCACAAGGTAGATGTGCTGCCCAAAAAACAGTATTTTATGTCATCCTAAACATTGTCATCATCTACAAACAAGCAAATTAGGGTTATTCACTTTAGAAAAAATACGACTGAGGGGAGATCTAATAACTATGTATAAATATATCAGGGGTCAGTACAGAGATCTGTCCCATCATCTATTTATCCCCAGGACTGTGATGAGGGGACATCCTCTGCGTCTGGAGGAAAGAAGGTTTGTACACAAACATAGAAAAGGATTCTTAAGAGCAGTGAGACTATGGAACTCTCTGCCTGAGGAGGTGGTGATGGTGAATTCACTAAAAGAGTTCAAGAGGGACCTGGATGTATTTCTGGAGTGTAATAATATTACAGGCTATAGCTACTAGAGATGGGTCGTTGATCCAGGGAGTTATTCTGATTGGAGTCGGGAAGGAATTTTTTCCCCCCCTAAAGTGAGGAAAATTGGCTTCTACCACACAGGTTTTTTTTGGCCTTCCTCTGGATCAACTTGCAGGATAACAGGCCAAACTGGATGGACAGATGTCTTTTTTCAGCCTTATAAACTATGTTACTATTTAGTCTCTCTGTGCCGAGAGCCGGCTCTAGCTATGTATTGCACTGACTATAAACAGCCTGTGGGAAATATGGGTTTGTTAGGAGTGCAGGACCAATATGGAGTCAGCCACACCTCCAAATGCATACTGCAAAAACAAAAGACAAACTTGGATCTCTTAAACACATCCGTGGCAAGATAGTCAGTGGTTCATCTGTGAAGAATCCGTGTTTTGTCCATGTGTCATCCGTATTCCACAGACATTGCTAGGCCAAAAATTCATTTCCAGAGCATCTCCTACCAATAGTCCATGAAAATTAGAGACCAAACATGGATGGCATCTGTTTTGTGTCTATGGCTTTCATGGATACATGGACTATAATGTACATAAGGGATCAAAAATCAAGACAAAATAGGGCATGCTGCCGTGGTGTCACCACAGATCCATGGTACGTGGAATATCACTGATGTGTGAATACACACATCAAAGTCAACGGAGGTCATTTACAAAGACCAGCTTTTCACAGCGGTCTTTATTTGCCCTTTGTGCTGGTGGAGGATGGTCCTAATTTATGACGAGCTGTGCGACTCACCATCAGTTAGGTACATCTTCCCGCTGTGTGTGCTTGTCTTAAAAAACGAGTCATTTTTTGGCTACTTTTACTGCTAAAACTGATGTAAATGTAAGTAAATATGCCAGGACCAATGGCGCGTCCCCAGCCTGGCCCCTGCTGGGGGAGGAGGACATAAAAACACCCATGCAACAAAATATTGTTGAATGGGCATTAAAAAAGTAGCAAATTTTTTTTTGTAAATGACCCCCAATGGGTACATGTGATGTCCGTGGAGATCATGCACAACAAACATCTATGATTCACTGACATTTGAAAGAGGCCTTAGGGCTCATGCATACGAGCGTATTTTCTTTCCGTGTCCGTTTGGTTTCTTTTGCGGAACGCATGCAGGACCATTTATTTCAATGGGTCCACAAAAAAAAATGAAGTTACTCCGTGTGGATTCCGTTTCCATAATTCCGTTTTGCAAGAAAATAGAACTTGTCCTATTATTGTCCGCATTACGGACAAGGATAGTACTGTTCTATTAGGGGCCAGCTGTTCCGTTCCGCGGACTGTAAAATACATACGGTCGTGTGCATGAGGCCTTAGGCTACATGCTCACGGCAGTGGTTTTTTGTGGCCTCCGTTCCGTTTTTTTTTTTTTGCGGATCCGATGGTTTCCCTTTCATTTCTATGGATCCGTTAAAAATGCGGATGCCTCTTCCGTAGCCTGTCCGCGTCCGCAAAAAAATATGGCATGTCCTATTCTTGTCCGCAAAAAACGGTTTGCGGACCCATAGAAGTCAATGGGTCAGCAAAACATGCGGATCACCAACGGAAGCCATCCGTTAGTCATCCGCATCCGTTCTTTTTGCGGATGGTTGCTTGGAAACCAGGGCACTTGTACAGGTACTTTAAAAAAATGGGTCAAGCATTCTGTTTTAAAACGGACACACGAAAACACAACCTACAAAATTTGCGGACACGCGAAACGGATGTGGATGTGAAAAAAAAGGAAGACGGATCCGCGATTTGCGGACAGCAAAAAACAACTGTCGTGTGCATGTAGCCTTAGGCCTCATACACACGAACGTTTTTTTTGCGGGTGTACGGGCCGTTTTTATGAGTTCCGCATACGGTCCGTATATGGAACCATTCATTTCAATGGGTCCGCAAAAAAACCTGAAGTGTTTGGCCTCATGCACACGACCGTTTTTTTTGCGGGTGTACTCGCCGTTTTTATGAGTTCCGTATACGGTCCGTATACAGACCCATTCATTTCAATGAGTCCGCTCAAAAAACGGAAGTGTTTCCGTATGCATTCCGTTTCAGTATTTCCGTTTTTCCGTTCCGTGCAAAGATAGAACATGTCCTATTATTGCCCGCAAATCACGGTCCGTGGCTCCATTCAAGTCAATGGGTCCGGAAAAAAAACGGAACGCATACGGAAATGCATCCGTATGTCTTCCGTATCCGTTCCGTTTTTGCGGAACCATCTATTGAAAATTTTAAGCCCAGCCCAATTTTTTCTATGTAATTACTGTATACTATATATGCCATACGGAAAAACGTAACGGAAAAACGGAAAGGAAACGGAAACACAACCGAAAAAAAACACAATGGATAACAAAAACGGAACAACGGATCCGTAAAAAACGGACCGCAAAACCATACGGTCGTGTGCAATAAGCCTTTCCGTGTGCATTCCGTTTCCGTATTTCCATTCCGTGCAAAGATAGAACATGTCCTATTATTGCCGCAAATCACGGTCCATGGCTCCATTCAAGTCAATGGGTCCGCAAAAAAAACGGAACACATATGAAAATGTATCCGTATGTCTTCCGTATCGGTTCCGTTTTTGCGGAACCATTTATTTAAAATTTTAAGCCCAGCCCAATTTTTTCTATGTAATTACTGTATATTGTATATGCCATACGGAAAAGCGGAACCGACACAGAAACACAATAGATCACAAAAACGGAACAACGGATCCGTAAAAAACGGACCGCAAAACCAGACGGTCGTGTGCAATAAGCCCTATTAGGCCTCTTGCACACGACAGTATTTTGCGGACCGTATACTGGCAGTTTTTTCAGTTCAGTATACTGACAGTATACTGAACCATTCACTTCAATAGGACTGCAAAAAATACTGAAGTGTCTCCGTATGCTTCCGTTTCTATTTTTCCATTCTGTTTAAATATAGACCATGTCCTATTCTTCTCCGCAAATCACGTTCAGTGGCTCCATTCAAGTCAATGGGTCTACAAAATCCGTATGTCTTCCGTATCCGTTTCGTTTTTGCTGAACAATCTATTGACAATTTTAAGACCAGCCCAATTTTCATTATGGAATTAGGCCTCATGCACACGACCGTTGTTGTGGTCTGCGTCTGAGCCGCATATTTTGCGCCTCGGGCGAGGACCCATTCACTTCAATGGGGCCACAAAAGATGTGGACAGCACTCCGTGTGCTGCCTGCATCCGTTGCTCCGTTCCGTGCCCCCGCAAAAAAATAGAGCATGTCCTATTCTTGTCCGTTCTGCGGACAAGAATAGGCATTTCTACAATGGGCCGCGTTCCGTTCCGCAAATTGTGGAACGGAACATGGAACAGCTTCCGTGTTTTGCGGATTCGCGGTTTGCAGACCGCAAAAGACCAACGGTCGTGTGCATGAGTCCTTACTGTATACTGCATATGCCATACGGAAAAACGGAACGGTACAACGGAACTGAAACGGAAACACAACGAAAACTAAAAACGGAACCACGGATCCGTTATAAACGGTCTGCCAAACACCGAAAAAGCTATAAGTTCGTGTGCAAGAGGCCTTAGTCAGCACATCCTGTGAAATGAATGCTCAGGTGCACGTCACTGAAAATACAAAACCAAACACAATGCAACAACACTCTGCAAACATTGACTATATGAACTCCAGCTATAGTCACTATATAAACGAATGAGGCACTTAGTAAATAAATTAATTGATATAGCATTAGTTTATATAGTCAATGTTTGCAGAGTGTTGTACTGTGCTTGGTTTTGTATTTTAAGCCATGGAGACGTGATCATTTCACAGGATGTGCTGATGCAGGGCTCATGCACACGACCATATATGTTTTGCGGTCTGTAAATTGCGGATCCGCAAAGAAAAACGGATGACGTTCTGTATGGCATCTGTTATTTTGGTGGATCCATTGTAATAATGCCTATCCTTGTCCGCAAACTAGAAAAAATAGGACATGCTCTATTTTTTTGCGGAGCAGAAAAACGGACATACAGAAAAGGAATGCACACGGAGTACCTTCCGTTTTTTTTGTGGACCCATTGAAATGAATGGTTCCGCATATGGTCCGCAAAAAAAACTAAACGGACACGGAAAGAAAATACGTTTGTGTGCATGAGGCCTTAGGCCTCATTCACACGTCCGTAGTGTGTTGCAGATGCCGCCAGCCCCATGGAGATGCCTATACTTGTCTGCAATTGCGGGCAAGAATAGGACATGCTCTATATTATTGCGGAGCCGCCGGCCGGAAGATCGGCAGCGCTCTCCGCATCCATCACGTCCCCATTCAAAATGAATGGGTCCGCACCCGTTCCGCAGATTTGCGGAACGGGTGCGGATGAACATTGCAGACGTGTGAATGGGGCCTAAGTGTTGCAGCAGGGGTGCTGGGACTGCTGGGTCTTTTGCGGGGGTGATAGTTGATATGTGGTGCTACACCAAATAAGTGTAGGGACCCACTCTAAAGAGGACATGGTGAGTGGGCCTATGCATTGTGATCAAAATGTACACAAAGGGGCACATTTATCATGCTAGTACAATTTTACACCTATTTTTGCACCTGTTTTTCGGTGGCTTGAAAGTTTCAGTTTCTCCTATTTATCATGTGTTTCTATTTGAGTTGATAAATCAGTTACTCGCTATTCTTTTTAGAATATTTTAAGGGCTCATTCAGACGGCTGTATGCTGTCCGCAATTGTCCGCAAAAATGCAGATCCGTTTTTTTTGCGGATAAGATGCTGTCCCATTCACTTCTATGGGGCCCTTTTCTTCCATTGCACTGCTCTGCAAAACAAATGAAACATGTCCTATACTTGTCAGTGAAAATCAGGACATGGCCCCACTGAAGTCTTTGGGTCAGCAAAAAAATTGAATGCAATCAGTTTTTTTGAGGACATGCTGAACTGTCAGCATAAAAAACGGATCCGCATTTTTGCAGACAGCATACGGCCGTCTGAATGAGCCCTTAATGTGTGTCATATTTTCTAGGTGTTATTTATGTCTGGTGTGTCGCAAATCTTATGGTTTAAAGAGTTGCATTTTCCAGAGAAAAGTCGCTAAAATGTTTTAAAGGGGACCTTTCTCTGGTCCTGACGTTATAATATTAGTACCTGGCAGTGTAGGGCATGATTAGTAGATGTCAGGGTGCTTTTTATTTTTTCTCAAAAACAGCTCACCTTCTCCCGCTGCTATTGGGCAGCTCACAGCCAGGGAGAAGAAGACGCCCCTTGAGAAACACGGCCGTCTCCTCCTCCCTGTCACGATGCGACTAATTAGCATAGTGGGCGGCAAAAGTGAACGGGGGGCACAGTGCCCCAGCAGAGCAGCCAATCTGAAAAAAAAAAAAGCGCCCAGACATCTACTAATCATCCCCTACACTGCCAGTTACTTTTAGGCCTCTTGCACACGAACGTGTGCGCCCCGTGCCCGTGCTGCGGGCCGCAAGTTGCGGCCCGCAATGCTCGGGCACCGGCCGTGGGGCAGCCGCAGCGGATCGCAGACCCATTCACTTGAATGGGTCCGCGATCTGCCCGTTCCGCAAAAAGATAGGACATGTTCTATCTTTTTGCGGGACGGAAGTACGGAACGGAACCCCGCGGAAGCACTCCGTAGTGCTTCCGTAGTGTTCCGTTCCGTCATTCCATTCCGCATCTACGGATTTGCGGACCCATTGAAATGAATGGGTCCGCATCTGTGATGCGGAATGGCCACGGAATGGTGCCCGTGTATTGCGGATCCGCAAATGCGGTCCGCAATACCGGCACGGGGCGCACACTTTCGTGTGCAAGAGGCCTTACCCTCAGTTCACACTTGCTCGTTTTACAGCCCGTTCCTACGCGCTGTAAAACGCTCAACAGGAGAAAACTCATGTTTCCCTATGGGCATGGTTCTCACCTGAGCGTTTTACAGCGCGTTTGAACGCGCTGTAAAACGCCCTACGCTCAAAGAAGTTCTTGAGCTTCTTTGGGGCATTTTGTCGTGCGTTTGCACCCATAGACTTCAATGAGAACGTTTAACACGCGTTAAAGTGTAGATATGCCTTTTTCAATTGGTCTCCAGAGTCACGAACGCGCGTATGACGCGCGTTTCCTATTTCCAAAAGCGCGTCTCAGAAACGCTCAGGTGTGAACCCAGGGATATTCTAACGTCAGGACCAGTGAAAGGTCCTCTTTAAAAAGTTGCAAAACAAATAAACAGAAAAGTCGCATACATTTATTACCATCATCAGAGTCGCAAAAAAACCAACTAAGAGCAGCAACATACGCCAGCCAGGAGCTGGTGGAGTTTTGCGCACATTTACAAATCAAATTTATACGTTAAAAAGGCACAAATACATAATATCCGCCTGATGAAACACTTACCCTAAGTTCACACCTGAGCGTTTTACAGCGCGTTCAAGAACGCGCGTACGAACGTAAAAGAACGTTCTAGAACGCTCAGGTCTGAACCCAGGGTTAGACCTATCCCCGAAACGGACGGAAAAAAAAAATGCTCAAATACAATGTAAAATCTTAGTAAACCAATTTTTGCCGCAACTGTGGGATACACGGTCCCTGACTGGTCACTCTCGTCAGAGTATACAGCTAAGGGTACTTTCAGACTTGCGTTGGTGCGGATCCGTCTGTTTATTTGCACAGACGGATATGCACCTATAATGCAAACATTTGTATCCGTTCAGAACGGATCCGTTTGCATTCGTTTTAAAGAAAAATGACAAAGTCCAAAACGGATCCATTTAGAATTACATTGAAAGTCAATGGGGAACGGATCCGTTTTCAAATGTACCATATTGTGTCATTGAAAACGGATCCGTCCCCATTGACTTACATTGTAATTCAAAACAGATCAGTTAGGCTCCGCCTCTTCAGACGGACAACAAAATACAGCAAGCTGCGTTTTGGTGTCCGCCTCCAAAACAGAATAGAAGCGGAACGGAGCCGAACTGATGCATTCTGAACGGATCCTTATCCATTCAGAATTTATTGGGGCTTAAGGCCTTATTCACACGTCCGCAATGTTCGTCCGCACCCGTTCTGCAAATTTGCGGAACGAGTGCGGACCCATTCATTTTGAATGGGGACGTGATGGATGCGGAGAGCACACACTGTGCTCTCCGCATCCGCATTTGCGGAGCGCACCGCCGATCTTCTGGACGGCGGCTCCGCAAAAAAGTAGACCATGTCCTATTCTTGCCCGCAATTGCGGACAAGTAAAGGCATCTCTATAGGGCTGGTGGCAAGGTGTTTTGCGGATCCACAAAACACATCGGACGTGTGAATTAGGCCTAAGGCTCCATTCACACGTCCGCAATTTTGCGGAAGGGTTGCAGACCCATTCATTTCAAAGGGGCAGGAATGGATGTGGACAGCACACTAGGCGGACAAGAAAAGGCATTCTCTATATAGTGCCAGCAATGTGCGGTCCGCAAAATGCGGAATACACATTGCAGCCGCTGTGTTTTGCGGATCCGTATTTCCGCAAAACACACTATGGACGTGTAAATTAGGCCTAACTGATCCGTTTTGGACCGTTTGTGGGAGCCCTGAAACGGACCTCACAAACGGAATCCAAAACGCTAGTGTGAAAGTACCCTAAGCCTATGGTAGACCACTAAATAAGGGCACTTTTATCCTCTCTTTTCCCATTTTTAATATGTATGTTATATATGTTTTTTTTTTTTAAATCATGCAATAAATTGATATTTCATTATAAGCGTTCTGGTAGTGATTTATAGGTGTGATGTAAAATCTTAGACAAGCCGCAAACATTACAATAAATGCAGCTACATAGAACTGTTTGCCCAACACACATAAAATATGACCAAAACAGGTGCAAATCCTCATAACTGTGCCCCAAAGTGGCTCGTGTTCATGTTGCTTAGCAGAAATAGATCAATGCATGGAATGTGGATGTGTGATCCATGTCTTTTTCTCTACAGTTTATCATAAAAACAATTATGGCGCACATAAGGGTTGTCACTAACCTTGCCTGAATGGCACATAAATCTGTTGTGTTAAGCAGTGTTACATTTCCTCCTTTCCCCTATTTCCTACTGCTATGTCAGTGAGGGTATATTCAGACACAGCAGATTGGTTGCAGAAATTTCAGTGACTGAAAATTAGTTCCATACATTTGAATGGGGTTGTTTCTGAAGCAGGTGCATGAATTTCTGCAAGCCCCGTTCAAATGAATAGGACACAGAAGTTGCAGAAATTCCTGCAACAAATCTGCTGCATGTGAACTTACCCTAAGACCCCTTGCACACAAACGTATGGATTTTCAGTGTTTTGCGGGCCACTTTTATCTGATCCGTTATTTGCTTCGGTTGTGTTTCCGTTCCGTTTTTCCGTATGGCATATACAGCATCGACGTGTAGCCCTAGCCTAAAGGTTTTGTCAATCAGTTTTCACTGTTCTTATGCCAAACCAGGTTGTGGAGGGTGTATTATCAGAGGACACTGACATAAAGTAACATAATAAGATAAATACATAACATGATATAAAACAAATTCTGTCAGTATCATCAGTAACAATGCTAAGGTAACAAGAAACAATTAGGGATGAGCGAATCGACTTCAGATGAAACATCCAAAGTCGATTTGCATAAAACTTAGTTTCAATACTGTACGGAGCGAGTGCTTCATAGAGTATTAGAATGTATTGGCTCCGATGAGCCAATGCTATTACTTCACGAAGTCTCGCGTACAATTTCTGAAGTTATTATGCCAAGTCTTGCGAGACTTCGCAAAGTAATAACTTCGGCTTATCGGAGCCAATACATTCTAATACTGTACGGAGCGCTCGCTCAGTACAGTATTGAAACAAAGTTTTATGCGACTCTACTTCGGATGTTTCATCGGAAGTCTATTCGCTCTTCCCTAGAAACAACGTTATAATAACATCTACCCAGACAAGCATCATTTGGACTTGTCATAGAAGACGACAACTGCGAAAGAGACGGCATACGTTCCCCCGAGCATGGCCATCTTCTTTTCACAGCTTTCATTGCCGTCTTGTTTTCTCCCCTCACTAATTACACAGAACACACAAAAGACACTGAGACACCAGACTTTCCCCCTGGTGTTGGACAAACTTTCCTTCCTACAGAGGCCTGGTAGGAGTCCCGCAGAGCGGCAGCTGCCACACTCTGCTGTAACATGTGGAGTGCAGCAATGTCTGCTGTGATGGATTGTTCTCCGCAGAGGATTCACCGCACTGCACAGCAGAGAAAAATCAACACACAACCAGCTGCAAGGAGCCAGCCAAGAAATCTGTATATAGTCTTGAACTGCAATAACATAATGTCAGGGGAACACAGCAAAATCTTTCTCAAAGGCAAGCAGGTACGTTTTCCTGCTTTCCCTTGATAGGATTTCATGATGCACACAGAATCGCAATATGCCTCATGTCGATAAATCCTTATGCACTTTGCTATTGTTTCATGTTAACAGATATTTGAGTCCGGAATAGAAGCGTGTATTACGTGTGGATTTTCAGCCGTAAAATCCACAGAGTACAGAACCAGCTAAGAAGATGAGATTTTTAAAATCTCATCCATATGTTGCGGAAATTTTCCACTTGGAAATTGAGCTGCGGTGCAGATTTTGAAATCTGCAGCACGTCAATGCTTTGTGCAGATTTTTAGTGCACATTTGCATAGCAAAGGTTGAGATTTGGGGCAAATCCGTGTCAAAATAACTGACAAGATCCGCAAGTAACACATACGGATTTTGGTGTGAAAATGAAGTGAAATACGCATAAACTACACTGCCGTGTGCATGTACCCTAAAACTGCATGTGAACAAAGCATAAACTAATATTACAATATGCAACTGAAGTATAAACTTCCTTTTCTTTTATGTAGTGGCTGTGCTGTGTCCCCAATGATTACACTGCTTAGGCGCGCTCACAGCTGTGTTGGAGGATCAATTTGAGGGCCTCCGTCACAGATTCCGTCAAGAAGAGCAGACAAAAAAGTCCTGAATGCAGGACTTCTCAAGTAAAAAAACAAAACACAATTCTCAAGAAGTCTGTGCAGCTCTGTTATTTTTGTTGTTCTGCTGCCCTAACAGAGCAGAACATTGTACACATAAAACAGTGGTGTAAAAGGGGCCTAAGCAGCGGATGTGCCTGACAGCCCTGTTAATAGAAGAAGTACAGTAAGGCTGGCTTCAAACACAGCTTTTTGTAGCATCTTTCACTGCAATTTTGTAAATTATCGCTGAAATGCACGTAAGCTCATAGCCCATAACATCCTGTTTTGGTGCAGACATATTCATCCCAAACTTCCAAGATGTTTCTGTGGATAGCCATAGAAAGGTTTTTTTTATTTCATTTTTAATGGAACCATTTCATATAATGTATAATTTCATTGATGCACTGTGGTATTTGCAGGGTGCTGAGAGTCCTTTAGGTGCTTTTTGTTAACTTCAGAAGGTGAACTTTTGTCCCAGTCTGAGGTCCAGAGCACACTGAATCAGAGTTTCATTAAGAATATGTCTGTACTTTGCTCCATTCAGCTTTCCCTCAACCCTATTCAGTCTCCCTGTTCCAGCCACTGAAAACAACCTCCACAGCATGATGCTTCCACCACCATGGTTCACTGTGGGGATGTTATTGAGCAGTGCCTGGTTTCCTCCAAACATGACATTTAGAAGTGTGAGTTGTGGTTTTTTGCTTTCATGTGTCTTTCACTGAGGAGAGGCTTATTTCTGGCCACTCTCCCATAACGCTCAGATTGGAGCAATGATGGTTGACCTTCTGGAGGTTTCTCTCATCTGCACATAGGGTATTTGGAGCTCAGCTGGAGTGACTATTAGGTTCTTAGTCACCTTTCTTACCAAGGCCATAATCGATTACCGATTACCATAATTGGTACTGCAACATCTGTACTATCCCAAAACTATAAAATAATTACATATCCTGCATGGAGAACATTGTATAAAAAAATAAAAAATGCTATAAAATGCTATCAAAACAGTCATAAGTACTCCATAATTGTACCAGTGAATATATACACTATAATGGTACCAGTGAAAATTATAGCTTGTCACTTGAAAAAACAAGTTACGGGACACAGCCTCGCTTGACTTTCTTAGACAATTCACTCCGACCAGAGAGGGTTCCCTGCAGTAACTCAGTTGGAGCATCACATATTACACTGATAAGTGCAATACTCTTCCGTGGGCATCTTTATCTAGGACTAGCAAGAAAACATTACAGCTCTCATACTGTTCTCTCAATTCTACAACTACTGTTATCATGAGGATTAGTCTTCAGATAACCTCTTTCCTTCACAAAAGCAGCAATCTGAAAATGGATTACCTTTCTATAGTATATATTAGGAATCATTATTTATGCTGACTGCTACAGAAGGACAATATTTAGTATTTAATATTTAGAGGCATAGCACTGCTGAAATAAAAACAAATTCTGATGAAAATTTTAAAAGAAAAACCTTTAATGAATAGTCAGTTAAATAATACCCCTTTCTGATGTGTGTGCCCCTTTAAAGCAGCTAGTGACAGACCATTGGTGTCAATGGTTTAATATGCCTATAACATTGGCCCAGAAGCTTCAATGGATTTGCTGCAACTATTTTTATGTCACTATTTTTCTTTGAAATGGGGGTGGAGAAGATATTGTATGCGGGCTTGTCAGGTTTGTGTGCCAGGGCTGCATTTTAATGCCGTCTGTCCCTTGTGATAACAAAGTTATATAGTTTAATTCTGTTTTACTACTTTTATAAAATCTTAAAACCTCTTCTTTTTCTCTAAAAATACTTGCTTTGTGCCACCATATTCTGAGACCCAACTAACAATGTTTCTTTACGACACTGACCATGCAGGATAAATAAAGTGATATTTTAATAGTACAAATGTTAAAATACCAATTACATTCAATGTTTGTTTATTATATTCTTTTACATGATAAAGGGGAACCATCATTTTCTCAGCATGAAGTCCAAGGCACTTCTTGCATGTCGAGCCTAAAGGCGGGTTTACACGTGACAACCAGAAAGGTTCCTTCCCGTCAGTCAGCTGCTCGTTCAGTGAAGGAGACCTCTGCATTTGCATGCAGCAATCTCCTTCAGAGTATGAGGGATCGCTATTGCGTTCAATCGTCCTCATACACAATCATTATTTATGGGTAGCAGATCGCTGTTTAGACAGCACAATCTGCTGCCCAGAAACGATGATTGGTGCTGCCTGCACAAACGACAAGATCAACCGATAAACGAGCGTTTTGCTCGTTCATCTCCGGCACATTTGGATGGGCAGATTGTCAGGAAAAGGCATTCACAGGAACGTTCGTTTCCGATAATTTTAAAAAATACACAATAAAAAAAATGTATGAATTCATTGTAACTCAGCTAAAAACAAAACTAGACCTCCCCAGTCCAATTAAAAACATAGAAGGCCCATAAACCTACTAATGCAATAAATAGTTCCCTAGAAAAGCCACTATATGGCTAGTGAGCTCACCACTGTGTGACCAGAGGGTAACAGGGTCCCTGCCACTGTATGAGTACACGCTTGGGAGTGAAAAAGCCATGTGGGGGCTGGGCCTTGGCCCTGGCAAATTTATTAACAAGTGCAAAAGTGGAGTGAAAACTACTCCACTCAGGTTGATAGAGTAAATTTCACTCCAGCCACATGGGCTGCAGGAGGTGCGCCTAATTGATAACAAGACCTTATCATAAACTAGGCGTTTCCTCAGGCAGTGCAGGGGCTATGAGACCCATGTAAAAAGCCAGTCTTTGATAAATGAACCCCAAATACTGAGTGGAACACACTAAAATCCGTAGTTGCCCAACCCACATTATTGTACTGACAGTGACAGGTTTAAGAAATTGCATGGATACAAATACATGGCTGGTTCATGACATGGTTGTGAGTACCGTGTCGCCAAAAGGTCTGCAGCAGTCTCCAATTAAACTAATAAAGACTGCACTGCTCAGTAGTTTGTATTGTTATTGGCCACGTGGCACTGTCAACACTGCGGGGCTGTTAACAATACAGACCATTGAACAGTGCAGTCTTCATTAGTTTAATTAGAGCTTGCTGCAGACCTACTACTACTCAAATGCAGTACAGCTGCATAGAATCCATGACATGATCGCACTATGTAATCATACTCTAAAAGTTGGTACCCAATTGTTGTATCTTAACTGGCGTCATCAGGGGTGTACAGATCAGGGGCAGACTGGCGATAGACCCTACAGGGAAATTTCCCGGTGGACCAATGCCCAGGAAGCTGCCTGAGCACTTCTTACAGCCGCTGGCAAGGCACATAATGATGTGATGCTCTCTTGAATTCAACTGCATCCCCCTCCTCAGGACAGTGATACACTTGAATACTGCAGCAAGGGTGGTGGTATTTTGTGCTGCACTGTGTTATTTGGTTCTACAGGGACAGTAACTTGTGTTGTTCTACAATATTGCCCTTCCTACTTGTGTTGCCCTGGCATCTGTCAATTAGGAATCTCCTACAACATGGAGCCACTTTTAGGTTTCCAGGGCCACTTTAAGTTCCGAGTCCACCCCTGGTACAGACCTTTCCTTAAAGGGGTTCTGCAGTTTGTTACAACTGATGATCTATCCTCAGGATAGATCATCAGCATCTGATCGGCCGTGGTCTGACACCCGGGACCCCCGCTGATCAGCTGTTTGAGAAGGCAGCGGCGCTGCAGCAGCGCCGCGGCCTTCTCACTGTTTACCTCTGCTAGTGCCCCGCCCAGTGACGTCACAACTTGTATCCTTGTGGCGTGGGCGAGGCTAAGGTCTGTTCACTGAATGGAGTTTAGCCCCGCCCACGCCACTTGATACAAGTCGTGACGTTACTGGGCGGGGCGCTAGCAGCGGTAAACAGTGAGAAGGCTGCGGCGCTGCTGCAGCGCCGCTGCCTTCTCAAACAGCTAATCGGGTGTTGGACCCAGGCCGAACAGATGCTGATTATCTATCCTGAGGATAGATCATCAGTTTAACAAACTGCAGAACCCCTTTAAAGCGGCACTGTTAACCAGGATCAACCCTGTTAAACCAGACATACTGGCTGGTAGGGCTCATCATGCTGATTAAAACAATACCTTTCTTTTGTCTGTATGCTAAACAGCTGCAGGGAAATCTGTGTTTTATTCATATCCAAATGAGAAGTTCGAGCACCAGGAAGCGGGGCTGAATACTTTGAGCACTGCTTTGCAACATCCTCTGTGCTCTGCACACTCCCCCTTCCCCTTGACAGACAGGGCTAGATGTGCTGAGGGCAGAGTTGTGTCCTAGCATCTACATATCATGGACTCTATGTACTATAGCTTCACCACATTGAGATCTGATCAGTTAGGGATATTTGGCTTTTGGGTGAAATTTAAGGAAAGGTTAACGCTACAGTGATATTGTATCATGAAAGTAGGACATTTAAGTAGAAGCATACAATGGTGATTTCCTCATCTCTAACAATTTATTTAAATAAAAGCCAACAGGGCACACAAGGCAGCTGGTCCAGGCAGACCAGGAGGTACCTGAGAAAGGTACCAGAAGTACAAACGATTTCAGCAGGCAGGGTCATTACCAGAAGCAACAGTGCAGGACCGAAGGATAAGGCAGAGGCGTAGTTAGACAGGCAAAAGGTCAGGGCAGGCGGCACAGGTACAGGTCAGGCAATTCGGATTGGCAACAGGAGAGTCAAGACAAGCAGGCGGGTAGCAGAATCCAGGAACACAAGTGGTTATCAGGAACTTAACAGGACACAAGGACCTTGACACTGAGGCATCTTGGAAGGAGGCTGAGCCACTTATAAATCGGCAGGCGGGCTAGGATTGGTCAGTGAGGTCACATGATCTAACCCATAATACCCAGGAAGTGATGTGCTCCGGCCCTTAGGGAAGTGCTGCAAGAAACAAGCAGCAATCATGCTGTGGCCAGGGCTTAGAGGAAGCTGTGGAGCGTATCCCAGAACAATAGTAGCTACACAGACAGAGCCCAGGACTGCAGCGGTGAATGGGAAGCACTGGCCACAGATCACCGCTGAACATGGCGCCCAGGACCGCAGCCACAAGCAGAGGAACAGCAGCGCACAGCAGCCGCTGTTACAGTGGGTATATCCCACAAAAAATGTCAATGTCTCAATAACTTGTCATGTGGCCTTGAGTGTCAATTACAGCTTGACAACAACGTCTCATGCTGTCTAAAGGACCTGTGATGACGTCACATCACATGGTCCAATCACATGGTCCGTGATGGACCATGTGATTGGACCATGTGATGTGAAGTCATCACAGGTCCTTTAGAATACAGCTAAAGCTTGAAGACAGAAGAGAGATCGCCAACTACGCGATCAAGTGGCTAAGGTAAGTTAAGTTTTTTATTTTTAACCCCTTAATCCTCATTTTACAAAGCATTCTTCATTAAGAATGCTATTATCTTCCCTTATAACCATGTTATAAGGGAAAATAATAAATTCTCCAGAATACTTAACCCGAAACCGGACTTCAGTGATGAAGTCCGGGTTCGGGTCTGGGTACCAAACATGGCGATTTTTCCAAATCGCGTGCAAAACGCATTACAAACGTTTGCACACACGCAGAAAAATCGTGCATATTCCCGCAATGCACCCGCATCCTATCCGGGCGTCAAACACGACGCCCGTGTGAAAGAGGCCTAAGGAACCTAGGGAAGATGAAAGGGAATTGTTGCAAAAGAAGTTTAGTAAACATCTGAAAAATAAGGAGATATAACTCTTCATTGGGATATTTCACGCTAATTGTCTTATTCCACAAGGATTAAGATGGCAACTACTGCTTAATGGTAGAAGATCGTGAAGATGTGGTGGGAAAAGTTTCTGGATAAGCGTGCTTTGGAGATCATTCTGCAAATTAGGCACAGCAAATTGAAAAAAGTCAATTTCCTAATTTAGCAGGTAAAAGAAAAGCTGTGTGCATATGGGGAAATGAGAGATAAACGGATTTATCTGAGGGTTGTGTAAGAACAATGAAAAAGCTGAAGGCAGAACTAAAGGTGCATTTACACCTTGCAATGAGCAGCAGTTTATCAGGAACTGTTCCTTTCCGGAAATCAGCTGCTCATTCAGTGGAGGTGAAGAGCTGTATTTACATGCAGCGATCATCTCCACAGTATGAGGATGAGGGATCACTATTGCTATCACTCCTCCTCATACAGTTGCACTGCTTGTGGGCAGCAGATCGCTGTTTAGACAGCACAATCTGCCGCTTAGAAATGATAATTTAGGTGCATGCATGAATGACAAGATCACCCAATGAACGAGCATTTCGTTCCCAGGAACGTTCGATACCAGATAATCTGCCCAATTATTGCAAGGTGTGTAAATCCACCTTTACAGATCAAAAGCAAAATAAATACAATAGAGACAAAATGTATTATGAAGGGGGTCGGTATGTAAATGGCAAGATAATTAGAATACATATTTTGGTAAACAAGTCCAGTGCATCAACTATGCTGCTGGCAGAGGCATGCCCTACCCCCATACTGACCCCAAGTACCCACCATTCACCCAGGAGTTGATATCTACGCCTAGAAACAGGAATAAAAGAGGGGGCTGGAACTGTTTTTACTCCAGGCACAGAGTAAAAAAAAAAAAAAATGTGATGCACCAAAGAAACTAATAATACTTGGACTCAAGTGCAATTAATTTTACTTTTTTACATTGCATTGTACTGGTCCAATCATAAACACTTAAAATATTTAAAGACAAAATTGTCGTTATATAGCATTGAGTTTTGTTTTGTGCTACATTGGATTTCATACTGTGTTACAAATGTCCATGTTAATTAACCATGCCTACATTGCTCCCTAAGAAAAGTTGATGTAATCCCAGCATAACCATATTCAGCTCAGTTTGTCTAAATAAAAAAAAGGACAAAAGCCCTTTTATGTGGGGTGATGTGAATGTATAACCAGTCAGGGGTTTATTAACAGCCAATTTCTGCCTTTTAATTCACAGTATCAAGCTGTAATTTATTAGCGTTCAGTCCCCCGGGGGTTAAGGTTTCATGCTGTCGCCTGAGGAAGGAGGAGATTTTGAGTCCCACAAGAGAGTTACACTGAGGCAACAGGTAGAGGCTCATGTGCGTTTTGTGACTTTGGAGGCAGAACATCATTTGGGAAGGAGGATTGAAAGCTGTGTTTAATTAGGTGGAAGGGGTGTTTTACTGACCCCTAATAGCAGATCACAGAGACAGGACTCTATATCCGAGGGGGAGCCAATTACTTGCAAGTCTGCATTATGTATTAACCCATCTGGGCTGGGGATATTAAGTCTGATGGGGGAACAAAAGATGAGGGAGTGTCAGTGATCACACACCAAATTATCCTGCCCCGGCTCTTTTGTTACAAAGATAAGCAATTCACAGGGGCAGCTGGATTTGTAAACCAACCAGCAGAGCATTCAATTGCTTTTTTTAAATTCCAGATCAAAGACACAATATCCGATTCTGGTTAACGTCCTATTTGTTTGCAGTAAGAGCCGTGATGCTTTGTAACTTTCAAGTGTTGTCCAAACAGCCCAGTCAGGGCCGTCAGCAATGTGGGACAATACAGCGTTTTAATCCCCTTAATTAATGGGAAAGGAGTGTAAAATTACACTTTGAGAGGAATTAGATTAGACCGGGACTATTGTTATTTTAATATTTTGTGTTGCCAGTTGACATTAATTGCCGTTAATGTACAATAAATAATTTATACTGTTACAAGGTGAGAAAGACAGTGAGGCAAATGTATAAGAGTGTGAATGAAGCATAAGCCTCCAGAACGTGGTCTGTATGTATGGCAGCTATGGCATTTTACCTTGTTAGAAAGTGGCTAGGTTAGTTATGTTAGTTATGATTTGTTCATGGTGTAAATTCACATATAAGGGTATATTTCATAGCTGGTACAGTATACTGCATTTGGTGGATTGGAGAATGCATTGCTAATGAAACTGCACCTAGACTTTGGCACATGGGGGGGGGGATTTATCATTTGCTGTGTTTTTGGTGTCAGTTTTTATCATGTTTTGGTTTGTGTTGCCTCGCCAATGCAGAAATACAATGTGGTTTAGCCACTGTCCGTGAAAGTATGCCTGGAGTGGAGATGCCCCTTTTAAAAAAGTTGCACATCATAAATGAGACCTAACACTGTTCTAATCTCTAACAATGACAAACTTTTCACTCCACTTTTGAAAGTGGCGAGGCTCACCAAATGTTACAAAACTACATACAAAATGTCATCACAGGTTTTGTAAGAGTGATGACACCAATACGTGAATGTTCTCAACATGAATACTGTTAGAGATGTCCATGATCCCCCTCTTTTAGCCAGTGTGGCAATTGTTGTAGAGAACCTATCACTTTGAGGCATAATTTTAGGAACAAGCAATGTCTATGGAAGGAGGCTGATCCTAGCGGTTAGCGCAGGAGCCCAGCTGTCAGTCACTGCAATTTCTGCAACTTTTTAAAATAATTTGTATTTCAATTCATTCTATTCAGTCTTGACCGTCCCCTGTGAGCTAAGCAGTGTGGTGGTACATTTACCTTGACTGGATAGACTTGCAGCAAGCCGCCAGCTGAGAAGAATTTGGGGCTTGTATAGGTTTTCAGCTACTGGACCTAACCAAGAATGTTCTGCTATAATGACAACAAGCAAAGTTCTTCAGGGATTGCACGACCTTGTATGTGCTATCAACTTTTCCCTATTCTTGAACTCTGGTCCTGCCCTGGTATTCCTGAGAATACACCGTATTATAGACCGCCTCCTTCAGATCTTTGTCACCTTATTAACAAATTTTTCTTGTATCATCTTCTTGCCTTCTTTGTCTTTTGATATTCCTCTCTCTTCTCTGATCTGAAACATATCAATTAAAGATACCAAATGAAATACAAAATGTTACTTTGCGTCCCAATTAGCAAGTGATTTAATGACAAATGGGATGGATGGCGATTAATATGTGAATATTTAATGATACAAAGTGACAAATATACAGGGTGAACAAAGAAGGTGACGTCAGGGGGACGAGACCCACAGCGATACGGAAACCTTATGGAAATGAGGGTGACACTGTGTATGAAATGATGGGATCATTTGTACAGGAGGAATAGATCCATCACCTCATGTCACAGACACAGACAGAGCACAAGGTCCAGCTCATGTTATCAAGCTTCAGATTGTAAACCAAATTATGTAATTGTGTTATGTCCCCACTAACAAGGCGATAAAGAGGAGATAAAAAGGCCCCTCATGGAGACGACAAACCATACTTGGGATAATAGCATTTAGTTTGCATTTAAAATAGAAATTAGAGTAAACACTAGAGAAATCCCTGTGAAGCCTGGGAAGGCTCATCCATAGATTATGAACGGCACACGTGGCGTTAAAGATAAATTCCACTTTTAATAACATTTTACTGTTTAAATGTTCATGAAAAGTTGAGTAAATGGGTAATATGGGACTTGGGTATATTGGAATCTACTGTGCAAAAAACCTTGTTCCTTCAGAGACATACAGGAGAGCAGCTACTGGGGATCTGGTGCAACGAAATAAAAGCCCTTTTACATAGGCTGGATGACAAGGCAGTTTCAGGAAGGAAGCGTTCGTTCCCAATAATTACCTTATTGTCAGTGAAGGTGAGAGCTGCAATTACATGTAGCAATTATCTTGTCTGTATAGGGATAAGTGATCGCTTATCCCCATACAGATTCATACATTCATTGTTTCTGGTTCTGTTTACACAGAACGATCTGGAGCCCAGATTTTGGGTGTTATATCAACGATGCTTTCCCCCAAGGAACGAGCGTATGCTAATTGAGTAATCAGTGGCCCGGGCAATTATGGAGAATGGCATTGTTCCTGATGTTCTGTGTGTGTAAAAGGGCCTTAACCCCTTCCTGACACTGAGAATTTCCATTTTTGCACTCACTGCCTTCCTGGAGCCCTAACTTTTTATTTTTCTGTTCACATAAAGGGGCACTGTGCTTTGGGAAATCCTTTGATACGTCATAGCGACATATCAAGAATTTGATCAGTGGGGGTCCGAGCACGCTGCTGATTCCTAGAGCAAGGATAAAGACGCACTCACTACTGACTGCAGGAGATGGAATGAAGACAGGCTCATAGACTTTCTATGCAGTCCACCACGCTTACATCTTCTGCAACGAGGAGAGAGAGCGCTATATGTGAGTGCTTCTCTCGCCTTCTTCTTGCAATCAGTGAAGGTCTCAGCACTTGGACCCCGATGGATCAAAACTTTTGATGTGTTGCTATGACACATCAAATGTTTTCCCAAAGCACAGTGCCACTTTATAGATGGCCATACACGTTTAATAGCTGTTGGCTGAATGATTGGATCATTTAGCTGAGAGCTATCTCTCCCGACTCTACCATACATGTTCAGCCGAAAGTGAATGTGTATTCAATGGGGAAAGAGGAGAGAGCCACTGCCGGGCACTTCTGGCAGTGGCTTATCTACTGGGAGAAAAAAAAGATAGGCCGAAATGATTCACCTCATGAGTCAGGGAGCTCCTCACACACATTAGACTGTCAGCTGAACCTGTCATTTTTGGTGGGTTTAGCCAACAGGGGCAGACTGGCCATAGACCCTACAGGGAACTTTCCAGGTGGGTTGATGCCCAGGGGGGCACTTGAGCCCTCCTTAAGCCACCGGGTACATAACGGTCTGACATTCTTAACATTAATTAACTATGGGAGCATCAGGGACTTATGTACCCAGCCAAGTACCACAGGCGCCTTCCTCAATTCTACTGTATCATCATAATCAGGGTGGTGATACAGTTGAATACTGCGGTGGGCATAGGAGCTCATGATTTCCTGCCCTGCCGTTCACCCTCCTAGGTAACAGGCCACTAGGCTTGAAACCTATGAGGCAGTGTACAAACGGCACAGGAACAAAGGCATCCCGGGCCCCAGGCTGGCATAGGCTTGTGGCTTGCACTGCAGATAGTATGGCTGAGCTCACCTACTTGAGTTGTTCCCACCTTCTGTCAATTTGGATAGGGCACTCTGCTGTGTCCAGAACCAAATACCACAGTGCAGCACAATATATTGCTCTATCAGAACTTCTCTGGATGGAATTAGATTGTTATGTACCCAGTCAGCGGCCGTGGGGGAGTTCGGGTGGTCCACGGAGCATCGGCCGAATTTTCCCTGTAGGGTCTATGACCAGTCTGTCCCTGAATTATGCATTTGTACAAACCTTTTGTTACAGGAAAATGGATACTTTATAATTGTTCTCTTTTACACAAAAAGTGTTACTTATTTTCTAATGAGAAAGATCATTTCACATTAAGAATGAACTCTGATGGCCGTATCAGCCCCGACTCCTCCTGAATACAATAATCCCAGTAATTAGAGGAGCATAATTACATATCTGACCCAGACAATTTCAATTCTAAGCAGCTGTGATTGTTGAGTTTATAAAGCTTTTTCTTTTTTTTTTTTTGTAAAGCTCCAAACATTGTGCATCTGACTTCTTTGTTCAAATAATTGTTTTGGTTAATAGAATTATTTAGGGCTTTAGCTGGGGGATTGTTTTGCTATATAGCGTGCAACAATCTGATACAAAGTGACTAGTAATGTTTTACTCACAACTTATACATGGTCAAAAAAGAATGACTTAAATGCCATTAGAAGCCATCAACGTCTGAACAGCTGAGGTTTGCAGTGTTCACCCACAGTGAAGTCTAGAAATTTTTTTATCTCAAGACACGGAGGCTCCCATTGCTTAACTCTTTCTTTTTGATATAGCAGCAAAGAAAAAACTGAAGAACATCATACACCTCCACCAATCAGGTGCTAGCCCCTCCCCTGGATTCCCTATAAAAGGACTCTCATCCAGAGTATCTTCCTCTTTCTTTGCTGCTGGATCAAGATAAGTATCACCCTGCTGTCCTGTTTAGGCAGCAGGGACCTTTGTATAACTGTGATATTATTGTTCCCTTTGTCCTACCCGAGGGCCTGCGGCGGGGTTTTTTCTCCTTGTCCGTGCGGCCGTGATCCAGTCGCCTTCCGGTGGGAGCACTCGCTCTCTGGGAAGCACGGGGTTAGGCCGCGGCCTCCCTTGGCTGGTCCGCGGCCTCCTCCGGCGTACGGCACTTGGCGCCGTAATCTCGCATATCGCGGGATTTCGGCGGCCATTCTCTCGGCGGCTTCTGAGGTCTTGCGGGATTCTCGCGAGATTTGCGTCGGCCGTTCTCCCTGTGGCAACGGCATTCGAAATCTCGCGAGATTTCGGACGTTGGTCGCGCCACGTTGGGAGATACAGCTCCGCCGCACCGCCGCCCTCAGGGTAGTTTTAGTTTTAGCTTAGTTACCTGCTAGGTATTCAGCGCTGGTAATCATTATCCTACTTCTTTCCGATATTTTAGTAGCCCCCTCTGGCCCTGTGCTTTCACTATGTCCTCTGCTCCACATAGGGGGTCCTCCCCAAGTTCTTCCCAAGGAGTCCCAGACATGGATACTGTTTCTCCGCCTATACACCAGGGTGCAGCCCTAGACCCTGAAGTTGCTCATCCATCTATGGAGGCACGAACCAGAGCCCTACAGCAGTCTATTTCGGACGCCATATTTTCGGCCATGGGTTCAGTATCTTCTGCACGAACGGCCTCTCTATCCCAGGCTTTATGTGCACAGGCTTCTGCGCCACCTATTCCTGCACCCGCTTCCACTACCTCCAATAACAATATTGTTATGACTGATGGCTCTGGTCCATCTACTGATGGCGCGCTTCGGTCACGCAAACGAGCTTGCACGCGCCAGGCGGAACACGCGCGTAATTGGAAGACGGCTAGATCTCAGCCGGAATCAGAGTCCGACTCCCTGGAGTCAGATGAGGAGGTGGTTTTGAACTCCCCAGTAGTATCTGATGGGGAAGGGTCGGCCGATTTTCACGATCAGCCTACACTGACGCTTAAATCTGCCCCTAGTTTACAGCCCTCTGCGACCCAGTCCTCCTCGGTGGTAGACCCCCAACGGGCCTGACGGACCCATCTGGAACCCCTTTATTTGACCCGAATTCTCTCCACCATCCGAGGTCATCAGAGTGGCTTCTGGCGCCACATGTGTCCAGCTATATTGAGGCTCGCATTCGCAAACCCCTTAACAAAGAGGCGAGAAGCAAACTAAGGGCGGAGTGCCCGCGCCCAGTTATACCTAATAAGGTGTGCGAAACGCCTTCGGTTGATCCCAAGGTTATCCAATACCTGTCCAAATCAGGCTTCAGTCCTCGTAAAGGTCTGGATGCCTCCCTGAAATCCTGTCAGGATAAGTTATTGGACATCATGGGGCCTTTAGCGAAGATATTTGATTTGGCCGAGTCCGCCAAGGCGGATGGTCGCTTAGTGGACCCAGTAGAACTGGCCGGATGGGTGCAGAGAGCAATTTGTATGGCGGGCAACGCAAATACGGCCTTAGCGGTTGAACGCAGGAAGGCCATTCTCATTAAAATAGAACCGAAGTTGGCCGCCATGGCCTTGACGGAAACGGGCACAGAGGCCCAAGGGCTCCTCTTCGGGGACCCATTTATTAAAGAGCTCGGGAAGTTCGTGGGCACTTTCACTGCTTTGGATAAGGCCCAATCATCGATGAGACGGGTATTTAGCAGTAGGGTCTCCACCAGGGCCGGCAGTGCGAGGAGCCGTCTGGCCGGCCGTGCATCATATCAGCCCCGTGCTACGGGTCGAGGCTCCTCATCCTTTCGAGGTTCCTACCAGGACCCCAGACAGCCTCCCTCCTTCTTCCCTTCGAGAGGCGCATTCGGTCGAGGACGCTCCTATAGAGGACAGCCGAATCTTCGTCGTCCCCTCGGTAAGTCCGGGAATCCTTCCCCATTTTTCGAACGTCTTAGTGGGGGGCAGGCTCCAGTATTTTTCGCATGTGTGGGCCTCTATCACCTCGGATCCGTGGATTCTGTCCACAGTCCTGGGGTTCGAGATAGAGTTGATAGCATTCCCGAGGCTCATTCCCGCCCCCACTCCCATGTACTGTTCCGCGACGGCGCAGTCTCTCATAGACACAGAGCTGGCCGACCTTTTCAACAAGGGGGCGATAGAACCGGCTGTCGCCCATCCAGGGGGTGTGATAAGAAACATCTTCCTGGTCCAGAATAAAGGCGGACAATTCCGTCCGGTGATCAATCTCAAGGCATTAAATCCTTCGGGACATGCTCTTGCCGGGAGATTGGATGGTCAAACTGGACTTGAAAGACGCGTATCTCACGGTGCCCATGGCAACCGCCTCCAAAGATCTTCTTCAGTTCCGTTGGCAAAACTCCCTATGGCGTTTCACGTGCGTACCCTTTGGCCTGTCCTCCGCCCCGTGGTGTTTCACCAAACTGCTTCGGCCGGTTGTGGCGTGGCTACGCAGTTGGGGGTGAGGCTCATCGTCTATTTAGACGATATCCTCCTGATGGCCAAGGAACGTCACAGACTCCTGGAACACCTACAGGCGGCCCTTGATCTGTTTTCAAACCTAGGGTTTGTGATCAATTGGGAAAAATCTTGCCTGACGCCTGCCAAATCCATGGATTTTCTGGGTCTCTTGGTCGATTAAGAGGCCTTGTCGCTCAGTCTACCCCCACAAAAGGTGCAGTCTATCCGCAAGGAGTTGCGTCGCACCCTGACCTCCCGTCAGGTATCGCTGCGACACCTGGCCCGGGTGATAGGATTGCTGACATCTTCCATTCAGGCAATCTTCCCGGCCCCCTTCATTATCGGCCCTTCAACGGCTCAAAATAGCCCATCTGCAGGCGGGAGCATCCTTTGCAGACCTGGTTCCATTGGACTCAGAGACATAGTAACATAGTATATAAGACCGAAAAAAGACATTTGTCCATCCAGTTCGGCCTGTTTCCTACAAGTTGATCCAGAGGAAGGCAAAAAACCCCTGTGAGGCAGAAGCCAATTTTCCTCACTCAAGGGGAAAAAAATTCCTTCCCGACTCCAATCAGGCAATCAGAATAACTCCCTGGATCAACGACCCCTCTCTAGTAGCTGTAGCCTGTAATATTATTACACTCCAGAAATAAATCCAGTCCCCTCTTGAATTCCTTTATTGTACTTACCATCACCACCTCCTCAGGCAGAGAGTTCCATAGTCTCACTGCTCTTACAGTGAAGAATCCTTTTCTATGTTTGTGGGACGAACTCTCGTGGTGGATTGCCAATCTCGAGGCCTGGAATGGCAGAGCCATTTTCGGCCCTTGCCCGGATCTGGTGATAGAATCGGATGCCAGCCTGCACGGCTGGGGCGCACATTGCGAAGGGGTATCCACAGGAGGCCCATGGGCGGCGAACGAGACATCCCTGCACATCAATGCCTTGGAGCTGCTGGCGGGGTCCTTTGCCATTCGCAGTTTTGCGAATGGCCGGGCTCACGCGTGCATTCGTCTCAGGATGGACAATGTATCGGCTGTCCGGTACATCAATGCCATGGGTGGCACGCGCTCCGCCATGTTGACCCATTTAGCCAAAGAGTTTGGGGATTTCTGCCTCTCCTGCAACATCTCGGTGGTGGCAGAGTACCTCCCGGGACTGCACAATACGATAGCCGACTGGAGTTCTCGATTCATTTCAGACTCCAGCGACTGGAAATTAGACACGGGGGTGTTCTCTGCCATTTGGTCAATCTGGGGTCCGATGTCCATCGACCTTTTCGCTTCACGGTGGAACGCGCAGTTGCCCCGGTATTTCAGCTGGAGGCCGGACCCGTCGGCAGAGGCGGTGGACTCTTTTTCACACCTGTGGCCTCAGGGCCGCCTGTACGCTTTCCCACCTTTCTCGCTAATTCCACGAGTCCTGTCCACAGTCAGGTTTCAGTCGGCGGACTTGGTGTTGATTGTTCCGTTTTGGGGGACCCAGTCATGGTTCCCTCAGCTGCTGGAGATGCTGGTGGTTGTTCCCAGGCTGTTGCCCCACTCTCGACTACTGTTGTCGGACACCCTCCGTCAACCCCACCCTCTGGTGGAGGAGGGATCACTCTGCCTATTGGCGTGCAGAGTGCCGGGAGCCCGGGGGCCTCCGCGGACCTTTCGGAAATGGCTCGTTTCCTATTGGACAGCGCTTGGGCCCCGGGTACCAGACGGGCTTATCGAGCAGCCTGGCGGTCATGGGCTGACTGGTGCTTGCCTCGGGGTCTGGATCCCACTTCTGCCTCTGTAAATAACATTGTTCTTTTTCTTTCTTCCCTGTACGAGGCTGGGCGAGCTTACAGTACGATTAATGTGTTTCGCTTGGCCATTTCTTCGGGCCACCAGGGTTTTGACGGGTGTCCGGCGGGTCGCCACCCGCTGATTTGCCGCTTGCTTAGGGGTTCTCGTTTGTCGTGCCCTCCGCGGCCGTGATTCAACGGCACCTGGGATGTCGCCATTGTCTTGACCTTTTTGTCATCCTGGCCGGTTAACGGCCAGCTCTCACTACGCCAGTTGTCTGCCAAGCTGGTCACTCTGTTTTGCCTAGTTTCATGCAAGAGGGTGTCGGACGTGCGGGCACTGGACCACGATGCCCGCTCGTTCACCCCAGACAGGGTGGTCTTCAACATTTCTAGTCGTACCAAGACTGGCATCCGGTCCGTCACCTACCCGGCTTTTCCGGCATCGGAAGCGCTATGCCCAGTGGCTTGCCTCAGGGAGTATGAGTCGCGTACGTCACATCTGCGTGGCGCTTCTCACTCCCAGTTGTTCATTTCGTTTCGCCGTCCTTACCATCCGGTAACTAGCGTCACATTGTCCAGGTGGGTAAAATGGATCTTATCCCTCTCGGGGTTTGATACTTCGCTGTTTACTGCGCATTCCGTGCGCAGTGCTTCGGCCACCTCCCTGGCGATGGCTGGGGCCAAGCTGGAGGACGTCATGCGTCTGGCCGATTGGTCCCGCGTTTCCACGTTTAGAGAATTCTACTTTAGACCGGACCCACATATTTTCTCTACAATTGTCGCTCGGCTTTAAACTAGCAATGGGAGCCTCCGTGTCTTGAGATAAAATTAGAGGATTTTACTAAAACATGACGTAAAGTCATGATTTTATGAAAGACACGGAGGCGAGCATTGCCCCTCCCTTCCCCCCTCTCGGTGGACTATCGCCTGTGGGTGGGGCGACTCGTGTGTTGATATTCATACATTTTGTTGTTTATGTATTGGTTTTGAAGTTAGTCATCCGAAGGATGCGGTATTATTATTATTTTTGTCTCCTCTGTTTTAGGATGAGGCGAGGCTCTTCGTGTTCCAGTCCTCAAGAATCCTGTTTCTTCGGTTCAGTTTGGAGTTCCTAGCGGCGACCCTTCTGGAGTCCCTATAGTCGTGGTTTCGGATGGTGTGCCGTAGTTGTTGGCTGTTACAGTTCGCTGCGAGTGGTTCAAGTGGTTCCTGACATCAAAGAAAGAGGAAGATACTCTGGATGAGAGTCCATTTATAGGGAATCCAGGGGAGGGGCTAGCACCTGATTGGTGGATTTGTATGATGTCTTCAGTTTTTTTTTTTTGTTTTTTTTTTCTTTGCTGCTATATCAAAAGTAAAGAAAGAGTTAAGCAATGCTCGCCTCCGTGTCTTTCATAAAATCATGACTTTACGTCATGTTTTAGTAAAATCCTCTAATTGGCCATGGCACCTTCAACTTTTTCTGAAACAGTGGGGGTCTTTGTTTCCCCCCTGCGGTAGCAGAGAAAGCACAAGTGGCTCAGGCCTTGTCATAAATTAGGTACACCTCCAGCAGTTTGTGCACCCAAAGTAGAGGTCGGTTTAGACGGGCTGATAGAGTGGCTGATTGTCGGGAAGGAAGCGTCTCTTCCAGACAGTCGGCTGTTCACTCAGTGAAGGAGACTGCTGCTATTACATGCAACTACCTCCTTCACAGTATGAGGATGAGGGGTCTCTATTGCCATTGCTTGTCCCCATACAGAATTATTGTTTTTAGGCAGCAGATCACTGTTTAGACAGCACGATCTGCTGCCCAGAAATGATTATTGGCAGTGCCTAGATAAACGACAGGATCACCCGATGAACAAACATTTTGCTTGTTCATCTGGTGATCGGCGGCACATTTAGGCGGCCAGATTAATCTGGATGATTATTTTTATTCCAATCTTATGCCCGTCACCCCCTCCCAACTGCGAGCAAGATGCAAATACAGGATCTTGCAACTTTTTTTTTTTACACTAAAACAAGGTGTAGTGCCCATCTCTGCCAGGACAGGGGGGGAACAAAGACTGGTGTAAAATGCAAGTCTTTGCAAATGACCCCCCATTCACTTGAATAAATTAGTATAAGCACTATGTACTTTAATGGGTCAGCGTACTATGTGGGTGCAGTCTGGATAGCACATGGATGGAAAAGACTAGGAATTGTGCCTAGGTGAATCATTTTGTACATTTTATGCTTCAGTCAAATCCAGAGATGCATTGACAGTTCTACTCAATTTAAAGGGAACTGAGACATGACAGAAGATCTGTGGCAATCTGGCAAGTCTGTAAGGTTCACTCATAGACCTCCATGAAAGACAATAATGTTCCATTAACTTTAATGGGAGAACCTTGAAGTCAGTGGTGATGAATAGTGGAGTGGTAGCAGTCAGTGGGGATGAATGGTGAAGTGAGAGCAGTCAGTGGTGATAAATAGTGGAGTGAGAGCAGTCAGTGGGGATGAATAGTGGAGTGAGAGCAGTCAGTGGGGATGAATGGTGAAGTGAGAGCAGTCAGTGGTGATAAATAGTGGAGTGAGAGCAGTCAGGGGGGATGAATAGTGGAGTGAGAGCAGTCAGGGGGGATGAATAGTGGAGTGAGAGTAGTCAGTGGTGATAAATAGTGGAGTGGGAGTAGTCAGTGGGGATGAATAGTGGAGTGAGAGCAGTCAGTGGGGATGAATAGTGGAGTGAGAGCAGTCAGGGGGGATGAATAGTGGAGTGAGAGCAGTCAGGGGGGATGAATAGTGGAGTGGGAGCAGTCAGTGGGGATGAATGGAGTGAGAGCAGTCGGGGGGGGATGAATAGTGGAGTGAGAGCAGTCAGGGGGGATGAATAGTGGAGTGGGAGCAGTCGGGGGATGAATAGTGGAGTGGGAGCAGTCAGTGGTGATAAATAGTGGAGTGGGAGCAGTCAGTGGGGATGGATGGAGTGAGAGCAGGCAGGGGGGATGAATGGTGGAGTGGGAGCAGTCAGGGGGGATGAATAGTGGAGTGGGAGCAGTCAGTGGGGATGAATGGAGTGAGAGCAGTCAGGGGGATGAATAGTGGAGTGAGAGCAGTCAGGGGGATGAATAGTGGAGTGAGAGATCAGTCAGTGGGGATGAATAGTGGAGTGGGAGCAGTCAGTGGTGATAAATAGTGGAGTGGGAGCAGTCAGTGGTGATAAATAGTGGAGTGGGAGCAGTCAGTGGGGATCAATGGAGTGAGAGCAGGCAGGGGGATGAATGGTGGAGTGGGAGCAGTCAGTGGTGATAAATAGTGGAGTAGGAGCAGTCAGGGGGGATGAATGGTGGAGTGGGAGCAGTCAGTGAGAACAAATATTGGAGTGGGATCAGTCAGTGGGGATGAATAGTGGAGTGAGGGCAGACAGTGGGAATGAACAGTGGAGTGGGAGCATTCGGTGTGGATGAATAGAGGATGGGTCTAGGGAGTAGGGATGAATAGTGGAGAGGGAGCCGTCAGTGGTGATAAATAGTGGAGTGGGAGCAGTCAGTGGTGATAAATAGTGGAGTGGGAGCAGTCAGTGGGGATGAATGGAGTGAGAGCAGTCAGGGGGGATGAATAGTGGAGTGAGAGCAGTCAGGGGGGATGAATAGTGGAGTGAGAGATCAGTCAGTGGGGATGAATAGTGGAGTGGGAGCAGTCAGTGGGGATGAATAGTGGAGTGGGAGCAGTCAGTGGTGATAAATAGTGGAGTGGGAGCAGTCAGTGGGGATGAATGGAGTGAGAGCAGGCAGGGGGGATGAATGGTGGAGTGGGAGCAGTCAGTGGGGATAAATAGTGGAGTAGGAGCAGTCAGGGGGGATGAATAGCGGAGTGGGAGCAGTCAGTGAGAACAAATATTGGAGAGGGATCAGTCAGTGGGGATGAATAGTGGAGTGAGAGCAGTCAGTGGGATGAATAGTAGAGTGGGATCAGTCAGTGGGGATGAATAGTGGAGTGAGAGCAGTCAGGGGGGATGAATAGTGGAGTGGGAGCAGTCAGGGGGGATGAATAGTGGAGTGGGAGCAGTCAGTGGTGATAAATAGTGGAGTGGGAGCAGTCAGTGGGGATGGATGGAGTGAGAGCAGGCAGGGGGGATGAATGGTGGAGTGGGAGCAGTCAGGGGGGATGAATAGTGGAGTGGGAGCAGTCAGTGGGGATGAATGGAGTGAGAGCAGTCAGGGGGGATGAATAGTGGAGTGAGAGCAGTCAGGGGGATGAATAGTGGAGTGAGAGATCAGTCAGTGGGGATGAATAGTGGAGTGGGAGCAGTCAGTGGTGATAAATAGTGGAGTGGGAGCAGTCAGTGGTGATAAATAGTGGAGTGGGAGCAGTCAGTGGGGATCAATGGAGTGAGAGCAGGCAGGGGGATGAATGGTGGAGTGGGAGCAGTCAGTGGTGATAAATAGTGGAGTAGGAGCAGTCAGGGGGATGAATGGTGGAGTGGGAGCAGTCAGTGAGAACAAATATTGGAGTGGGATCAGTCAGTGGGGATGAATAGTGGAGTGAGGGCAGACAGTGGGAATGAACAGTGGAGTGGGAGCATTCGGTGTGGATGAATAGAGGATGGGTCTAGGAGTAGGGATGAATAGTGGAGAGGGAGCCGTCAGTGGTGATAAATAGTGGAGTGGGAGCAGTCAGTGGTGATAAATAGTGGAGTGGGAGCAGTCAGTGGGGATGAATGGAGTGAGAGCAGTCAGGGGGATGAATAGTGGAGTGAGAGCAGTCAGGGGGGATGAATAGTGGAGTGAGAGATCAGTCAGTGGGGATGAATAGTGGAGTGGGAGCAGTCAGTGGGGATGAATAGTGGAGTGGGAGCAGTCAGTGGTGATAAATAGTGGAGTGGGAGCAGTCAGTGGGGATGAATGGAGTGAGAGCAGGCAGGGGGGATGAATGGTGGAGTGGGAGCAGTCAGTGGTGATAAATAGTGGAGTAGGAGCAGTCAGGGGGGATGAATGGCGGAGTGGGAGCAGTCAGTGAGAACAAATATTGGAGAGGGATCAGTCAGTGGGGATGAATAGTGGAGTGAGAGCAGTCAGTGGGATGAATAGTAGAGTGGGATCAGTCAGTGGGGATGAATAGTGGAGTGAGAGCAGTCAGTGGGAATGAACAATGGAGTGGGAGCATTCGGTGTGGATGAACAGAGGATGGGTCTAGGGAGTAGGGATGAATAGTGGAGAGGGAGCAGTCAGTGGGGATGAATGGTACAGTGAGAGCAGTCAGTGGGGATGACTAGTCGAGTGAGAGCAGTCAGGGGGGATGAATAGTTGAGAGTGAGAGCAGTCAGTGGGGATAAATAATTGAGTGGGAGCAGTCAGAGGGGATGAATAGTAGAGTGGGAGCAGTCAGTGGGGATGAATAGTAGAGTGGGAACAGTCAGTGGGGATAATTATTAGAGTGGGAGCAATCAGTAGGGGGATGAATAGTAGAGTGGAAGCAGTCAGTGGGAATGAACAGTGGAGTGGGAGCATTCAGTGGGGATGAACAGTGGATGGGTCTAGGGAGTAGGGATGAATAATGGAGTGGGAGCAGTCATAGGGGATGACTAGTGGAGTGAGAGAAGTCAGTGAGAATGAATAGTGGAGTGGGAGCATTCGGTAGGGATGAACAGTGGTTGGGTCTAGTCAGTCAGTAGGGATGAATAGTGGAGAGGGAGCAGTCAGTGGGATTGAATAATGGAGTGGGAGAAGTTGGGGGGGGGGGGGTTTGATAACTGGAGTAGGAGCAGTCAGAAGGGATGAGTAGTGGAATGGGAGCAATCGGTGGGAGCAGTCAGTGAGAACAAATATTGGAGTGGGATCAGTCAGTGGGGATGAATAGTGGAGTGAGGGCAGACAGGGGGGGGGATGAATAGTGGAGTGAGACTAGTTAGGGGGGATGAATAGTGGAGTGAGAGCAGTCAGGGGGGATGAATAGTGGAGTGGGAGCAGTCAGTGGTGATAAATAGTGGAGTGGGAGCAGTCAGTGGGGATGGATGGAGTGAGAGCAGGCAGGGGGGATGAATGGTGGAGTGGGAGCAGTCAGGGGGGATGAATAGTGGAGTGGGAGCAGTCAGTGGGGATGAATGGAGTGAGAGCAGTCAGGGGGGATGAATAGTGGAGTGAGAGCAGTCAGGGGGGATGAATAGTGGAGTGAGAGATCAGTCAGTGGGGATGAATAGTGGAGTGGGAGCAGTCAGTGGTGATAAATAGTGGAGTGGGAGCAGTCAGTGGTGATAAATAGTGGAGTGGGAGCAGTCAGTGGGGATCAATGGAGTGAGAGCAGGCAGGGGGGATGAATGGTGGAGTGGGAGCAGTCAGTGGTGATAAATAGTGGAGTAGGAGCAGTCAGGGGGGATGAATGGTGGAGTGGGAGCAGTCAGTGAGAACAAATATTGGAGTGGGATCAGTCAGTGGGGATGAATAGTGGAGTGAGGGCAGACAGTGGGAATGAACAGTGGAGTGGGAGCATTCGGTGTGGATGAATAGAGGATGGGTCTAGGGAGTAGGGATGAATAGTGGAGAGGGAGCCGTCAGTGGTGATAAATAGTGGAGTGGGAGCAGTCAGTGGTGATAAATAGTGGAGTGGGAGCAGTCAGTGGGGATGAATGGAGTGAGAGCAGTCAGGGGGATGAATAGTGGAGTGAGAGCAGTCAGGGGGATGAATAGTGGAGTGAGAGATCAGTCAGTGGGGATGAATAGTGGAGTGGGAGCAGTCAGTGGGGATGAATAGTGGAGTGGGAGCAGTCAGTGGTGATAAATAGTGGAGTGGGAGCAGTCAGTGGGGATGAATGGAGTGAGAGCAGGCAGGGGGATGAATGGTGGAGTGGGAGCAGTCAGTGGTGATAAATAGTGGAGTAGGAGCAGTCAGGGGGGATGAATGGCGGAGTGGGAGCAGTCAGTGAGAACAAATATTGGAGAGGGATCAGTCAGTGGGGATGAATAGTGGAGTGAGAGCAGTCAGTGGGATGAATAGTAGAGTGGATCAGTCAGTGGGGATGAATAGTGGAGTGAGAGCAGTCAGTGGGAATGAACAATGGAGTGGGAGCATTCGGTGTGGATGAACAGAGGATGGGTCTAGGGAGTAGGGATGAATAGTGGAGAGGGAGCAGTCAGTGGGGATGAATGGTACAGTGAGAGCAGTCAGTGGGGATGACTAGTCGAGTGAGAGCAGTCAGGGGGGATGAATAGTTGAGAGTGGGAGCAGTCAGTGGGGATAAATAATTGAGTGGGAGCAGTCAGAGGGGATGAATAGTAGAGTGGGAGCAGTCAGTGGGGATGAATAGTAGAGTGGGAACAGTCAGTGGGGATAATTATTAGAGTGGGAGCAATCAGTAGGGGGATGAATAGTAGAGTGGAAGCAGTCAGTGGGAATGAACAGTGGAGTGGGAGCATTCAGTGGGGATGAACAGTGGATGGGTCTAGGGAGTAGGGATGAATAATGGAGTGGGAGCAGTCATAGGGGATGACTAGTGGAGTGAGAGAAGTCAGTGAGAATGAATAGTGGAGTGGGAGCATTCGGTAGGGATGAACAGTGGTTGGGTCTAGTCAGTCAGTAGGGATGAATAGTGGAGAGGGAGCAGTCAGTGGGATTGAATAATGGAGTGGGAGAAGTTGGGGGGGGGGGTTTGATAACTGGAGTAGGAGCAGTCAGAAGGGATGAGTAGTGGAATGGGAGCAATCGGTGGGGATGACTAGTGCGTGAGAGCAGTTAGTGAGAATGAATAGTGGAGTGGGAGCAGTCATTGGAGTTGAATGGTGAGGGAGCCAGCAGTGGAGAAAAAGTGTGGATTGCGAGAAACCTGAAACCCCCAAATTGCAGATTCTGCAGAGAACTATCAGACTATACAACCACTGAATACAGACTGCACACAATAAAACCTCATTGTATACGCCTTTACGGTCACTGAAGGCACCAGTCCAGCGTATAACTTTTGCTCTGCACCACTGGTGGAGTTGATTTACACAACACAAACAGTGATAGGAAAAACATTGGCAGAGACCAGAGACATCCTGGTAAGACGGGGCCGTTTTTTTTTTGTTTTTTTTTACTGGCTGTCTGTATCGGCCAGCTGATGCCAGCCCTGTCAGAATATTCCTGATCACACCACAGCTCCCATAGGGGCTGCCGGGTATATAGATGAGCTCTATATTCATATACTCCTTCCAACATCATTAATCAACTCTCCAATGAAATGAGCCCCTGAGACAATGGAAATCTCCCCTCTGTTTTAAAGGCTGCTTTAATTACAATCTCACCGGGAGGGCGCACTCAGCACACACGCTTCCAACTCTGCTATTGTCCTGCCTGAAAAGTGGACAGTGTGAACCCTTAGGGTCTGGGGCCATGACCTGTTTGCACTGACAGAGGCGGCTTGACCTCTCTGTGCGTCCACTTGACTTAACAAAGACATGTGGCATTTCAAGTCTGAAAATTATCAAAAAGGGAAAGGAATATTGGACATGCATGATGTGTAAGGCCCGCAGGGATATTGATCTCCTCTGCATAATTGTATCTGCTTATATTTTCTAGGATTGATTTCTTTTTAAAGAACTTTCTGTTCTTGAGATTTTTTTTTTATCTCGGATACAGTCACATGTCTGTATAATTTGTTGTGTGTTTTATATATGTGAATAATTTCCCCCCCTTCCACAGTATGCATTTGGGGCCTTAGTGTACAAGCAATTTTTTCCTTTTTTTGATCATTGCCTTCCAAGATTTCTAACTTTTATATTTTACCATCAATGTAGCCGTATGAGGGCTTGTTTTTTCACGGGACAAGTTGTACTCTTTAACGGCACAAATTTGGGGCACATACAGTTGAAAAAGTATTCATACCCTTGAACTTTTCCAAATTTTTTCACGTTCTACCCACAAACTTAAATGTGTTTTTGGTGGCTTTTATGTGATAGACCAATACAAAGTAGCAAGTATATGTGAAGTGAAAAAAGAAAATGATATGGGGTTTTAAAAATTTGTAATAAATAAAAATCTGGAAATTGTGGAGTGCATTTGTATTCAGCCCCCCGAAATCAATACTTTGTAGGACCAAATTTCGCTGCAATATTTTTGGGGTATGTCTCTACCAGCTTCGCATATATAGAGGCTGAAATTTGTGCCTTAATTCTTGCAAAATAGCTCAACCTCAGTCAGATGGGATGGAGAGCGTCTGTGAACAGCAATGTTCAAGTCTTGCCGCAGATTCTCAATGGGATTTAGGTCTGGACTTTGCCGGGCCATTATAACCCATAAATATGTTTTGAGTGAAACCATTCCCTTGTAGCTCTGGCTTAATGTTTAGGGTCGTTGTCCTGCTGGACAGTGAACCACCACCCCAGTCTCCAGTCTTTTGCAGCCTCTACCAGGTTTTCCTCCAGGATTGCCCCGTATTTAGCTCCATCCATCTTCCCATCAGCTCTAACCAGCTTCCCTGCCCCTGCTGAAGAAAAGCATCCGCACAGCAGCTGCCACCACCATTTTTCCACAAAACACAGCACTTTAATCAGGTGAACCCCAGCTATGTTTCTATGCCAACCATGGGCGGATTGGCCATAAACACTACAGGGAACTTTTCTGGTGGGCCGATACCCAGGCTATCATCCAGGTACATAAGGATCTGATCCTCTCAGCATTAATTAATGCTAGAAGCATCAGGTACTCCTGAATTAATCTGTATTGCCTTCCAAAAGGACAGTGATGCAGTTTCATACTGTGGCGCAGGCAGCAGTATTTAGTGCTGCACTGTGGTATTTGGTTCTGGTGGGGCGGAATTTTGTGCTGCACTAAGGTATTGCTGGCCCCACCTACATCTATTGTCCCTGCCTACATGTGCTGCCTCCTCTTCTGTAATTTGAACCTACCTAAATCATGGGGCCACTTCTAGGCTTTTTTCCAGGGCCACTTTAAGTTCCCAGTCTGCCCCTGATACCAGCAGTTGAATAGAGAGGTTGCTGGTGATAAACTATAAAGGTTTTCTTCCATTTTAATATTTAAAAAAAAAAAAACTTTAGGAAAAACATTTTTTGCCATATTCTGACCCTCATTACTTACTTTTATTTTTATGGAGCTGTGTGGGGGCTCATTTGTTGCGAGGCGATCTGTACTTTTCATTAATACCATTTGGGGTGTATGACTTTTTCATCACTTTTTGTTAAAGTTTTTTTATAATGTACAACATAATGTACACGGACATTGCTACTGTATTGCAGGGTGGTCATAACCATGGAAACGAGAAGTGTATAATGTGATGGAAAAATAAATCAATCCTGTAAAGCATTATGTAGAAATCAGGGAGAGCAGCACAAACACTATCTTATTCACTTCTATTGGAGTGTGACTGCAGCTTAGATGTGTAGTATGACTCACATTGGGCAACAGTCACATTATACAGTTTTAGCCTACTTTCACACTCGCGTTTTGGCTTTCCGTTTGTGAGATCCGTTCAGGGCTCTTACAAGCGGTCCAAAACAGATCAGTTTGCATTCTAATGCATTCTGAATGGAAAAGGATCCGCTCAGAATGCATCAGTTCATGTCTCCATTCCGCTGCAAGCAGCGTTTTGGTGTCCGTCTGATGAAACTGAGGCAAACGGGACGGATCCGTTTTTTACTGACACAATCTGGCACAATAGAAAACGGATCCATCCTCCATTGACTTTCAATGGTGTTCAAGACGGATCCGTCTTGGCTATGTTACAGATAATACAAACGGATCCGTTCTGAACGGATGCAGGCGGCTGTATTATCTGAACGGATCCGTCCATGACGCGAGTGTGAAAGTAGCCTAAGAAGCAGGACTTCACCAGTTTGTAACTTAAACTGTAGTTTAGCACATGACTTCAATTGGACTGTGTGATGCACATAAAACATTGACATTTGTAATATTTCTCCTTGCAGCTTTAATTTCCTTTTGTTGCACCACATGGTTTTCAAACGAATAAATCAGAATTATAGTATAAAATATAACCTACTTAATTAAGGTGTTTATTTTGTAAATGACTCCCTCCTGTTTTATAACAGTCCTGGCATATTGACTAATTGACCCCGTTGGTCATCGCCGGGGTCCGGTGGCCTGAGGCACAATGGTGGGTGGGATACAGCTGCTGTGCACCTGGGTCACACTTAGAAAGTGCAGTGGAGTAAATGAAGCAGACTATACATCATCACACATAGCCCTTTAAGTAAGTCGCCAATCATCTCTCCTAGACAATGGCTGCTGTCTATTCTACACCTTATATTTAACTGCCCTGACAGATTGACACTGAGCATATGAAATACCCTGGACGATGTCAGTGAAGGCAGAAGAGGTGAAGAATATAAAGAGGATGAATGTTTTTGGTTAAAAAATAGCCTGCAATATTTCTCTCTATCATCCCATTAAAGGAAAATCAATGTTAACGCCTCTGCTGTCACTGTAATTACTAGACAGCTAACTTTATTGTATCACAGACAAAGCCTATGAAACGGGTATTTTGCTATTTTTATTATGTGCCAAACTCTCTGTTATCAAACTCATTTAACAATGAGCTAACACTTCTGCAGACTTCCTATGTATGTTTCTTGTGGGTCAAAAATGATGAATCAGGCCACAAACCGGCTGAAGATATCTTGGAAAATACAAGAGTATTACAAATATGGATTTTTAGTAACAATAGGAAAACAAAAACCTTACAGACCTATTAAAAGCCAATGGATTTAGTTAGGATTCCGTCCAAAACAAGAAGTATTTCACACCCATTAAATAGTTATTCCCATCTTAAAAGGCTTGTCCAAATTATGTAAAACTTAGCCCAAAGCCAGTAAATTGTCTAAAACCAAAAATAATCCTATACTTTTCCTGTGCTGTTCTCAGTGCCGCACCTCTGTTCCTCCTCTCATTCTATTATACAGGACTGCAGCGGCGAGGTCGAGGTGTATGGCACATGACCGCTAAAGCCTATTAATGGCCTCAGCTTGGCATGAGAACACTGAGGCCAGTGATTGGTTGCAGTGCTCATGTGCTAAACAGTGTTGTATACAAAAAAAACAGGAAGATGACCGGAGGTATGATGCTGAGAATGCCATAGAAGAAACAGGTGACTATAGGTTTTTTTTTTGCTTTGCATAATTTAGCAGTATCTGGCTACATTTTAGATAACTCAAACAACCCTTTTAAGTAATAGTATATCACCCTCACTTTATGATCGATAGGGCTAAAAGACCCCCACCAATCCTGAGAATGAAGGGTCTGTTGCATTAGTTTAGAACTGTCCTCTACACTGGAGTGGTGCCAGCTCTCACATGTTAGGTGCGTGGAAGTGTCACTGGTCAGGAAAAAATTAGGAGACGACACAGTGCTGCCCGTTATTCTCTGGATCAGTGGGGGTTCCAGAGGTAGGACTCCCATTGATCACAAAGTAATGGCATATCCTATCTACCTCGCTCCCCATTCCACCTCTTCACTAGCTACACACTGCCTAGCAAATTCACTTCAACATATTAGCAATTAACCTCCAGTTACCTCCCTACTCATAATCGCTGATCCTGACAAGACTTGTCTGCTATGCTCTCCTCTTAACCACTTCAGCCCCCCTAGCTTAAACACCCTTAATGACCAGGCCACTTTTTACAATTCCGCACTACACTACTTTCACCGTTTATTGCTCCGTCATGCAACTTACCACCCAAATGAATTTTACCTCCTTTTCTTCTCACTAATAGAGCTTTCATTTGGTGGTATTTCATTGTTGCTGACATTTTTACTTTTTTTGCCATTAATACAAATTTAACGAAATTTTTGCAAAAAAATGACATTTTTCACTTTCTGTTGTAAAATTTTTCAAAAAAAACTACATTTCTATATAAATTTTTCTCTAAATTTATTGTTCTACATGTCTTTGATAAAAAAAGTCCAATAAGTGTATATTTATTGGTTTGGGTAAAAGTTATAGCGTTTACAAACTATGGTGCAAAAAGTGAATTTCTGCATTTTGAAGCAGCTCTGACTTTCTGAGCACCTGTCATGTTTCTTCAGGTGCTAGAATGTCAGGATAGTATAAATACCCCCAAATCACACCATTTTAGAAAGAAGACACCCCAAAGTATTCGCGGAGGGGCATGGTGAGTTCATGTATCATTTCATTTTTTTCACAAGTTAGCGGAAAATGACACTTTCTGAGAAAAAAAAAAAAAAAAAAGTTTCAATTTCTGCTAACTTCTGGCAAAAAAAAAGAAATCTCAGACGGACTCACTATGCCCCTCAGTGAATACCTTGGGGTGTCTACTTTCCAAAATGGGGTCATTTGTGGGGTGTTTGTACTGTTCTGGCATTTTGGGCGGGGGCTAAATTGTGAGCCGCCATGTAAAACCTAAAGGTACTCGTTGGAATTTGGGCCCCTTTGCGCACCCAGGCTGCAAAAAGTGTCACTTATGTGGTATCGCCGTACTCAGGAGAAGTAGGGCAATGTGTTTTAGGGTGTATTTTTACATATACCCATGTTGGGTGAGAGAAATATCTCTGTAAACTGACAACTTTGTATAAAATTTTTAAAAGTTGTCGTTTACAGAGATATTTTCACACACAGTATGGGTATATATAAAAATACACCCCAAACACATTGCCCTACTTCTCTGAGTACGGGATACCACATGTGTGACACTTTTTGCAGGCTGGGTGCGCAAAGGCCCTAAAACCAATGAGTACCTTTAGGATTTCACAGGGCATTTTTACGCATTTGGATTCCAGACTTCTTCTCACGCTTTAGGGGCCCCTAAAATGCCAGGACAGTATAAATACCCCACATGTGACCCCATTTTGGAAAGAAGACACCCCAAGGTATTCCGTGAGGGCATGGCGAGTTCATGTAAAATTTTATTTTTGTCACAAGTTAGTGGAATATGAGACTTTGTAAAAAAACAAAATAAAAAAATATATATATCAATTTCCGCTAACTTGTGCCAAAAATAAAAATTCTGTGAACTCGCCATGCTCCTCACGGAATACCTTGGGGTGTCTTCTTTCCAAAATGGGGTCACATGTGGGGTATTTATACTGCCCTGGCATTTTAGGGGCCCCTAAAGCGTGAGAATCCAAATGCGTAAAAATGGCCTGTGAAATCCTAAAGGTACTCATTGGTTTTAGGGCCCCTTTGTGCACCTTGGCTGCAAAAAAGTGCCACTCATGTGGTATCGCCGAACTCAGGAGAAGTAGGGCAATGTGTTTTGGGGTGTATTTTTACATATACCCATGCTGCGTGTGAGAAATATTGCTGTAAGCGACAACTTTTTACATTTTTTATTCAAAGTTGTCAATTTACAGAGATATTTCTCACACAAAGTATGGGTATATGCAAAAATACACCCCAAACACATTGCCCTACTTCTCCTGAGTACGGCGATACCACATGTGTGCCACTTTTGCAGCCAAGATGCACAAGGGGCCCTAAAACCAATGAGTACCTTTTAGGAGGGCATTTTTACGCATTTTCTTCTCACGCTTTAGGGCCCCTAAAATGCCAGGGCAGTATAAATACCCCACATGTGACCCCATTTTGGAAAGAAGACACCCCAAGGTATTCTGTGAGGGCATGGCGAGTTCATAGAAGATTTTTTTGGCACAAGTTAGCGGAAATTGATTTTTATTGTTTTTCTCATAAAGTCTACCTTTCTGCTAACTTTTGACAAAAAGTTAAATTGTTCATGGACTCACTATGCCCCTCAGCGAATACCTCAGGGTGTCTTCTTTCCAAAATGAGGTCACATGTGGGGTATTATACTGCCCTGGCATTTTAGGGGCCCTAAGCGTGAGAAGAAAATGCGTAAAATGCCCTCCTAAAAGTACTCATTGGTTTTAGGGCCCTTTGCGCATCTTGGCTGCAAAAAGTGGCATACATGTGGTATCGCCGTACTCAGGAGAAGTAGGGCAATGTGTTTTGGGGTGTATTTTTACATATACCCATACTTTGTGTGAGAAATATCTCTGTAAACTGACAACTTTGAATAAAAAAATGTAAAAAGTTGTCGTTTACAGAGATATTTCTCACACCCAGCATGGGTATATATAAAATACACCCCAAAACACATTGCCCTACTTCTCCTGAGTACGGCGACACCACATGTGTGACACTTTTGCAGCCAAGATGCGCAAGAGGCCCTAAAACCAATGAGTACCTTTAAGATTTCACAGGGCCATTTTACGCATTTGGATTCTCATGCTTTAGGACCCCTAAAATGCCAGGGCAGTAGAAATACCCCACATGTGACCCCATTGTGGAAAGAAGACACCCCAAGGTAATCCGTGAGGGGCATGGCGAGTTCACAGAAAAAAAAATTTGGCACAAGTTAGCGGAAATTGATTTTTTTTTTTTTTTTACAGTCTCATATTTCACTAACTTGTGACAAAAATAAAATTTTGCATGAACTCGCCATACCCCTCACGGAATACCTTGGGGTGTCTTCTCTCTAAAATGGGGTCACATGTGAGGTGTTTGTACTGCCCTGGCATTTGAGGGTCTCCATAATCATTACACGTATGGCCAGCATTAGGAGTTTCTGCGATTCTCCTTATATTGAGCAGACGGGTAATGAGATTTTTTCCCGTTCAGCCTCTGCACTGAAAAGAAAAAAAAATGAACGGCACAGATTTCTTCATTCGCATCAATCAATGTGGATGAAAAAATCTCTGCCCAAATAATGCAAAAAAAAACAAAAACGGCACAGATTTCCTCATTCACATCGATCAATGTGGATAAATAAATCTCTGCCAAAAAATGTGCAAAAAAAAGTAGTAAGGCCCCATTCACACGTCCGCAAAAATGTCCGCATCTATTCCGCAATTCTGCGGAATAGATGCGGACCCATTCAGTGTGAATGGGGCTGGCGGTGATGCGGAGAGCACACTATGCGCTCGCCGCATCAGCATTTGCGGAGCTGCGGCCGCAAACTTCCGGGTTTCGGCCCCCAAGCATCCGGCCGCAGCTCCGCAAAAGATAGAGCATGTCCTATTCTTGTCCGCAGTGCGGACAAGAAAAGGCATTTTCTATATAGTTCTGGCAATGTGCGGATCCGCAAAATGCGGAAAGCACATTGCTGGTGTCCGTGTTTTGCGGATCCGTGGATCCATGGATCCATAAAACACATACGGACGTCTGAATGAACCTTACAGTGGGGTAATTAGTGTCAGGGGGTGACATGGGGTGATCGGGGGTTAATCAGGGGTTAATCAGTGGGGGGTGGGGTGGATGGGTGGGGGGTCTGTGTGGTGTTTTGGTGCACTTATAAAAGTTTCTTTGGTGGTCCCAAGCAAATGGGACCACCAAAGGAACGATCAGCAAGCATATCAGGCGCTGTTAACAAAACAGCGTCTGATATGCCACTTTAACTTCTACAGCCTGCCAGCGCACGATCAGCGCTGGCAGGCTGTAGCTACCTTCTCCCGGCGTGATCCTGTGAGCGCGCGCGTGCGTGCGCGCGTTCACAGGAAATCTCGCCTCTCGCGAGATGACGCGCGGGCGCGTCAAGGAGGAACAGACCGACCGCCCGCAGGACGCAATCCTGCGTGAGGCGGTCGGTAAGCGGTTAAATGCTCTTCACACAATTGTATCACCCATACTCTGCAACTCATTACCTCAATCAGAATCTCACCCACCTTAAGGCCTTATTCACACGTCTGTAGTGTTTATGGATCCGCAAATTGCGGATCCATAAACACACCCGGCCGGCAGCCCCATAGAAATGTCTATTCTTGTCCGCAATTGCGGGCAAGAATAGGACATGCTCTACTTTTTTGCGGAGCTGTGGCCGTAAGATCGGCGGCGCGCTCCGCAAAAACTGATGCGGAGAGCACAGTGTGTGCTATCCGCATCGTTCCGTGCCCCATTCACAGTCAATGGGTCCGCATGTATTCCGCAGAATTGCGGAATACATGCGAACATATATGCGGACGTGTGAATAAGGCCTTATAAGCAAGAGAACCCTGAGAACCCACCTCTTCAGTAAAGCCTGTAACCTGCAATAAACTCTGCTGCCACTACAATACCATCTGAGCCTACCGTCTCCTTCTTCTCTTGTAGATTGTAAACCCATGTGGGCAGGGTCCTCTTCCCCCTGTGTGTTAACCTGACAATCAGTTCATGTTATTGTGTCGTATGTAATGTAGGTCTAATCTCTTTGTGTGTACATTGTCCTAGAATGAATAGTCCTCCTATAATGAATGAATAAATAATCAACAAATGAATAATAATCCCTGTGATACACTATCACTGTATGAGATAGAAAAACCCCTTTAACTGTTGCCGACCTCCTGTTCACTATAGATGTCTGGACATTCAGCACTTATCTCTGCAAGGGAAGTCTGCTGTCAGTGTCAGCAAGGCTCCACACAGGGAAGGCATGAATGGTTTTTCACAGTGCTATATATACAGATCAGGAAGTGGCAATGTCGCTTTCTGCTCCAGTCCTAGTGTGTCTACACAAGCTGCTGGGTCTTATCAGACCCAGATCAGCTCTGCAGCGAGGCTGTACAGTCTTAACAACCTCTCTGAGAGCTGTATGTAGGGTCTCCGCAATCATTACACGTATGGCCAGCATTAGGAGTTTCTGCGATTCTCCTTATATTGAGCAGACGAGTAATGAGATTTTTTCCCGTTCAGCCTCTGCACTGAAAAAGAAAAAAAAATGAACGGCACAGATTTCTTCATTCGCATCAATCAATGTGGATGAAAAAATCTCTACTTAAAAATGTGCAAAAAAAACAAAACGGCACAGATTTCCTCATTCACATCGATCAATGTGGATAAATAAATCTCTGCCAAAAATGTGCAAAAAAAAAGTAGTAAGGCCCCATTCACACGTCCGCAAAAATGTCCGCATCTATTCCGCAATTCTGCGGAATAGATGCGGACCAGTCAGTGTGAATGGGGCTGGCGGTGATGCGGAGAGCACACTATGCGCTCGCCGCATCAGCATTTGCGTGAGCTGCGGCCGCAAACTTCCGGGTTTCGGCCCCCAAGCATCCGGCCGCAGCTCCGCAAAAGATAGAGCATGTCCTATTCTTGTCCGCAATTGCGGACAAGAAAAGGCATTTTCTATATAGTTCTGGCAATGTGCGGATCCGCAAAATGCGGAAAGCACATTGCTGGTGTCCGTGTTTTGCGGATCCGTGGATCCATGGATCCGCAAAACACATACTGGACGTCTGAATGAACCTTACAGTGGGGTAATTAGTGTCAGGGGGTGACATGGGGTGATCGGGGGTTAATCAGGGGTTAATCAGTGGGGGGTGGGGTGGATGGGTGGGGGGTCTGTGTGGTGTTTTGGTGCACTTATAAAAGTTTCTTTGGTGGTCCCAAGCAAATGGGACCACCAAAGGAACGATCAACAAGCATATCAGGCGCTGTTAACAAAACAGCGTCTGATATGCCATTTCTAACTTCTACAGCCTGCCAGCGCACGATCAGCGCTGGCAGGCTGTAGCTACCTTCTCCCGGCGTGATCCTGTGAGCGCGCGCGTGCGTGCGCGCGTTCACAGGAAATCTCGCCTCTCGCGAGATGACGCGGGCGCGTCAGGAGGAACAGACCGACCGCCCGCAGGGCGCAATCCTGCGTGAGGCGGTCGGTAGCGGTTAAATGCTCTTCACACAATTGTATCACCCATACTCTGCAACTCATTACCTCAATCAGAATCTCACCCACCTTAAGGCCTTATTCACACGTCTGTAGTGTTTATGGATCCGCAAATTGCGGATCCATAAACACACCCGGCCGGCAGCCCCATAGAAATGTCTATTCTTGTCCGCAATTGCGGGCAAGAATAGGACATGCTCTACTTTTTGCGGAGCTGCGGCCGTAAGATCGGGCGGCGCGTCCGCAAAAACTGATGCGGAGAGCACAGTGTGTGCTATCCGCATCGTTCCGTGCCCCATTCACAGTCAATGGGTCCGCATGTATTCCGCAGAATTGCGGAATACATGCGAGTACTATATGCGGACGTGTGAATAAGGCCTTATAAGCAAGAGAACCCTGAGAACCCACCTCTTCAGTAAAGCCTGTAACCTGCAATAAACTCTGCTGCCACTACAATACCATCTGAGCCTACCGTCTCCTTCTTCTCTTGTAGATTGTAAACCCATGTGGGCAGGGTCCTCTTCCCCCTGTGTGTTAACCTGACAATCAGTTCATGTTATTGTGTCGTATGTAATGTAGGTCTAATCTCTTTGTGTGTACATTGTCCTAGAATGAATAGTCCTCCTATAATGAATGAATAAATAATCAACAAATGAATAATAATCCCTGTGATACACTATCACTGTATGAGATAGAAAAACCCCTTTAACTGTTGCCGACCTCCTGTTCACTATAGATGTCTGGACATTCAGCACTTATCTCTGCAAGGGAAGTCTGCTGTCAGTGTCAGCAAGGCTCCACACAGGGAAGGCATGAATGGTTTTTCACAGTGCTATATATACAGATCAGGAAGTGGCAATGTCGCTTTCTGCTCCAGTCCTAGTGTGTCTACACAAGCTGCTGGGTCTTATCAGACCCAGATCAGCTCTGCAGCGAGGCTGTACAGTCTTAACAACCTCTCTGAGAGCTGTATGTACCCTGTAACTGGGGCTAAGGGCTGTATTACACCAACAGATTATTTTACAGAGGTCAGATGGCCTAATACACACACATAGATTGTTTGTTATACAAACCAACTATTGGTCTTATTGGACAGAAATTGGTCAGATAATCTGTTGGTGTAATACAGCCCTAATATCTCAGCCCCAATTACAGAAGAAATCAACAACGTATTGTTAAATCTTCTCCAAAGTTCTTTTGTGACCTTATGGGGGGTAAAAAAACAAAACAACCCCCCCCCCCAAAATAAAAACACTCACCACCTCTCCCACCACAGCATCTAGCCCTTCCCCCGGCAAACATAACCCATACATCTATATCAAAATAAGCATTATGGGAAGGAGACATTATTTTAAAAAGTATTTTAGTAGCATTTTGGGCTATTAACAGCAAAAAAAAATTAAAGTAAAATGTGAAAAATATTTTCTCTTTTTTAAATTTTTTAGGGTAAATCATACTAAAATTACATTAAAAATCCTCATATTACCGAAAAAAGTGCAAAAATAATTTATATAACAAAACAGAAAGGCAAGGTACAGTTTTCAAAGATGCACATACAAAAAATACAAAAAAATTGCGAATAGTCAAGAAGGGAGTAAATGACTTTTCTCAAACTAGTTAAAAACAGAAACAGCGCCCATATCTTTTATACTAGCTTGAACACAGCCTAACCGTAAAAACTGTAATCTGTAACATTATTTGACATTTATGTCACTGCATAAATAGAAAATCTAATGGTACAAGTAATAATAATAGTTATAGGAAAAATAATGCCACCTATGAACACTAGGTGGTGCTGTCATTTATTTTTCAAATCTAGTAGAATTTCTTTGTGCTACCTCATACAACATTGTGCAGCTTTAGGCCTCTTTCACACTTGCGTTCTGAGGATTCGGCAGGCACTTCCTGATCAGTCTTCGAAATGCTTTGAGGTTACTATGGCAGCCATGACGCTATTAAAGTCCTGGTTGCCATAGTAGTAGTGGGGAGCAGGGGAGCGGTATACTTACAGTCTGTGCGGCTCCTGGGGCGCTCCAGAATGACGTCAGAGCGCCCCATGCCCATAGATCCATGCGTGTAGGGCGCCCTGACGTCACTCTGGAGCGCCCCGGGAGTCGCACGGATGGTAAGTATACTGCTCCCCCGCTCCCAACTACACTTTACCATGGCAACCAGGACTTTAGCGTCCTGGCTGCCATGGTAACCATTGAGAAAAAGCTAAACGTCGGATCTGGCTATGCGCCGAAACGACGTTTAGCTTATGGCCGGATCCGGATTAATGCCTTTCAATGGGCATTAATTCCGGAACCGGCTTTGCGGCAAGTGTTCAGGATTTTTGGCCGGAGCAAAAAGCGCAGCATGCTGCAGTATTTTCTCCGGCCAAAAAACGTTCCGGTCCTGAACTGAAGACATCCTGAACGGATTTCTCTCCATTCAGAATGCATTGGGATCAGGATTTTTCCGGCATAGAAACCCGACGACGGATCTCTATGCCGGAAAACAAAAACGCTAGTGTGAAAGAGCCCTTAAACTGTGTTAGAGGTTGTTTACCTCCTTTTTGCTTTATGTCACATGTATACAGTGCTCCCTCAAGATACAAGGGCCTCAGGATACAAAATTTTCAACATAGGCAGGACTGGAGGCCGGGAGGCGGCAGCGTAACGTCACACGCCTGCTCCGCCCACTTTATGAATGAAGCAGGCGGCGCAGGCGCGTGACGTCACGCTGTCGCCTCCCGCCCGCCCCATCCTTACTCCAGTCCTGCCTACGATCTTACATTATACTAGGTAGGGTAATACTGGCAGCATTAAGATTATACTGTAATTTTAAACATCGCCTGTAACTACCGGTACATTACTACAGGGGGAGCGGTGTAGTAGAATACAGTTACTGCACCGGGCCCCGCTATCATTAGCAAGCAAGATGCTGCCCACAGCCCCTGTATTGGGGTCATCACACCCACTGTTATGGGGGTGGATCTGCGGATAACACATAGCATAAGATGCTATGTGTAATCCGCAGATTCCCCCCATAGCAGTGTCATCCACAGATCCCCCCATAGCAGTGCCATCCACAGATGCCCCCATACAGTGCCATCCACAGATGTCCTCATACAGTGCCATCCACAGATGCCCCCATAACAGTACCATCCCCAGCTCCCCCACATAACAGTGCATCATCCCCAGATGCCCCCATACAGTGCCATCCCCAGATGCCCCCATACAGTGCCATCCACAGATGTCCCCATACAGTGCCATCCACAGATGCCCCCATAACAGTGCCATCCCCAGCTCCCCCACATAACAGTGCGTCATTCCCAGATGCCCCCATACAGTGCCATCCCCAGATGCCCGCATACAGTGCCTTCCCCAGATGCCCCCATAACAGTGCCATTCCCATCTCCCCCACATAACAGTGCGTCATCCCCAGATGCCCCCATACAGTGCCATCCACAGATGCCCGCATACAGTGCCATCCCCAGATGCCCCCATACAGTGCCATCCACAGATGTCCCCATACAGTGCCATCCACAGATGCCCCCATAACAGTGCCATCCCCAGCTCCCCCACATAACAGTGCGTCATTCCCAGATGCCCCCATACAGTGCCATCCCCAGATGCCCGCATACAGTGCCTTCCCCAGATGCCCCCATAACAGTGCCATTCCCATCTCCCCCACATAACAGTGCGTCATCCCCAGATGCCCCCATACAGTGCCATCCACAGATGCCCCCATAACAGTGCCATCCCCAGATGCCCCCATAACAGTGCCATCCCCAGCTCCCCTACATAACAGTGCGTCATTCCCAGATGCCCCCATACAGTGCCATCCACAGATGCTCCCATAACAGTGTGTCATCCACAGATCTCCCCATAACAATGTCATCCACAGATCTCCCCATAACAGTGTGTCATAATAGTGTCATGCACAGAACACCATTAGTAAAAAAAAAACACCAAAAGTACACCTTTTGGTTCAAAATATTTTTTTTCTTATCTTCCTCCTCAAAAACCTAGGTGCGTCTTATAGGCAGGTGTGTCTTATGGGCACTTTTGTTTTTTAGATTGATAGATGATGGATGGATGGAAATGTAAGAAAGCATGTCTCCATCCATTAAATGTGTCAGTTTTTTTCACTTAATACCTCTGGAATTTAAAAAAAAAATTAAATTCCATCTATGTTTTCTTTAAAAGAGTCTTTCATAAAAAAGTTTTTCAATAAAAAACAGACACAAATATATCAAAGCATAATGGAAGCGCTCACTAGTCTGCAGGAGGAGGGGGAGAGAAGCGCTGTACAGTACTTACCCCTCCTCCTGCAGCGTCAGGACTTACAGAGCGCACTCTGACCTGATGCTGCAGGAGGTCAGGTGACTGCAGCGCGGGCTCTGAGAAGAGAAGACAGCCAGTACAGGTAGAGTGGCGGCAGGAGAAGTTACTTTATTATTTTACAGCCTGATCTTAGGTCTGGAGAGGTCTGACTGGGGGTCTAGTGTTCTAATGGGGGTCTGATTGAGGGTCTAGAGGTTTAATGGCGGTCTGGAGGTCTAATAGGGGTCTAATCTGAGGTCTGATATTGGGTCGGGGTCTTACATGGAGGTCTAATGGGGGTCTGATGTGATGTCTAAAACTGGGGTCTTGTATGGGGTCTGACATAGAGATCAAAAGGGGGTTTGGTCTGAGATGGGGGGGATCTCATTTAGGGATTTATATGAGGATCTGAAAGGAAGGGGGGATTTTTTATTACTAGCGCACAATATAAAGGGGTGTTTTTGTACTGACGCACTATCTGAGTGGTACCAGTATTTTCAGGGGGACTGTTTCTGCAGTAAAGTATTGGGGAGCACAGTGGACACAGTATTGGGGGTGGCAGGATGGGGTCTTGAGAAGGTGGAAGGATGATGGAAAAGTAGAAAGTAAGATGTCTGTTTGTTAAACTCTGCAGAGATGAGGCGCGGCTGAAAGAAGTCACCATGGCGGTCTGGTCTAACAGGAGAAGAAGAGGAAAGAGAATGTCTACATCAGAGAAGAGAAGTCACTGGATGTAAGAGGTATGTGGCGCTGTATGACCCTGTATGTTCTGTAGCGCTGTATGTAATGTTTTCCAAGTACAATAAAGGAATTCAAGAGGGGCCTGGATGTATTTCTGGAGTGTAATAATATTACAGGTTATAGCTACTAGACAGGGGTCGTTGATCCAGGGAGTTATTCTGATTGCCTGATTGGAGTCGGGGAGGAATTTTTTTTCCCTTTAAGTGGGGAAAATTAGCTTCTACCTCACAGGGGTTTTTTGCCTTCCTCTGGATCAACTTGTAGGAAACAGGCCGAACTGGATGGACAAATGTCTTTTTTCGGTCTTATATACTATGTTACTATGTCTTTAAACGGGTTGTCCGCTATTTTTTTTTTGTATAAGCGCTGCCTTTTCTGCTCTGTTTACCTGCTCATCACTGCAAATGCTACAGGGAGCAGGTGAACAGAACAGAGAAAACAGCTCTCATATGAGCGCTGCCCTCTCTTCAAACAGCTGATCGTCGAGGGTGCCGGAAGACCCCGACTGATCTGATATTGATGACCTATCCTGAGGATAGGTTATCAGTAGTAAAAAAAAAAGACAATTCCTTTAGCAGTAGGACTGACCCTCAGTTCACACTTGCGCGTTTTACATCGCGTTCGAACGCGCTGTAAAACGCATAACCGATGCAAACCAATGCTTCCCTATGGGACTGGTTCACATTTTCGCATTTTACAGCGCGTCCGAACGCGCTTAAAAACGCCCGACACATAAACAAGTACTTGAGCTTTTTTTGAGGCGTTTGTCACGAGTTTTGGCCCATAGACTTCAATGGGAACGCGCAACGCTTGTATTTAGCGCGTTTTTGACACTGAAAATGCGCGTTCGAATGCGCGTTTATGAATTTGCAACATGCTGGAAAGGCCAAACTTCATATAGACAGTGATATTTGGTCATTGGACAACACTGCAGTCAATCACACAAACGCGCGTAAAACGCGCGTTTACTATTCTCAAAAACGCGCACAAAAACGCGGGTAAAACGCGCGACAAAAACGTGCGGAAAACGCGCGTCTCAGAAACGCTCAGGTCTGAACCCAGCGTGAAGGGAAGGGGTTGGATTGAGAATTAGGCATGGGGGGGGGGGGCGCATTTCAATATTTGCAGCAGAAAAGCTAGGTGCACCAGCACTAAGTGAAGGGGGGGCCCAAGCTGAACTCTTGCACCAGGGCCCATGAGCCTTTAGCTACGCCCCTGATCATTCAGAACAAGCTGCCATGTATGTAGCCCTGACTGACTTTACACAGGACAGCAATCATACAAACTACCGCAGTTGAGAGATACCCATGGCCCTCCCGCTATTATATAATGAGGGGATATGTTGAACACAATTATTTTAGCAAAATAATAAAAAATGAATAAAAAGTATGTTAGTTCTACTGATGCATTAATGTATAATACATAATAATGTATAGTCCATAAATAGGAAAACATATAAAATACACATACTTGTATAGCTTTGGTTAGCACTTATGAGAACTCAGCTTTCTACTATGGATCGATTTATTATAAAGACACTATGACTGCCTGCTATAGGTGCACTTGACTCTTTATTATGGGGGCACTATGACTGCCTGCTATAGGTGCACTTGACTCTTTATTCTGGGGGCACTATGACTGCCTGCTATAGGTGCACTTGACTCTTTATTATGGGGGCACTATGACCCAGGAATGTGACAGGAGGGTAATCTCACGTGTAGGCAGTTGACAGGCTTGCACTTTGTTCACACGTGTTCAGATCTCATGTCTCTATCACTTACACCAGGCATCCTCAAATTACGGCACTCTAGCTGTTGTAAAAATACAACTCCCACAATGGCCTGCTGTAGGCTAATACCTGTAGGCTGTTCGGGCATGCTGGGAGTTGTAGTTTTGCAACAGCTGGAGGGCCGCAGTTTGAGAATGCCTGAGTTACACTGTACATTATAAAGATGTTCCTGGTCTGGTTGGGAAACTAGTCTGTACTAGTGTACAACTTGCACACTAGAAAACCACAAAAGCAGAGAAGAAAATGTGCTTGTAAATGATGTCCCCTATAACACACACTGCTTTCATAACTGAAGCTTTACTGGAGTAGGTGTTGGGTTGAAAATGGTGCAAGCATGTGGACATTATTAGCAAAGTCTTGATTTTGCACATTTGATGTTTGGATTATACGTCAATGTGGATTTTAACCTGTGTGATCCATTGCTCCAAAGACTATAAGTAGCAGCTGGTTTGCTTTAGCTAAAGGGGTATTCCCATCACATAAAATGGGGGCATATTGCTAAAATATGCCTTCATTGTCTGATAGGTGCGGGTCCCAGAGGTAAGAACAAAGAAAACGGAGCGGGGAGAGCTGTGGCTGGAGGACCACCACCAAGTGTTGCCTCCATACAAGTAAATGTGAGCACACCGCGCACGCACGGCCTCTTCTCCCATTCATTTTTATCGGGCAGACGGAAATAGCCGAGCCAGCGCTCAGGCTATTTTCGGCGGCCTCATTGAAATAAATTTAGGGCGGCTGCACATGCGCAGTGCACCCTCTATTAATTTCCCCGCTCCGTTCTCAATATGCCCCCATTGTATGTGATGGCAAAACCCCTTTAAAGGGGTTCTCCGGGAAATATGAAAATACTTAAATATCACTTTATTATAAATAAATCCCCAAATATCTTTCATTAGTCATAATGGCTCGCTTTGTCCTATTAGTACACATAAAACCTGTCCTAATCTCACAGCAGGACAAGTTACTTCAAAACACTGAACTAAAGAGCTTCCTCATCCTCCTCTCTGCTTGTCAGGGATTATGATCCTGAATACAAATATGATATTCAGCTGAATCTCTGTAGGAATGGAGTTCATGAAGAGACATTAAGTACAGAGAGGAGGTGGGGATGTGGATAATTAGGAGCAGCACTTGTATGCAGTCTCCATTACCACAGCCTGTCCAGTCCACCGTCTCTGTACTTCATGTCTCCTCATGGACTTCATTCCTGCAGAGATTGAGCAGAAGATTATATTATCTGTATTCAGGATCATAATCCCTGACAAGCAGAGCAGAGAGGAGGGGGAGGCAGCTCTTTAGTTCAGTGTTGTGAAGTAACTTGTCCTGCTGTGTGATTAGGACAGGTTTTGTGTTCACTAATAGGACGGCAGCCATTTTATTTCTCCTAATGATTGTTCCCTAGACAAAACAAGCCATTATAAATAATGAAAGATATTAAGTCAATTTTTTTCATAATAAAATAACATTTGTGTATTTTAATTCCCAGAGAAAGAGGTTGTCTCACTTCAGCAAATAGCATTTATCATGTAGACAAAGGTAATCCAAGGCACGTTGGAGTCCACATAGGCTGAAGCTTTTTTCTGGATTAAAGGGAATATGTCAGCACATACCTGCGTATCAGTCCAAATGAACTGTTAGATGTTCTCTGGACTTCTGAGTAAAACTCTCTTTCTGCCATCCTGATTGGTGCCTGCATTCTGGAGAAATTCTTTTTCTGATATGCAAATTAACTGCTTGGTGCAACAAAGGTGTTACCATTGCACCTCAAGCCACACTCCTAAGGGTACATTTACATGGTGATTTTGGGTGTGACACATGTCGAGCGTCCATGTCGCTCCCAAGTACCGCAGTGTAGCAAGGCAGCCATAGGAATCAAAGGGTCTGCAGTGTGACTCTTATGTTTGCTTCATCTCGAGGTTGCAAGTGTGCGAGTCGCACAGCAACCCCATTCATTCCTATGGCAGCCCGCTACACTGCGGTTTTTACCACTGTGCAGATGTACCTCCTGCAACCCTCAGCTTTGAATAACAGGGCCAGGCAGTGGCGATGTGATCTCGCCTGTCTCTGTACTCTGTGCAATCGCCTTTGGGATCAGCACACACATAATGCTTGCCAGGCAGGAGTCTATAATGCGAGTTTGCCGATCCCGAGGCAAATGCGCAGTTCACATCTGGTAAGTTTCCGGCATAAATGATGGCTTTTTATTCAGCGGAAAACAGGTACTTATGCTGGAAATGCGCTGCAATCCCTTAAAGTCAACAGGGATCTGGCAGTGTTTGGCTATCCATTACTCCGGTAGTCTGTTCCTCTACCAGAAGGCTACCAGATTTACATGCCAGAGGTGTGAATGTAGCCTAAGTACATACCAGATTTAATAAATGTGTCTTTTCCTAAAAAGCTACAATAAAAAGCAAAATCTCACTCCAGCAGAAGGGTGGTGTAAAAGCTGAAGTAACACTTCTACACAAAAGTGTTATTTTTAAAGATGTTGCAAATTAAGCAATGCGCAAAGTTTGGTATATTTGGTGCAAATTACGGAAGCGCAGACTCAAAACTGACATTTACAATTTCTCCTTAATGATAGATCTTGAGCATATTAGATGACATTTTTGGATAAAAACTGTTATTTTAAAATTATTCTAGTGATGCTGACCACTGGTTATATTATGAAAGTATTATATCTACTATTATTTCTGGAAGTGACCCCGACACAGTAGGATGCGGGGAACAATGAGAGATTTTGTTTTATGTAAACTTAACAAAAGCCAGGGCTCATTTAAAGCCAATGCGAGTCCCCCAGCAGTTGTAGAGCTGTCATCCTCCTCAAACAGCATCTGCTCCAGATTCACGGCCCCCCACCCTTCATGTTTTTGCTCACTTTATCAGCTCTGTCTTTTGTTCTGCCCTCTCTCCATGGACCTTTTTATCAACAGCAGCCCCAGCTGAGGCTTCTCCCAAATGAAGCGCTAACACCTTAGGCCAGTGATCTCCGCTGGGGAGGGAGAGCAGCTGCAGACTGGGGTGTGGGCTGTGGAGTAATTCTCTTTTACATCTCATAACACACACACTGGTACGTGGGGGGCTCCTGGCCACTTTATATTACACATTGCCTCATTATCTTGATGTGTAAAGCCGTCATTTGCTTCAATGTCACTATACTTTACTGCTAATGATACGCGGGCTCCACGTAATTTGGGGTGAAAGGCACAGCGCGGCCTATTGTGTGGCCTGGATGCTTTAATATTCCTTGTATCACCAGTAAATGTATGACTTATATTAATAGACTGTATGGTCTGCGGAGATAGGAGCACTGATGCACAATTACATGACGTTTGCATCCATTTTCAAAAGCAAAAAGGCAGCACAAAAAAAAAAATGAAAAAGAAAAACTGAAAAAAAAAAAGAATTTTAACTAAAGATGTTGTCCAAGTTAAAAAAAATTTGATGGGGCAAACTGCAAGGAGGCAGGTAAAATAATGAAGAAAAAGTAATCTCACCTTCCGGAGCCCCTTCAGTCCAACACTGTTGTTCTATCCTCTCTGCTGGGCCTGCAGCCATGACATAATGTTTTGGGTGCATCAGACAAAAATAGGACATGCTCTATTTTTTTGCAGGGCCACGGAACAGAGAGACGGATGCGGACAACACACGGAGTGCTGTCCGCATCTTTTGCGGCCCCATTCAAGTGAATGGGTCCGCACCCGAGCTGCAAGATATGCGGCTCAGACGTGCACCAAACATACAGTCGTGTGCATGAGGCCTTAGGCCTCTTTCATACGAACATGTGAGCCCCGTTCCCGTATTGCGGACCGCATTTGCGGATCAGCAATACACGGGCACCTTTCCGTGGCCATTCCACATCACGGATGCGGACCCATTCATTTCAATAGGTCTGCAAATCCGGAGATGCGGAATGGAATGACGGAACAGAACACTACGGAAGCACTACAAAGTGCTTCCGTTCCGTACCTCTGTCCCGCAAAAAGATAGAACATGTCCTATCTTTTTGCAGAACAGGCAGATCACGGACCCATTCAAGTGAATGGGTCCGCGATCCGCTGCGGCTGCCCCACGGTCGCGTGAAAGAGGCCTTATACTGTAAAAAAAATTTCCCGAACCACTTGGAACCAAGCCCAAGTTCGGGAAATTGTTTTATAAAGTTATTGCGCGAAGAACAATAACTTCGGCTCCTGCTCCGTACAGTATTAGAACGAAGTTTTATGCGAATCGATTTCGGATGTTTCATCCGAAGTCGATTCGTCCATCCCTAGTCAACATCCTGTTTTATGCAGGTCACATGGCTGCTGCAGCCAACGACGTGTCCCCCATTTGTTACATCGGCAGGGTCAAACAGCAAATTGACAAGCAGAGACCAGAGCAAGGTAGCAGCGCCAGGGGACTAAAGGCACTGGAACCCAGCAGCGGGGAGCAGGTAGGTATACTTCCATCTGCAGGTACTAGCAGAAAGGCCCCAGAAGGTGAACAACTTCTTTTCACTCTAAAGTTTATTTTCATCAAGTACTCTAGCTCCTATTCCTCCTTGGATAGTTTTAAAAAAAAATGTTTTTTTTCTTCAAATTTACTTCATTTGCAGTTTTCTCTAACTCCCCATGCTGAAATCCTACTTCCTGGTTTGTCATGTGACTGCTGTCCCATCGTGCCTTAGGGTAGTGATATATGTCCTGACATTAGCAGATCATGTGACACAAACCACACCCCTTGTTCTTACCAATGACACTTCCTACGTCCTACCTTACAAGGCTCCAATGCAGGACGTAAACATTCGTGGACATCTTCATGGTTCCATCCTTGACCAACTTCCCACAGATTTCATCACGGACGTGTGAATGAGGCTTAATTCTCCCTGCAGTTTGCCCCCAAAAAACTGAAATCTAAATAAAAGAGACCAATGTGTAGGCAAGATGACTATATGGTACTTGATAATATAGCCTTTTCTGATATTCTATGCCATTTTCTATATTTTATAACTTGTGCCTCCTTGTTAGGAAAATCCTCTTTGCTGTCCGCATAGAGGTCCTGTTAGCGGACTGCAAAACACAGGCACCGGCCTTTAATGGGTCTGCAATCTGCAAGTTGTGGCCAAAGATTAGACATGTCCTATCTTTTGCAGCGTGTAGACACTGACGCAGAAGCACTTCCGCGTACTTCCGAGTGGGACATCTGGCAACATCTTGCAGATCGCAGACCCATTGAAGTCAATGGTTCCGCACCACAATGTGGGGTGCACATGGCCAGTGCCCGTGTTTTGCGGATCTGCGGTTTGTGGTCTTCAAAACGGGCACAGCCATCACACGGTTGTGTGAACGCGCCCTAAAATGCACTGACTGTTATTATCTTGGTTATAACCAATTCTAAGGACCCCAGTGTCCGAGCTGTTCAGGAATGCTTGTCATTATGCCGGTCTCTTCACCATTCTGCACAGTACTATACATGAGTCTGCTGTATAATCTCTGCCCCGCCTGTGATATCTAGTTGGCGCCGGATATACAGGGGATTTCCTCTAATGCGGCTAATTAATGGCCTTTCTCCTCACAAGCTTACAATCTAATTATACTGCCTCTGAATTAATGACTTCCTGCACCGTCATTGTTACTATCAGCTTATTAAACACTGCACGGTCAGGCAGACGATCCACTCCCAGGCTGGGCCTCTGCACAATGGGTTAATGGGAAACGTTTTAGTACATTGAATTATCACATAACAGGTTCTAACAATGTCAGGGACAGCTCCCCAGACCTCTGTGCTACATTGTTAGTGGGAGTAATTAAATGGATTCAGTGGGCCATAATTAGAGTCTTGAGTATAACATAACAGTCAGGGGGCAGCATAAATCTTCAGCTTCTGATCTGTATATGTAATGTGACGCTAATAGGAGGAATAATAACAGATTTATCTCATGCAGTAACTATTCCTGAACATAGGGGCAGTATTATAGCAGCAATAATCTTGTACATCGAGCAGTATTATAGCAGTAATAATCTTGGACATAGGGGAAGTATTATAGCAGTAATAATTTTGGACATAGGGGAAGTATTATAGCAGTAATAATTTTGGACATAGGGGAAGTATTATAGCAGTAATAATTTTGGACAGTATTATAGGTAGTTCTTCTAGCTGTGTATATGGGGGCAGTATTTATATTCTTGTACTTAGGAAGCAGTATTTTAATAGTTATATTCTTCTATATAGGGGGCAGTATTGTAAAGTCCGGAAAGTCTTCAGACCCTTTTGCTTTTTTCACTATTTTCCCCAATAATCTGCATTCAGTACCCCATAATGAATTTTAGAAATGTTGCTAATTTATTAAAGGCAACCTGCCACCATGCAATGTAAGCTACAGGCAATCGGAGCTGAGCAGACTGATGTATAGGTTTATGAGAAAAGATTCCTTAGCGAGCGCTCCGTACAGTATTGGAATGTATTGGCTCTGATGAGCCAAAGTTATTACTCTGCGAAGTCTGCCGTGACTTCGCGTAATAACTTCATAGATTAGTTTTTACTGGAAAAAAACATTTCACGAACTCGGGTTTAGTTCTAAGGTAACACTGTTTTTTTTACAGTAAAAATGAATGCCACAGGCAGGATCTCCATAAGAAGGTAGGTGCCATCCCCTGATCCTCGCTAGGGGGGTGGCGGTACACACCCGGAAGTGTGCTATTCCGGATTTTTGCGCTTCCAGATGCCATGGTCACATTTGACCATGTTAAATATCCGCGATCGACATAACTGCCGGTTGGGGACATTAGACCGAGTGCCTGCTGTTTTACATAGCAGACACCAGGTTGCTATAGCGCCAGATCCACTCCAGAGCAGGCGCCATCTTCAAAGACCCAATATGTGACGTAATAGTACATCACATGTTGTCAAGGGGTTAAAGAGGACCTGTCACCGCTTGTTATAATAGCTTTATGCATTTTCCAAGTAATAACAATTCTGGAACATCTATTCCTATGGATCTATGTTGTGCCATTTCTTTATTATTTCTACTAGAAGTTATGACTGAAATGCTATTAGCCTTCAGGGGGACCTGTCATCAATTTTATGCTGACCTCACTTAGGGCCACACAAAATAGTGACAGAAATGCTGATTTCAGCGGTGTGTCACTCATGAACTAATACTAAGTGGTTGCCAAGAACCAGTATCATTATCATTGCAGCCCAGGCCTTGAAAAGAGTCAAATCTACCTAAGAAGAGTTCTGGTTGTTCCTAATCTCCTGCTCTCCCCGCCCTCCCCCCCTCTCATTTTTAGGATGGCTGAGCGGTGTAAGCAGAGTGTCAGCACATTGCTGGCACTCTGCTTGAAACAACTGACATCTGTGCTGGCACAGATGTCAGCCATTTAACGCCTTCCATGCCGTGGTCCGTAGGGAGCTGCTGTGCAGTTTCAGCCCCCGATTCTTGACTGGATCACAGAGGGAGGGGCCTCCCTCCCTCCCTATCACCCGCTGCTCTGTTGTGGCAGCGGGTGATGGTTACCATGGCAACCGGACGCCTTCACAGGCTTCCGCTTTCCATGGTAATGCTAAGTCTGATCAGACTTCTGCTAAAGACAGAAGTCTGATCAGACTAAGTGTAAAGTGAAAATACAGTACAGTACACTATATAGTAGAGTTGTTTTGATACCAAAATTTTGATTTGGTTTCGATACCATAAAAAAGTATTGCGATACTCGATACCATGCGGAAAAAAATAAAACGCCAAAAAAAGGCACGTGCATTCTACATTTTATGGAACGGCCGGGCCATAATACAACAGTCCCATCCTATTTTTTGGGGGGACAAGGTGACTAAAAGAAAATGGCGAATCGTGTAGTTTTTATTTACATATTTTTTTTTTCTTTAACGGTGCGGGCGTTCACTACTTAAGAGTATTTTTTTGATAGTTTGGACTTTTCGGATGCAGCGATATGTAATATTTTATTTATTTATTGTTTATATATTTTATATGTAAAATTGGGAAAGAGGGTGATTTATACTTAATATTTTGGTGTACTTTTTTTTTTTTTTTTTTTACAGATTATTTAATAACTTTTCCCCCCTTAGGGGCTAGGAACCTAGGATCATTTTCATCCTATTCACCCTAATACAGCTCTGCCAGGGTGAATAGGATTTCACACTCTCTGGCCACACTGGGGCACTGGCCACACTTATCTTTAATACTGGGGACAGGGGGGGCGATTTGGCCACATGTGATTTAATACTGAGGGGGGGGGGGTTTCGGAAAAAAAGTAAAAATAAAAAAACACATTTATCACTGATTAAAAATTAAAAAAATAAAATACACTACACATGTTTGATATCACCACGTCCATAATGACCTGATCTATGAAACGGTCATTTTACTTTTCCTGCACGGTAAATGCCATAAAAAATAAAAACTATGATGAAATTTAAATTTTGACCACCTTACTTCCCCAAAAAGGTAATAAAAGTGATAAAAAAGTCGTATGTACGCCAAAATGGTACCAATCCAATCGGCACCTCATCCTGCAAAAAATACGCCCCTACGTGACACAATCGCCCAAAAAAATAAAAAAATATGTCTCTCAGACTATGGAGACACTAAAACATGATTTTTTTTTCTAAAACGCTGTTATTGTGTTAAAGTAAAATAAATTTAAAAAAGTATACATATTAGGTATCGCTGCATCCGTAAGAACCTGCTCTATACAAATATCACATGACCTAACCCCTCAGGTGAAGACCATAAAAAAAATGGTCTAAAAAAGCCATTTTTTGTCACCTTACATCACAAAAAGTGTAATACCAAGCGATCAAAAAGGCGTATGCCTTCCAAAATAGTACCAGTCAAACCGCCTTCTCATCCCGCAAAAAATGGGCCCCTACATAGCACAATCGCCAAAAAAAATAAAAAAAATAGCTTAACCTTTTTAGGACCGCTGCCCGCAGATACGCGTGATCTCAGCGGTCCTTCTGTTCCTCGTTGGCGAGATGACGCGATCTGTGCACCTGAACAGGCGCACAGACTATCGGGACGGGCACAGGAGAAGTTCGGCACCAGCCTGCCAGACAATGATCGTCGCTGGCAGGCTGGTGATTTTTAAAAAAACTAATCAAGAGCCATGTAATGCATCATATTTATAAATATAATGCATTAAATGGCTTCTGTGCCCTCTCCTGGGTCCTTTTCGTCGGTTGGACCCAAGAGAGAGCACATCTCTACAGTGAGTACACCAAGCACCACACTTCCAGGCCCTGATCACCCCCCCATCATCCCAATTAACCCCTTGATCACCCCTCTCAGTCACCTGTCAATCATCTAGTCAAAGGGAAAAAAGTGATCAGTGTAAACTGTCACTTTTTTTTTTCACCAGGATTGACTTTTAGGTTTAGATTAGTTTAGGCCCCCTTTGGTAGGTAGTTAGCGTTAGTGCCCAGCCCACCGCACCGCACCGCAGTCACTGATTCGCTGATTAGCGTAGCGCTAATCAGCATTTGTACTTTTATAGTATCTGTAAGTGATCAGAACTGATCACGGTCAGATCTATAATAGTATTAGTGTCACCTTAGTTCGCCCCCCACCCAAAATGCAGTGTTTGCCCGATCAGGCCTGATCGGTCGCCCACACGTGTGTTCACCCATGCCCGCCCCGCCGCAGTAATCACTGCACAATCACCTCACAAGCGCTGTGGCGATAAAAAAAAAATCTGTTTTGATCTTTTTTTATCAATCGCAGCGGCTTCTGTACTTAGCTAGCCTCCCATTTGTAAGACAGGCTTGCTCTTTTTCTTGGGTAGTCTCAGGGAATACCCCCTAAATTTAGTCGTCCAAATGTCAAATAAGGGGTATTCTCCTGAAGAGGCCTACAGGATTCTGACCCAGTCGGATGAGGAATGGGAACCCTCATCTGACGAATCTAGCGGGTCAGAATATGAACCTGTAAAAAGCAGTGGCAGTCTGACCCAAAGTTTGGACGAGGAGGTTGAGGTCCCTGATACCACCAGGCGTACCCGGCCCCGTGTCGCTAGACCACAGGTAGCGCAGGATCTGTTTCAAGGGCAGCAGAGTGGGGCTGGCACTGCCGGATTACGTGGTGAAGCATACACCAGCAGCGTAGCCCATTCTGGACCTTCTACCAGCACTGCCGTAGAACATGGTGAAGTGGCGAGCGCCAGAAGGGCAGTTGAAGCTGGTACGGTAGCACGTGCAGTAATTCCCCCGTCGCAGCCACGCGCAGACAGGCCCGTAGAGCCCCTAGAATCCCTGTGGTGCCGTCAAACCCTGATTGGCAGCCCCCATCTTCAGCCTCACCATTAGTTCCCCCTTTCACAGCCCAGTCAGGAGTTCGGGTAGAGACAGCTCAGATCGGATCGGCACTGGGGATTTTTGAGCTGTTCTTCACTGCGGTGCTCTATGACTTAGTCATGGCAGAAACAAATCGGTATGCCCCTCAATTTATAACCGCCAACCCGGGAAGCTCTTATGCCCAGTCTTTCCGGTGGAAACCAGTCCAAGTTTCCGAATTTAAAACTTTTCTGGGCCTTCTCCTCAACATGGGCATTACAAAAAAGCATGAATTGCGGTCATATTGGTCCACGAACACAATTCATCACATGCCCATGTACTCTGCTGCCATGTCCAGGACACGATTTGAGACCATCCTGCGTTTCCTGCACTTTAGTGACAACACCACCTCTCGTCCCAGAGGCCACACAGCTTTTGACCGGCTCCACAAAATTCGGCCCCTCATAGACCACTTCAACTTGAAATTTGCAGATTTGTATACCCCCGCACAAAACATCTGCGTAGACAAGTCCCTGATACATTTTAACCGGGCGCCTTGGCTTCAAAGCAGTACATCCCAAGCAAGCGCGCCCGGTATGGGGTCAAATTGTATAAGCTCTGTGAAAGGGCCACAGACTATACACACAAATTTCGGATCTATGAGGGAAAAGATCAGACCCTGGAGCCGGTCGGTTGCCCTGACTACCTGGGGAGCAGTGGGAGGATAGTCTGGGACTTGGTCTCACCCTTATTCGGCAAGAGGTACCATCTTTTTGTGGACAATTTCTACACAAGTGTGGCCCTCTTCCTGTGGCACCGTGCAACGTAGTCGCCGAGGCTTCCCCCAACGGCTCGTTACCACCCGTCTTGCAAGGGGGCAGAGGGCTGCATTGTGTAACGAAGAACTGCTCGCAGTGAAATGGAGAGACAAGCGTGGCGTTTACATGCTCTCCTCCATTCACGCAGACACGACAATACAAATTGAACGGGCAACCAGTGTCATTGAAAATCCCCTCTCACTCCACGACTATAATTTGCTCATGGGAGGGGTGGACTTCAATGACCAGATGTTGGTCCCGTATTTGATTTCCCGCCAGACGCTTGTATAAGAAGGTGTCTGTATATTTATTTCAATTGGCTATATATAATAGTTTTGTTCTCTACAGTAAGGCAGGGAGAACAGGATCCTTCCTCAAATTTCAGGCAGAGATCATTGAGAACCTCCTGTATCCAGGAGGTTCCGTGGCCCCAACCACCAGTGTAGTGAGCCGTCTACACGAGCGACATTTCCCCAATGTCGTTGCTGGTACCTCAACCCAACCGCCACCCCGAAAAAGATGTCGTGTCTGTAGCAGGAGTGGAATAAGGCGTGACACCCGTTATTTCTGTTCTGACTATCCTGACCACCCTGCCCTATGCCTAGGGGAGTGTTTCCGGAAGTACCACACTCAGGTACACTTAGGGACCTAGGGACAGCACTACACAGGTAGTTTTTACAATCAGGCCCTAGGGTCTCGGGATACTAGGTTTTGAGAGACCCTAACACATAGGGGTGCTGGTGTGCTACAGCAGAAATGTAAAACGGTAGAAACGTCTCCTTTCACTTGTGATCAAGTGCATAATGTACTTCACACCATCTCTGTGTGATTTACACTTTACACATTGTCCTATGGGAGAGGAGAGGTTTCTGCAAGGAAAATAAAGAGTGAAAAGAAAAGTTTTATGTTCAGGTTTTATAAAGTTTGTAACGTTCAAGTTTATGTGCCTGCTGCCTGTTTTTTCTTCTTTTTTTTTTTTTTTCCCCCTAACCACCCTTTATTTTCCAGGTATACCAACAGACCAACGGACCAACCGACGAAAACGCTGCAGCACTGATGTGCATTCTGAGAGAAGCATTGCGCTGCTATCAGAAGACACGTGAAGTCGGTGTATGCGGCGCTGCAAGACGAGATTTCTCCTCTGCAGTACAGGTACGTTTGCCCAGGCATGTGAGCTGAGGAGAGGTGTTGGAGTTCATATGCTTTGGCAAACACTTTGTATCAAAAATCTGGCAAAGATGTCTTCCTCCACACTGATCGATTGATCGGTGTGAATGGAGAAATCACGTTTGCCAGGACATAGGAGCTGAAGTGGGTATGGATGTTTGGGCGGAGCCCCTATGTCCTGGCAATCGCCAGGCCCCTCTTTTTTTTCTTGCATATTTTTTGGCAGAGATTTTTTCATCCACATCGATCGATGCGAATGAGGAAATCTGTGCCATTCATTTTTTCTTTCAGCGCAGAGGCTGAACGGAAAAAAAATCTCATTACCCGTATGCTCCATATAAGGAGAATCGCAGAAACTCCTAATGCTGGCCATACATGTAATGATTGCGGAGACCCTCAAATGCCAGGGCAGTACAAACACCCCAAGGTATTTGCTGAGGGGCATATTGAGTCCATGAAAGATTGAACTTTTTGTCACAAGTTAGCGGAAAGGGAGACTTTGTGAGAAAAAACAAAAATCAAATTCCGCTAACTTGTACTAAAAAAAAAAAAAACCTTTTATAAACTCGCCATGCCCCTCACAGAATACCTTGGGGTGTCTTCTTTCTAAAATAGGGTCACATTTGGGATATTTTTACTGCCCTGGCATTTTAGGGGCCCTAAAGCGTGAGAAGAAAAATGCGTAAAAATGCCCTCCTAAAAGGTATTCATTGGAATTTGGGCCCCTTTGCGCATCTTGGCTGCAAAAAAGTGTCACACATGTGGTATCGCCGTACTCGGGAGAAGTAGGGCAATGTGTTTTGGGGTGCATTTTTACATATACCCATGCTGGCTGTGAAAAATATCTCTGTAAATGACAACTTTGTATAAAAAAATGGAAAAAGTTGTCATTTACGGAGATATTTTTTTTTATCAAAACAACAATAAATTTAGAGAAAAATTTATAGAGAAATGTAGTTTTATTTGACAAATTTTCCAACAGAAAGTGAAAAATGTCATTTGTTTGCAAAAATTTCGTCAAAAAAAGTTAAATATCAGAAAAAGTTAAAATGTCAGCAAGAATGAAATAGCACCAAATGAAAGCTCTATTAGTGAGAAGAAAAGGAGGTAAAATTCATTTGGGTGGTAAGTTGCATGACGGAGCAATAAACGGTGAAAGTAGTGTAGTGCAGAATTGTAAAAAGTGGCCTGGTCATTAAGGGTGTTTAAGCTAGGGGGGCTGAGGTGGTTAATATGGTTAAAGTAAAAAAAAAAAAAAAAAAACAGTCCCAAAACAGCTATTTTTGGCAAATTTTCGATTTTAAATCAATTTTTCCAGTAACAAAGCAAGGCAACAGCCAAACAAAACTCAATATTTATTGCCCTGATTCTGTAGTTTGCAGAAACACCCCATATGTGGTCGTAAACTGCTGTACAGGCACACGGCATATGGTTTGTGGAAGACAGATTTTGCTGGACTGGTTTTTTGACACCATGTCCCATTTGAAGCCCCCCTGATGTACCCCTAGAGTAGAAACTCCAAAAGAGTGACTGTTAACCCTTGCGTTATTATTGGAAAAAATGGATCAAAAAGGAAAATTTGCTAAAAAAAAATATCGAAATTCTGAAATTTTATCTCCATTTGCCATTAACTCTTGTGGAACACCTAAATGGTTAACAAAGTTTGTAAAATCAGTTTTGAATACCTTGAGGGGTGTACTTTTTTAGATGGAGTCAGTTTTTTGGAATTTCTACTCTAGGGGTGCATCAGAGGGGCTTCAAATTGGACATGGTGTAAATAAACCAGTCCATCAAAATCTGCCTTTCAGAAACCATATTGCGTTCCCTTCCTTCTGTGCCCTGCCATTTGGCCATACAGCAGTTTACGACCACATATGGGGTGTTTCTGCAAACAACAGAATCAGGGCAATAAATATTGAGTTTTGTTTGTTAACCTTTGCTTTGTTACTTTAAAAAAATGGATTAAAATGGAACATTTGTCCCGAGAAAAAAAAAATCGAAATTATAAAATTTTATCTCCATTTGCCATTAACTCTTGTGGAACACCTAAAGGGTTAACAATAGGGCTGCAACGATTAATCGACGTTATCGATAACATTCGATAACAAGATTCGTTGTCGATGAATCCTGTTATCGAATAATCGGCCGATTTGTTGCTATGCGGGCGGGAGCGGGCGGCAGCGTGTAGAACTTACTAGTACACTTCGTCACGCGCAGGCACATGACGTAGTGAGTTACTCTGCCGCCGACGCCCGTCTGGCCTCCTGCGATAGTTTAATACTAGTAAGTTAGGTCTACGACCGGAATGATCTGAACAATAAGTAGTTTAACATTCCCTACACGATAGATATGATTAGGTGAGTGGGGCCCGGTGTAATAGAATACAGTGACTGCATCGGGCCCCGCTGCTATTACAAAACTAAATGCCGGCCCCCACCCCCTGTATTGGGGGTCATTCACAATCACTACACAGGGACACTGTTTTGGGGGGGATCTGTGGATGACACATAGCATAAGATGCTATATATGTGTCATCCACAGATGTCCCCATAACAGTGCCTGCCATCCACAGATGCCCCATAATAGTGCCATCCACAGATCCCCCCCCCCCCATAACAGTGCCATCCACAGATGCCCCCTATAACATTGCCATCTACAGATGCCCCCATAACAGTGCCATGTTTGCCATCCACAGATCCCCCCCCAAAACAGTGCCATCTACAGATGCGCCAATAACTGATCAGATCACTGATTGTTATAGTCCCCTATAGGAACTATAGGAAAGTGTAAAAAAAAAAAAAAAAAAGATAAAAATAAATAAAAAAAACATAAAAGTTCAAATCACCGTCCTTTTGCAAAAAAGAAAAAAAAAATATAAAAAATACACATCAAGGGTGTCGCAATGTGCGACACACTATAAAAATATCAAAAAATATTCCCCAAAATTTTTTGAGGAAAATGAAGCGTCCAAAAATGGCGAATCGCCCATTTGGACGCTTCATTTTCCTCAAAAAATTTTTTTTAAAACTGAGCCCCCATACAGCTCTGTACACATAATTATAAAAAAGTTATAGGGGTCAAAATATGGCGACAAAAAAGTAAAACTGATTTTTTTCCCACTTTTGAATTTTTTTTTCACTATCAAAACGCAAGAAAACCTATACATATAGGGTATTGCCAGATTCGTACTGACCTGTAGAATAAAAGTAACTGGTCAGTTTTATTGCACATTGAACGTCGGAATTTAAAAACCTGCAAAACTGTGGTGGAATTGCTTTTACTTTGCAATTTCACCCCATTTGGAATTTTTTTCCTGCTTCCCACTACATAATATGCAATATTAAATGGCGGAGTTGGAAAGTACAACCTCTCCTGCAAAAAAACAAGCCCTCATATGGCTATGTGAACCGATAAATAAAAAAGTTATGGCTCAGGGAAGGCAGGGAACGCAAAACGAAAACACAAAAAACAAACAAAAAACCTTCAGTCCTTAAGGGATTAACCACCTCAGCCCCCCTAGCTTAACCCCTTAAGGACATAGGACGTATGGGTACGCCCTAATGTCCGAGTCCTTAAGGCAGGGCTTGACAAATTTCCTTGGAATCTAGGAGCCAGCTAAAAAAGTTAGGAGCCAGGCGGAGCCACGTCATAAAGCCCCCAATAGATGCCCCCATAGTGCTCCCCCCCACCCCCACTTCCCCCAATAATGCATGCCAGTACATAGGGCCCCCAGTAGATGCCCCCATAGTATTCCTTCCCCTGTTCTCCATAGTGCCCCCCATAATGTGCGAGTATATAGGGCCTCCCATAATGCTTCCACTCTTCAATGGGTTATATGACACGTCAGATGCTGCCAGTGTCTAAGTGATCGCCCCTTGCGTCCGCCATGACATGTGGAAACCCTTACAAGGATTACAGGGTCCGGAGGGGAGGGCAGAGGGGTCTGGAGGGGAGGGCAGAGGGGGTCCGGAGGGGAGGGCAGAGGGGTCCAGAGGGGAGGGCAGAGGGGTCCGGAGGGGAGGGCAGAGGGGTCCGGAGGAGAGGGCAGAGGGGTCCGGAGGAGAGGGCAGAGGGGTCCGCAGGAGAGGGCAGAGGGGTCCGCAGGAGAGGGCAGAGGGGTCCGCAGGAGAGGGCAGAGGGGTCCGCAGGAGAGGGCAGAGGGGTCCGCAGGAGAGGGCAGAGGGGTCTGGAGGGCACAAACACAGCGGGCACCATGACATTTTACTGAGCACTACAACCCCCAGCTAGCGCTCAGTCCCCGCATCACTACAACGCCCAGCTCTTTCCCCCTCTTGTCATTCACTCTCCCCCCTTGTCATTCTCTCCCCCCCCCCGTCATTCTCTTTCCCCCTCTTGTCATTCACTTTCTCCCCCCCCCTTGTCATTATCTTTCCCCCCTTGTCATTCACTCCCCCCCCCTTGTCATTCACACTCTCCCCCCCTTGTCATTCACTCCCCCTTGTCATTCACTTTCTCCCCCTTGTCATTCACTTTCTCCCCCTTGTCATTCACTTTCTCCCCCCTTGTCATTCACTTTCTCCCCCTTGTCATTATCTCCCTCCCTTGTCATTATCTTTCCCCATCTTGTCATTGTCTTTCCCCATCTTGTCATTGTCTTTCCCCATCTTGTCATTGTCTTTCCCCATCTTGTCATTCTCCCCCCTCCCTGCCCCGCCTGTAATGTAGCGTGGCCGAGCTCTTTATGCTCCACGGGTACAGGAGCTTTAGTTTCCTGTACCCGGGCGGACTGACAGGAAGTGCACACTGTGTGCACACCTCCTGTCAGTCCGGCGGGGTACAGGAGACAGATGCTCCTGTACCGCGGACCACGGTAGGCTCGGCCACGCTACAATGAGGAACTGACAGGAGGGAGCGCTGAGCGCTTCCCTCCTGTCAGTCCCTCTCTTCATGCTGCGCCCGGGCGGTGCGCCCTCATGGACGCGCCAGTCCGGGCAGTGCTGCAGCCGCCTGAGGCTCTATACAGAGCGCTCGGGCGGCTGCAGCATGAGGCTCCTAGTCCGCGCCGGCCCTGCGACCGGCCACCTGGGAGAACGGGCTGACAAATACCCAGGGATTTGTCGAGCCCTGCCTTAAGGACACAAGACTTACCCATACGTCCTAAATTAAATCGCGTATAAAAAAAAAAAAGAAAAAAAAAAGAAAAAAGCTAGAAACATGGTTCCTGCTGCGATCGTGCAGCAGGAACCATGTTCATATGCCGAGGGGGTCCTGTAACCCCCCCGTATTGGCGATCGCTGCAAACCGCAGGTCAATTCAGACCTGCGGTTTGCAGCGCTTTGCGATGTATCTGATCCCTGCAGTCTATGACCACGGGGATCAGATACTTTAAAATGCCAGCAAATGTTTTTTTTTTTTTTCTTATAACCTCCCCCCCTGTGCCCTCATTGTGATGGGCGGTGCGGGGAGGGGGGGAGGCTTGCGGGCGGTGCGGTGGGCGCCCCTCCGCTCATTTTCAGGATGGCCGAGCGTGACAAGCAGAGTGTCAGCACACGGATGTCAGCCTATTAACCCCTTCCATGCCGCGGTCCGTAGGGATCGCTGTATGGAAGTGGTTAAGAGGGAGGGAGCTGCTGTGGGGGGCTGCTGTGCCTGGTGCAGCCCCCCTAGCTCCAGTCCCCAGCTTCCCTACCTCTCCATCCTCCGCTGCTCTGTTATAGCAGCGGAGGACGGTAACCATGGCAACAGTACGCCTTCAAAGGCGTCCTGCTTGCCATGGTAACAGAAGTCTGATCGGACTTTTGCTAAAGGCAAAAGTCTGATTAGACTAAGTGTCAAGTAAAAAATACAGTACAGTACATTATATAATGTACTGTACTGTATTATACAGACACCAGATCCACTGGATCTTCAAGAACCAAGTGGGTCTGGGTCCAAAAAAAATGTAAAAAAAAGTGAAAAAAGGTAAAAACAAAAAAACATATTTATCACTAATAAAAAAGAAAAAAAAAATACACCACACGTTATATATGACCGCGTCCGTAACGACCTGATCTATAAAATGGGTTTGTTACTTTCCCCGTACGGTGAACGTCATAAAAAAAAAAAACTAAAAACTATGATAAAATTGAAATTTTGCCCACCTCACTTCCCAAAACAGTTAATAAAAGTGATCAAAAAAGTTGTATCTACACCCAAATGGTACTAATCAAACCGATACCTCGTCCTGCAAAAAATGATACCTTACCTAAGAAAATCGCCCAAAAAATAAAAAAATGATGGCTCTTAGGCTATGCAGACACTAAAACATGATTTTTTTTGTTTCAAAAATTATATGATTTGTTTAAAACCTAAATAAATAAAAAGTAGACATATTATGTATCGCCGCGTCCGTAAGAACCTGAACTATAAAAATAACACATGAACTAACCCCTCAGGTGTTCCTCAAGAGTTTATGGCAAATGGAGATGAAATTTCAGAATTTCTATTTTTTGTTACCTTGCCTCACAAAAATGTAATATACAGCAACAAAAAATCATATGTACTCTAAAAATAATACCACCAAACTGCCACCTTATCCAGTAGTTTCTAAAATGGGGTCACTTTTTTGGAGTTTTTACTCTAGGGGTGCATTAGGGAGGCTTCAATTGGGACATGGTGTCAAAAAACCAGTCCGGCAAATGCCTTCCAAAAACCATATGGCATTCCCTTCATTCTATGCCCTGCTGTTTGGCGATACAGCATATGTGGTGTTTCTGCAAACTACAGAATCAGGGCAATAAATATTAGGTTATGTTTGGCTGCTAACCCTTGCTTTGTTCCTGGAAAAAATTTATTCAAATGAAAAATTTGCCAAAAAAAATCAAAATTTTAAATTTTTTCCTCCATTTGCCATAACTCTTGTGGAACACCTAAAGGGTTAATAAAGTTTGTAAACCCAGTTTTGAATACCTTGAGGGGGGCTTGAAATGGGACATTGTGTAAATAAACCAGTCCATCAAAATCTGCCTTCCAAAAACCATATGGCGTTCCCCTTCTTCTATGTCCTGCCGTTTGGCGATATAGCAGCTTACGACCACAAATGGGGTGTTTCTGCAAACTACAGAATCAGGGCGATAAATATTGGGTTATGTTTGGCTGTTAACCCTTGCTTTGTTCCTGAAAAAAATGGAAAATTTGCCTAAAAAAAATTCTGAAATTTTATGTCCATTTGCCATGAACTCTTGTGGAACACCTAAAGGGTTAACAAGGTTTGTAAAATCAGTTTTGAATACCTTGAGGGGTGTAGTTTTAGGGGCCCCTAAAATGCCAGGACAGTATAAATACCCCACATGTGACCCCATTTTGGAAAGAAGACACCCCAAGGTATTCCGTGAGGGGTATGGTGAGTTCATGTAAAATTTTATTTTTTGTCACAAGTTAGTGGAATATGAGACTTTGTAAAAAACAAAAAAAAAATAAATATATATCAATTTCCGCTAACTTGTGCCAAAAAATAAAAATTCTGTGAACTCGCCATGCCCCTCACGGAATACCTTGGAGTGTCTTCTTCCAAAATGGGGTCACATGTGGGGTATTTATACTGCCCTGGCATTTTAGGGCCTCTAAAGCGTGAGAATCCAAATGCGTAAAAATGGCCTGTGAAATCCTAAAGGTACTCATTGGTTTTAGGGCCCCTTTGCACTTGGCTGCAAAAAGTGTCACTCATGTGGTATCGCCGTACTCAGGACAGTAGGGCAATGTGTTTTGGGGTGTATTTTTGCATATACCCATGCTGCGTGTGAGAAATATTGCTGTAAACGACAACTTTTTACATTTTTTATTCAAAGTTGTCAATTTACAGAGATATTTCTCTCACCCAGCATGAGTATATGTAAAAATACACCCTAAAACACATTGCCCTACTTCTCCTGAGTACGGCGATACCACATGAGTGACACTTTTTGCAGCCAAGATGCCAAAGGGCCCTAAAACCAATGAGTACCTTCTAGGAGGGCATTTTTACGCATTTTTCTTCTCACGCTTTAGGGCCCCTAAAATGCCAGGGCAGTATAAATACCCCACATGTGACCCCATTTTGGAAGAAGACACCCCAAGGTATTCTGTGAGGGCATGGCGAGTTCATAGAAGATTTTTTTGGCACAAGTTAGCGGAAATTGATTTTTATTGTTTTTCTCATAAAGTCTACCTTTCTGCTAACTTTTGACAAAAAGTTAAATTTTCATGGACTCACTATGCCCCTCAGCGAATACCTTAGGGTGTCTTCTTTCCAAAATGGGGTCATTTGTGGGGTGTTTGTACTGTTCTGGCATTTTGGGTGGGGCTAAATTGTGAGCAGCCATATAAAACCTAAAGGTACTCGTTGGAATTTGGGCCCCTTTGCGCACTCGGGCTGCAAAAAGTGTCACTCATGTGGTATCGCCGTACTCAGGAGAAGTAGGGCAATGTGTTTTGGGGTGTATTTTTACATATACCCATACTTTGTGTGAGAAATATCTCTGTAAATTGACAACTTTGAATAAAAAAATTTAAAAAGTTGTCGTTTACAGTGATATTTCTCACACACAGTATGGGTATATGTAAAAATACACCCCAAAACACATTGCCCTACTTCTCCTGAGTACGGCGATACCGCATGTGTGACACTTTTTTGAAGCCAAGATGCGCAAAGGGGCCCTAAAACCAATGAGTACCTTTAGGATTTCACAGGGCATTTTTACGCATTTGGATTCTCACACTTTAGGACCCCTAAAATGCCAGGGCAGTATAAATACCCCACAAGTGACCCCATTGTGGAAAGAAGACACCCCAAGGTAATCCGTGAGGGGTATGGCGAGTTCACAGAAAAAAAAAAAATTGGCACAAGTCAGCGGAAATTGTTTTTTTTTTTTTTACAGTCTCATATTCCACTAACTTGTGACAAAAATAAAATTTTGCATGAACTCGCCATACCCCTCACGGAATACCTTGGGGTGTCTTCTTTCTAAAATGGGGTCACATGTGAGGTGTTTGTACTGCCCTGGCATTTGAGGGTCTCCGCAATCATTACACGTATGGCCAGCATTAGGAGTTTCTGCGATTCTCCTTATATTGAGCATACGGGTAATGAGATTTTTTCCGTTCAGCCTCTGCGCTGAAAAGAAAAAAATGAACGGCACAGATTTTTCATTCGCATCAATCAATGTGGATGAAAAAATCTCTGACTAAAATGTGCAAAAAAAAACCAAAACGGCACAGATTTCCTCATTCGCATCGATCAATGTGGATGAATAAATCTCTGCCAAAAATGTGCAAAAAAAGTAGTAAGGCCCCATTCACACGTCCGCTAAAAATGTCCGCATCTATTCCGCAATTCTGCGGAATAGATGCGGACCCATCAGTGTGAATGGGGCTGGCGGTGATGCGGAGAGCACACTATGCGCTCGCCGCATCAGCATTTGCGAAGCTGCGGCCGCAAACTTCCGGGTTTCGGCCCCCAAGCATCCGGCCGCAGCTCCGCAAAAGATAGAGCATGTCCTATTCTTGTCCGCAATTGCGGACAAGAAAAGGCATTTTCTATATAGTTCTGGCAATGTGCAGATCCGCAAAATGCGGAAAGCACATTGCTGGTGTCCGTGTTTTGCGGATCCGTGGATCCATGGATCCGCAAAACACATACTGGACGTCTGAATGAGCCTTACAGGGGGTAATTAGTGTCAGGGGGTGACAGGGGGTGACATGGGGTGATCGGGGGTTAATCAGGGGTTAATCAGTGACGGGGGTGGGGGGTGGATGGGTGGGGGGTGTCTGTGTGGTGTTTTGGTGCACTTATAAAAGTTTCTTTGGTGGTCCCAAGCAAAGGGACCACCAAAGGAACGATCAGCAAGCATATCAGACGCTGTTAATAAAACAGCGTCTGATATGCCATTTTTTTAACTTCTACAGCCTGCCAGCGCACGATCAGCGCTGGCAGGCTGTAGCTTACCTTGTCCCCGACGTGATCCTGTGAACGCGCGCGCGTTCACAGGAAATCTCGCCTCTCGCGAGATGACGCGCGGGCGCGTCAAGGAGGAACAGACCGACCGCCCGCAGGACGCAATCCTGCGTGAGGCGGTCGGAAAGAGGTTAAAAAGTGGGTTTTTGAAATTTGCTTCTAAACTTCTAAGGCTTGTAACATCCCCAAAAAATAAAATGGCATTCCCAAAATGATACAAACATGAAGTAGACATATGGGGAATGTAAATTAATAACTTTTTTTGGAGGTATTACTATGTATTATAGAAGTGGAGAAATTGAAACTTGAAAATGTACTACTTTTTCGCAATTTTTGGTAAATTTGGTATTTTTTTATACAAAAAAATGAACTTTTTTGACAAAATTATACCAGTGTCATGAAGTACAATATGTGACAAAAAACAATCTCAGAATGGCCTGGATAAGTTAAAGTTATCACCACATAAAGTGACACTGGTCAGATTTGCAAAAAATGGCCTGGTCCTTAAGGTGAAATAGGGCCGTGTCCTTAAGAGGTTAAGGGGGGGGTCATTCTTACTAAAGGAGGGCACTATGGTTGTAGCACTATTTTATGAGGGGCACTGTAGTGGCAGCACTATTGTGACGGGAGCATTAAGGGGTCATTCTTACTATAAAAGCATGCAGATACATGCACAAGGGGGCAGCACTATTGATCATGTCCCTCCTTGGACTTTTTTAAAAGTTAGGAGGTAAAACATTCATATTGGGATCTGCTGCTGGCACATTTATATATAGTGTCCTACAGCTGCCATTTCTGTATCTGTGGAAAGGGGGCGTACTAAAAGGAACAACAGAATGGAATGCCCATAGACTTTGACAGGGGAAGAGAATGCCCGTAGACTATAATGAAGCCAAACGGAATGCCCATAGACAGGGGCGGACTGGGAACTTAAAGTGGCCATGGAAAAAATACAAAAAAAGGCCCCGTTTTGTAGTCGGGTCCAAACTGATGGAAGGCAAGGCCAGCAGTACCATATTGTGGCACATTATATCATCCCAACAGAGCCAAACACCACAGTCCATCACAAAATACTGCCAGCAGCACAAAATAAATCTCCAAAAACTTCCACTGGCCGGCCATGAGGAGGGCTCAGGCGGCCCTAGGGCATCGGAAATTTCCCTGTAAGGTCTATGGCCAATCCGCCCCTGCCCATGGAGTATAATAGAAAGCAAAGTATCAGATAATTTGTAGGCAAATCTGAAAAAGATATCAAGTTATCCTTTACCACAGATCTTCCCCCGTATATAGTAACATCTTTTACGATTGAAATAACTTTGGATTTTTCCTGTTTTCTATGGAATGACAGGTGAATAGCACAATGGATACCCATAGAGTATAATGGGAAGAAAGATGGGCCTTGGAGACGAGAATCATATGACACATCAAATAAATCTTTAGCAGTAGCATTGATCTATATTGAGATTAGATGGGATTATCATGATTTTCTATGGAATGACAACTGTGAATGACACCAAGAATGCCCATAGACCAGGGATAGGAAAACTCTGCTCTCCAGCTGTTGTAAAACTACAATTCCCACCATGCCCTGCTGTAGACCGATACCTGTAAGCAGTTTTTGTTTTTGATTTCTGTTTATTGAACATATTACAGATTAAAGACATGTTCAAGCAAAAGCAATAAAAACAGTGTATAATGTCTATGAACCCGTGTGTCATTGCATCTTTTCCTTTTTGAGTTAATTGTATATCCTGAGAAGAGCATAAAGGAACACCTTTCTGTATAAACAAATGGAAGACTAGAGCCTCTCGATGAGTCCTAGAGAGAGCTCAGTCCTCGTATTTATGGCGCTTAGACAAATAGATAAGTAAATAAACTAGACATAGCCCTTCTATAACCATCTCCTTCACCAGGAGAAACAAAGCATATACAACTATTGTAACACAAACCTGACACGGCTGAAGATCCAGAGCTTGGTGTTTGGTGCAGACATCGCGATCCAACATAGTCTGAAGCAGGCTAGGGCGTAGGATATTCCACTAGTAAGTCATTGGAGAGTTTGGTCCAGCTTCCCCAGACTGTGTGATATCTCGAGAGTTAACGAGATGCAATATAACTAAGTTCTTCCATACGGGAAATGTGAGTCACCTTCCGTACCCAATGTGAGATTGTAGGGGCACGTACATCCTTCCAATAAAGGGGAACCATTGCCTTGGCCGAGACTATAAGATTAGCCCATAGCTTATGATTAAAACAAGGAGGGAACTTGGGTGTTATTCCAAGAAATATCAGTTGGGGGGTTGATTGAGGGGAACCCGGGCAAACCCTGGATACAATTTCCTCAAATTTCCACCAATATGGTTTTATGAGCTCTGTAAGCAGTATTTGCATGCTGGGAGTTGTAATTTTGCAATAGCTGGAGGGCCAAGTTTGCCCATCCCTGCCATAGACTATAATGAAGCCAAATGGAATGCCCATAGAGTATAATGGGAAGAAAGATGGGCCTTGGAGATGAGAACCATATGACACATCAAATAAATCTTTAGCAGACGCACTCTCCATGCACAGTAGCATTGATCTATATTGAGATTGGGTGGGATTATCATTACTTTCTAGAGTGAATGACACTATGAAATGCCCATAGTCTATAATGGTATAATAGATTTACCATGTAGGCATAATTACTTGACACTTTAAATAACTTTTAAGCAGATATGCTGTTCAACAAAGTAGCATGTTTTAGATTTCAGATGACCAGGGTTTATCATTGTTTTCTTTTGGAAAGGCAAGCCTGGTGACACGATGGAATGCCCATAGAGTATAAGGGAAAGCAAAACATAAAAAATTAGCTAATTTTCAGGCAAATGTGTGTGGTGTAGAAAATTAAACTTATATTTACACATGTTCCCCAAGTGCAGAGTCAAGTGCTAAGATTGAAATTGTCTGACAGCATTGTTTTCTTCTAGGGAATAAAAGAAGTATTTGGGAGAGAAAGAGAGGGTCCTTGGGAGGAGGAGCAGCAGGACCCTTTACCCTGAGCACTGGTGGCATAGGTAATACGTTGGGAGCTTTGACACTATTTGCAGCAGACAAGATGCATGATACCACTGGCGACATTTGCAACATAAAACCATGCAGTCGGTGGGGGTGAACGACCCAGGGCAGGTGTTCTGCCCACACGTCGACTATCTGCTGCAGTCCCTATCTAGAAGAGATAAAACATAGGTAGAAAGTGGCTTCTCGGTTTTCATGTTCATTTGTAGAAGTGTTTTTTAATATGTGAACCTTTGTTGAGTTTTTTTGTCTTCAGCCTTTTGCAGTTGCACTGCTTATGTTCTGCTACATTTAATGCAATCCATTTTCGAACGTGTTGACTAATAACATTATGATACTGATGTCCAGAAATAATGGAATAGGCGTTCAATACAGTGTAGACGCCACAGTCAAAAGTATTGTTTTGTTGGACCGCATCTTCACAAAGGCATACCCTCCATTCCTCTTTGGAGACTGACTGGTAACATGAAGCAGCAACAGATAAAGCAATGTCAGCATGTTCCTCTGTTCTTTCTTTTTCTTTGATGGAATCCAAAAATATTACTTCCCTGGTACTAAAAATTACAACAGAAAGGCACCAGTGCTGTCCAGGACCATAGGCATCCGTGTTGAAAGGAAGCCAGAGAATGTCTTTATTTAGAGCAACATTTCCCCCCAAAAATTAAAAAGTGTCCGCGATGCCTCTTACTATACTCTGGAATATGAAAGTGGGACACATCAAAACCTTTGTTTTGAAATGTCTTATGGCTTCGTCTCTCACCTCATCACAAAGCCATTCTCCAGGATCCAATGTCTGCAAAAACTTTTCTTCCACTCTGCCTTACAGGCTGTTACCCAGATCTGTTGCTGGCACAACCCATGGAGACAATTCATCGTGTGCGACCGTTTCGTTTCCTCGAGTCGTTTCTGTTTTTGGTGTAGAATGTTTGGGCTGGTTTACAAAGCTTATGTCAGAAATACCCATCTCCGGTTTTACTTTTGATTGATATAATTGTTCTCCCGGATTTTTCTCTTGTAAATGTCCTTTCTCAGGTGAAAAGTAAAGAAATAAATCTGGTGCTGGCTCCACATCATAATCTCCTTTCCTTGGTCGGCCTTGTTGTTTTCTCTTGCAAAGCATAGACAATGAGTCTGTTTGCTTGTCCACTGCCTCCTTCCATCACACTGACGTTTGAGCTGCTATGATATGATAACACAGCCCTGTGCTGGGACCAGAACAAACAGCTGGTTCTGGAAGACGTTTTACTGCATGTATTCTTTTGCCATAAATGCTGCATATAACAAATGTTAAGGACTGTGGACAGAGTGTAAGGGTACTTTCACACTTGTGGCAGGTCGGATCCGTCAGGCTGTTCACCCTGTAGGATTCGTCCTGCCGCTATTTCGCCCTGCTGCCGCTCCGTCCCCATTGACTATAATGGGGGCGGAGCTAAGGCGCAACATGGCAAGAGGCCGCCGGACTAAAAGTACTCCATGCCCGACTTTTTAGTCCAGCGGCCTCTCGCCATGCTGCGCCATAACTCAGCCCCCATTATAGTCAATGGGGACGGAGCGGCAGTCCGGCGAAATAGCAGCAGGACGGATCTGAAAGGGTGAACAGCCTGTCAGATCCGTCCTGCCACAAGTGTGTAAGTACCCTAATACCACCAGATTCTATGCAGTATGTTGCCAGAGACCTTTGACTCATTCGGTAATGTTTCCCCTCCTTTGACTGGCTCTGGATCTGAATTTTTGATTTTATCAATTATGGTCTCTAGTGGGTAAAAGGCAGGAAATGTTACATCTGCCACTTTTTTTCTCAAATGTGAAATTTTTTTCAATTCATAGTTTCCAAGTTCTCAATATGCTCTTTCAAATTCACGAAAGTAATAGCACTGCATGTAAACCATTGCAAGCCCGACTATATCAGCAGGCAGTTCTTTCCATTCGCTTTGGTTCTTCATAACTGTATTCAAGCTCTCGCTGATGTTGTTTATGGCATTTTTGTCGTTTACAAAGGCGGCAAGTTTAGACGTCACGAACTTTGCTGAATATTTGGAGATTAAATCTTTTAACTGTTTATCAAAATAGTCTCTAAATTCTTTACTCCATTTCCTTCTGAACAAATGGTAAAGACTGCCAAACGCTGACAGTGATCCTGAGTCAATCAGTTGTGTTATATGTTGTCTTTTAAAACCTTTAAGTCGTCCTTTAATCCACCGTGTTTCCTTATCCAGGCATCTACATCTCTCAATGTATGGTTTGTGCAGTATATATGGTATGAGGTATCTTTGGAAAATATGTCTGGAGAGGTTCAGCAATACCCTTTTCTCTGTCAGTAACGAATGGAATGCTTGTAAGGGCTCGTTCACATCACTCTTTCTCCTTTCCGTTCTTTGGCTCCGTTAAGAAGCAGGAGAAAGGAAAGGACGGATTCTGCACATAACTGAGCGTAACGGAGCCTAAAGACCCCCTAGACCAGGGGTGCACAACTTGCGGCCCGGGGGCCACATGCGGCCCTCGATACCATTCTGTGCGGCCCCCAAACATCTGGTAAAAGACATGTAGGCCTATGTCTTATGATTTCTTACATATATCTTTCATGTATTCTCCTATTAGATGGGAGTTAGAACTGTAACTAGACATTTATAGTATATACTGTATGTGCAATATGCCAAAAATACAGTATTTCAGTTGGTAATACCCCCTTAAGTTTTATTTTCGGCCCTTGGAATTGGTTCAGGCTGACAATGTGGCCCCCAACCAAAAAAGGTTGTGCACCCCTGCCCTAGACTATTATGGGGTCCGTTAGGTGTCTGCTCAGAACATGATTTTTGAGCGGAGACGAAAGTAGTGCATGCAGGACTTTCGTCTCCGCTCAAAAATCATGTTTTATGGGCATTCCGCCGGCTTCATTATAGTCTATGGGCATTCCTTTGGCTTCATTATAGTCTATGGGCATTCCTTCGGCTTCATTATAGTCTATGGGCATTCCTTCGGCTTCATTATAGTCTATGGGCATTCCTGTGGGGCCTCTGTGGTTAGAGAAGGAGGTTCCTGGGTTTTTGGGGCCACACAGGTGACTGTGTATATTACATGGCTGAGGTAAATGTGCTATATAGTATATTAGGAGAATAAGCACAGGGTGACTGTATGAGGCACACGTTTGGGGCTGGCTTATTATATGAAGCAGGGTATAGGACCACATCCAGGCATACAGACGCACGGAGAGGCCCCGGATGAATACCGTTATACCCGGCGGCTGTCCCGCCGCTCTGTGACAGTTATCCTGTCAGGTAATGACACTACAGCCTCTATTCCTGTTTCCCGCCTCTTTTCGCTGACACCCAGCGTCCCTGTATGGCAGCCCTTGCGGCCCCGCCCCTTGCTCCTATGTCACTTCCGGTCGCACACAAGGGGGAAGATGGCGGCGCCCTGTAATTCGGAGCTTCCGTCCGAGGCTTCGTCTTGTCTGAAAATTCCGAAGAGCGAGGTTTTATCGCCGCCCTCCCCCGGGCTCAGTGATGGGAACCGCTCCTTGTCCAACCCGTCCACCCCAAGCCGTTCATCCCCTCTCAGCGCCGGTGTGACTGGCGGCGGGGCGGCCCCGGCGGGCCTGAGCGGGGCCTCTCCATCAGTGTCCTTCTCCACCGCCTGCCGCGGCATGTCCTGGACCCCGGCCGAGACCAACGCACTTATCGCCGTGTGGGGAAACGAGCGGCTGGTGGAGGCGCGGTACCAGCAGCTCGAGGGCGCCGGTACCATCTTCGGGACCAAAGCGCCCGGGCCCGCCATGTACGACCGGGTCTCCCGGGCCCTGGCCGAGCTCGGCTATGAACGCACGCCAAGCCAGTGCCGGGAACGTATGAAGGTAACTGCCTCCGAGCTGAGAGGCCGCATCCATCGTGTGCCCCTCACACTGCGGCCCCGCCATTACCCCTCCCCCTTCTTTTCACGGGCTTTGTGTGCCCACCTCCCCCACCATAACATGCCACACACCGCTCTGCATGCATGATGTATGGCTGCCTCCTATATAACGGTACATGTCTGTAGAGGACGCGAGTGCAGGGCAGCACATGCTCCGAGGGGCACCGCCAGCGCCTGGTCTGATCAGGACACAATGGGGGAGACCTGTCACAGCTTCAGCAAGAGAGGAGCAACGGCCCTCAGCAGCCAATCAGCGCGATGCTGTCATGCTGTAAGGACCCTGTGAGAAATGAGAGCTGGCATCTGATTGACTGTCTGCCCTCCATAGTCAGTTTGCTGTAGGTTACATGGATCTCCTCAGTGCTGCCTTCATCGTCTCCACCATCCTCCCTGCTCTGTAATCTACAGCATGCTGCAACCCTGATGTTATAGGCTCTATAAGTGCTGGAGGCCAGTTGGGGGGTAATTGTGTGACATCTGATGGTCGCTCTTATGTGTGTGACTGGAGCTGCCCTATACCTCATAGTGTATAGCGTGCTACTATTGCTTTTATATATGATAACCTGCAGCTATTGGGGTCATTTATCAAACTGGTGTAAAGGAAACCTATCTGTTGCCCATAGCAACCAGTCAGATTCCACCTTTCATTTTCCAAAGGAGCTGTCAAAAATGAATGGTGGAATCTGATTGGTTGCTATGGGCAACTAAGACTACTTTCACATTAGCATTTTTTGCGGATCCTTCATCGATCTGCAAAACCTCTTCCGTTACAATAATACAACCGCATGCATCCGTCATGAACGGATCCGGTTGTGTTATCTCTTCTATAGCCATGACGGATCCGTCTTGAACACCATTGAAAGTTAATGGTGGACAGATCCGTTTTCTATTGTGTCACAGAAAACGCATCCGTCCCCATTGACTTTCATTGTGTGTCAGGACGGATCCGTCTTGCACCGCACTGCAGCGTTTTTCTGTCTGCGATCAGGACGGAATGCATTTTGGTGCTCTCCCTTTCGTTCAGTTTTGTCTTCATTGACAATGAATAGGGACAAAACTATTGACTATGACTGATCTCAATAGCGGAATTGAAAACGCAGATGTGAAAGCGGCCTTAGCCAGTTCTACTTTACACCAGTTTGATGAATGACCCCATATGTTTGGAGGTTTCTGCTGAGGGGTAACTGTGTGACTTGATGGCAGATCGTCATTTTTGGGATGTCATATATGACCGGTCATCTACATGACTTTATTGTGTTATATAGGTTTATGTTATGGGGTTGGTATATAGACTGTATAGTGTTGGCTGTATATATTATCCTGCAGGGATGCTCTATGTGACATATTAAAGTAAACCTCTGTTTATAGTACATAGATGAACGCGGTGCCCTCCTCTTGAAAGCTGCTGTCGCCGTTGCATCTACTCAGGGTGGATTGTCTCAGATTTGGCGTGAACCTATCCTGGCGGTCTATACCTGCGGCAAATTTATCACATGACTCAGGCTGGAGGATAAATGTGGTGCGGGGATGGACCCTTTTCTCTGGCTTTATAATAACTACTGATTGGCTTGAAGGGGTTCACGCCAGGGGATCTTTTCTGCAGACCTCTGAGTGGCAGGACCCACGGTGGGAATTACACTTTACCTGATCCCTCGCTGACCGGTTCCAGCTGCATCCCTCCCCCTCAGGTGCTGAAAGTCCTGAGTCTCCGTGCGCCAACATCTGGTTTGATGCGGGTCACGTGGCTGCTGCAGGGGTGACATGTCACGTTTGCGCCATGTGACCCGGTGACATGATGCATGGGAGTAACGTCAGCGCTGCAGAGGCTGTGACCCATGTCAAACTGGATGTTGACCCACAGCCTGCCCTCCTGAGAAAAAGCGATGGAGCTGGAACCCAGCAGCAAGGATCAGGTAACGATTATTCCCGGGGTCAGCAACCCCTTTGTTATGTGACGAGAAAAAACAGGTTGGTTGTGCATATTGTTGCATCGTAGGCCACCACTCTTTTTCCAGTAAGCTGCATCCCCTAGTCAAGCAAGGAGCAGTGATTGTTCCCAAAACTAATGGGGTCACTTATCAAACTGGTGTAAAGTAGAACTGGCTGAGTTGCCCATAGCAACCGATCAGACTCCACCTTTCATTTTGGACAGCTTCTTTGGAAAATGAAAGGTGGAATCTGATTGGTTGCTATGGGCAACTCAGCCAGTTCTACTTTACACCAGTTTGATAAATGACCCGATAAGTGTGTCAAAAGGCACCAAATGTTGACGCAGTTTACAGCAAGGTCTAGGAGAGCTCGCAGGAATAAATCCGGGCCACTGTGCGTAGGCTAGCCTGAGGCTGCCTGGTTTCTTTACCGTACACTGACTTATGTGTAGTCAAATATAGAAGTTTGATTTGGCGGGTGACTTACATTACTGCTCTGGGCACGTCACACTGTGGCAGAACCAGCTCATTCTTTCTATTTACTGTGTAATACATGCCGCACGGCTACTTTTGTCAGTTTTCTGCGCCTCCCTGACGCGTTGGGATGCGTTGCGGCAGCTGCTGTGTGTGACTGCACCCGATGCATCTAGTCTCAGACTACTTCTAGGCTAGGACTACATGGGGAATTTGGTCACGTTCTATCAGGATCGCTGTGTTGCACTGTGGCATCACATCTACTGGTTGGCAGTGTGGTGACATTGGCCAGTTTGCCATCATACGCAGAGATGAAATTAGTGATTTGTACACAAACATTGTAAATTGCTTGTGGTTCTTTTTTAAACATGGCTTCTTTCTTCCAAATCCCCTGTCCATGGGTTTTGTGTGATATTGCTGCTCTGCCTGTTTACTCCAATGGAGCTGAGCTGCAATACCAGACATACCTCATAGACGGGTGGTAACATTTTTGGAAGAACGCAGCCATGTTGTTCTAATTCTGGACAACCCCTTTAAGCTGTACATGCATTGCATGTTGCAGCATTCATTTATTTCCATGAGATCTGAAGACCATTTGTTCACGCCATGGTTTTGCTGTGATCTTTGTTCTCCCCAGAAACGTATAGAACAGGGGTCAGCAATCTTCGGCAAACCAGCTTGCTGTGAAACTACAACTCCCAGCTCGCACACTTGCTTGGCTGTTCTTGTAAATCCCATGGAGGTGAATGAAGCATTCTGTGACTTGTAGTTTCAGAACAGATGGAGTGGCAGAGGTTGCTGATACCTGGTATAGAACAGTTAGTCCCAGTTCACACGATCATATTTTTGCTCCACGTTTTTTTGCAGATTAGATGTGGTCCCATTCATTTCAATGGGTCCCTAAAAAATGTGGACAGTACACATTTTTTCTGTCCGCATCTGTATGTTCGTTCCGCAGCCCCACAAAAAAGATAGGTGTCCAATTTTTGTCTATTTTGAGGACCGCGATAGGCACTATTACTATGGATCCACACAAAAAACAGATGTTACACGAACGTCATCCGTATTTTTTTGGATCCACGTTTTGCAGACCACAAAATACATACTGTCGTGTGAATACACCTTTACCGTTAACAGTTCTGTAGGTTTCTGGGGGTAAAGGTATGTCAGAAGTGCGCAATGTTATTTATGTCACGGAGACTATGGGGGAGTTGTGTTTTTTAAGAAAATCTGTTTTATGCCATATTGGCTGACAGAATTTATGTATTTACCTGTGTTATTCCAGACTCTCCGCAGATGCTACAGTCGGGTAAAAGAGCGCGGTGTTGGAAAACGGAAGAGCAGCTACACATTCGAGCAGCTGGAGCGAGTTTTCGGACAAGGGGGATGGGACACACAGCCTTGTCAACCTGTGCTTATTAACAGTAGCGGCTTATACCAGGAGATGGAGTCAGATGGCAGTACCATGGAGGACTATTCCCAAGAGGACTGGGGGAACCACAGCCAGGAGGTCCAGGGCTTTCCCGGAGAGGATTTGGGTAAGACACTAGTTACAAAATAAAACCTTCTAGTTGGAGCGATCTCACATCACACTGTATTAGCTGTGTGTGTAATCTTTACCTGGGATCCAATCTTCATAAGATCCCAGGTGAGACGTTGAGTATCCTCCTTCAGTTATAGGTTTACGTTATCTGTTCATTAAAATTGTATAAATATGTATATATTCCCTAAATATTATTCGATTATTGGAGTCTAGATATCAACAAATGGCATAAAACATTCTCACGCTTGCACAGGGGTAGAAAAGGCTAACATTTCATACTTGACACCTGCGCCATACCGCAATGCCGCCGAGCTACACACACGGGGAGAGCTGCAGTGTGGAGTCTTCAGTGGAGGCAATGAGGCAGTGGAAGAAATTGGGAAGAGGTCGGAGGAGCCAGGTGAGGTTTGGCAGGTGGATCCCACCAATGTCTGTTTTATGTAAAGGGGAAATATCCTCTGTAAGGCTGGATTCACACGGATGTGTACGGTCCGTGGTAACCTGGGCTGGATTCCTGCTTAGAGCAGGAGCGCGCGGCGTTATTGGTTGCTATGACGCCGTGCGCTTCCTGCCGCCCCTGCAGTACAGTGATACACTGGTATGATCTATACGACAGGGGTGGCAGGAAGCGCACGGCGTCATGGCAACCAATAACGCCGTGCTACATGCACACGACACAGTTTTTTTTCTTTTTTTTTGGGGGGTGGCTGATTCCTTTGTTTTCCCAGATCCCTTGTAATAAATGCCTATCCTCGTCTGCAAATGAGAAAAAAGTAGGACATGCATTACTTTTTTTGCTGAAGGGAAACACGGACAGCAGACTCGGAACACAAACGGATGAACTGTCAGCATTTTTTTGCTGACCCATTGAAATGAATGGGTTCCTATCCTATCCGCAAAAAAACTGAAACGGAATCTGAGAAAAACAACTGTCGTGTGCATGTAGACTTAACGGGATTGTCCCGCAATAAAAACAATCCCCTTTTCACAGGATAGGGGAGAAGTATCTGATTGTTGGGACTCCTATGTGGTGTGAATGGAGGGGGTGGTTAGATGTGTGAGATGGCGCTCCATTCAGCTCTATGGTATTTCCAAAGCAGAGTACCGTGCCCGATCTCTGGCAGTCCCATCGGGTGGAATGGAGCAGCAGCGCACGTACATGACCGCTGTTTCCTTTACTTTGGGGACTCTGGCACCTCATTCTTGGGATCAGTTGCACCTCCGCCTATCCTGTGGATTGTTACGGTGGGGCAAACCCTTTAAGGCTGCAGTAAAAGGTGCAGATACACTGTAACATTAGAATACTGCCCGCTTGTGGCATAGTATGCCTCACCATTTCGTTAACACATCCAGCGGTTGTGGTGCGGTGTTGAAAAATGGAATGGGCTTTTGTGGTGTGGTTGTGGTTTTTACAGGTGAAACATGTTGAATAATTGTGTTTCGCCTTTAACAACTGCATCTAAGTTGAAAAGTGGAGCAGAAATGCAGCAATTATTCCCAGTTCAGTTCCGGTCTAGTTTTAACTGCACCTCAACTGGTCCATGTGAATATACCCTTCCGAAAACAGAAGCGCATGATAAAAATTCAGGTCCGCTATGAGACAACTAAATTACAAAGCAGTGTGCCTGCTAGAGCATGTCCTTCAGAGATGGTCACTCAGCTTTTCAAGGCTCCTCACTGGTTAGTAAGCCTGGTTTAGTCATAACCATTGAGGACCCTTGGAAGGCGCATTGGCACTGGTGTCAGATATATGGCTAGAAGATGAAGCAGATAAAGATGACTCCAGTACTGTGGTTCTGTTAAAAAAAAATAAAAAATCATTGGATTTGCACAAATCTCATTTAAATTTCTGTAACTTCTATAAAAGTAATATAGGTTGTGTCATTGTAATCATGGTCACCTCAGGTCATGTCTGCCAGAGGTGAAGAGGTGGATTAGAAACACCCCTCCAAACGAGAGCCTAATTCAGTGTTGTGTATCTGCTCCCCCATTGGGAAGTAGCATGATGAACAGTAAAGTAGGTTATACAGACGTTTTCTGGGTTTAGCACATATTCTTTGTTTAATGAGAAGTTATAGAATTGTCCAGTATATTCTTTGCGGTGATCAAGATCTCTGCTTGCTGCCATTCAATAGCATCCTTCATTGCTTAGGTCTGGTTTTGTGATAGACGTGGTGTTCCACGGCCGATAACAAGACATTACTTGTCATGTTAAATGCTTTTGCGTACGAAAGTATTATAGCAGTGATACCTTTATAGGCTAACCCCAATTCTGTTTATTGGTTAGCCAATAAAGGTATGACCGCTATAATACTTTTGTACTTTTTAGCGTAAAGGTATTTAACAGCACGTAGATTTATCACGCTATTTTTGCTGCATATCGAGCCATTGCTCTGATAACTGTAGTGAATGAGCTTTGCCCCTGCGTGTCCATCACTGGAGTTGTGTAGGAGTTTTCACTGGTGAGACTCCCACCATTCTGAGCATTCACACAAGGTGTTTATTTTATTTTGTGTATATTTATATTTTGTTTTTTAGCACCTTGGGTGGTCCAGAAGCAGCCTGCGCCGTGTCCCCCTAATGATGGTACTGTACTGTTATTCCCCCGTGATTTCTTTTTTATACTGTTACATAAATTGTTTAAAGGGCTTCTTGGAGTTGAATTTTATAACAAAAAAGTGACACTATTAGAATAATGATTAAAAAAACAGACTAATACTAGCCGTCCCAAGCCCCTTCATTCCAGCACTGCGTTAGTCACTATTCTCAGCAGTATACAGACTAGATTGCTGAGGCCAGTGATTGGCTGCCGCAGTCCTGTTTAGGCAGGCCACTGATGCAATCAGAAAAACACAGCCTGCTAGGGAGGATGGAGCAGTAGTGCTGGAAAGAAGGGCAATTAGGACAGTGTATATACCAGGCATCCTCAAACTGCGGCCCTCCAGCTGTTGTAAAACTACAACTCCCACAATGCCCTGCTGTAGGCTGATACCTGTAGGCTGTTCGGGCATGCTGGGAGTTGTAGTTTTGCAACAGCTGGATGGCCGCAGTTTGAGGATGCCTGGTATATACGTATATTATTTATTTATATAAAAAAAAATTTAATTTATTTTTTATTGTAGTGTCCCTGACTCTTTTTATTTATTTTTTTAACTCTGACAGCCCCTTTAAAGAGGACCTTTCATGTTTTTTTTTTTTTTTATTCTAGATAAATACCTTTAGTTGCTGGATAGCCCCGATGATGCTGCCACCCTGCCTTTTTTTTTTTTTTTACAGCCGGGGAGAAGGTGAGCTTTTTTTTTCCTACCTGGCTGTGACGCTCTCTGCTGTGATTGGATCGCGGCACAGCCAGGGAGAAGGAGACGCCCATTGAGAAACCCTGTGGTCTCCTTCTCCCTGTAACAATGCTCAGTATTAACATACTGAGCGGGAAAACTTCAGGGGGGCACAGCGGGGCGTCGGAGCGATATTTAAAAAAAAAACAAGCAGGGTGGCCGCAAGTAAAGGTATTTATCTAGAATAAAAAAAAAAAACATGAACGGTCCTCTTTAAAGGGGTTGTCTCACTTCAGCCAATGGCATTTATCATACGGATAAAGTTAATACAAGGCTCTTACTAATGTATTGTGATTGTCTATATTGTCTCCTTTTTTGGCTTGATTCATTTTTCCATCACATACTCTGCCCGTTTCCATGGTTACAACCACCCTGAAATCTAGCCGTGGTGGCCATGATTGCTCACTATAGGAAAAAGTGCACGCCTGTGAGGGCTCCCACAGTCCCGGTCACCAGAGAGGCCGGCACTTTTTCCTATAGTGTGCAAGCACGACCACCACTGATGGATTGCGTAGTGGTTGTAACCATGGAAACGAGCAGTGTATAATGTGATGGAAAAATGAATCCAGCCAGCAAAGGAGGCAATATGGACTATCAGAATACATTAGTAAGTGCCTTGTATTAACTTTATCCGCATGATAAATGCTATTCGTTGAAGTGAGACAGCCCCTTTAATAGTTTTATCAAATGAGACATTTGTTGAATGAAGATAATGCCTTCTTACCTGGAATCAGTTGTCGCACGTCTGATTTCTCACCTCCTTTGATCAGCTGTTGTAGCCAGGGAAAGCCTTATCTGGCCAAATGTTGCTTTACATGACAGCCATTTGAATGCAAAGCACTGGGGGAGACTCCTTCTATGATGTCCTTATGATCTCATACAGCGCGAGAAGATTTTCTTCAAGTGGAACGTTAAGCAGATTTTGTTTAAATGGGAAATTTTTTGCATTACATGAGTTGTTTTTGCAGATATATAAAAGTAAAGCTAACCTGGAACCACAGTGTACCTGCAGCCAGGAGGCATGTCAGCAGCTTACAGTGGCTGTTTATGGCAGTCTGTTACCTCCTGAAACTGCTGACAGAAGCTGTTATAACTCTACTTCACATTGCAGAAATGTATAGTTTGTTTCCTCAGAGAACTCTGTTCCTACACTTTTCATGCCTGCATTGCACATTGTGATCTCAGCTCAGAGCCCAGTTCTGTCACTGATACTTTCAAAGATTTCACACAAACTTAAAAAAAGTCAATAGCAAAAAAAAATAATCTGTGTGTTAAAGTAACAGAACAGTTGCTTAAAGGGAACCTGTCACCTGCAAAAGTCAAATTTTACTAATCACAGTACCTTATAGTTTCTTGCAATGTGGGCCCAAAGATGTTTCCATATCGTCTGTCAGGGTTGTGATCTTTAACAGTTTGCTTGTCCCCTTGTTCAAGTCCTGCTGAAGTCAAGGGGGCAGCGGCCTCCTTGACTCAACTGTCAGCAAAGACCCGCCCCTATTCTCCTCCTCTCATTGATGGACATTTCTTCTTGTAGCCGGGACCGCGCTCTTCTCGCGCATGCGCCGTGCACGTCCTGCCACAGCGCGATCCTGGCTTCGGCTCCCTTCCTCCTTGGCCTCTTTCTGTTTACTGCGCCTGCGCCGTTCCCATACAGCCGCGCTCTTGCCGCAGGGGAGAAGCGGTGGACGCATGGATTTTATTAAAGATCACAATCCTGACAGACGATATGGAAACCTCTTTGGGCCCACATTGCAAGAAACTATAAGGTACTGTGATTAGTAAAATTTGACTTTTGCAGGCGACAGGTTCCCTTTAAGTCATTACAGATTTGAGTACACACTGGAAATTTTCCAACTAGTAACATGCTTATGTTGCGGTTCAGATGTATTCACTGATCCACATTAAAATCAGTTGCTAGTTATTAATATTTTGGCTGTGTTTGAACTTGCGTTAAGGGTCCATTCACACGTCCGTAGTGTATTGCGGATCTGCAATACACGGGGCCGGCACCCCTATAGAAATGCCTTTTCTTGTCTGCTATTGCAGACAAGAATAGTACATGTTCTATTTTATTTTTTTATTATTTTTTGTTTTGGGAGCCGTGGACCGTAAATGCGGATGCAGACAGCACAATGTGTGCAGTCCGCATCCTTTCCTTCCCTATTGAGAGAGAATGGGTCTGCACCAGTTCCGCAGAATTGCGGAACCATTCTACGGATGTATTAATGGACCCTAAAGGAGTTGTCCGAGATAATTAAAAATCTTGGACAAGCCCTCTAATTGCCTAAAATGACAAATGTTATAGTCACCCCTTCTCCAGTGCCAGTCTAATCCTTCTGCTTTTTACGTACGGCAGTAATATAGCACATGACCACGGTAGTCAAGCACTGTCCTCAGTGCTCTAACCACTAATTGCCTGCAAGGATCAAATGCCGCAAACCATAATGTCGTCGGACCTGGAAAAGGGGAGTATAATTTAATTTGTCAGGCAATTAGAGGGCTTATCCAGGATTTTTAATTATCTCAGACAACCCTTTTAAGGGTATAGCCGTACATAGCGTAAACCCACAGCATTCTAAATCCTTATTTCTTTTTCTTTTTTTCTTTCAGAAGAAATCAGTATTCCTAAAAGACCTCCAAAGAACAAAGACTCTTTAGAGGATCTACAGTAAGTACTGAAAAGATGATGCCTTTAGTTTGCATCTTGGAGACACAGTTTTGGTGTAACATTGGTTTGAGTCTCTCGGCAATAGAAATGGCTATTGCTGACTTTTGTTAGAGTGAATTAACCTAACCTGGAAAGGTGGCTGAAATAAAATATACACTCTTTTTAGAGCTTCTCCTAAAACTCTGATGTTAGTAAAGCATGCAGTTGGTGAGACACTTTTGCCATAAGTGGTATAATTTGTGTATCATCCAGCATGAGCCAATATGATACATTTTGTGCATTATTTTTTATTTTTTTTACGTCTACCTGGTCTATATTTTTGCTGGGTTTATTGCCTCATCATAGTTTTTTATGCATGGAGTATAAACCATTTCTGTGCTTTTAAAGTATACCTGTCATTTATTTATTATTATTTTTTAAAATACTGAGTAGGGACCAGGATTTGAATAATTTGTTATATAATTAAGGCAATGTTTGTATATTTAGAAAACTTCATGTAAATGATCTCTTTAGTAATGCTGAAGACTGTAACATACAGAGGAAGGCTTTTCAGCCTGCCTCTTCTCTTCCCAGCCCCTGTTTCCCCACACATGCCCTATTACAAACCTGTCCCTGCCTGTCTAATTTGCTGCACTGATCGTTGGCAGCTTTGCCTATTTCTTGCTTCCCTGTGCTTCTTTGTTAGTGAGCACAGGGAAGAGAGAATGGAACTGCATCGATCAGCATTCACAGCAGGTGTACAGAAACCGTGCACGAAGGCCTGTTTCGCACTTGCAGTAAAGAGATCCGGCAGTCTGATTTTAGAATTTTTGACGGTTTGCAGCAGGATCGCCGCCTGTCCCCATTGTAGGGAATAGGGCTGACTGGTGTTGGGTAGCATCTGGCAGTGCCAATCCAGACATCTCCGGCAGGCTGCTCTTCTGCCGGAACAGCCTGCTGGAGATGTAAACACGAGTGTGAAACTTGCCTTACTGTCAATGTTCATCACTGCAGTCCTATACTCCCCTCCTCCCTGCCCTCACTGAGGAGTGCAGGGTAGCTAGAAATGAGCACATCTATCAGTGCTGGCAGCAAGTTAGATAGGCATGGACAGGTCAGAAATATAGTAGTGTACACGAAAAGAGGCAGGCTGAGAAACCTGCCTCTCTGTTAAACGTTGCCATATTTAGTATATGCTAAAGATGGGGGTCTCCATAGCAATGCTCATGTAGTGTTGCTAAGAAGACACTATACATTCTGTTAAATACACACATTTTCATAATAAGGTATATTGCAAAAATTATTAAAATCACTGTCTCTACACAATATTAAATGAAATGCTGAAACGGGTACACTTTTGACGTATTTTTGGCAAACACTCCTAAAGAAGCACTCCTACAAAAATGTTTATTCTCTGACCTTTTAGAAAGGTACTTGATGTAAACTGTAATGAAGGTAATCTTCTTACCAGTGACTGTGTTTGTGAGTTATCCCCCTCCCTTCTGTTTCTCAGACGTGTCATGTGACCAAAACTCTGCGAATCAAACAGGCACAGCGTCTTATGTGTGGGCAGGAAGTCAGTTTCTCTATATATTCCTATAGGAGCCTCAATGTCCATCTGATAGAAATTAATAGAGACGTAACTGACTTCCTGTCCTGTGTCAGTTGGAGATCAGAGTGCTGGTCACATGACACAGCTGAGGATTGGAAGGGAGGTTATAAGTTACAAATAGTCAATAGTAAGATGATTACCTTCACTACATCATGTACCTTTGTAACAGATCAGAGTTTTTGTGGGAGTAGGTCTCTGCATTGAACTGCTGCTTTATAGGCACAAATGGGAGAAGCAGTGTGATATGCTCTGGATATCTTTTCCATGAGGTGCACACAAGCGAGAAATTCTTTGCCTACTTATATAGCTTCCCTGCACAAAACAGTTACATTAGAAAGATGCAGCCTGAAAAGTTTCCAACATACCATCGTTTAGTGGCTCAGGTAAAGTATACACAACCTTGAGTATGTGTGGTGGCCACTTGTTTAACTGATTACTGACCGCCAATACGGATTTTTTACTGTGGTCACGAACGGGCCTTACCCTAGGCTGCCGCCTTTTTACGGCAGCTTAGTCTAAGCCCTTCGCTCCTGTGTAGTGATTAGTAGATGCATAGTCAGTAAAGTGAATTATACAAGCGATCAGAAGGTTGCCTCTCAAAGTCCCCTTGTGGGACTTTGGGGTGAATAAAAAAAAAGTTTTATTAAAAAAAAAAAAGTCCAAGTTGAAAAAACATCTTTCTATTGAAAGTCTTTCAATGGAGAAAAAATGTCTAAAATAAAATCCCCTCCACATTTTTGGTATCACTGAATCTGTAACAACATGAACCATACACAATACCCATTGTAATTGCACTAAAACAGGGGTGCACAACCTGCGGCCCTTGATACCATTCTGTGCGGCCCCCAACCATCTGGTAACAGACATGTATGTCTAGGTCTTGTGGCTGCTCACATGTATTTTGGGAGTCCTGAAACTAGACATTAATGGTATATACTGTGTGTTCAATATGCCATAAATACAGTATTTCAGTTGTTAATACCCCTTTAAATTTTAATTTCTGCCCTCGTCGTTGGTTTGGTCTGGCAATGTGGCCCCCAACCAGGAAACCTTGTGCACCCCTGCACTACAACATTGCCAGAAATGCAGGTTTTTTTATTTATTTATTTATTTTCTTATTCACCACCGAAAAAAACCCTGAAAAATCAAGCCGTCAGACAGCTCCATATAAAGAAAATGGTCTTGGGAAGTGGCGTATTGCTGTTTTTTTTTTCCCCCCCAGTCCTTCCCCAGAAAGAGTTAATAAAAGTTAATCAGAAAATGGTGTACTCCAATACAGTGCCATTAAAAACTACAGCTTGTCCTGCAAAAAGCAAGCCCTCAGACAGCTCCACATAAAGAAAAAGAAAGATCTTGGGAAGTGGTGATGCAAAAATATTTATACAGTATTTTATTTGTTGGAGGGTTTTTATTGCGCAAAAGTAGTAAAACAAAATACACTGTTTTTGGTATTGTTGTAATCATACTGACCTGAAGAATAAAGTTATCGTGTTTTTTATGATGCAAAATTTATAATGCAAAAACTTAGTGGCATATTGTGTACCCCAAAACAGTGCCATTAAAAACGACAAACTTGTCCTACAAAAAGCAAGCCCTCATATGGCTACATCGATAGAGAAATGTGTTATGGGGCCAGATTTATCATTACACTCACATCTTACTCCACTCCTACATTTGCCCAAAGTCACTTTTGGCTCAGTCAGATTTATTAATGGTCCTTTAACCTCTTGCCGCCACGCTAACGCCGATGGGCGTCAGCGCGGCGGCTCTCTCAGGTCTCAGTCACGCCTATCGGCGTCATCTCGTGAGACCTGAGATTTCACATGAACGCGCGATCGGCGTGCGCGCGCGTTCATATGATCGGAGCCGGGACAACTACAGCCTGCCAGCGCTGATCATGCGCTGGCAGGCTGTAGATGCGGAAAAAAACCGCATTTAAATCGCATATCAGACGCTGTTTTTTAAACAGCGTCTGATATGCCTAATGTCCAGCTCGCCTGGTGGTCCCTTTGTTTGGGACCACCAGAGGAAAATAGGAAAAGTGCACCAATCACTACACACACACCCCCCATCACTGATTAACCCCTGATCACCCATGTCACCCCCTGATCACCCCCTGTCACCCCACCCTGTCACTAATCACCCCCTACAGGCTCATTCAGACGTCCGTATGTGTTTTATGGATCCATGGATCTGCGGATCCATGGATCTGCGGATCCGCAAAATACGGACACCGGCAATGCGCTTTCCGCATTTTGCAGATCCGCACAGAACTATATAGAAAATGCTTTTTCTTGAATAGGACATGTTCTATATTTTTGCGGAACGGAAGTGCAGACCCGGAAGCGCGGATCCGTAATTCCGGATCCGAGCGGGACAAAGTCTGTCCCCATAGAAATGAATGGGTCCGCAATTCCGCTCCGCAAACAGAATTTCGGACGTGTGAATGGGGCATAAGGGTCCCCTATCACCGCCAGTTAGCTAGCTACTTGTTAGGTAGCTAGCGCCCAGCCCACCGCACCGCAGTCACTGATTTTGGCAGAGATTTTTTCATCCACATTGACCGATGCGAATGAAAAAATCTGTGCCGTTCATTTTATTTTTTTTTTTCAGCGCAGCGGCTGAACGGAAAAAAAATCTCATTACCCGTCTGCTCAATATACGGAGAATCGCAGAAACTCCTAATGCTGGCCATACGTGTAATGAGTGCGCTGACCCCTCAAATGCCAGAGCAGTACAAACACCTCACATGTGACCCCATTTTAGAAAGAAGACACCCCAAGGTATTCCGTGAGGGGTATGGCGAGTTCATGTAAAATTTTATTTTTTGTCACAAGTTAGTGGAATATGAGACTTTGTAAAAAAAAAATATATATATATATATATATCAATTTCTGCTAACTTGTGTGAAAATTTTTTTTTTTATGTGAACTCGCCATGCCCCTCAGCGAATACCTTGGGGTGTCTTCTTTCCACAATGGGGTCACATGGGGGGTATTTATACTGCCCTGGCATTTTAGGGGTCCTAAAGCGTGAGAATCCAAATACGTAAAAATGCCCTGTGAAATCCTAAAGGTACTCATTGGTTTTAGGGCCCCTTTGCGATCTTGGCTGCAAAAAGTGTCACACATGTGGTATCGCGAACTCAGGAGAGTAGGGCAATGTGTTTGGGGTGTATTTTTACATATACCATGCTGGGTGAGAGAAATATCGCTGTAAACGACAACTTTTAAATTTTTTTATACAAAGTTGTCAGTTTACAGAGATATTTCTCTCACCCAACATAGGTATATGTAAAATACACCCTAAAACACATTGCCCTACTTCTCCTGAGTACGGCGATACCACATGAGTGACACTTTTTGCAGCCTGGGCGCAAAGGGGCCCTAAAACCAATGAGTACCTTTAGCTTTTACATGGCGGCTCACAATTTAGCCCCGCCTAAAATGCCAGAACAGTACAAACACCCCACAAATGACCCCATTTCGGAAAGTAGACACCCCAAGGTATTCACTGAGGGGCATAATGAGCCCGTATGAGATTTTTTTTTTTTTGCCAGAAGTTAGCAGAAATGGAAACTTTATTATTATTTTTTTCCTCAGAAAGTGTCATTTTCCGCTAACTTGTGAAAAAAATGAAATGATACATGAACTCACCATGCCCCCTGCGAATACTTTGGGGTGTCTTCTTTCTAAAATGGTGTCATTTGGGGGTATTTATACTATCCTGACATTCTAGCACCTGAAGAAACATGACAGGTGCTCAGAAAGTCAGAGCTGCTTCAAAATGCCGAAATTCACTTTTTTGCACCATAGTTTGTAAACGCTTATAACTTTTACCCAAACCAATAAATATACACTTATTGACTTTTTTTTTATCAAAGACATGTAGAACAATACATTTAGAGAAAAATTTATATAGAAATGTAGTTTTTTTAAAAAAAAATTTACAACAGAAAGTGAAAAATGTCATTTTTTTGCAAAAATGTCGTTAAATTTTTATTAATAGCAAAAAAAGTAAAAATGTCAGCAACAATGAAATACCACCAAATGAAAGCTCTATTAGTGAGAAGAAAAGGAGATAAAATTCATTTGGGTGGTAAGTTGCATGACGGAGCAATAAACGGTGAAAGTAGTGTAGTGCAGAATTGTAAAAAAGGGCCTGGTCACTAGGGGGGTATAAACCTGTGGTCTTCAAGTGGTTAATACTGTGATAAATGTGGTTTGTCGGTAGCAGTTTATCCTTCAGTAAGCGGCTTTACAAAAGTTGCACGTCTTTACAAAAAAGTTGCATGTTCTATTAAAAAGTCGCGTAAGATAAGCATGGTCCTCACTGGAGTGAAATTGCGCATTTTTTGCCACTTTTTAAATGGTCACAAATAGTTATTCTGTCTAGAGATTAATTTACATAAGAAAACTCGCCCACTTTCACAAAACTGGAGAGCTTAGTGCAGAGCTTGAAAAAGTAGCAAAAAATACGCAATTTTTTGTGACTTTCTCACTCCATTAAAGTGACTTTAGCTAATGATAGATCTGGTCCATAGTTCTTGAAATGTGACAATGAAAAACAATTGTTTGGTCATGGGGGGGTTAAAGGGGTTGTCACTTTGACAAATGGCATTTACTATGTAGAGGAAGTTAATACCAAGGCACTTTCTAATGTATTGTTATTGTCCATATTACTTCCTTTGCTGGCTGGATTGATTTTTCCATCACATTATACACTGCTCGTTTCCATGGTTACAGACCACCCTGCAATCCAGCAGTGGGGGTCGTGCTTGCACACTATAGAAGAGTGCCGGCCTCTCTGGTGGCCGGGACCATGGGAGCGCACATAGGCTAGTGCTTCATCCTATAGTGTGCAAGCACGACCACCACTGATGGATTGCAGGGTGGTCTGTAACCATAGAAACGAGCAGTGTATAATGTGATGGAAAACTAAATCCAGTCGGCAAAGGAGACAACATGGACATTAGTAAGTGCCTTCTATTAACTTTCTCTACATGATAAATGCCCCTTACTGAAGTGACACAACCCCTTTTAAGCCATGTATTGCAACCATTTACCTGACCTGCCAACATAAAGGGGCTCATCTCCGTAACCAACCGTTTTTAATTAAAGGCGCATGTCTATTTGCTGCACAGATTATAATCTTGAAACCTCCTTCGATAAAACCTGTTTTACTTGCAGGAAGAGAGACGTGCTGCAGACCATCATGCACATTCTGGAGTCCGTCCAGCTCAAATGGGAGCTGTTTCAAAGCTGGACAGATTTTTCAAGGTTGCATCTCTCGAACAAACTTGCAATATTTGGCATTGGGTACAACACTCGATGGAAAGAGGATATTCGCTATCATTATGCGGAAATCAGTTCGCAGGTTCCACTTGGAAAGCGGCTGCGTGAGTACTTCAATCCTGAGAAGCCGGAGGGACGGGTGGTTATGACCAGAGTGCAGAAAATGAATTGGAAAAATGTGTATTATAAATTTCTGGAAATTACCATCAGCGAAGCCCGGTGTCTCGAACTGCACATGGAGACCGACTGGATTCCTATAGCTCACTCAAAGCCCATTGGTGGAGACATAGTTCAGTACCTTTTACCCGGTGGGATCCCCAAGTGTCCGGGTCTCTATGCCATTGGATATGAGGAACTGAGGAACAAAGCTGACAACTCAGTAGTTGATTTAGTCAATGATGGCAATTGTGAGTCTCCGAGAGGGCTTGCCTCGAAGTCCGACCCAGTAACTCCTAAAATCAACTATTGTTACCTTGGTATTGCCGAGAGCATAACGTTACAGCAGTGCTTGTTCTTTCATTTCCAGTCCACCATCAAGAACCAAAGCAAAGAGTGGGCTAGTATCAATGGATTCTTAGCGCAGAACTGTAAGGTGGAGCTGGGGGTATCCCCGAAAACTATTTACATCAAGTTTGTTGAGGTGGAAAGAGATTTTCTTTCTGCCGGGTCTTTAGTAGAGTGCCTGGAAAAAGCCATTGGGTACCCTTTAAAGTTCAACAAATGAATCTTGTCCTTTATAAGGACTTGGGCTTCTACAGACACCTTCCCCTTTCTTGCCAGGGTTTTGCTGTCGAACTGTGAATGAGTTTTGTCTATTGGGGGGGAGGGGGGTAATGCCTGTCTGATATTCGGAAGAATGGTCCCTACTCTATTTCTGAAGACCATTGTCCTTGGAGAACGGGGAACTGTATGTTTGGGGGTTCAAATGATGTTTTTATAAAAAGTTTTATTGTAGAGCCCTGATATGTATTGCTGTCTGTACATTCCACATTGGACATAGCTTATACTTTCATTTTTCAAATGGAAATACTGTAATTGTTTTTTTTTTTTTTTTTTTTTCACGTATTATTTTTACATATCTATTTGTGTGTTGACAACAAACTTAGAAAAGTAATGAATGATGACGTTCAAAGTCGAGAGACAAAAACAGGAGGCCATCGTAGCCCAGGTAGATAATATTGTATATAATTTAGATAATCACTTTTTTTTATACCCATTAAGTGTTTTTACTATTTCCAGCCAGTGTTGCCTGCAAAGACTTTGTTTCTGTGATGTACTGTATCCACTCTTAGCCGTCTTGCCATATTTTCCATATCACTTTATTTTATTATTATTATTCATTAAAGTATTACTTTTTTTATTTTTTTTTTGCCATTGCTAGTTTTTCCACAGAGGAACAGTTGAGACCTTTCCTCGTCCGGTCACGCTATAATTTTACAAGAAGTCAAATTCTTGGTGTGTGAACCGTAGTGTGTCACATATTTGTCCATTTTTTTCCCCCTCTAAAAGCAGAGCTTAAAGGGAACCAGTCATGAACTTTATGCGGACCTCACTGAAGGCAGTATAAAGTAGTGACAGAAATGCTGATTTCAGCGGTGTGTCTCTCATGAGCTAAAAGTAAGTGGTTGTCAAGAACCAGCATCATAATCATTGCAGCCCAGGCCTTGAAAAGAGTCAAATCTACCTGAGAAGAGTCCTGGTTATTCCTCATCTCCTGCTCTCCCGCCATCTGCTGATGATTGGCAGTTCTCTCCTAGAGAGAAAGGGAGAAAACTAGGTAGAAGCCTGTCAGTCATCAGCAGGTGGGCAGGGGGGACAGGAATTCATGAATAACCAGGACTCTTCTCAGGTGGCCGGGACTCTTCTCCAGGCCCAGTCTGCAATGATTGTGATGTTGGTTCTCGGCAACCACTTACTTTTAAAATGACAGACCGCTGAAATCAGCTCACCTGTCTCTACTTTATAATGGCTTTAGTATGGGCAGCATAAAGTTGATTACAGGTTCCCTTTAAGGTTTCTGTTTACTTGGATGTTAAATGCCTGAGCGCTGCTAGGTAAAGGAAGTCCCCAGTGCCTTTTCTCACAGAATGGGAGCATCTCTAAATACTATTTTACAGTTTACAGATGGAATTCAACTACATAAACTGCAGAGCCTCTGTGTACCTACAGTATTGATTCAGAGTTAAATCTTACATTATACTCCAGAGCTGCACTCACTATTCTGCTGGTGGAGTCACTGTGTACATACATTACTTATCCTGTACTGATCCAGAGTTACATCCTGGATCATACTCCAGAGCTGCACTCACTATTCTGCTGGTGGAGTCACTGTGTACAATCACCACATTACTTATCTTGTACCCATCCTGAGTAACAGCCTGTATTACGGCCACACATGGCATAAATGCTGCACATTCTCCGCAGTGGAATTGCGCGTCGAAAATCCGTAGTACTTAAAGTACCAGCAAAATGGAAGCGATTCCAGAGATCTCATCCACACGCCGCAGAAAATAAACTGCAGCTTTCAGGAACTTGTCTTTGTTGGGTTTTCTATCCACGGTCATTATTCTCTGTAGTTTTCAACCTTTAGTAATACAAAGCAGCTGTTGTGACTCTGGCGGCAGTGAAAACCAGACCGTTGCAGGTATTTTTTGCGACATCATATTTCGACCAGATCTTCCACTGCACGTGTGGCCATTCCCTTATACTCCAGAGGCTTACTTACTATTCTGCAGGCTTCAGAGCTGACATTCAGTGTATTCCTGCTTGTGTGTGTACATTGCTTCGTCTGGGGGACTGTTTTCTTTACACAAGTCATGGCATAGTCACCTGCTGTGCTGCCTTATCGGAGCTTAGCTAAGCCGAGGGGAGGTGTCTAATAGCAGACATCATCCTTTCCAACAACAACAGCATTGTGAATGCAGCTCTGGAGTATAATGCAGGCTGTAACCCAGAATCTGTGCAAGATACAGTAAGTATTGTAAGTACACAGATACTCCAGTGGCGGAATAGAGTGCTCTGCTGTGGAGTATAACATAGGCTGTGTAAAATTAGGTTTACATACAGTTTTAGCATCCTTTCAAAATGACTTTATCATGTAAAATAAGAAAAGGGACATCCCAGGATGGTACAGTAGGATGCTGTCCTGTTGCTGTAGACTTGTATCGTACAAAATAAGAAAGTTTGTCGGGATCCTGTTGTTCAACTGGACAGTCTCTGTGTCTGTCCCGTAGAAAATGCACGTAATGATGGAAGCCTCTTTTAACAGATCCGTGGATTTTCGCAGATCAGTTTGAAGAAAGAGAAATCAGACAGGATGCTAGAACATATGACGCTAGCCTACTGTAGGATTGGACCAGTATAGCAAACAACGGATAATATAAAAAATAGTCCCATATACAATACACACAAAATATACAGTCCAAAAACACAAGCAAAACACCGACGCTGCACGTGGCCGACACTAATCTGCAGCTGCGGACAAGAATAGGACATGCTCTATTTCTTTGCAGAGCTGCGGCCCGGAAATTCGGGGCCGCGCTCTGGAAATGCGGATGCGGAGAGCACATAGTGTGCTCTCTGCATCCATTCCGTCCCCATAGAGAATGAATGGGTCCGCACAATTGCGGAACGGATGCGGACCCATTCCATGGACGTGTGAATGGAGCCTTCGGGAATGTGTCACCAATTTTTTCTGCCAGTTAAAACCATATAAAAATATATACATATACAATAAATGCCATTTTTTTTTTTCCCCCCTAATCTGTTTTTATTTTCTGACTGTGGATTTATTCCATTTCCTGAACATGATTATGGGGGTGGCCATCTTTCCTGAGGCTGTTCTTAACAGCATTTAGAAAGCGTTTTATAGAATTGCTTTACAGCATCCACATGGGCCATGGACACAATGGTCAGGAGGGCACCTCATTGACTTCTATGGGAGAGTTTTCCAGGCATGCTCTGTGATTCATTGTACTAGCAAGGAGAAGATAAGCTTTGACAATCGTCTATTGTGAATGAAGCATCGTGTATTATCTATACACAGAGGTGCTAACTGTCATTCTAAAACTGGCTGCAATGATAAGCAGATAACTGCAGTGAAGTGATCTGTACAGACCAAGAAGTGGCGCCAATTATTCGGCTTAGTGCCCACTACGAAAACTGCAGGATTTCATGCTATTTGTTTACATGTAGATATTGACATGGAAAACTTAAAATAACCCCACCAAAAATTCTTTAAAAATATTAAACGTAAAAACGTGATCTAAACAATAGGTCATTTTCTGATGTCGCATTTCCTTTAAAGCTTCAGAGTAGCTCAAGCCTTATAGTGCTGATTTCAACACACGTGTATTAATGCGCTAGTATGTCCATGAAAATCTTGTACAAACCAGTCTTACTGGTTCCTGGATGTAGTCTGGTAACCCTGTTGAAAGTAGTAGTGGGGCAGAAACTTTCCCTGTTGCTCCCTTCTGTATCACCCTGTTAGCCTAAGCCGCAAAGTGATAGCCATAAAAAGGAATATCTCCCTACGTCTAAAGTGTGTGGGATGATCCATAGTCTCCCAGAGGGGATCTAAATCCAATAAGACAAGATTGCCTGTCTGGGGGAATATGTGTCGCTCACCAGGCTAACAGGGTAGGTATAGTGTAGGTATTTGCCCCTGCTGCCATCTTGTCAACCGGCTCACCAGCCTGCCTTCTGGAATCTGTAAGACCGCTTTGTATATATTTTATGCGTATAGTATATGGGCCTATTTTTAATAGAATACGTTTTCAAGCTTGCCATACTGATGTATTGGTCTGAGGTTCTTTGGCGATTTGGGAGGGCTCTGATTTATAAACCCTCAATTACTTATAGTTGTTGGAGTTATAAACCCCTTCCCCGTGTCCCCAAATGTTATAAAAGAATATGTACTTACCGCTTACTTCTCCACACTTTACAGCGCTGCGGTCTTCTGGTTCTTGATTACAGGCTGTAGTGGAAACATGCCATATATTGCTACCCTACCACTGCAGCCTGTAAATGTAGGGCTGGAGCTGCAGCACTGGAAATAGCAGGGGATTTAAGGGGTTGTCCGTTATTTTTGGTTCTTTGTATGTTTCTAACTAAGCAAATGTAAGGGGTTTTCAATTCAGACTTCATCTACAGTGGCCCCCGTTGGCCTAGTTAGCTTGAGGTCACAACATGACCTGTGACGTTGGCTTCTTTCCCAGCTTTGATGACGTTTCGTGCACAAGCCTGAAGCAGGAACCTCAATGTGAGGCCTCATGCACACGAACGTTTGTATGTTGCGGTCTTCATAAAATACAGATGCATTACATATTTTGAGGAACATAATAGCTGGCCCCTAATAGAACAGTACTATCCTTGTCCGTAATGCGGACAATTATAGGACATGTTCTATTCTTTTGCGGAACGGACATACGGAAAGAAAATACGTTTGTGTGCATGAGGCCTGAAGGTGTTGCTTGTTGGATAGGTAAGCCATGCCCCCTCCCACTGGATTCTTTAGCAAACTTTATTTAACCCCTTCTGCCATCAGCAGCACAGACTCGGGGCTGGAGGCTCTGCTTCAGGTACTGAGCAGCTGCAGAGTTTTCTCTTGTCCTGGCAGGGAAGAGACAAATGCTGTGCACAGGATCTTCCCTCCCTCGTCACCCTGCAGACACAGAGCTGACAAAGACTGAAGGAGTTCTCTCCTCTGTACTCTTCTGCTGGCTGTCTGCAGAGCATTGCACGAGAACAGGTAGGGGAAAGATTGTGTGTATCAGCAATGTCATTGTACTGTACAGCTGGTACTTGTAGTCCCACCCATACAACATGAGTATCAGTCAGCAGTCAGACATTTCACTCAGGACAGCAATTTTATTCACTACATTTGCAGAACAGGGGGAGGGGAAAGGCAGTCTGTTAACACCCTCCGAGATTGTTGTTACACGCCATCACAGCTCTGCAACTGCATGTAAACAAAGGGGCCAAAACAGAACTAGGTAAATGAGTAAATATAATCTTTTTTGCCTAAAACTTGATTAGTTTATGTGTATATTGCTGACCATCAAATTTACAGTGCTCTATTTATTATTATTTTTCATATAACTCGGCCAACTTTTTAAAGTAAAAACTGCGTTGGTTATTTTGTTACATTTGAGATGTTGGGGAAGGTGTAATGACTTGGACAACCCCTTTAATATTTTTATAAAAACTGTAAAGTACTGATCAGTGGTTGAACATTGTTTTTATTTTCAGGACACGTGTTGCACCAGTTGACCCCCCCCTTTCCCCGTACACACTTCTGAAGCCGTATAATAAGTTGCGGCTTTGGTTTGTATGCAGAAAATGACTGATAAAAGATGAGTAGGTGACAATGGAGCAGATTTATTGAAACTGGTGTTGTGTACGCTGGTTCATTTGTCCTGCACTAGCGTAAGATGTGCGACAATTAGGAGCTGCACACCTCTTAGTAATTGTGGAGCGTATCAGACCGCCCGTGAACCACAGCTGAAATCTACTTCAGCCAAGAGCTGGAGTACATTTCGGGTGTAACGTGCACCAGTTTTCTTAACCTGACACGTTTTTAAATGACTCGGGTCGCAGACTCCACCTCCACACTTTTTGGAAAAGTGGCAAGGGTGTCGGAAAAAGCTAAAAAATCACAAATTATGTCGTAAACCGGCATTTTTGCCAACATTTTCAACTTCTCTTTTGTAGAAAATGCATAGAATCTTGATAAATTACCCTCCATGAATTGATTATAAACCCGGTTATCTTATGTTTGTTACTTTGCCAAGGACTAATTACATCATAAGGGCTCATGCACACGAACGTGCCGTGTTTTGCCGTCTGCAAATTGCGGATCTGCCAAACATGGATGCCTCCTGTGTTCGTTCCGCAATTTGCGTAATGGGCGGCCCATTATAGAAATGCTATTTTTGTCTTGAGTTATGTACAAGAATAGGACATGTTCTAATGTTTTTTTTGTGGGGCCACGCAACGTTGCAACTCCGTGTGCTGTCTGCATCTTTTGTGGCCCCATTGAAGTGAATGGGTCCGCATCTGAGCCGCAAAAAATAAATCTTGTATGCGGAACCAAACCACGTTCGTGTGCATGAGCCCTAATTCAAATTTATGCAATGAGATACACGTGTCTTGTTTTATGTAAGAATTTCCCAGCCCCTGATAAACGTGTTCTACTCATGATCTAGCGCCACTGCTTATTTATTTCATCCCATTTGATCTCTGTGGTTGATTCAAAATTGGCATAGACGCCCACATTTGTACAAAAAAATTGCCTTCCCTTCTTGCATGTTTAGTATTTTAGTACTGAACACCCTGGGGCATGTGTATCAAAGGATTGTCCATGTAAATGGTCAGTCGTTTTAGGCTGTCTGCACATGGTGCGTCTTACGTGCAGTTTTTCCACTCATGCTGATGTGGAAAAAAAGAACTCTGCATAAGGGCTCATGCACACGACCGTATGTCCTCCGAGACATACGGTCTGTGAGCGGCATCGATCGTGCGCACAGGAGTACACTGGCATCATATATTACAATGATGCTGTGCATGTCAGGCCGCCCGTGGGACTATTGTCCCACACTCATATGGCCCGCTCACAGACCGTATCTCTCGGAGGGCATACGGTCGTGTGCGTGAGCCCTAATACAGTACCAGAAAAGCGTACACATCTCATTTGCACTTTGCGTTTTTCTTCCGTGTGGAAATTGATTTCTCATGCCGATGTTTAAGATCTGCAGCATGTCAATTATTTGTGCATTTGTTTTTTTTGGGGGAGGTTTTCACCCTTTGCAAAACACAGGTGAAATCTGCAGCAAAAGTTCATCAAATCCGCACCAAAAACCACAAGTTAGGGAGAGTTCACATCACGTTTTTTTTCCGTTCTTCGGATCCATCTGAAGAACAGGGGGAAAAAAAGTGATGCACATTTGCCATCAACTTGAGCCATTTCCATCAGAGAGCCGTTATTTTAGACAGAAAAAAAAGTATTGCATGCAGGACTTTTTTTTTCACTTGTCTAAAAAACAGATCTCAGATGGAAATGGCTCAAACGGATGCCAAATGTACATAACTGATTCATAGGATCCGTTTGTTTTTTTACTTCTGACTAATAAAAAGAACAGAAAAAAAACTGATGTGAACTCTCTCTATTAACACCACAGTTCTCTGCTGATTTTCTGTTTGTAAGGCCTCATGCACACGACCGTTGTTTGTTTCCGCGTCCGTTCCGGTTTTTTTCACGGACAGGATGCTTCCCCTTTTTTTAATGGGTCCGTCAAAAAATGCGGATGGTCAACTGATTTTGTTCCGCATCCGTGGTCCGTATTTACAATCCGTCAAAAAAAATAGAGCATGTCCTATTTTTTTCACGTTTGCGGACAAGGATAGGCATTATTACAATGGCTCTGCCATAAAAACAGATCTGCCAAAAAAAAATGGTCCGGCATCCGTTTTTTGGGGCGGACGCAAAATTTGCAGGCGGAACGGACGTGGAAACAAACAACGGTCTTGTGCATGAGGCCTAAACCTGTGGCCATGTGCAGGTAGCCTTACAATTCCTTGCACCAGATTCTTTATAATTTGTGCACCATTGCATTTTGTGTTTTTTTTTTTTGTTTGTTTGGTTTTTTTTGTTTTTTGTTTTTTTTTAGACCTTTAAAAAAATAAAGGTAGTCATTTACTAACTGATATACGCCAGCTTTCTGGCGTTTATCTGTTGCAGATTGCGGTGCAAAGGTTACTTGCACCGCAACCTGCGACACTTCCCCACTCACGCCAGGTCTAAAAAGGGACATGGTGGAACCTGACTCGTTTATCGTTTTCTACACCTCTTTTAGGCGTAGAAAATGTTCTAAATGTACGCCAGCAGGGGAGCTAGCGTAAAGTTAGACCGGCAGTGGATACATAACTTCGGCGGAACCACCACCAGCACAGGGGTTATTAAAACTGGCTTCTAAAACACCGGTCGTAAATGACCCCCAAAATTCTATAGATCAGCGTAAGAGGTGTAGCTAATACACAATGGGGGAGATTTATCAAACTGGCGTAAAGTAGAACTGGCTTAGTTGCCCATAGCAACCAATCAGATTCCACCTTTTATTTTTCAGATTGGTTGCTATGGGCAACTGAGCTAGTTTTTTCTTTACACCAGTTTGATAAATCTCCCACGATGTGTCTTGAGCTCACCCGCAGTACAACGGTCTACTCGGTATTTTTCTCACTTTCAAGTCCCGTTCTTGGTGCCAGTGCTTTTGCCACCCATTCAAGTCCTAGGGGGGAATTTATCATGAGGAGAATATCTGAAGTCAGTTTTGCTTCAGTCTGTGTTGGAGGACTTTGACTTGTCCTTAAACCTAACACTTCTGTCTAGAGAAGCCCCTTCAGTTTTCCTACTCCACCTCCTCCTGGAGTGAGATTGCGACTTTAAAAAAGTCTCAATGATGAATCTGGCGTGAAACTCATTAACATGGCTAACCACGCCCACTTTCCAACCCATATTCCGAAACTGGAGTGAGTGGTGTACACATCCAAAAAGTCGCAAATTGTTGCGCAATTGCGTACATTTTGTGCAAGCGAGTGCAAAAAAGTATCAAAAGCCCTATTTTACGACTTTTTGATGCCAGAATTCCGGAGTGAAGGTATGATAAATCAGGGCCCTAATCTCTGATTTTTAACTCGTCTATTAACTTTTGTTTGTCATTTTAAGGACAATGTTTTGCACTTGTCCGGAGTATTTCAGTGTTTGACGTAGCTGCTAATAGGTTCAATATTTAAATCTATTCCCTTTTTCTTTTCTTTTTTTCTATATCCATGACAGCAGTATATACATTGTATATCTCATGCGTTCTGTCTGAGCTCAAGTGCTGGGCTGATGCTTTTAAACATGTTTTAATATCAAACAAAGGAAGTTCTGATGGACAACGATGTTACATTACTACGTTTCATTATGTTGCGTGTCTGTTGGTGAGGCCGCAACAGTTCCTGTCATTGGCCTCATGGGTTGCTATGTAACCGAACCTTCACTGTAAGAGCTAATGTATAAAATGTCATTGGAAATAAAGAGTGAACAATTTGTTACATGTACTCCTTCTGTATGACTGACGAAGACTTTATCTCCTTAGGGTAACACAAAGATCCCTGGTTGTCTTTAATCTTGTAAGGCCAGTGCATGTTTCTATACTCTTACAGATATGTAGCTATTCCTTAGCCTCTGTACAAACTGTGATTGCAGAAAATCTGTAATATTCACCAAAGGTGTGACCCATGCATAGGTACAGAAGTTTATAAGGCCCCTTTCACACGAGCGAGTTTTCCGCGCGGGTGCAATGCGTGACGTGAACGCATATAGCACCCACACGGAATCCTGACCCATTTATTTCAATGGGTCTGTGTGTACATGAGCCTTTTTTTTCACGCATCAGTTCTGCGTTGTGTGAAAAACGCAGCATGTTCTATATTAGTTTTTCACGCAGCCCTGGCCCCATAGAAGTGAATAGGGCTTCAGTGAAAAACTCATTGCATCCGGAAGAAAGTGCGGATGCAATGCGTTTTTCACTGATGGTTGCTAAGAGATGTTGTTTGTAAACCTTCAGTTTTTTTTATCACGAGCATGAAAAACGCATCAAAACGCATTGCACTCGTGCGGCAAAAACTGAACGCAATTGCAGACAGAACTGACTCACTGAACGCATCCGGACCTAAAACATAACGCTCGTGTGAAAGAGGCCTAAAGGTACAGATGGGAGTAACCAGTTTGGGATGTGTCCCTGCACTGGCAGCACTGATTAGATAATGTCAGACTGTGCAGGGACACACCCCCAACTGGTAACTCCCATCTTTACTTTTATCCATAAACTTGTAGCAAGAGTAGCATAACATAGTTATAAGAAAACATGTTCCAGAAGGTGGCAGGGCTCCATAGGAACATAGCAAATCTGCAATGCACTGCATCGTTTTTAATAATAAAAATATCTAAAAATTCAAACCACCCCCTTCCCCCATAATCAACCCCTTAATGACCAGCCTGTTTCATCTCCTTCTAAAAGATCTTTAACTTTATTTTTTCATCTATGTAGCCATATGAGGGCCTTTTTTGTGTGTATGACAAATTGTAGTTTTTAATGGTGCCATTTTGGGGTACACAACTTACTGATTACATTTTATTACCTTTTAGGCCCCTTTCACACTTGCGTTTTGAAGATCCGGCATAGAGTTCTGTCGTCGGGGCTCTATGCCGGAAAGAAACGCTTCAGTTACAGTTAATACAACCGCATGCATCCGTTTGAACGGATCCGGTTGTATTAACTTTAACTATTTTTTAACATTACTAAAACTGATCCGTCATGAACTCAATTGAAAGTCAATGGAGGACGGATCCGTTTTCTATTGTGGCAGATTGTGCCAGAGGATCCGTTTTGGCAATGATAAAAAATAGTTAAGTTTTGCTCCGCATCCCAAGACGGAAAGAATACTGCAGCATGCATGTACAGTGACTGAACTGAAGACATCCTGATGCATACTGAAGGGATTTCTCTCCATTCAGAATGCATTGGGATAATCCTGATCAGTATTCATCCGGCATAGAGCCCCGACGACGGAACTCTACGCCGGATCCTGAAAACGCAAGTGTGAAAGGACCCTTAGGAAAAAATAGCAATACTGCCACTGAGTTTTTTACATTAGAAAATTTGCAACGTTCATTTTTTAGCATAAAAAACACGATCACTTTATTCTCTGGGTGAGTATAATTATGGTGCTACCAAATACATATATTTTTTTAACATGTTACTACTTTTGCGCAATAAAACCCCTTTTTTGTTTTTTTAAATCAAAGATAATTTTTATTGTAAAAAATAGTTTGTAGCAGATATAACAAATAGGAGGTGTCACAGTTTCCCCCTCCGTTCCTCATGTATCATACAATACTTAACATAAATTGAGTCAGTAGCAAAGTTGGACCGTAAACAGGTTATAACTATAACCATATCCAAATGATAACATACAATGAAATGAAATCCGCTCATCGTACACTTCTTAACTTAACATTTTAAACCCCCCCACCCTCATCCCAACCGCATCCCTTAGGAGAGACACTTCACATACTCTATCTCCATAACACTCGGATCTATTCACATATAAGAGTAGAAATTGCGTAAAATTGTTAGGGTAGAGTAGTGTAGGGCCACTAGTTTTAGTCTTCGCATAATTCTAAAGTAGGGACGATCTCCGGTCTCTCAGACAATCTCTCATTAGCGCTTTAGATGTCATGCCAGCGGTATCTAGCCAGTCCTCCCATATTGTAACAAATTTAGTGAGACATTTCCTTTTCATATAGATTCCCCTTTCAAATTGTATCACAGTATTCATCCTGTTCACATAGTCATGAACAGAGGGGGGACACTCCTGTATCCAGTGCCTAGCAATCAGGACTCTTGCCTGAAAAAGCATCCTCTGGACACACAGGGCCTTTTTGTCAGTTACATCTGCTGAATCCAAGATGCCAAATACACAGAATCTAGGGTCATTGGGAACCCGGATTCGAGTTATTTTGGTTATCGTCTGTCTAATCCCCGTCCAGAATTCTCCCAATTTAGAGCATTCCCAAGGCTAAGACATCTTCCCATTGTGTTTGGGAGATCATACCCAAGTACCGCTCCCATTTATTTTTGACCGGCAAGGGGTCTGGAGAGGTGCATTTACCAAGTAGGGTTTAATACAGTAAAGATATTAGTACCCTAGCGGTCTCTCCCTGTAACAGTTGTTTAACTATAGGAGGGGGGGAAGAAGATATTCGTACGGTATCTTTAAATTGTGCCTGAAAAGCATGACGTAGCTGCAGATATAGGAAGAACATGTTTCTGGGGATACCAAACTCCTCCTGCAATTGAGTGAAGGACTTCATGCTTCCTTCCGATAGGATATGGTCAAGGGATAGAATACCTCTATCTTCCCAGGGAAAGAAGCCCTTCAACCTAAACATCTCCGGGAGCTGTGGATTCCGCCACAACGGCGTGTTACTCGTAAACCCCACCAGACCCAGTATCTCTTTGAATTTAGACCATATTCGTGTAATCAGCGTAATTGTCGGGAGCCTTCCACTGCGCTGCAGCGTTCCATCTAGCTCCGCCACTGCGATAGGGAGTTTCTGTTTCAAGATCACGGAAGCAACCTGGGCTGAGGGCCCCCCTTTATGTTCCTGGCCCCGACCTCTAAAATGTTGTAGCTGTGCAGAAATAAAGTATAGCCAGGGGTTTGGGGCTGCCAGACCTCCTTCCTCTTTGCCCCTCTGCAGCGTTTCTAGACGCACTCTGGGTTGTTGTTTTTTTCCAGATCAGGGAGCGAAATATACTTCGTACCCTGTAGAATATACGTTGTGGAATCCACACTGGGGAGTTGTGCATTATACAGAGTAATTGGGGCATAAATACCATTTTAATCAGATTACATCTACCAATTACTGATAGCGGCAGCTTACACCAAGTGTTAGTTTTCTCAATAAATTTAGAGAGCAGGGGTTCTACCTTCCTTTTGACATACGGTAATCCATTGGATTCGGCGTTATCACTACTCCTTAGTATTTAAAGTCACTGACCATTTGTAATTGGGTACTGGGTGATTCTTGAGCTGTGGACGGGTCTAGCGGGAGGATTACCGACTTATCCCAGTTTATAGTTAAGCCTGAGTGTGTCCCAAATTCAATAATGTCATTCATAATTGGAGTAACAGAATGCTGCCAATTATCGACATAGAGAAGTAGGTCATCAGCATATAGGGACACTCTCTTCCTGGGCACCCAACGGGGATCCCCTCCACTTAGTAGAGGCACGCAAACAGCAGGCCAAGGGTTCAACCACCATTGCAAACAATAGGGGGCACCCCTGACGTGTACCCCTGTGAAGGGGGAACTGTGCAGACAGCATACCGTTTGCCCTAATTTTTGCGACCGGGGACCGATATAGCAATTTAACCCAGGAGGTGAAAGTCGCTCCAAAGCCCATGGCTGCCATAACCGACCACAGGTAATCCCACTCTATGCTGTCAAAGCTTTGGTGGCATCCAGGGAGATTATCGCCCTATCACCTTCAGTATCCATCGGCCTCTGCAGATTCAAAAATAATCTACGTAGGTTGATAGATGTACTTCTGTCCGGCATAAAACCCGATTGGTCCTCATGTATGAGGGACAGAATTACCTTCTTGAGCCTGTTGGCCAGAACTTCAGCCAGTATTTTCACGTCAGTTGTCAGAAGAGAGATGGGCCTGTATGAATCAGGGATGGTCAAATCCTTATTGGGCTTTGGAACAACCACCACTATTGCTTCCCTCATTGATGCTAGCAGTATACCCAAGGTCAAAGCTTCGTTAAATGTTTCCAAATAGTCGGGGGAGAAGTTGGTCTTGGTACTTTTTGTAAAACTCCGCCGGCATTCCATCCGAGCCTGGGACCTTATCATTAGGAAAGGAGGCGACGGCTATCTTGAGCTCCTCTAAATCTAAGGGCGCATCTACAGTTGTGTCCAAAATTATTCAACCCCCACTGAAATTGAGTGTTTTGGCCAGTTTGACATTGATTTTGATCATTTCAGTCATCTTGTTTACAATTAAATCAAAGAGGCACTTGTAAGTCAGACAAATATAAGATAACATTTATAATGAAATAACCACAAATGTCTTTTCTGTGCTCACATCATTATCAGTTTTATTCAACCCCCAAGTGACATTCAATCTTAGTACTTAGTACAACATCCTTTTCCAGTTATAACAGCTTTTAAACGTGAAGCATAGCTTGACACAAGTGTCTTGCAGCGATCTACGGGTATCTTCGCCCATTCTTCATGGGCAAAAGCCTCCAGTTCAGTCACATTCTTAGGCTTGCGCGCTGCAACTGCTTTCTTTTAGTCCCACCAGAGGTTCTCAATCGGATTTAAGTCTGGTGACTGCGATGGCCACTTCAAAATGTTCCAGCCTTTAATCTGCAACCATGCTCTAGTGGACTTGGAGGTATGCTTGGGATCATTGTCCTGTTGAAAGGTCCAACGTCTCCCAAGCCTCAGGTTTGTGACGGACTGCATCACATTTTCATCCAATATCTCCTGGTACTGAAGAGAATTCATGGTACCTTGCACACGCTGAAGCTTCCTGTACCTGTAGAAGCAAAACAGCCCCAAAGCATGATTGACCCCCGCCATGCTTCACAGTAGGCAAGGTGTTCTTTTCTTCATAGGCCTTGTTCTTCCTCCTCCAAACATAGCGTTGATCCATGGGCCCAAACAGTTCTAATTTTGTTTCATCAGTCCACAGAACACTATCCCAAAACTTTTGTGGTTTGTCCACATGACTTTTGGCATACTGCAGTCGACTCTTCTTATTCTTTGGAGACAGCAAGGGGGTGTGCCTGGGAGTTCTGGCATGGAGGCCTTCATTACGCAGTGTGCGCCTTATTGTCTGAGCTGAAACTTCAGTACCCGCATTTGACAAATCTTTTTTCAGTTCCTCAGCAGTCACACGGGGACTTTTCTCCACTTTGCGCTTCAGGTAGCGCACAGCAGTCGAAGTCAGCATCTTCTTTCTGCCACGACCAGATAGCGTTTCAACAGTGCCCTTTGCCTTGAATTTGTGAATGATGCTTCCTATGGTGTCTCTTGGTATGTTTAACATCTTTGCAATCTTCTTATAGCCATTGCCCTTCCTGTGAAGAGAAATCACCTCTTCTCTTGTCTTCCTGGACCATTCTCTTGACTTCACCATGTTTGTAAACACACCAGTAAATGTCTAGAAGGAGCTGAGTATCACAGTCATTGTAAATCTGCCTAATCGGTGCTTATTATGCTTGATTGCTGCTCCTTGACATCCAGAGGTGTTTTCAATACCTGATAGAAAACACCTGAATGAACCTCTGTTCTTAAGAGTGGTCGTCTTTAAGGGGTTGAATAATTGTGTCAATGAAGAAATCACAAAAAAAACATTTAATACTGTATTACAAAAACAATTGATGTCATTTTAGTTGTATTTGGTTCTTTAAAAAGTCCTTGTCAGATTTCATTCTGAACACAATTACAAATGTACACTAAATTCCCTAAAACCCTTTACAGCATTGGGGGTTGAATAATTTTGAACACAACTGTATGTAACAAACATTCTCAGGCGATAGTTTAGGCAGTAATAACCTGTCTAGGTAAGTTTTGATATTCTCAGGAGTGGAGGACAGTTTTGAGGAATATGGTTCCATATAGAAACCCTGAAATGTTCTAAGAATGTCCATATCTTCAGTAGAAAGATGCCCTTCTCTAGTCTTTATAGATGCTATCCTAGTTGGGCCGTCTTGGGAGCGGGCTATCCTAGCCAAAAGACTCCCCACAGTCTCCCCAGACTCAAAGTATCTTTGTTTGACAAAGAATCGTTTATTATCAGCTATCTGTAGCAGATGGTCACTGAGCTTGCGCTGCGCTTCTTCCAGAGTGACTCAGTGTTCGGAGAAGGTGCCCTTATGTAAGTAGTCTCACTATCTCTCACCTCTTGTTGGATTGCTTCAGTTAGTGCCCTAGTTTTCCTCTGACGTCTTCTAATTCGCTATAAAACCCCTTAAAAAAAAAAAAAGAAAAAAAAAAAAAACATTTTTGCATCGCAGCATCCCAAGACCCATAACTTATTTATTTTTCTTTATACGGAGCTGTGTGAGGGCTTGATTTTTGCCTGACACCTTGTAGTTTTCATTGGTATTTTGGGTACATAACACTTTGATTTTTATTCAGTTTATTTTGTGGCAAAAAAGCAGCAAGGGGACTATAATAGGTGATATTTTGATTGCTTCTAAAATACAATATACTATTTATACAGTGCGTTTTATTTTAATGTCAGTGCTATACTGGCATTCACCAGCAGGTTGCGCCAGAGATGGGAATTGCTGGAGCCAGACCTGGGGCCTACACTAGGTCCCGGCCAGCTTGCACTGACATAGGCACCCGGCGATCTCATCTGTGGGGTGCCAATGGGAGACCACTCCCTCTTTAACTACTTACATGCTGCCAGGCCTGTGACATGTAAGGGGTTCAGCAGCGCAGATCGGTGCTCCTGCCAGTCTAGGCTGTTAGGGTAGGAGTGTGGCTAACATGTAACGGCTGTCCCCCGCTCTCCCCATAACTATAAAAAAAACAAAGTTATGGGGGTCAGAATATGGCAATTAATAAGAATTTTTATTTTTTTACAGTATTAAAACAAACAATATAAATGAATCAAAAAAATATATGTACATCTTTGTACTGACTCTGAGAAAGAAGGGAATAGGTTAGTTTTTCAGCAAAGGGAATGCCATAAAACTGGCAGTATTGTGTTTTTTGTTCCAATTCCATTCCATTTGGATTTTTTTCTGGCTTCCCACTGTATCATATGCAATATTAAATGGTGCCATTAGAAAGTCCAACTTCTCTCGCAAAACAACAACCCTCTTAAGGCTATGTGAATGGAAATGTATTAAAAAAGGGGGGGGGGTTTAAGAAGGCAGGTAGTGTACAATAGAAAATGGTCCCTAAGGGATTAAGGAAAAGTACATGAACAATTTAATAACCTGAAGGTGCCAATAAGGGGCTGTTCACATCTCAATTTTGTATGTCAAATGGATACGTTTGTAAGCAGAAACGTATAGACTATAATTGGGCAAACCTAGCTGAGTCAGTCTGTTACTGTTTCCTGTAGCATACCATGCTTTTCTGTACTGCAAAAAAATAATATATAATAATAATTATATAGAAACTTATACATTTAAATTTTTTTTTACATTGCAGTGAATGGGAGAACGATGGAAACATAAGATAATAAGTTTCCATCTTTAAAACTTATCCTTTTCTATCAAGATACTTCATGCTTCCTTTGATGCTCTTTATATCTTTACTTATTTATTTTTTAAATGGTTTAAGGAAAAATGTAAAAACAGACACTTATTGAAACATATGCACATCCATCAAACGTATACCTTAGGGCTCATGCACACAGCCATTTCTCAGCCGTTCCGTGATGCGGTCCCCTATGCATGGGCGCTATCCGTGTGGCTGCCACGACAGATCCAGACCCATTCAACTTTGAATGGGTCCGTTATCCGTCTGCACAGCAAAAAAATAGAACAAGTTCTATATTTTTTTTTGGTGCAGAGGGATGGAGAGAAACCCCACAGAAGCACTCCATAGTGCTTCCATGAGGTTCCGTGCCTCCGTTCCGCACCGCACGTTCCGGATTGCGGACCCATTTGAGTGTAGTTGTTTAGTGATGCTTTTGTTGCCTTTTCCATCTTCATGTGTTACTAGACGTGTCGTTTGATGTCGCCCTCAGACCACATTTGATTACAACGGTAATCAATGCAGGAATCTAGGTTCACTTATATTTTTCTTGCATTTGTAAGTGTTCAGTATCCCCAACCCAATCTGTACTAGAGGCTTCAAGCCCAGAATGCAGATAACCAGTTCAAGCTTTGTGCAGATGCTGATGAAGCACTGAATTGTGGGAGATATATACTTTGAAGCCTGCAGTATGCGTGCAGCTTTGGAGTATAATGCCGAATAAGTAAAGTATTTACGCAGTGGCTCTATTTCATGTAGATGGATGTTAAATGTAAGCTATTAGATGGCAAGCAGAGGTGGACAAGTTATGAAGGGTGTATTGGCAGCAGTAAGCCCCCTTATCTCTACAGTTTGACCTGCAACTCTCCATCCCACCACCAGATGGCAGTCATGCCATTACAGTGAGATGTAAGAATGACTTTCTGTCCTTGGTCACCTAGTGATGGTAAATATTGTACAGACTGTTCCTCAGGTAGTTGAATTAACGAACCTTGTGCTGTCACCACATCCTGCCGAGAACATTTATATAGTTCATTTTTTGTTCCAGGCACCTTCCTAAACAATAGATCGATATCTGATATCTAGTAGTGTAATCACATTATATACCACAGTATGTAAAGGGGTCTGCAAAAAGCTTGTAAGGATGCCTACAGTAAGGATCAATTTCAACTTTGTGTCAACAGGGTGTTGAAAACCATCGGCCCCATGCCCCGCAGTTCACCCTTGAGAGGGTATGTCTTCAAAGTAGCAAGCATGATGACATCAGCGCGCCTTGTTGTACTGTCCTGCAGTGGCCGCGTCTCCTCAGCAAGTCCTCCTTGGAATTGTATTTCATTCTGAGGAGCTAGGCATAAGAACTAGCAGTGATGCCTTGGAGACTGTTAGTGGTATAAGACTGGGTCATGCCTTGTAGACCATCAGCAGGAGGCACTTATCGTTATTTTGGGGAGGGCGCTATGGGGGACCTCTGATTTTGAACAATTATTTTGGTGGACTATCCTTGACAGTAATTTTGGTCAACATTGTTGGCACCATTACGGTTGTAGGTGCTCTGGTTGGCACAATTATTTTGGGTACATGGGGCATTTACTGTTTGGGAATGTTTCTAGGCACTATAGTTACTTATTGGTAGAGTTATTTTGTGGGAACCATTACTGATTGAAGGCAATATCTCAGTGCAATTATAGTTGGTTGCCCCTGTATGGCACCATCTGCTTGGCACTATTATAGTTGGGGGCACTTTGTGTGGTTCTAATTAATACCAGGGGCAAAACTGTAAGTTCACCTCTTGAAGGTTGCCTTTCACTGACCTACAGGCTCCACAATGGCAGCTCCTAATTATCAACGGCATAGACTTTGAGACTCCCTATATCCGGTATCGGCAACCTCCAGCACTCCATCTGTGGTGATACCTTGACTCCCAGCATGCTCCATTCACTTCTATGAAAGTTCTGACAACAGTCAAGCAAGCGTGCATGCTGGGAGTAGTAGTTTCACCACAGCTGGAGTGCTGGAGATTGCTGATCCCTGCCCTTTTTAGTGTAAATTGTTTCTACCCAAAACTGGCAAAAAATAGCAAATTTTTTACTGTGGTTAAATGTTACCTAGGCAGTATGTACTTGCCCGGAAGTCCTCACTTCTGGCTCCACGGGTGGCATGGCCGGGTTCTTTACCTGTGTGTTTCTTATTACAGAGCTGCCAAGTATTGTGTGTCCTGGGGACTATTGTCACAGCAGTGTCTGTATAAGATGGGTTCCATGTCGCTGCCGTCTTCATTCACTTGCTGCTCCATTTTACCTGCTGCACAATGGATTTCAGAATTAGGTTAATGGCCTCATGGTGTGGAATATTCAGTGGAGGAGTAGAGAAGCAGTCATGTTATTGTACTGAACTATGGGTACAGTTAGGCAGATGGATTGCCCAAACCAGTGCTGATAGATGATACAGAAAGCAGATTGTTTTTACATGGCATTAATTGGAGCGGTTTGAAAGAAAAATCACTTGTTCAGACCCAGAGTTATATTGTCAGCAGCACAACTCCTTTATATTGGGTGATGTGCTGACAGTAAATTATTCTTTTGTACCCACATGAAAAATGTTATTACAGGTGACAGAGTAAAGTGACTGTGATTGTATGTCTTTTTGTTGTATTCCCCCGGGAAACAGAGATTGAGACACCTCTTATTTATTTCATTAAGGTTCTGTGCACATTGGAGAGCTCCTGAATCTCATAAAAGGTATAGCATAGGGCAGTGATGGCTAACCTCCGGCACTCCAGCTGTGGTAAAACTACGACGCCCAGCATACTCCATTTATGTCTATGGAGGTCTGAGAACAGCAAAGCAATGGGGGCATCTTGGGAGTTGTAGTTTTACCACAGCTGGAGTGCTGGAGGTTAGCCATCACAGGCATAGGGTCACCTTTAAAGGGCTTCTGTCATCAGGAACATTGTTATTAAACTGGCTGACTTTAGACGTGCTCATGTCGCAGTCTTTGTCCCTTCTTTCTATTTGCCTTTGTTTTTGTGAAAAATGAACTTTTATTTTATGCAAATGAGCCCCTAGGAGCAAAGCAATGGGGGTCTTTCCCCTACTCCTAAAGGCTTAATTCTCCCTTCTCTGGCTGAGCCCTCATCATGCTGATCTTGCCTGGCCCTGTTAATCAACATGATTAGAGCGTGGCTAGAGAAGGGAGAACGGAGCCTCTAGGAGTAGGGGCAATACCCTCATTACTCCTAAAGGCTAATTTGCATAAAATAAAAGTTCATTTTTCACAAAAACAGAGGCACATAGAAAGAAGGGACAAAAACTGTTAGCTTTGGCTGACATGAGCACGTATCTAAAGTCATCCAGTTTAATAATGATGTTTCTGATGACAAAAGCCCTCTAAACATTTATGGGGCTGTCCCAATTAGTTACATTACTTATCCTGTACTGATCCTGAGCTGCATTCACTATTCTTTTGTTAGTCACTGTGTACATACATTACATTATTTATCCTGTACTGATCCTGAGTTACATCCTGTATTATACTCCAGAGCTGCACTCACTATTCTGCTGTTGGAGACACTGTCAGCATACATTACTTATACTGATCTTTAGTTATATCCTGTATTTCTTTTATTAAATTTTAAAAACATAAATAAAATTAATACAGTATTTTTCGCTTTATAAGACGCACCTGATGATAAGATGCACCTAGGGCACGGATGTCGAACAAGCGGCCCTCCAGCTGTTGTAAAACTACAACTCCCACAATGCCCTGCTGTAGACTGATAGCTGTAGGCTGTCCATGCATGCTGGGAGTTGTAGTTTTGCAACATCTGGAGGGCCGCAGGTTAGGCATCCCTGACTAGGGTTTCGAGGAGGAAAATAAGAAAAAAATATTTTGAACTAAGAGGTGTGCTTTTGGTGGGTTTTGAACTAATGTTGGTCTGTGGATGACACTTATGGAGGGGATCTGTGGATGACACATTTATGGGGATCTGTGGATGACACACTGATATGGAGGGAGCTGTGGATGATACTGCTATGGGGGGGATCCATGTGATGTGCGGAGATCCTTCACTTGCCCCCCCCCCCCCCTTCTGTCTCCCATTCCTGGAAGGAAAGCTGAAACTATCCCCGACAGTAGACTACCCACGGAGGAGCCCTCTCTTTCCAGAGGCTTGCGAGATTAAACTTAATAAAGGTGTTCACCAGGAACACCATAGAGTTGACCATACCCAACCCTCCTAGTCTCCTCGTATGGTAAGTAACCTACCTCTTGACAAGGTTCAGTCTGTTTCCCCATAACATCTGGAAGAACAGACTAGACCCGAGTCCGGAATGTTCTGACAAGATGCACACACTGCCCAGATATAACAGCAAAGGGATCAGGTGGCTTTTGCCAATGTTCACCCTTTCCCTGAGGGTCAAAGACCAACCCTTCCACTGGTCCACCCTCTGAGCGGCAATCTTAAGCCTGCTATCCCAATTTTTATGGGGATAATCCCCCTGGCCAAATTCAATGCTAAGGACTTTTGTAGACTCCTGGGGCTCTGGAAGGGTGTCCGGGAGATCAAAACCAGGATCTCCGCCTCCCAGCCAGAGACTCACACTTATCCCGGTTCATTTTGGACCTAGATGAGTAGCGTCCTACCTCCTACAGCACACACTCTGCCTCCTCTTTCGAAAACACAAAGAAAGTTACGTCATCAGCATATGCCACCACCCTCAGTCTGGTATCTGGAGCTTCCCGGTCCACCCTGACACCCGCCAACGGCCCACGATCAACCCTTCTAAGGAAGGGATCAATAGCGAACACGTACAATAGCGGGCTCAAAGGACAACTCTGGCGAACCCCTGATCCCACCTCAAAAGGGCAGCCAATCCAACCATTCACAAGTAGGAAACTCTCTCCTCCTGCATACAAGGTCTTAAGCCAATCAACAAGCCCCCTGGCAGGCCATATCTCAGATAGACAGACCAGAGCTAGTCATGGTCAACGTGATCAAACGTTTTTGCCTGATCCAAGGACAGCATGTACCCCTTCCACTGACCACGGCCTCCCGGACACTGTGCACAGCACTAAACGTACTGCTGCCTGGAACAGAACAATGCTGGGCCCCAGAAAGGAGCTGGGGCGCAAACTTCACCTACTGATTAAATAGCACCTTCGCCAGAATCTTTCTGTCCACACCGAGGAGCGCTATGGGACGCCAATTCTCAATGTGGAATGGATCTTTACCCTTTGACAGAATCATCAGGGCCGACCTCCTCATTGACTTTGTTAGAGTACCCGAGGAGAGACACTCATTGAATACCTCAGTCAAGAGGGGAACTAAGGTGTCCTTAAAGAACTTATAAAACTCAGATGTTAAGCCAACTGGCGATTTTTTTGGGAGCAAGAGCCTCAATCACCAGACTGACTTCCTCTTTCTGGATCATTTCAGTCAAAACGTCAAGAGAGGGGTCTGCCCAGGTTCAGGAACACTTTCAGCCAGTAAAGCCAATATCTTATCACAATCAAGATCCCTCACCATAAGATATGAGTAAAAGGATCTGACGACCTCCAAGATCCCTGATATGGACCTTCTCACGGAATCCATACAATCAATCAGTGCTGACACAATCTTACTACTCACTGACATCCTGCAGTTTCTGTAGGGGTCAGGCGAGCGGTATTTCCCGTAATCCCTCTAAAAAAACCAAAGATGCGTGTCTATCGTACTGACACCTCATAAGCAAAGACTTTACTCTGGAGATCTCCTCACGGCTACCCCCAGTCGAGACAAGACGTTCGAGTTTCCTCCTCAGTCCCTGATACAGGCGGTACCTACTCAGAATCCTGAGGCTCGAGAGCTGGTGGAAGAATCTCCCCACCCTTTCCTTGAACATCTCCCACCACTCAGACTTAGGCTACATTTACACGACCGTATGGGTTTTGCGGTCCGCAAATTGCGGACCCGCAAAACACAGATACCGGCCGTGTGAATATAGCCGGCCCCATGATAGAAATGCCTATACTTGTCCGCGATCGCGGACAAGTATAGGACATGCTTTATCTTTTTTGCGGGGCCGCGGATCGGATCTACGGATGCGGACAGCACACTGTGTGCTGTCCGCATCTTTTGCGGCCCCATTGAAATGAATGGGTTCGCACCCGTTCCGCAAAATTGCGGAACGGATGCGGAACCATTTATACGGGCGTGTGAATGTAGCCTTACTGTTGCAGAGATCCAGCAATAGTACCCTGCTCTGAACGAAATCCTCAAAGGACTGTCTTTTCTCCACTTCTTCCAAGAGAGATGGATTGAGTCTCCAGTAGCCTCTTCCCATCCGGGGGGTCTCTGTAACATTCAGAGAAAACAAAATCAAACAGTGGTCGGAGAACTCCACCTCCACAGCAGACACGGCTGAAGAGACAGCTTCCTGCTTTAAATAAAACCTATCCTAGACCTACACCTACCCCTATGGTAGGTGAACCCTGGGTGGCCTGGGGTGTGCCGGATGTGGACATCCACCAGGCAAGCTTCACTAGCTGTACTATTGAGCGCGACGCTGTCATAAGTCAGCTTGTCCCTGGGGCTTTTTGACAGTATTAAAGTCCCCTCCAAAGACTTGCCGACTTGTAAAAAGATAGGGCTTGATCCTCATAAAGAGAAACTTCCGGTCCCACTTGGACTGGGGATCATAGATGTTAATTAGACAAAGCTCTTGTCCCTTTATGAGGACATCCAAGATCAGACACCTTCCCATTCTTAATTCAATAACCCGTCGTCATTCTACCGGTGCGGTAAAAAGGACCGCCACCCTGCCATACAACTCGGCCACAAGAGACCAGTAGGAGTCTCCACGCGTTCTCTCCCTTTTAGCTTTAAATATGGCTGACTCCAGGCCAGCCCCCACCCCTGAGGACATATTTTTCCAAGGAGAAGGAGGCTCGGCGTCCCCCACAGGACCCGATGTTACTGCAACTCCCGAAACCTCTCCCCCGACTGCCTCCCCCAAAGAGGGGGAGGTGTCACGAATGGTATGGAACCGGTTTGAGAGACTAATCAGAGGGGGGTTGGTTGTGTCTTCCTTTGGCATCTGACAGGTGGGAGAAGACCTCAAATCTTCCTTTTTCCCCTATACGTTTTTTACCCTGCTTTTTCTTTTGCCATCCCCCACTTTTCCCGTCCATACTTTTGTAATGAGGGAATATTGAGGAGATAGCATCTTCCTCTCCCTGGATCCTCCTAATTTCCTCATCCAGTTCACTGTCCCTTTGGGCCTTAGCAGTAGCAACAGCCTCCGGGGTGAGATCAGAGGTTGTCCCAGTTTCCCCAGTTACCTTAGGTTCCTGAAACTCGCCCGTCTACCTCTCCCTTTGGCATTTTTCCGGACGCCTGAATTTGGCAGGCGTCTTTTGCTTACTTTTCCTCCCTGGCCCCTCTGTTCCTTTACTTCTGCCAGCCTCTCCACTAGTAGAAATGGCCTCATGGCTTTCTCCAACCGGGGTATTGACTGCATTGGCAAAGGAATGAGGGCAGCGACTGAATGAGTGTCCTAAGTCACCACACAGGTGACACCTAATCTCCACACATTATGCAGCAAGGTGACCTATCTCCCCACACAGCGCACACTTCTATACAGGGCAGTTAGCACTAACGTGTGTGGGGCTGCCACATCTGTGACAGAGCTTCGGCTGACCCTGGTAGAAAATCTGGATGCTATCCCTTCCAAGGAAGGTTGCAGATGTTTTGAGGGTAACCGTGTTTCCTAAAGCTTAAGTTTTACCATAAACGTCCAGACCCCAGACCAGATGCCATATTCATCCCTGTTCTTCTTGGGAACCTCCACCACCTCCCCATATCGGCCAAGCCACGTCATGATGTCAATACACGAGAGTGATTCTTTACGGGTTAAAACGGTTACCATTCTGACGAGACACTGCCTGGACGGCAAAGTCTCACCAGCTGGGCTCTTTCCTTGCCACTTCATAGTTAGAACAATATAGCAATTACAAATGACAAAACAGGTGCACACTGCGGTCTTACTAAGCCCTCAAACTGATGTTAAAATTGAGAGGTTAGTCAACATGTCCTACAGTGGAGGATATGTCTTAAGCCCGAGCACCATGCCAAGGTCTCGCAAATAGCTCGGGACCTAACACTCACCTACCTGTGCCAGATGGGCAATACCAGGGGCCAGTGGGCAAAATTACAGAAATGTATTAGGCCGACTCGCAGCAGACTCCTCAGTTACCTCCAGCATGTAACCATGCCTGCAATGGGAGGAGGGAGACGGCTGTGAGCCCCACCCAAGACTGGCTGATAAGGCCCAGGCCTCACAGGTGCACCTAAATATAGCCTGTGGATGGAAAACCTGCTACATTTACATGGGAGTTTATACACCTCCAAACAATTATATATACACAAACCAACTGAAAGGTGGCATGAAGCAGGATGTGCTCAACCCAAAAATGCAGTTGTGCATATATATACAGGGGAGCAGATCCTGCACTTCTGGCCCGTTGCTAAAGGCGATCCCCAGCAAAAATGCATACGGTGGAGGATGCCCGCAGCGGACCACAAGTACCACAATAGACATCCTACACAAAATGGCAATAGTGTGAATGTGATAAATAATATAACAATATAGCAATAACAAATGACAAAACAGGTGCACACTGCGATCTTACTAAGCCCTCAAACTGATGTTAAAATTGAGAGGTTAGTCAACATGTCCTACAGTGGAGGACATGTCTTACGCGTGATCACCACGCCAAGGTCTCTCAAGTAGCTTGGTATTGCCCATATGGCACAGGTAGGTGAGTGTTAGGTCCCTGAGGTGGAGAGAACTGGCCTCAGGTGGGTAGATTTTGCCTCCAAGCGATTTAGGGACACCAGCACACGTAGCAACATGCGACCACACCCACAGGTAATTGCTGCTCAGGAACTCACTATTCTGCTGGTGGAGTCACTGTGTACATACATTACTTATCATGTCCTGATCCTGAGTTATATCCTGTATTTTACTCCAGAGCTGAACGGTTTTGGTGTTCTTTTGGTGTTTTTTTTTTTCTGTTTATGTTAACAACTCAGTTAAATTCAGTGGGAAAAAACATTCTACAAACAATTCACATGCTACAGATTTTACAATCCGTACGAGAGGTCAGTTTCTGCATGTAAATCCACACGGAAAAACTCTGTGTAATCTGAATCGTGTGCAGGTAGCCTTATACTCCAGTGCTGGAAGCTTCAGAAATGAGGTTTCCCGGTATTCCCTGTTTTCTTTGTCCGGTATGTGCATAGCGCTTGTACTGGTTATTTGCATTCTGGGAAGTGTCATCTTTGCACCAGACTCTGTAAAGTCATCAGATGTAGCAAAAATACTAAGGCCCCTTTCACACGAGCGAGTTTTCCGCGCGGGTGCAATGCGTGACGTGAACGCATAGCATCCGCACTGAATCCTGACCCATTCATTTCAATGGGTCTGTGTACATGAGCGTTTTTTTTCACGCATCACTTGTGCGCTGCGTGAAAATCGCAGCATGTTCTATATTCTGCGTTTTTCACGCAGCCCTAACCCCATAGAAGTGAATGGGGTTGCGTGAAAAACGCATTGCATCCGCAAGCAAGTGCGGGTGCGTTGCGTTTTTCACTGATGGTTGCTAGGAGATATTGTTTGTAAACCTTCAGTTTTTTATCACGCGCGTGAAAAACGCATCAAAACGCATTGCACCCGCGCGGAAAAAACTGAACAACTGAACGCAATCGCAGGCAAAACTGAATGGCTTTGCCTGTGAAATCGCACAGTTTTCACTAAACGCATCCGCAACGCATCCGGACCTAATCCGGACACGCTCGTGTGAAAGGGGCCTAAGGCCTCTTTCAGACAGGCGTTGCGGGTGCACTCCGTCAAACAGTGCGGGTGCGTTGCGGGAATTGCCGCGATTTTTCCCTGCGAGTGCAAAGCGCTGTCATGCGCTTTGCACGCCGGGAGAAAAATCGGCACTTTGGTACCCAGACTGAACCTGCACTTCTTCACAGAAGTGCATGTTTGGGTCAGAAATTGTCCCGCTGGTATTATTTCACATTATAACATAGTTATAATGTAAAATAATATCCTTGGCCATCTCCCTAATGTTGAACCCGGTGCAGAATGGGTTAAAAATAATAAACTAATAATTACTTACCTGTTCCATTTGATCGCGAAGCCCGGCCTCCTCTCCGTTAGCTTGAAAGATGTAAAGGACCTGTAATGATGTCACAGCATCACATGGCCCAATCACCTGCTCCATCACTATGGTGATGGAGCATGTGATTGGTCCATGTGACCACGTGACATCATCCAAGGTCCTAAGCACTATCCACAGCCTGAGGATAGTGATTAGGACCTTGGATGATGTCACATGGTCACATGGACCAATCACATGCTCCATCACCATAGTGATGGAGCAGGTGATTGGGCCATGTGATGTGACGTCATCACAGGTCCTTTAGATCATCGATGCTGCAGGGAAAGAGAGGACAGATCGCGACTACGCGATCAAGTGGCTAAGGTAAGTTAACTTTTATTATTTTTAACCCCTTCCTCATCATTTAATAATGCATTCTTTATTAAGAATGCTATTATTTCCCCTTATAACCATGTTATAAGGGGAAATATTAGAGATTGGGTCCCGTTGCTAAGCAACAATGCGGGAAAATCGCAACGCATCCGCACTTGGTTGCGGATGCTTGCGATTTTCCCGCATCCCCATTCACTTCTATGGGGCCTGCGTTGCGTGAAAAACGCAGAATATAGAACATGCTGCGATTTTCACGCAACGCAGAAGTGATGCGTGAAAATCACCGCTCATGTGCACAGCCCCATAGAAATGAATGGGTCCGGATTCAGTGCGGGTGCAATGCGTCCTCCTCACGCATTGCACCCGCGCGGAAAACTCGCCCGTGTGAAAGGGGCCTAACTCTTCCTCCACCCCATACATTGTACGTGGCCATCATTGCTCACAGCTCTCACAGTGCGCCTCTCTGAGGTCTCGGACCCTCCTTTCATTACTTTAATGCAGTATTGTCCCCCATGTGCACTGCTTTTCTAATGATGTGTCCCTTATACAGAACGTGACGTTTTCTATGAACATCTTTCAAGGAGACGTCCTTTAAATCTTCCTCAGAGGCAACTTCTGCTGTAAGAGCCTCAACTTCTTCCTTGCAGGCCCTTAGCTCTCTTCATGCATGGCTGCCCACCCAAATATAATGAGGCAGTATTTAAGCTGAGGAAATTGGGTTATTGTGTTCATGGATTTTTTTTTAATTTAAATCTTAGACCTTTGTGAAGAATCTTTACTGATTTGAGTTTTAGGTTCTGTAAGAAGATCTATAATCAGACAGGAATAATCCTACTGGAAATGTCCAGGTTTGGATACTCCCCTGTAGGAATGAGCGAACTTGTGTTTTCAAGTTCGGCCTACAAGGTTCGTGTTATCTAAGAATTCTGTTATGGATTCCGCTGCCACGAACCATAAGTTATGGTCCGTCGTAGAAGAATCCATAACGGAATTCTTTGATAACCCGAACCTTGTACACCGAACTTGAAACCACAAGTTCGCTCAACACTACTCCGCAGGACTTTTTGAAACTTTGCAAAGTACTTTTTTTTTTGTTGCCCGGGGGTTTGTATGGTTTCATATGGTCCTGGTTTTTGAAACGCACTGCATTTGTTTAGCCAAAAACACCATGCCAGATGTCGCATGTTGGCTGACAAGAAATTATAGAACGCACTAGATTTTAATTTGTAGTGGCGTGTTCAAACGTGTTTTTTTTTTGTTTGTTTGTTTTTTTTGCTCCCTTGTTTTTCTGAAATCGCAGCATGGTTTTGGAGTAGTGATTTTTCAGATGGTTTCTCATAGACTTCTCTATAGACAAAAAAAAAGGTCTGTAAAAAAAAAGTGAATCTAAAACATCACCCCCACCCCTATCAGTGATTGACAGCCTTCCCTCTATGACTGTCTATATAGAGATAGCTGTCAATCACCGATAGGACCGCCTCCTGGACTTCAAAGCCCATAATCAGCAGGAATTTAAATGAATAAATTTCAAGTTTTACTGAATCTTTTCCCATAAAACTATATATCATTCTGCTCAGCTCCTCCTGCTCTATACCATGCTGTCTGAAGATTAATTTGCATTTTCATGGTGACAGTTTCCCTTTATGCACCCACAGATTATTTCCGCTCAGCTTTCCCAGACAACAACAAGAGAAGATATGTCCCTTCCTGAAAGGTATTGAAATACAAGGTATATTAGTAAGTTGCAGACTTTTTACATTGTTCCTGATGCAGGCAAGATAAAACTAGAAAACTCTTTAAGATTATGTCCCAGAATGATACTAATAAGGGGGTGCTGAGCTGCTGGGACCATCACATAGTTTATATTTGCCATCAATGTCCAATCAGTTCAGGGAATCGGCTGTTGTCTTTGGAATATAGGACGCTAGGAGATGATATAGAATCAGTGGTCTCGGGGGGTCATTTATAAACACCGGCTTTCTATGCTGCACTGCTGGAGGATTCTCCTAATTTATTTATAAATTAGGCGCACCTCCGGCAGTCCCCGACTGGAGTCGGTTTTTACTCCTCTTATGCCTGTTTTCAGACATAAATGACACTAATTATGGCAGAGCCCAAGTCCCAGTTCCTGCCACTTCCAAGTGGTGAGATGGCACAAATGCCTGTGCAACACTACTTTGTCGCATGGACGTTTAAAAAGGAGTCTTGCAACTTTTTTTGACACCAAAAGCTGGCGGAAAAATGTTCATAAATGTAAAATTCTGAATGACGTGGAGAAAAAATGGAGGCACTGAAGCCATTCACACTGATGGAGTGGTACTTAACTGAGCAACTAAAAGGTACCCTGGGCCGTTTACAGCTAAGATCTGGACCTGACAATTCATAACTCAAATACTGGCTCTCACTAAGGCTGGGTTCACATAACATTTTCCCCATTCATTTGATGTACAGTATACAAAATACATACAGTTGTGTTCAAAATTATTCCACCCCCACTGAAATTGAGTGTTTTGGCCAGTTTGACATTGATTTTGATCATTTCAGTCATCTTGTTTACAATTAAATCACAGAGGCACTTGTAAGTCAGACAAATATAACATAACATTTATAATGAAATAACCACAAATGTCTTTTCTGTGCTCACATCATTATCAGTTTTATTCAACCCCCAAGTGACATTCAATCTTAGTACTTAGTACAACATCCTTTTCCAGTTATAACAGCTTTTAAACGTGAAGCATAGCTTGACACAAGTGTCTTGCAGCGATCTACGGGTATCTTCGCCCATTCTTCATGGTCAAAAGCCTCCAGTTCAGTCACATTCTTAGGCTTGCGCGCTGCAACTGCTTTCTTTAGGTCCCACCAGAGGTTCTCAATCGGATTTAAGTCTGGTGACTGCGATGGCCACTTCAAAATGTTCCAGCCTTTAATCTGCAACCATGCTCTAGTGGACTTGGAGGTATGCTTGGGATCATTGTCCTGTTGAAAGGTCCAACGTCTCCCAAGCCTCAGGTTTGTGACGGACTGCATCACATTTTCATCCAATATCTCCTGGTACTGAAGAGAATTCATGGTACCTTGCACACGCTGAAGCTTCCCTGTACCTGTAGAAGCAAAACAGCCCCAAAGCATGATGGACCCCCCGCCATGCTTCACAGTAGGCAAGGTGTTCTTTTCTTCATAAGCCTTGTTCTTCCTCCTCCAAACATAGCGTTGATCCATGGGCCCAAACAGTTCTAATTTTGTTTCATCAGTCCACAGAACACTATCCCAAAACTTTTGTGGTTTGTCCACATGACTTTTGGCATACTGCAGTCGACTCTTCTTATTCTTTGGAGACAGCAAGGGGGTTCGTCTGGGAGTTCTGGCATGGAGGCCTTCATCACGCAGTGTGCGCCTTATTGTCTGAGCTGAAACTTCAGTACCCGCATCTAACAAATCTTTTTTCAGTTCCTCAGCAGTCACACGGGGACTTTTCTCCACTTTGCGCTTCAGGTAGCGCACAGCAGTCGAAGTCAACATCTTCTTTCTGCCACGACCAGGAAGCGTTTCAACAGTGCCCTTTGCCTTGAATTTGCAAATGATGCTTCCTATGGTGTCTCTTGGTATGTTTAACATCTCTGCAATCTTCTTATAGCCATTGCCCTTCCTGTGAAGAGAAATCACCTCTTCTCTTGTCTTCCTGGACCATTCTCTTGACTTCACCATGTCTGTAAACACACCAGTAAATGTCTAGAAGGAGCTGAGTATCACAGTCATTTTACATCTGCCTAATTGGTGCTTATTCTGCTTGATTGCTGCTCCTTGACATCCACAGGTGTTTTCAATACCTGATCGAAAACACTTGAATGAACCTCTGTTCTTAAGGCCTCATGCACACGGCCGTTGTTCGGGTCCGCGTCCGAGCCGCATATTTCGCTGCTCGGCCGCGGACCCATTCACTTCAATGGGGCCGCAAAAGATCCGTTGCTCCGTTCCGTGCCCCCGCAAAAAAAATATAGCATGTCCTATTCTTGTCCGTTTTGCGGACAAGAATAGGCATTTCTATAATGGGCCGCGTTCCGTTGTGAAAATTGCGGAACGGAACCCGGATCAGCTTCCGTGTTTTGCGGATCCGCGATTTGCGGACCGCAAAACACCAACGGCCGTGTGCATGAGGCCTAGGAGTGGTAGTCTTTATGGGGTTGAAAAATTGTGTCAATGAAGAAATCACAAAAAAAACATTTAATACTGTATTACAAAAACAATTGATGTCATTTTAGTTGCATTTGGTTCTTTAAAAAGTCCTTGTAAGATTTCATTCTGAACACAATTACAAATGTACACTAAATTCCCTAAAACCCTTTACAGCATTGGGGGTTGAATAATTTTGAACACAACTGTATACATTTAACAGATGCCTCAGACTCATGCCATACAGCAACATCCGTTCACCATAGTTCCATTGTAAAAAAATATATATACATACGTTTTTTTTACCAGACTACCGTTGTGCGCTGCGTTTTTGTATTTTTTTTTGTAACGTATATGACAAGGCATAAATGGAGGCATAAAATGTAATGTGAACCCACCCTTAATGACAAAATGAATAGATGAAAATAAAAATATTCATACAGAACCCCCTCTGTCTGCAGTGATTTTACTATCCCTGCTGCCCACGTCTCAGATTTGACAAGAGCTCCACTGTCAGAGCCTCAAAGGAAAATCAGATAATGAACTGAGGGAGTGAAAAGGTAACCTGAAGTAATAGCCATCAGCTTTAGGCCTCATGCACACGAACGTATTTTCTTTCTGTGTCCTTTCCGTCTTTTTTGCGTTTCCGTGTGTCCGTTTTTCCATTACGCAAAAAAATAGAGCATGTCCTTTTTTTTCTAGTTTGCGGACAAGGATAGGCATTATTACAATGGATCCGCAAAAAAAACGGATGCCATACGGAACGTCATCTGTTTTTTTTGCGGATCCGCAATTTGCGGACCGCAAAACACATACGGTCGTGTGCATGAGGCCTATGGCCTCTTTCACACAAACTTTTTTTTTTTTTGAGTGTACGTACCGTTTTTTTTGCGTTCCGTATTCAGTCCATATACGGACCCATTAATTTCAATGAATCCGCAAAAAAAAAACGCAAGTGTTTTCGTGTGCATTCCGTATACGTATTTCCGTTTTTCCGTCCCGTGCAAAGATAGAACATGTCCTATTATTGCCCGCAATTCACAATCCGTGTCTCCATTCAAGTCAAGTCAATGGGTCCGCAAAAAGAGGAACGCATACGGAAATGCATCCGTATGTCTTCCGTATCCATTCCGTTTTTTGTGGAACCATCTATTGAAAATTTTAAGCCCAGCCCAATTTTTTCTATGTAATTACTGTATATGCCATACGGAAAAACGGAACCGAAACGGAAACGAAAAACGGATCCGATAAAAACAGCCCGCAAAACACTGAAAAAGCCATACGGTCGTGTGAAAGAGGCCTTAACCCCAGAAGACGGCATAAAGTATCACAGAACAGAAAGGTGTGAGTGTCGTCGTCCCGCCCCCCCCCACCCCTCCCACCCCCCACCATACACTTTATTTTTGGCGGTCGATCTCCTGCCAACAAAACAGGGGCAAATCTTAACAAGTAGGGTTGCAGTGTAAAGCATGGAGAGGAATAGAGCAGCAGGGGATTTCACACTGAGCGCAAAAAGGAAGTGCTGATAAGTTGAAGTCATTGGAGCCGTTTATAAAGACTGGCTTCCTGCGCTGCCAGAGGATTCACCTAATTTAAGACTAGGCGTGCGCTTTGTCATAAAATAGGCGTACCTCCGGCAGTTCATGGTCTGGAGTAATAAACTACTCCGCTCCCTGTGTGGAGTCGTGTTTTGTTCCCCTCACTCCCAAGTGGCGAGGACGGCGTAAAAATGCACTGGCTTTTAGAAAGACACAAAATGGGGTCTTGTGATTTTGTTTACTCCAAAAACAGGCCTGAAAATGTTTGTAGATGATGGAGCAGTGTTGCAGTGTAAAGCATAGGAGAGTGAGCAGCCTAAAGGCTATATTACACCTGCCGATCTTTCGCTAACAAGCATTTATATGAAGCAATTACCTTGCAGTGCAATACTTCCGCTGATTGCCCAATGAATGAGCAAAGTTCATTTATCGCGCAATTGTGATTTTTAAGCACACGTAAAAATCATAGTTGGCCGGCGGCAGATCGCTCATTGCTGGACCTGTGGAATACAGCCCTTAGGGATGATTCTACTGATTCTAGTATTTTTAGGGGATATTCTCTGTAATAAAAATAACGTAATTTGCAGTCCCCATCATCACAGCCATGTTTTCTCATATTTGCTTCTGTTCCTATTGTAAATTATGAACTTCCTCAGAGTGAACTGGGCTTTTGGGAGGACCGCTCAGATTATGATGGGGAAGGAAGCTGGTCTCTGAGGAAGTGAAGGCTGTTTGAGATAAGAAGTCTCTAAGTGGAGACAGACCTGTTCCCAAGAAGGTTCCTGCTCTTCAGACAAAAGACGTTCTTCCCTACAACAATGATATATTTCCTGTTTTTTTCCTTGGCAAGATCCATATACTGAGTGTGGGGGAGGGGATTCATAAGAGACAGGTCACATTTTTCTACAATGGTTAGGCAGCCAAATTATTACCGTCCATGTTATGGCTGCAGGATTTTGACTTTCCGAAGTCCAAGTTAACCAACCTTAGTCCATCAAAGGATTCTGTGGTGACCAAAGTTTGGTTCACTTGAAAAATGAGACCAGATATAACATCACGTAATTATGGATGGGGGTCCAAACTCTACGATCTCCACCGATCCTGAAAATGAAGGATCCCCTTCAAAGTTTTTCCTGTATAGTGTCGCTCCCGGCCACCAGCTATGTAGAGAGATGTAGCACAGCCACATTCACAACATGACCATGACGAGAACATAGTCCTACCACTTTACAAATCACTGGTCAGACCACACATGGAGTACAGTGTACAGTTCTGGGCTCCTGTGAACAAGACAGACATAGCAGAGCTGGAGAGGGTTCAGAGGAGGGCAACTAAAGTAATAACTGGAATGGGGGGACTACAGTACCCTGAAAGGTTATCAAAATTAGGGTTATTACCTTTAGAAAAAAGATGACTGAGGGGAGATCTAATCACTATGTATAAATATATCAGGGGTCAGTACAGAGATCTCTCCCATCATCTATTTATCCCCAGGACTGTGACTGTGACGAGGGGACATCCTCTGCGTTTGGAGGAAAGAAGGTTTGTACAGAAACATAGAAAAGGATTCTTCACTGTAAGAGCAGTGAGACTATGGAACTCTCTGCCTGAGGAGGTGGGGATGGTGAGTACAATAAAGGAATTCAAGAGGGGCCTGGATGTATTTCTGGAGTGTAATAATATTACAGGTTACAGCTACTAGACAGGGGTCATTGATTCAGGGAGTTATTCTGATTGGAGTCGGGAAGGAATTTTTTTCCCCCTAAGATGAGGAAAATTGGCTTCTACCTCAGAGTTTTTTTTTTTACCTTCCTCTGGATCGACATGGCAGGATACCAGGTTGAATTGGACAGAAGTATGTCTTTTTTCAGCCTTATAAACTATGGGGGGGGGGAAGGGGGGGATTTATCATTTGCGGTGTTTTTGGTGTCTGTCTTAAAGGCCATGTAGACCTTCAGGGACAATCTCTAATCCCAACCTACTTTTTACTCTACTTTTGAAAGTGCCAAATCTGATCAAATGTTGCAAAATTTCACCAAAAGTCGCAAAAAAATCACAATATTGCATTTTTACGACACAAAACTGGCATAGCAGATTTGATTAGTCTCAGGTTCTATGGGGGTCCAGAGTTGTGATTACAGAATACTGCTTTCATTCTCTTGTATGTACTGTACCCCTCTGCTCCAGACCCTGCACTGCTATAAATGTAACTGCTGATTGTACTTGTAGCTCCATAAAAGCTTGAGCGCCCCAGTTATGGGGGGAGTGCGGGGTGTGACTTCTGTTTCCAAGGCTGTGTATACACACAGCGTTGTTCAGGTTTTATTGGTGCTTTTGTAGCCATGTTTAGGTGACCTATAATCCTGCAGCAAAAATATGTCTTCATTTGTTTTTTTAGGTTGGGGGGGGGGGTGATTTCTCTAAAATGCAGCCTGTTCCGCACCTAGATCTTCGCTGCACCAAAAACTACCTGTGTGAACTGTGCTGAAATATTTGAGAAACTTTTTCTTTTGGCGTGGCCATTAGTACCAAGGCAGAACCTGCTTTCAGTACTATTGTTTGCCATTGATGGCACATCAGAGCTTGTAGGAAGACTGGAGAGTGACTTCTGCCATCATGGATAGGGCGGAGACACTTGGGGCGCCATTATCTAATAAGACTGTATTAAGGGAGGGAACATTGACCAGCCTTCGTCATGGCCAGGACATTGTCCAGTCTATTGCCTTTTATGACTCGGGAGATGTGGTGTTACAACAATATATCACCCACACTACACAATGTGCTCTTCGGGGTCTCCAGCAGCTTGCCAAGCTAGCTTTATCACCAGATCTCTCCCCCATAGAGAATGTCTGGGTACTGGATAGGGCGACAGTCTCTCCCATGCACAGCAGCCAGCAACCACCTTGGCTGAACTATGGGTCCAAGTCAGTGGCGTAGGGATCGCCATAGCAGCGGCTATGGGCCCCTATGCCACTAGGGGCCCGGGCCGCCGGCTGAGGATTTAGGGCCGGTGTTCCATGATTTTCTACTACCTTGCTGGGGCCGCTGGTGCCGCACCACCCCACCCAGAGCCGCCTCCTAGCTAATTTATTCACTGCACTTGCCTCTGTGAATTTGAAGAGAAGTGCCGTAATCTCGCACAGGCGCACTGGCAGTAGAGGCATCGAAGTGCGCATGCGCCGTCTTCCTGGCCTCTGCCAGTGCGTCTATTCGAGATTATGACGCTCCTCTTCAATTTCCCAGAGGCAAGTGCAGTGAATAAATTAGCTAGGAGGCGGCTCTGGGCGGGCAGGAGATCTGTGGAGGACACTGATGGGGGGATCTGTGGATGACACTGATGGGGGGGATCTGTGGATGACACTTAGGGGGGGGGGATCTGTGGAGGTCACTGATGGGGGATCTGTGGATGACACTGATGGGGGAGATCTGTGGAGGACACTGATAAGGGGGATCTGTGGAGGACACTGAGGTGGGGGGATCTGTGGAGGACACTGATGTGGGGGGATCTGTGCAGGACACTGATGGGGAGGATCTGTGGAGGACACTGATGGGGGATCTGTGGATGACACTGATGGGGGATCTGTGGATGACACTGATAGGGGGATCTCTGGATGACACTGAGTGGGGGATCTGTGGAGGACACTGATGGGGGGATCTGTGGAGGACACTGATGGGAGGATCTGTGGAGGACACTGATGGGGGATCTGTGGAGGACACTTATGGGGGGATCTGTGGAGGACACTGATGGGGGGATCTGTGGAAGACACTGATGAGGGGATCTGTGGAGGACACTGATGGGGGGATCTGTGGAGGACACTGATGGGGGGATCTGTGGAGGACAATGATGGTGGGATCTGTGGAGGACACTGATGGGGGGATCTGTGGAAGACACTGATGAGGGGATCTGTGGAGGACACTGATGGGGGGATCTGTGGAAGACACTGATGGGGGGATCTGTGGATGACACTGATGGGGGGATCTCTGGAGGACACTTATTGGGATCTAGGGAGGGGTGTGGGGATGTTGGGGTGGGGGCCCATAAACATTTTTTGCTATGGGGCCCAGTCATTTCTAGCTATGCCCCTGGTCCAAGTTGACAGAGCTTGGAATGACACACCGCAGGAGGATCTCCAGTATCTGTATGACTGTTACCAGAGTGGCAGTCTGTATCACAAGGGGAGATGCCACCCAGGATTAATGTCTCCCTGCTGCAGAACCCAAAATAAAGAGTGCACCACCTTGGCTGTTTGATTATTGACCATCACCACTAGCAGCTTATCCTTTGTCAGTCTCAGCTCAATCGCATTACGTTCTCCAGGTGTTCTTTTCTCATTTCCGGTAGAGATATGTACATGACTTCAGTTATTGTGTGCCAGGTAAATGCAGAAAGATGCAGAAGGCAGACACAAAACCGGTTCTCTGCCTGAGCCATGCTGCTACACCATCCACACGCACTTCCTATGTAAATGTAGGTAAATGAGGGGCTGATATTATTATAGAAGAGCAGAGGAGGGGGGGTCACTGAGGACTACCAAGTGTACTTTGTTTTAATCTCTCAGAATTTTAAAGATCTCTTCTTGCTGTCATTGAAGGAGGAACGTTTATTGTTTTTAGCCTGGTGCTGATATAATATTTTCAGTGGTTGTTACAATGTATCAGTGTAGACCAGGGATTCAGCGGTTCAGAAACTACAACTCCCAGAATCCTCCTTTCACGTCCATGGTAGTTACAAGAACAGCTGAGTTGAGTAAGTGTGCATGCTGGGAGTTATAGTTTCACAGCAGCTGGAGTGCTGAAAGGCTGCTGATCCCTGACCTAGACAATCCTCTGTGAGCTGAACACAGCAGCAGCACAAATCTCTATCTCTAATCCATACTAAAGGTGTCTTCGTACAGTACATCTCAAATGGCACCCGCCATGGGAGCAATTACAGTGCGGCAGAACCATGTGTATTTACCACCCGCTGCAGCTGTTTTGTAGCCTGCATGGCTTATTCAGGTGACACAAGTTGAAAACACCAGTTGCTACTGGAGAAGCCGTGTAGCCAAAAGCGCCATTATATTATTGCAGTAAAACATGCAAGGTTTAGCCGTGAGGACTGAGTCAGAGGGGGTTTTCTACCTTGGGATGCAAATGAAAAGCAAGCAGAGATCTTGAAAATGATGAATTTAATCTTTGCAGAACTTTATATGGGACTGTATTTCTGTAGCCATAGTGTCATTTCATAGAGAGGCCTCTTCTCCATCAGAAATCCCTGGATACACAGAAACTCCATTGCAGGAGAACAGCAATATAAAGGGTTAATGCCGGATAATTAAGGAATGTCTGTAATGTGTCCACAATTCGAGGAAAAAATCATTTCTAAAAATATCAGCCTTGAAACCAGTGCAGCTGTACAGGATTAATAATGGATCCCTGAGCCCTGGGTGTCATTGTCCCTGTGATGGGGCATAGATAAGGCACAGGAAGTCACATACTGGTTCTCCAGCAGCCAGGGGATGGTTATCAGAGGCCGCAGAGCTTCCTGATGCAGAATGTACATTCCCGGCAGAGGGGAGGCTCCACCAGACACCTGCTGCCCTGGACCTACACCTCTGGCTGTCAGATTCCATGAGCTTCACTTGGGAGTCTACAGAGGGAGCCGCCAGTGCGCTGTGCAGAAGTTCTCCACACTGCAGAGCTTTTCACAACCACTGAAGATGGTCCTCGCTTACTGCTGAGTACACTGCAGCCAGAGCAAGTAGTGAGAGCCAGTGCTGAGTACACTGCAGCCAGAGCAAGTAGTGAGAGCCAGTGCTGAGTACACTGCAGCCAGAGCAAGTAGTGAGAGCTAGTGCTGAGTACACTGCAGCCAGGGCAAGTAGTGAGAGCCAGTGCTGAGTACACTGCAGCCAGAGCAAGTAGTGAGAGCCAGTGCTGAGTACACTGCAGCCAGAGCAAGTAGTGAGAGCCAGTGCTGAGTACACTGCAGCCAGAGCAAGTAGTGAGAGCCAGTGCTGAGTACACTGCAGCCAGGGCAAGTAGTGAGAGCCAGTGCTGAATACACTGCAGCCAGGGCAAGAAGTGAGAGCCAGTGCTGAGTACACTGCAGCCAGGGCAAGTAGTAAGAGCCAGCGCTGAGTACACTGCAGCCAGGGCAAGTAGTGAGAGCTAGTGCTGAGTACACTGCAGCCAGGGCAAGTAGTGAGAGCTAGTGCTGAGTACACTGCAGCCAGGGCAAGTAGTAAGAGCCAGCGCTGAGTACACTGCAGCCAGGGCAAGTAGTGAGAGCTAGTGCTGAGTACACTGCAGCCAGGGCAAGTAGTGAGAGCTAGTGCTGAGTACACTGCAGCCATGGCAGGTAGTGACAGCCAGTGCTGGGAACACTGCAGCCAGGGCAGTTAGTGACAGCCACCAGTGCTGAATAAACTGCAGCCAGGGCAGTTAGTGACAGCTAGTGCTGAGTACACTGCAGCCAGGGCAATTATTCACAGCCAGTGCTGAGTACACTGCAGCCAGGGCAGTTAGTGACAGCCAGTGCTGAATAAACTGCAGCCAGGGCAGTTAGTGACAGCCAGTGCTGAATACACTGCAGCCAGGGCAGGTAGTGACAGCCACCAGTGCTGAGTACACTGCAGCCAGGGCAGGCAGTGACAGCCAGTGCTGAGTACACAGCAGCCAGCACAGGTGACAACAGTCTCTTTTCTTCCAGAGTAAATCCCAGGGGTGGCACAGTATCTCATCTGCAGCCAGTGTGGAGTACACTGCAGCAAGGTCAGGCAGTGACAGCCAGTGTGAAGTACATTGCAGCAAGGTCAGGCAGTGACAGCCAGTTCTGAGTACAGGGCAGGCAGTGACAGTCAATGCTTTATACATTGCAGCCAGGGTGGGTAGTGACAGCCAGTGCTGAGTACACTGCAGCCAGGTCAGGTAGTGAAAGCCAATGCTGAATACACTGCAGCCAGGGCAAATATTGACAACCAGTGCCGAGTACACTGCAGCCAGGTCAGGTAGTGACAGCCAATGCTGAGTACACTGCAGCCAGGTCAGGTAGTGACAGCCAGTGCTGAGTACACTGCAGCCAGGGCAGGTAGTGACAGCCAGTGCTGAGTACACTGAAGCCAGGTCAGGCAGTGACAGCCAGTGCTGAGTACATTGCAGCAAGGGTAATTATTCACAGCTAGTGCTGAGTACACTGCAGCCAGGGCAGGTAGTGACAGCCACTGCTGAGTACACTGCAGCCAGTGACAGCCAGTGCTGAATAAACTGTAGCCAGGCCAGGGCTAAGTACACTGCACCCTGGTCAGGCAGTGACAGCCAGTGCTGGGTACACTGCAGCCAGGTCGGGTGGTAAAAACCGGTGCTGACTACCCAGCAGCCAGGGCAGGTAGTGACAGCCAGTACTGATTACACTGTAGCTAGTGACAGCTAGTGCTGAATACACTGCAGCCAGGTCAGGCAGTGACAGCCAGTGCTGAGTACACTGCAACGAGGGAAAGGAGTGACAGCCAGTGTTGAGTACACTGCATCCAGTGACAACCAGTGCTGAGTACACTGCAGCCAGGGCAATTATTCACAGCCAGTGCTGAATACACTGCAGCCAGGGCAGGCAGTGACAGACAGTGTTGAATACACTGCAGCCAGGGCAGGTAGTGACAGCCAGTGCTGAGTACACTGCAGCCAGGGCAGGTAGTGACAGCCAGTGCTGAGTACACTGCAGCCAGCACAGGCGACAACAGTCTCTTTTCTTCCAGAGTAAATCCCAGGGGTGGCACAGTATCTCATCTGCAGCCAGTGTGGAGTACACTGCAGCAAGGTCAGGCAGTGACAGCCAGTTCTGAGTACATTGCAGCCAGGGCAGGCAGTGACAGACAGTGCTGAGTACACAGCAGCCAGGGCAGGTAGTGACAGTCAGTGCTGGGTACACTGCAGCCATGGCAGGTAGTGACAGCCAGTGCTGAATACACAGCAGCCAATAATGACAACCAGTGCCGAGTACACTGCAGCCAGGTCAGGTAGTGACAGCCAATACTGAGTACACTGCAGCCAGAGCTGAATACACTGCAGCCAGGGCAAATAATGACAACCAGTGCCGAGTACACTGCAGCCAGGGCAGGTATTGACAGCCACCAGTGCTGAGTACACTGCAGCCAGGTCAGGCAGTGACAGCCAGTGCTGAGTACACTGCAGCCAGCACAGGTGACAACAGTCTCTTTTCTCCCAGAGTAAATCCCAGGGGTGGCACAGTATCTCCTCTGCAGCCTGCACAGGTGGCACATTCCCTCCGCCTAGTGGTCAGTACATTACAGGAGCCAGCGCTGAGTACATTCCAGGGCGGCACAGTCCCTCCTCCAGCGGACCACATTACAGAGGTGCTGTAGTGTCACTCTCCCAGTGCCGAGTATATTCCGAGGCTGCACAGTGTCTTCTCTCCCAGTGCCGAGTATATTCCGAGGCTGCACAGTGTCTTCTCTCCCAGTGCCGAGTATATTCCGAGGCTGCACAGTGTCTTCTCTCCCAGTGCCGAGTATATTCCGAGGCTGCACAGTGTCTTCTCTCACAGTGCCGAGTATATTCCGAGGCTGCACAGTGTCTTCCCCCCCCAGTGCCGAGTATATTCCGAGGCTGCACAGTGTTTTCTCTACCAGTGCCGAGTATATTCCGAGGCTGCACAGTGTTTTCTCTCCCAGTGCCGTGTATATTCCGAGGCTGCACAGTGTCTTCTCTCCCAGTGCCGAGTATATTCCTCCTCCCGCGGACCACATTACAGAGGTGCTGTAGCGTCCCTCTCAGTGCTGCCGGTGACAGTCTGGGTGTGTCCTCCTCTGCAGGTGTCCCCTTGCTCCCCCGCCCCCTGGCCCACTTCGGAGTCTATTACACTGCAGCAGCTGTACGAGGACAAGAGCAAATCAACTGTGAGGCGCGGAGAGCGGCGCAGGCTGTGCCGGCATCATGAGGATTAGATGGGGATCACGGAGGCGCTGGTTCGGGGTCCTGGGGGCCCTGCACCTGCTCGTGGGTGAGTCACCTCAATCGGAGTGATCAGCAGCTGTGGGATCCTTTAACCTCTTACTTGTCAGGGCAAAGTTTCGCCTCAGCACCAGAACTGAATCCTACTCTGTGGGAGCTGGCACTGCGTCCTGTCAGATGGCATATGGCGCTGACCAGCAACCTGTGGATCTCCAGCTGCTGTGAAACTACAACTCTCAACATGTACTTGCATTGCATGCTGAAGGTGGTAATTTGACAACAGTTGGAGAGGCCACTGATAGCAAGCCTCAGAGTCAGAGGATGGGGTGAAGCTGGAGGTTTATGTCATTAGGGTGTTGGAAGCAGAGCTCACAGTCCAGTGCACCATGAAGTGTATCAATGCCCTGTATATATATAGATTGTATATACTTATTATATATGGGCAGGGGGTCCCTGTGATTTGTGAGGGGATCAGGCGGATCTTGTTCTGAGAGGATTTCAGGATCTATTCCTAGTTACAGTTTACTGGGTCTTTCAATGTATAATCCTCAGTGATGACTCCAGACCCATAATAATCAAGTGTCATAATACAGAGGCTGAGCCTGAGCAGGGACTTCTAGGAATCCACATATTGATTAGACGCTGTATATAGAGAGCAATGACCTGTGTATATAGAGAGAAATGTCCTGTCTATAGTGACAGTATAGAGAGAGCAATGTCCTGTGTATAGTGACAGTATAACACTGTATACTGTATAGAGAGTGTCCTGTGTATATAGAGAGTAATGTCCTGTGTATAGTGACAGTATAACACTGTATATAGATAGTGTCCTGTGTACATAGAGAGCAATGTTCTGTGTAGTGACAGTATAATGCTGTATGCTGTATAGAGAGTAGTGTCCTGTGTATAGTGACAGTATAACGCTGTATACTGTATAGAGAGTAGTGTCCTGTGTATAGTGACAGTATAACGCTGTATGCTGTATAGAGAGTAGTGCCCTGTGTATAGTGACAGTATAACGCTGTATACTGTATAGTGAGTAGTGTCCTGTGTATAGTGACAGTATAACGCTGTATGCTGTATAGAGAGTAGTGCCCTGTGTATAGTGACAGTATAACGCTGTATACTGTATAGAGAGTAGTGTCCTGTGTATAGTGACAGTATAACGCTGTTTACTGTATAGAGAGTAGTGTCCTGTGTATAGTGACAGTATAATGCTGTATGCTGTATAGAGAGTAGTGTCCTGTGTATAGTGACAGTATAACGCTGTATACTGTATAGAGAGTAGTGTCCTGTGTATAGTGACAGTATAACGCTGTATGCTGTATAGAGAGTAGTGCCCTGTGTATAGTGACAGTATAACGCTGTATACTGTATAGAGAGTAGTGTCCTGTGTATAGTGACAGTATAACGCTGTATGCTGTATAGAGAGTAGTGTCCTGTGTATAGTGACAGTATAACGCTGTATACTGTATAGAGAGTAGTGTCCTGTGTATAGTGACAGTATAACGCTGTATACTGTATAGAGAGTAGTGTCCTGTGTATAGTGACAGTATAACGCTGTTTACTGTATAGAGAGTAGTGTCCTGTGTATAGTGACAGTATAACGCTGTATACTGTATAGAGAGTAGTGTCCTGTGTATAGTGACAGTATAACGCTGTATACTGTATAGAGAGTAGTGTCCTGTGTATAGTGACAGTATAACACTGTATACTGTATAGAGTGTCCTGTGTATATAGAGAGTAATGTCCTGTGTATAGTGACAGTATTACACTGTATATAGATAGTGTCCTGTGTACATAGAGAGCAATGTTCTGTGTAGTGACAGTATAATGCTGTATGCTGTATAGAGAGTAGTGTCCTGTGTATAGTGACAGTATAATGCTGTATACTGTATAGAGAGTAGTGTCCTGTGTATAGTGACAGTATAACGCTGTTTACTGTATAGAGAGTAGTGTCCTGTGTATAGTGACAGTATAACGCTGTATACTGTATAGAGAGTAGTGTCCTGTGTATAGTGACAGTATAACACTGTATACTGTATAGAGTGTCCTGTGTATATAGAGAGTAATGTCCTGTGTATAGTGACAGTATTACACTGTATATAGATAGTGTCCTGTGTACATAGAGAGCAATGTTCTGTGTAGTGACAGTATAATGCTGTATGCTGTATAGAGAGTAGTGTCCTGTGTATAGTGACAGTATAATGCTGTATACTGTATAGAGAGTAGTGTCCTGTGTATAGTGACAGTATAACGCTGTTTACTGTATAGAGAGTAGTGTCCTGTGTATAGTGACAGTATAACGCTGTTTACTGTATAGAGAGTAGTGTCCTGTGTATAGTGACAGTATAACGCTGTATACTGTATAGAGAGTAGTGTCCTGTGTATAGTGACAGTATAACGCTGTATACTGTATAGAGAGTAGTGTCCTGTGTATAGTGACAGTATAACACTGTATACTGTATAGAGTGTCCTGTGTATATAGAGAGTAATGCTGTATGCTGTATAGAGAGTAGTGTCCTGTGTATAGTGACAGTATAATGCTGTATACTGTATAGAGAGTAGTGTCCTGTGTATAGTGACAGTATAACGCTGTTTACTGTATAGAGAGTAGTGTCCTGTGTATAGTGACAGTATAACGCTGTATACTGTATAGAGAGTAGTGTCCTGTGTATAGTGACAGTATAACGCTGTATACTGTATAGAGAGTAGTGTCCTGTGTATAGTGACAGTATAACACTGTATACTGTATAGAGAGTGTCCTGTGTATATAGAGAGTAATGTCCTGTGTATAGTGACAGTATAACACTGTATATAGGTAGTGTCCTGTGTACATAGAGAGCAATGTTCTGTGTAGTGACAGTATAATGCTGTATGCTGTATAGAGAGTAGTGTCCTGTGTATAGTGACAGTATAACGCTGTATGCTGTATAGAGAGTAGTGTCCTGTGTATAGTGACAGTATAACGCTGTATACTGTATAGAGAGTAGTGTCCTGTGTATAGTGACAGTATAACGCTGTATGCTGTATAGAGAGTAGTGTCCTGTGTATAGTGACAGTATAACGCTGTATGCTGTATAGAGAGTAGTGTCCTGTGTATAGTGACAGTATAACGCTGTATACTGTATAGATAGTGTCCTGTGTATAGTGACAGTATAACGCTGTATACTGTATAGAGAGTAGTGTCCTGTGTACAGTGACAGTATAACGCTGTATTTTGTATAGAGAGTACTGTCCTGTGTATAGTGACAGTATAACGCTGTATACTGTTTAGATAGTGTCCTGTGTATATAGAGAGCAATGTCCTGTGTATAGTGACAGTATAATGCTGTATACTGTATAGATAGTGTCCTGTGTATATAGGGAGCAATGTCCTGTGTATAGTGACAGTATAATGCTGTATACTGTATAGATAGTGTCCTCTGTATATAGAGAGCAATGACCTGTGTATATAGAGAGTAATGTCCTGTGTATATAGAGAGTAATGTCCTGTGTATAGTGACGGTATAATACTGTATATAGAGAGCAATGACCTGTGTATATAGAGAGTAATGTCCTGTGTATAGTGACAGTATAATACTGTATATAGAGAGTAATGTCCTGTGTATATAGAGAGTAATGTCCTGTGTATAGTGACAGTATAATATTGTATATAGAGAGTAATGTCCTGTGTATATAGGAAGTAATGTCCTGTGTATATAGAGAGTAATATCCTGTGTATATAGAGAGTAATGTCCTGTGTATATAGAGAGTAATGTCCTGTGTATATAGGAAGTAATGTCCTGTGTATATAGAGAGTAATATCCTGTGTATATAGAGAGCAATATCCTGTGTATATAGAGAGTAATGTCCTGTGTATATAGAGAGTAATGTCCTGTGTATATAGAGAGTAATGTCCTGTGTATAGTGACGGTATAATACTGTATATAGAGAGCAATATCCTGTGTATATGGAGAGTAATGTCCTGTGTATATAGAGAGTAATGTCCTGTGTATATAGAGAGTAATGTCCTGTGTATAGTGACAGTATAATACTGTATATAGAGAGTAATGTCCTGTGTATATAGAGAGTAATGTCCTGTGTATAGTGTCAGTATAATATTGTATATAGAGAGTAATGTCCTGTGTATATAGGAAGTAATGTCCTGTGTATATAGATAGTAATGTCCTGTGTATATAGAGAGTAATGTCCTGTGTATAGTGACGGTATAATACTGTATATAGAGAGCAATATCCTGTGTATATGGAGAGTAATGTCCTGTGTATATAGAGAGTAATGTCCTGTGTATAGTGACGGTATAATACTGTATAAAGAGAGTAATGTCCTGTGTATATAGAGAGTAATGTCCTGTGTATATAGAGAGTAATGTCCTGTGTATAGTGACGGTATAATACTGTATATAGAGAGCAATATCCTGTGTATATGGAGAGAAATGTCCTGTGTATATAGAGAGTAATGTCATGTGTATAGTGACAGTATAATACTGTATATAGAGAGTAATGTCCTGTGTATATAGAGAGTAATGTCCTGTGTATAGTGACAGTATAATATTGTATATAGAGAGTAATGTCCTGTGTATATAGGAAGTAATGTCCTGTGTATATAGAGAGTAATGTCCTGTGTATAGTGACGGTATAATACTGTATAAAGAGCGTAATGTCCTGTGTATATAGAGAGTAATGTCCTGTGTATAGTGACGGTATAATACTGTATATAGAGGGCAATATCCTGTGTATATGGAGAGTAATGTCCTGTGTATATAGAGAGTAATGTCCTGTGTATAGTGACGGTATAATACTGTATATAGAGAGTAATGTCCTGTGTATATAGAGAGTAATGTCCTGTGTATAGTGACGGTATAATACTGTATATAGAGAGCAATATCCTGTGTATATAGAGAGTAATGTCCTGTGTATAGTGACAGTATAATACTGTATATGAGAGTAATGTCCTGTGTATATAGAGAGTAATGTCCTGTGTATAGTGAGCAGTATAATATTGTATATAGAAGTAATGTCCTGTGTATAGTAGAGTAATATCCTGTGTATAGAGTAATGTCCTGTGTATATAGGAGTAATGTCCTGTGTATATAGAGAGTAATGTCCTGTGTATAGTGACGGTATAATACTGTATAAGAGCGTAATGTCCTGTGTATATAAGAGTAATGTCCTGTGTATAGTGACAGTATAATATGTATATGAGAGTAATGTCCTGTGTATATAGGAGTAATGTCCTGTGTATATAGAGTAATGTCCTGTGTATAGTGACAGTATAATACTGTATAAAGAGTAATGTCCTGTGTATATAGAGAGTAATGTCCTGTGTATAGTGACGGTATAATACTGTATATAGAGAGCAATATCCTGTGTATATAGGAGTAATGTCCTGTGTATATGAGAGTAATGTCCATGTATAGTGACGGTATAATACTGTATATAGAGTAATGTCCTGTGTATATAGAGAGTAATGTCCTGTGTATAGTGACGGTATAATACTGTATATAGAGAGCAATATCCTGTGTATATAGAGAGTAATGTCCTGTGTATATAGAGAGTAATGTCCTGTGTATAGTGACGGTATAATACTGTATATATAGAGCAATATCCTGTGTATATAGAGAGTAATGTCCTGTGTATAGTGACAGTATAATACTGTATATGGAGAGTAATGTCCTGTGTATATAGAGAGTAATGTCCTGTGTATATAGAGAGTAATGTCCTGTGTATATAGAGAGTAATGTCCTGTGTATAGTGACAGTATAATACTGTATATAGAGAGTAATGTCCTGTGTATATAGAGAGTAATGTCCTGTGTATAGTGACAGTATAATATTGTATATAGAGAGTAATGTCCTGTGTATATAGGAAGTAATGTCCTGTGTATATAGAGAGTAATGTCCTGTGTATAGTGACGGTATAATACTGTATAAAGAGCGTAATGTCCTGTGTATATAGAGAGTAATGTCCTGTGTATAGTGACAGTATAATATTGTATATAGAGAGTAATGTCCTGTGTATATAGGAAGTAATGTCCTGTGTATATAGAGAGTAATGTCCTGTGTATAGTGACGGTATAATACTGTATAAAGAGCGTAATGTCCTGTGTATATAGAGAGTAATGTCCTGTGTATAGTGACGGTATAATACTGTATATAGAGAGCAATATCCTGGGTATATGGAAGTAATGTCCTGTGTATATAGAGTAATGTCCTGTGTATAGTGACGGTATAATACTGTATATAGAAGTAATGTCCTGTGTATATAGAGTAATGTCCTGTATAGTGACCTGGGTATATGGAGAGTAATGTCCTGTGTATATAGAGAGTAATGTCCTGTGTATAGTGACGGTATAATACTGTATATAGAGTAATGTCCTGTGTATATAGAGAGTAATGTCCTGTGTATAGTGACGGTATAATACTGTATATAGAGAGCAATATCCTGTGTATATAGAGAGTAATGTCCTGTGTATATAGAGAGTAATGTCCTGTGTATAGTGACGGTATAATACTGTATATATAGAGCAATATCCTGTGTATATAGAGAGTAATGTCCTGTGTATAGTGACAGTATAATACTGTATATGGAGAGTAATGTCCTGTGTATATAGAGAGTAATGTCCTGTGTATATAGAGGTAATGTCCTGTGTATATAGAGTAATGTCCTGTGTATAGTGACAGTATAATACTGTATATAGAGAGTAATGTCCTGTGTATATAGAGAGTAATGTCCTGTGTATAGTGACAGTATAATATTGTATATAGAGAGTAATGTCCTGTGTATATAGGAAGTAATGTCCTGTGTATATAGAGAGTAATGTCCTGTGTATAGTGACGGTATAATACTGTATAAAGAGCGTAATGTCCTGTGTATATAGAGAGTAATGTCCTGTGTATAGTGACAGTATAATATTGTATATAGAGAGTAATGTCCTGTGTATATAGGAAGTAATGTCCTGTGTATATAGAGAGTAATGTCCTGTGTATAGTGACGGTATAATACTGTATAAAGAGCGTAATGTCCTGTGTATATAGAGAGTAATGTCCTGTGTATAGTGACGGTATAATACTGTATATAGAGGGCAATATCCTGTGTATATGGAGAGTAATGTCCTGTGTATATAGAGAGTAATGTCCTGTGTATAGTGACGGTATAATACTGTATATAGAGAGTAATGTCCTGTGTATATAGAGAGTAATGTCCTGTGTATAGTGACGGTATAATACTGTATATAGAGAGCAATATCCTGTGTATATAGAGAGTAATGTCCTGTGTATATAGAGAGTAATGTCCTGTGTATAGTGACGGTATAATACTGTATATAGAGAGTAATGTCCTGTGTATATAGAGAGTAATGTCCTGTGTATAGTGACGGTATAATACTGTATATAGAGAGCAATATCCTGTGTATATAGAGAGTAATGTCCTGTGTATATAGAGAGTAATGTCCTGTGTATAATGACGGTATAATACTGTATATAGAGAGCAATATCCTGTGTATATAGAGAGTAATGTCCTGTGTATATAGAGAGTAATGTCCTGTGTATATAGAGAGTAAAGTCCTGTGTATAGTGACGGTATAATACTGTATATAGAGAGCAATATCCTGTGTATATAGAGAGTAATGTCCTGTGTATAGTGACGGTATAATATTGTATATAGAGAGTAATGTCCTGTGTATATAGAGAGTAATGTCCTGTGTATAGTGACGGTATAATACTGTATATAGAGAGCAATATCCTGTGTATATAGAGAGTAATGTCCTGTGTATAGTGACGGTATAATATTGTATATAGAGAGTAATGTCCTGTGTATATAGAGAGTAATGTCCTGTGTATAGTGACGGTATAATATTGTATATAGAGAGTAATGTCCTGTGTATAGTGACGTTATAATGCTGTATATAGAGAGTAATGTCACAATGGTGAGAACTAAAAATGGTGTAAACACAGTCCCAGATTTACTAATGTATCTGTAGCAAGAATATATCTAAAAAAAAGTGGCATAAAATTGTACAAATTGGTGCATATAGGGTTTCATCACTTTTTCCCGGCATTCTCTAAAAAAAGAGAGGCTTAGCGGAAAGTGGGCAGAGCATCACTGGAAGGGACAGGGCCTAATATGTGCCACCAAAATTTTGACCCAATTCTGGCATAAAAACCTGTCTTAAATTAAGCTAACCTATAGATAGTATATAGTCAGAGAAAAGTGAGTATCCCTGCCCCCCATTCATCATCCAGCCTGAGTCCCTGTGATAAATCTACAGGATTAGTAAATCTGGGCCACAGTAATATATCTGTCCCAATGTGCGCCAAAATGGGCTGAGATCCTGGGGGAAAAGTAAACCAACCATTAGGCGGTATAAAGTTAGACTAGACATGACAATGGTGCTCCAGATTTATCAACCAGCATCAGTCTCCATGATAAATCCTATGTTAGAAAATCTGCCGCACTTGCCTAACATAGTACAGCCCAGACCCCCACTGCCTACTACCTCCGCTTGCTGTTTCTGAATAGAGTTTCTGTCCAATTCTCAATGTGAGGTAATAATTTATTGTCCCTTTAATGGATGATTGCTCTGTGGAAGGTGTTAATTGTAATTCACATAATTGCTGCTTTTAATGAATAGTTATGTGACCATTTCCAGAGCGATAAATTCACAGCTGTAGATTTGTGACTTTATCGTCTTGTTGGTGGCACATAAATTATGTTACTGACATTTATACACTGGGCACACAAAGTTATTCCAAGTATTTCAAGCAATAAATGTTCATTAACTGCTCGTCTCTATGTAAATGTGACCAGAGCGGTAGCACTGGTTATAATGTGCTCAGTGCTGGTGACGGTGTGCTCAGTGCTGGTGACGGTGTGCTCAGCGCTGGTGACGGTGTGCTCAGCGCTGGTGACGGTGTGCTCAGCGCTGGTGACTGTGTGCTCAGTGCTGGTGACTGTGTGCTCAGTACTGGTGACGGTGTGCTCAGTGCTGGTGACGGTGTGCTCAATGCTGGTGACGGTGTTCTCAGTGCTGGTGACGGTGTGCTCAGTGCTGGTGACGGTGTGCTCAGTGCTGCTGACGGTGTGCTCAGTGCTGGTGACTGTGTGCTCAGTGCTGGTGACGGTGTGCTCAGTACTGGTGACGGTGTGCTCAGTGCTGGTGACGGTGTGCTCAGTGCTGGTGACGGTGTGCTCAATGCTGGTGACGGTGTTCTCAGTGCTGGTGACGGTGTGCTCAGTGCTGATGACGGTGTGCTCAATGCTGGTGACGGTGTTCTCAGTGCTGGTGACGGTGTGCTCAGTGCTGGTGACAATATTTTGTTGCACACTGTGTTTTTACGCCATTGTTGCCACTTTTGAATGGCGGGCGCCACGTCATCCACCCCCAGTATATTCACTTGCCGGAATGCTGAAAATCTACTCCACAACCTGACTACTCCTGGACTGCCGTAGATATGCCTAATTTATGATGAGACATACATTGTGCACACACTCCAGCAGCACAAGGGGCAATCAAAGACCCTCCTAAAATGCAGATCTTTGTAGATGACCCCCATTATGCTCAGTGTCATCCAGGTCCATAATACCAGTATGGTTAACAATACCTACATAGATTATCCGGGCGTACCTGTGCTCCTTTCCACATTGGCATCCAGGCCATGTGTGTCAATATATGGGGGGCAGAGGCAGCAGTCGCACCTGGGACCACCTCTCCACAGTGATATCATGAACAGGAGGACCCACGTTGACCTCCTGATGCTGCAGGTCCGGGATACCTGTATTACTGATCCCCACATCCAATGACCTCTAATGTCACTATTAGCTCGTACCCTGTGATGAGGGTACTCATATTTACCGCTCTCTGAGCCCGGGCTGTGAGCTCTGCCACATGAGAAATCACTGACCTCTCAGCTTTTAATCAGAACTAAGGAGATAAATCCGGGGATGGAATTTGATTAAAGACTTGAGTCGCCAACGTCAGTGTCCGAGTACTGAGCGGCTTAGTGTTTACAGGAACTCTGCTTGTTGTGGAGAGGAGTTAATGACCCCTAATCTTAGGCCGTGGCTCTAGTATGCGCTCACTGCTTCCTATTAACTGCTGACAAGTATTAATTGGGAACACTGGGGGTCATTTACTAAGATTGATATGCCAGTTTTTGGCATAAAAAATAAGTTGCAAAACCCCTTTTTCATCCATGCAACCATATTTTTTCCCACGCAGCTTTTTTACACCGTCCTTGCCACTGGAGAGTGGCAGGAGTGGTGCAGGGTCACGCCGGGCCCACCCATCCCAGTAAATTAAATAATTAACTTTACGAGATCCGCACCAAAAACATAATAAAAACTGCACATAAATCTGCACTATTTATCACAGCTTTGGTGCATTTTGTGTGTATTTTTTTTTTTTTAGAGGAGAACCACTATATACACAGTCAAGTCACATTATTGTGACCACCAGCTAATATCCAGAGTAACTGCCGTGTGCAGCACAGAAAGCAGCAGCTAGACAGGTTGGGGGGGGGGCTCATTCATGTCCTTGTAGGTTGTCACAGGTATCTGGAGCCATGCTGACGGCAGTGCATCCCATATCTAAAGGAGGATGCCAGGGGGAGCGCACACAACGATTGAGGGGGTCCCACAGAAGCTCAATTGGGTTCAAGTCTGGGGAATTGGGGGCCAGGGTAGTACTTGAAAGTCTTCAGTTACTTTCACACTGGCGTTTTGGCTTTCCGTTTGTGAGATCTGTTCAGGGCTCTCAGAAGCGGTCCAAAACTGATCAGTTTTGCCCTAATTCATTCTGAATGGAAAAGGATCCGCTCAGAATGCATCAGTTTTTCTGTCCGCCATATGGTGCGGAGCAAGACGGATACGTTTTCTCTGACACAATAGAAAACGTATCCGTCCCCCATTGACTTTCAATGGTGTTCAAGACGGATCCGTCATGGCTATAGGAGACATAATACAACCCGATGTGTTCATGACGGATGCATACGGTTGTATTATTGTAACGCAAAAAACGTTAATGTGAAAGTAGCCTTAGTCCTGCTCTTCCAACCAATGTCGGACATTTCTAGCCATGTGACATGACGCATTGTCTTGCTAGAAGATCTCATCCACCCAGGGAAGACAATGAGCACGTATAGGTGTACGTGATCTGCAATGGATTCAAACCCAAATCAGTTGAGTGTGCCTTCCACATGGATGAGTGCGCCCAGAAAATCACTGATATCTAAATAAACACATTGAACTCAAAGGATACATGCTGTCCACAGAGAACACAGACAGCACAAATACAGGAGCAGAGGATGTATCGTTGTGTATTTAGGCAGATTTGACACATGAATCTAAGGAAGACAGGTGCTAAACCTACTGAAAGCTACTGTATAAGGAAAGCCATATTGGATTTTAACCAGCTTCCCCAAAAACAGATATAATTGAACAAAGAGGACACAGACTTAGGGCTTATTTACACGACCATGGTTTGGTTCCGCATCCGAGCCGCATTTTTTACGCCTTGGGTGCGGACCCATTCACTTCAATGGGGCCGCAAAAGATGCAGTCCGTTTCGCAAATTGCGGAAGGCACACGGGTGGCATCCATGTTTTGCGGATCCGCAATTTGCGGACCGTAAAATACGGCACGATCGTGTGAATGAGCCCTTATCTGGAGAGTCCCATATTTTCTACTAGTCAAAAGAAACCTTTCATTTTTGCTGGAAGCAAAACAGTCCTGCTTTTGTTAGTTGTCCCATAGTTTGCTCCCTTTTGTCATATTGCTCTGTGAAATCCATATGTATTAGGACGGTCATGACTTTATGTCTGCTTTCATATATGATCTAATATCATCTTGAAGGCATCTTGTTCCCTCTTGTCAATGTAGTGAGCTGTCACTTCTGATATCACACCGCATTACAGTGATAAATGTGACTCTTATACATTCTGGCGGGTTTATTGGTGATCATAGGAGTTATGGTCCGGCCACTCCCAGGGCATTGTTACCTTGGACTAACTTATAGTCGGGTGCGTCACTGCGTGAACTCGGATGACAAAACTTTATGTATAGAATATAGAAACCGGTTTATACTATAAGGCAGGGCTTGCCAAATTTCCTTGGAATCTAGGAGTCAGCTAAAAGAGTTAGGAGCCAGACGGACCCGCGTCATAAAGCCCCCAATAGATGCCCCCATAGTGCTTCTCCTCCCCCCCCACTTCTCCATAGAGCCAACCAATGATGCATGCCAGTACATAGGGCCCCCATAGTGGTCTTTCCCCTCTTCTCCATAGTGCCCCCCATAATGTGCGAGTATATAGGGCCCCCCATAATGTGCCAGTATATAGGGCCCCTTTAATGCTTCCCCTCCTCAATTGGTTATATGACACGTCAGACGCTGCCAGCATCCAAGTGATCGCCCCTGGCGGCCGCCATGACATGTGGAAACCCTTACAAGGATTACAGGGTCCGAAGGGGAGGGCAGAGGGGTCCGGAGGAGAGGGCAGAGGGGTCCGGTGGAGAGGACAAAGGGGTCCGGAGGGGAGGGCAGAGGGGTCCGGAGGGGAGGGCAGAGGGGTCCTGAGGAGAGGGCAGAGGGGTCCTAAGGGGAGGGCAGAGGGGTCCGGAGAGGTTGGCAGAGGGGTCCGGAGAGGTTGGCAGAGGGGTCCGGAGGAGAGGGCAGAGGGGTCCGGAGGAGAGGGCAGAGGGGTCCGGAGGGGAGGGCAGAGGGGTCCGGAGGAGAGGGCAGAGGGTCCGGAGGAGAGGGCAGAGGAGTCCGGAGGGCATAAACACAGCGGGCACCATGACACTTTTCTGAGCACTACAACCCCCAGCTGGCGCTCAGCCTCTGCAGTCCCCACATCACTACAACTCCCACCTGGGGCTCAGCCTCTGCAGTCTCTGTATCACTACAACCCCCAGCTGGGGCTCAGCCTCTGCAGTCCCCACATCACTACAACCCCCAACTGGGGCTCAGCCTCTGCAGTCCCCGAATCACTACAACCCCCAGCTCTTTTCCCCTCTTGTCATTCTCTTTTCCTTCTTGTCATTCTCTTTCCCCTCTTGTCATTCCCTTTCCCCTTTTGTCATTCTCTTTCCCCTCTTGTCATTCTCTTTCCCCTCTTGTCATTCTCTTTCCCCTCTTGTCATTCTCTTTCCCCTCTTGTCATTCTCTCTTCCCCTTGTCATTCTCTTTCCCCTCTTGTCATTCCCCCCCCCCCCCCGTATCATTCTCTCTTCCCTCTCTTGTCATTCTCTCTCCCCCTTGTCATTCTCTTTCCCCTCTTGTCATTCTCTCTCCCCCTTGTCATTCTCTTTCCCCTCTTGTCATTCTCTCTTCCCTCTCTTGTCATTCTCTCTCCCCCTTGTCATTCTCTTTCCCCTCTTGTCATTCTCTCTCCCCCTTGTCATTCTCTTTCCCCTCTTGTCATTCTCTCTCCCCCTTGTCATTCTCTTTCCCCTCTTGTCATTCTCTTTCCCCCTCTTGTCATTCTCTTTCCCCTCTTGTCATTCTCTCTCCCCTCTTGTCATTCTCTTTCCCCTCTTGTCATTCTCTTTCCCCTCTTGTCATTCTCTTTCCCCTCTTGTCATTCTCTTTCCCCTCTTGTCATTCTCTTTCCCCTCTTGTCATTCTCTTTCCCCTCTTGTCATTCTCTTTCCCCTCTTGTCATTCTCTTTCCCCTCTTGTCATTCTCTTTCCCCTCTTGTCATTCTCTCTTCCCCTCTTGTCATTCTCTCTCCCCTTGTCATTCTCTCTCCCCTTGTCATTCTCTTTCCCCTCTTGTCATTCTCTTTCCCCTCTTGTCATTCTCTCCCCCCTTGTCATTCTCTTTCCCCCTCTTGTCATTCTCTCCCCCTTGTCATTCTCTTTCCCCTCTTGTCATTCTCTTTCCCATCTTGTCATTCTCTCTTCCCTCTCTTGTCATTCACTTTCCCCTCTTGCGGACCCCTTCACTTGAGTGGGTCCGCAATTTGGAAGGTCTGGGGCGGAACGGAGGCAAGGAACCACAGGGTGCTCCCAAGTTGAATGGGCCTGGATCCATCTGCGGAATCCGCATGTATGTTGCCCGTGCATTGGGAACCACAAATTGCGGTCCCCAGTGCATGGAACAGCCGATCAACGGCCGTGTGCATGAGACCTAATTTTCTGTTTTTAGACTTTTTAATTCTATTTTCTGGACATGATTATGGGGGTGACAGCATTTAGAGAGCAATGGAGGGGACCCTATTGACTTCTATGGGATAGTTTTCCAGGCATGCTCTGTGCCCTGTGCAGAGGTCAGGAGGGAGCTGATAAGCTGTGATATCACCTACTGGGAATGGTGGACCCTTCGTCTGTACACAGAGGCTGTAATGTTAGTCTACATGCACACGGCAGTGTTTTTTTGCGGTCTCAGTTCCGTTCTTTTTTTGCGGATCTGATGGTTTCCCATTCATTTCTATGGATCCGTTAAAAATGCGGATGCCTCTTCCTTTGCCTGTCCGCGTCCGTTGTCCGCATTTCACGTCTGCAAAAAAAGTATGGCATGTCCTATTCTTGTCCACAAAAAACGGTTTGCGGACCCATAGAAGTCAATGGGTCCGCAAAAAATGCGGATGACCAACGGAAGACATCCATTTGTCATCCGCATACGTTTTTTTTGCGGATGGTTGCTTGGAGACCAGGGCACTTGTACAGGTACTTTAAGAAACTGGTTCAAGCCTTCCGTTTTTTTTTTTTGCGGATCCGCAAAAAAAACGGAAGATAGACGGAAACACAACCTACAAAATTTGCGGACACACGAAGCGGATGTGGATGTGAAAAAAAAAGGAAGACAGATCCGCGATTTGCGGACAGCAAAAAACAACTGTCGTGTGCATGTAGCCTAAGGCCTCTTTCACACGAGCGTGTCCGGATTAGGTCCGGATGCGTTGCGGATGCGTTCAGTGAAAACTGTGCGATTTCACAGGCAAAGCCATTCAGTTTTGCCTGCAATTGCGTTCAGTTGTTCAGTTTTTTCCGCACGGGTGCAATGCGTTTTGACGCGTTTTCACGCAGCGTGATAAAAACTGAAGGTTTACAAACAACATCTCCTAGCAACCATCAGTGAAAACGCAACGCACCCGCGCTTGCTTGCGGATGCAATGCGTTTTTCACGCAGCCCCATTCACTTCTATGGGGCTAGGGCTGCGTGAAAAACGCAGAATATAGAACATGCTGCGATTTTCACGCAACGCACAAGTGATGCGTGAAAAAAAACGCTCATGTACACAGACCCATTGAAATGAATGGGTCAGGATTCAGTGCGGGTGCTATGCGTTCACATCACGCATTGCACCCGCGCGGAAAACTCGCCCGTGTGAAAGGGGCCTAAGAGTCGTGGAAATCTCCAGACATTCTCATATATGTCTTGACCCCTTATTCCCCTTTGCTTATAGTATAAACCGGTTTCTGTATTCTGTACATAAAGTTCAAGTTTTGTCATCTGAGTTCACGCAGTGACGCACCCGACTGTAGGTTAGTCCAAGGTAACAATGCCCTGGGAGTGGCCGGACCATAACTCCTATGATCACCAATAAACCCGCCAGAATGTATAACAGTCACATTTATCACTGTAATGCGGTGTGATATCAGAAGTGACAGCTCACTACATTGACAAGAGGGAACAAGATGCCTTAAGGCTACATGCACACGACAGTTGTCAGCAAATTGTGCGTCTGCAAAACAAAACGGATGCGGCATCCGTTTTTTGGGGAGGATCCGTTTTTTCCCACAGATCCCTTGTAATAAATGCCAATCCTTGTCTGCAAATGTGAAGAAAGTAGGACATGCACTATTTTTTTGCTGAAGGGAAACACGGACAACGGACGTGGCACACAAACGGATGAACTATCAGCATTTTTTTGCTGACCCATTGAAATGAATGGGTTTCCATCCTATCCCCAAAAAAACCCTGAACGGACGCAGAGAAAAACAAATGTCGTGTGCATGTAGCCTATGGCCCCATGCACACGACCGTTGTTTTGGTCCGCGTCCACGGCTCGGGCTCAGACCCATTCACTTCAATGGGGCCGCAAAAGATGCGGACAGCACTCCGTGTGCTGTCTGCATCCGTTGCTCCGTTCCGTAGTCCCGCTAAAAAAATAGAGCATGTCCTATTCTTGTCCGTTTTGCGGACAAGAATAGGCATTTCTACTATGGGCTGTGTTGGAGCAGCTTACGTATTTTGCGGATCCGCGGTTTGAGGACCGCAAAACACATACAGTCGTGTGCATGAGGCCTAAGGCCTCTTTCACACGAGCGTGTCCGGATTAGGTCCAGATGCGTTGTTGATGCGTCCAGTGAAAACTGTGCGATTTCACAGGCAAAGCCATTCAGTTTGCGTTCAGTTGTTCATTTTTTTTACGCTGGGGTGCAATGCCTTTTGATGCGTTTTTCACGTGCGTTATAAAATACTGAAGGTTTACAAACAACATCTCCTAGCAACCATCAGTGAAAAACGCAACGCACCCGCACTTGCTTGCGGATGCATTGTGTTTTTCACGCAGCCCCATTCACTTCTATGGGGCTAGGGCTGCGTGAAAAATGCACAATATAGAACATGCTGCGATTTTCACGCAACGCACAAGTGATGCGTGAAAAAAAACGCTCATGTACACAGTCCCATTGAAATGAATGGGTCTGGATTCAGTGTGGGTGCAATGCGTTCACATCACGCATTGCACCCGTGCGGAAAACTCGCTCGTGTGAAAGGGGCCTAAAGATGATATTAGATCATTTATGAAAGCAGACATAAAGTCATGACTGTCCTAATACATATGGATTTCACAGAGCAATATGACAAAAGGGAGCAAATATGTGACAACTAACAAAAAGCAGGACTGTTTTGCTTCCAGTAGTAATAAAAGGTTTGTTGTGACTAGCAGAAAATAGGGGGCTCTCCAGATAACTTCTCCGTATAGAAAAATACATTGTACAAGTAAAGAATCAGGACTTCCCCTTTAAAACTCGTTAAAGCTAGATCTATTGAAAAATAGGACTGTTCCTTTAAGGCCTCATGCACACGACCGTTGGTGTTTTGCAGTCCGCAAACCACGGATCAGTAAAACACGGAAGCTGCTCCGTGTTCCGTTCCGCAATTTGCGGAATGGAACGTGGCCCATTGTAGAAATGCCTATTCTTGTCTGCAAAACGGACAAGAATAGGACATGCTCTATTTTTTTTGCGGGGGCACGGAACGGAGCAACGGATGCGGACAGCACACGGAGTGCTGTTCGCATCTTTTGCGGCCCCAATGAAGTGAATGGGTCCGTGCCCAAGCCGCAAAATATGCGGCTCGGACACGGACCACAGCAACGGCCGTGTGCATGAGGTCTAAATGTGTGACTACCAGCAAGTGTAAAGATTAAATACAAAGAGAACGAGCAAAGTTAGGACTGGTCGTTTGAATATGGGACTACCAGTGAATAACAAGAGAAAATATAAAGCCAGGTCTTGTCTTTTAATTTGGAAACTGCCTGAAAATATAGGGGGTCATTTATCAAACTGGTGCAAAGTAGAACTGGTGCAAAGTAGAACTGGCTTAGTTGCCCATAGCAACCAATCAGATTCCATCTTTCATTTTGGACAGCTCCTTTGGAAAATGAGAGGAGGAATCTGATTGTTTGCTATGGGCAACTAAGCCAGTTCTACTTTACACTTTAAATGACTCCACGTCAAGTGAAGCACTTTTAGGGTATATGCACACGAACATATTTTGTTTCCGTGTCCGTTCCGTATTTTTGCGGATTGGATGAGGACCCATTCATTTCAATGGGTCCGCAAAAATACGGACCACACACCGTGTGCTGTCCGCATCCATGTGTCCGCTTCGTAGCCCCACAAAAAATATAGAGTATTCCGTTTTGCGGACAAGGATAGGCATTAATACAATGGATCCGCATAAAAACAGATACAATACGGATGCCAAAAGGATGTCATCCGTATCGCAGAAAACTCTCAGTGTAAGGGCTCATGCACACAAACGTATTTTCTTTCCGTGTCCGTTCCGGTATACAGAACCATTCATTTAAATGGGTCCGCAAAAAAAAACGGAAGCTACTCCGTGTGCATTCAATTTCGATATGTCCGTATTTCCGTTCCTCAAAAAAATAGAACATATCCTATTATTGTCCGCATTACATACAAGGATAGGACTGTTCTATTAGGGGCCAGCTGTTACGTTCTACAAAATACGGAATGCACACGGACGTCGTTTTTTGCGGACCGCAATATATATATGGTCGTGTGTATGAGGCCTCACAAAGCTCACCTGGAGTAAAAAAAGTTTGCGCCTCGTTTATTATACCTTCATAAATCGTTTGTCTTTATTTAAGTCCGACATCTACTGGTTCTTTTCTTGTAAGACAGATTCATATTCCGTAAAACTGGTCTAAATAGTATGCGCCGAAAAATGTGGCGCAACTGAGCTGAAATTTGGCGCAACTCACCACTCAAAACAGAGACAGAAGTATGCCAGCCCTGGGGTGGTGTAGAAATTAGATTGTTTTCTGACAAAATAAGGCACACCTACATGAATAGTCGCAAACGTTAGAAAACGTCAGAATTTGTCTTGAAACTCAAAATAGGTGCAACAGGTGCAAATGCCTCCAAGGCGCAAAAACAGTTCGTAAATGAGACTTAAAAAATAAGACGTTTAGGCCTAATTCACACGTCCTTAGTGTGTTTTGCGGAAACACGGATCCGCAAAACACGGGCGGCTGCAATGTGCATTCCGCATTATGCGGACCGCACATTGCTGGCACTATATAGAGAATGCCTTTTCTTGTCCACAATTGCGGACAAGAATAGGACATGTTCTATTTTTTTGCGGAAACGGAAATGCGGAAACACGGATGCGGAAATGCGGATGCGGACATCACATAGTGTGCTGTCCACATCCATTCCTGCCCCTTTGAAATGAATGGGTCTGCCACCCTTCGGCAAAATTGCGGATGGGATGCAGATCCATTTTGCGGACATGTGAATGAAACTCTTGAAAACAGGTGGCGACACTTTAGTAAATATGCTCTTCTGTGTTGTCAGTGTTTGATCAGTTATTTCCATCGGAGATTGTGAGCCAAAACCAGGAGAGGGGCATGGACAGAGATAAGCTGTGGTGAAAAGATTTGCACCTTCTCTGTGTTCTTGACCTGCTTCTGATTTTGGCTCACAATCACCTATAGAAATCACTGATCAAACACTGAGGGACATTTATCAGAACTGGTGTAAAAGAAAACAGGCTTAGTTGCCCATAGCAACCAATCTGATTCCACCTTTCAATTTCTAAAGGAGCTCTGAAAAATGAAAGGTGGAATCTGATTGGCAACTAAGCCAGTTCTCCTTTACACCAGTTCTGATAAACCTCTGTTGCTGTGAATCTTTATGGGTTCCGGTCTTGCCCTTTAAATGTTGCTCATGATACCCATAAATAACCTTAGGGCACTTTCACACTAGCGGCAGGGGAGTCCGTCAGGCTGTTCCGGTACTTTTAGTCCGGCTGCCTCTCGCCGTGCTGTCGCCGGAACTCCACCCCCGCCCCCATTATAGTCAATAGGGATGGAGCGTTAGTCCGGGGGCACACGTGAACTAGCGGCAGGACGGATCCGACATGATGTTCACCCGCCGGAACAGCCTGGCGGATTCCCCTTCTGCTAGTGTGAAACTAGCCTTAAAGTGATAGGGCGCTTGCTGGGCTTTCATTCGTAATGTAAAGTTTACACGGCGAGGGACATAAATTGGTGTAAGCTGGCTACACGTCCCCTGTATGGAGCCAGACTGCTCTGCATTAATGTCCCTACTCCAGATACGTGATCCCTAGAGGATGTTGCTACTTTTGGCCCTGGGGTCGTGAGAATTGCTGTGGGTGACTTTCCCATCAGACACTGCTCCTGCACACGCACTTGAGATCCTATATTCCCTATTTTAGAGAAATATTTGATGCCATCTGTCGTCGGAGACCCTTCATGATTTACTGTACAGGGTGATGACATCTTAATGCTCAGCACCGTCATCCAGCCAGTGGCTGTTCTGTGGGGAAAAATGTCTTCTAAATGAAGGCGTAATCTTGCAGAAGCAAATTCATCAGCACCTTAAAGGGCTCACATTAACCCTGGGTTCACACCTGAGCGTTTTACAGCGCGTTCAAACGCGCTGTAAAACGCTCAACACATGAAAACCAATGCTTTCCTATGGCTCTGGTTTTCACTTGAGCGTTTTACAGCGCGTTTGAACGCGCTGTAAAACGCCCGACGCATAAACAAGTACTTGAGCTTTTTTTGGGGCGTTTGTCGCGCGTTTTGTGATTGACACCACAGTAGTCAATCACAAGAACGCGCGTACAAACACACGTTTCCTATGTGCAAAAATACGCGCGACAAAAATGCGCGTAAAACGCGCGTTTCAAGAACGCTCAGGTCTGAACCCAGGGTAAGGCCTCTTGCACACAACCGTATGGCTTTTTCAGTATTTTGCGGTCCGTTTTTAAAGGGTCCGTTGTTCCGGTTTTTGTTACCGTTGTGTTTCCGTTCCGTAGTTCCGCAAAAAATCTCCGTATGGTTTCCGAATGCGATTTGTTATTTGCAGATCGCAAACAGAAACAACATTTTTAATCATTAATGTAATGTACAGTAATGTGTTTTAACAGTAAACACATGGGCAAAGTGGGCATGGAACCGCAAAAAACGGAAGACATACGGATGTGTTCCATATGCATTCCGTATTTTTTGCGGACCCATTGACTTGAATGGAACCACGGATCGTTATTTGCGTCAATAATAGGACAAGTTCTATCTTTCAGCGGAACAGATATACGGAAATACGGAAACGGAATTCATACGGAGTACATTCCGTTTTTTTCCCCGGAACCATTGAAATGAATGGTTCCACAAACGGACCGCAAACGGAATCTGCAAAAATGGAACGGAAACGGAAAAAAAAAACGTTTGTGTGCAAGAGGCCTAATCTGCAATTTTCTAATTTACTTTGTGTTTCTATTTGTCAGTAGTTCCAAGATCTCTGCTTGCTGTTTCCTGTTCATACCCAAAGGCTGAAATTTTGTACAGACCTTAAAGGGGTTAACATGTTTTGGAAAATAGACAGAATAGGTTAAAAAAAAATCGAGGCATGCTGGGAGTTGTAGTTTTGCAACAGCTGGAGGGCCATGAGTTTGACACCACTCGTCTAAGAATGATAGGCCTAAGTTATGTAGAGGAGTCCCCTTTGCGACTGAATCTGCAACAAGAGTACGCCAAAAAATGGCGTACATCTCATCATAAATGCCACCAAAGTCTTTCACACAATGTTTGTTCAGTGTTTGATCTGTGATTTTCATCAGTGATTGGGAGACCAAACCAGAAGCAGAGCCAAAATCAAAGTCATTGGAGCACGTTTATCAAGCTCGCCTGTTTTCGCCATAAAATTAGACAGGCGTATTTAATTCGGCGGTCTTTCTTTTGCTGAGTATTTATTAAAAGTCACACAGCAGTTGATGAATTAGAGGAGGCATATTTTTATTAGGGTCCATTCACATGTCCGTGTGTGTTTTACGGATCTGCGGATCCGCAAAACACGGACATCGGCGATGTGCGTTCCGCAATTTGCGGACCGCACATCGCCGGCACTCTCATAGAAAATGCCTTTTCTTGTCCGCAATTGTGGACAAGAATAGGACATGTTCTATTTTTTTCGGGAACGCGATTGCGGACCCGAAAGTGCAGATCCGCAATTGCGGACCTGGCCGGGACATCGTCTGTCCCCATTGAAATTAATAGGTCCGCAAATGCGGAACAGAATTGTGGACGTGTGAATAGACCCTTAGACTGACCTCTGGTGGTTGTTTTTCAGTTAGACGGGTTCATATTCACTAAGACTGGTCTAATTTATTTGCAAATGAAAAAAAGTTGCATCTTTGAGGAGAAAAGTCGCATGTCTCACGGAAAGTGCGACTTTTAATACAAAAAAAATCACGGATGACGTCTGTGTGCATTCCGTTTTTTGCAGAATAGAACAGCTGGCCCAATAGAACAGTACTATCGTTGTCCATGGTGCGGACAATAATAGGACATGGTCTGTTTTTTGCGGAACGGACATACGGACATATGGAAACGGAATGCACACGGAGTAACTTCCGTTTTTTTGCAGACCCATTGAAATAAATAGTTCCGCATACGGTCCGCAAAAAAAAACGGAACGGACACGCAAAGAAAATACGTTCCTGTGCATGAGCCCTTTCAGTACTCCTCGGCAGTGCTTCAGCTGCAGATTTTAGCAGAGATGGCCTCTTTAAATCCGGAAACTTCTCCACAGGGCTCATCAGTGGTTTATAATAGGCTGTGTTCACATTTTGCAGTTTTGCTGTGATTTCTGCAAAATAACAAAGCTGCAAATGATAAAATTTCTGAAGTCACCTTTCATGTCTGAACTTGTATGACTGTATGTAGAGCACATTATAGCAGCAAGGAGCCACCTCACGTGCGTCCACACGGAGAACTTTCTATTTTCGGACATATTAGCTTACACACATCTATTATTTATTGAATGTTGATTCTATTACCGCACCACAGGGAACAGTGCATGTGTTAAGTTGTGAACTGTAAAAACCCCGGATACATGGCGGTATGATGGCCACTTGATTTCACAGATTGAATAAGCTCCTGTCCTTAATGGAATTTTTACCACAAGTGATATATGCTGCGCTTAGAGACTGGCATATAGTACTGTGTAATATAGTGTACTATAATGACATAATATAGTGTAATACAATGGAACCGGTAATACTATGTAATATACATAGTATATTGTAGTATAGCATAAAATAAAATATGTAATGTAGTATAAATTGATGACATATAATGTAGTTTAAGGGCTCATGCACACGACCGTATGTATTTTGCGTTCCGCAAAAACGGATCCGCAAAAAATACGGAAGACATCCGTGTGCATTCTGTATTTTGCAGAACAGAACAGCTGGCCCCTAATAGAACAGTACTATCCTTGTCCGTAATGCGGACAATAATAGGACATGTTCGGTTTTTTTGCGGAACAGAAATACAGACATATGGAAACGGAATGCACACGGAGTAACTTCCGTTTTTTTTTTTGGCGGACCCACTAATGTAAATGATTCCGCATACGGTACGCAAAAAGAAACGGAACAGACACGGAAAGAAAATACGTTCGTGTGCATGAGCCCTAACAATGTAACATACAGTGCATTCGGAAAGTCTTCAGACCCTTTCACTTTTTTCACATTTTGTTATGTTGAGGCCTTGTGCTAAAATAAAGAAAGTCCAAGTTAATCCCCATTATTTTGCACTCAGTACCCCATAATTTATTGAAAAGGAAAAACTAAAATCTTGCATTGACATAAGTATTCAGACCCTTTACTCAGAACTTAGTTGAAGCACCTTTGGCAGCGATTACAGCCTCCAGTCTTCTTGGATATGATGCCACAAGGTTTGCACCCCTGGATTTAGGGATTTTCTGCCATTCGTCTCTGCATATCCTATCAATCTTTGTCGGGATGGTGGGTACTGTTGGTGGACAGTTATTTTCAGGTCTCTCAAATGTTCAATGGGGTTCAAGTCAGGGCTCTGGCTGGTCCACTCATAGACATTCAAAGATATGTCCCCAAGCTACTCCTGCTTTGTCTTAGCTGTATGCTTAGGATCATTGTCTTATTGGAAGGTGAACGTCAGCCCAGTCTGAGATCCAGAGCACACTGGATCAGGTTTTTATTAAGAATATCTGTACTTTGTTCCATTCAGTTTTCCCTCAACTTGACCCGTCTCCCTGTCCCAGCTGCTGAAAAATACCCCCACAGCATGATGCTACTGCCACCACCATGCTTTACTGTAGGGATGGTATTGGGCAGGTAATGAGCAGGGCCTGGTTTCCACCAGACATGACGCTTAGAATTGAGACCAAAAAGTTCAGTCTTGGTTTCATCAGACCAGAGAATCTTGTCTGTCACATTTTTAGAGTCCTTTAGGTGCTTTTTTGTAGACTCAAGGTGGGCTTTCAAGTGTCTTTTATTGAGCAAAGGCTTCTTTCTGGCCACTCTGCCATAATGCCTAGATTGGTGGAGTGCTGCAGTGATTGTTGACCTTCTGGAAATTTCTCCTATCTGCACACAGGTTTTTTGGCGCTCAGCCAGAGTGTATATTGGGATTCCTGGTCACCTTTCTTACCAAGGCCCTTCTCCCCTAATTACTTAGTTTAATGGGGCTGCCAGCTCTAGGAAGAGTCCTAGTTTTTCCAAACTTCTTCCATTTAAGAATTAGGAGGCCACTGGGCTCTTGGGAACTTTCAGTGCAAACCATTAGAAAACGTGGTGTTAAACAGGCAGGATATGCTCAAACTCTTATGCGGTTGTGCATATATATAGGGGAGCATATCCTGCACTTGTAGTCTGTTGCTTATGGCAATCAACAGCAAAAAATTGCATACAATGGAAGATGCCAGCAACGGACTACAAGTACCACAATAACCATCCTACATAAGGTAACAATTATGTGGATGTGAAGAACAATCAAAGACTAAACAAAAGCAAAGACAGGTGCACTATGCGGTAATACTAAAACCTCACACTGATGTAAAATTGAGGGGTTAGTTTGACTTATCCTACTAGGAGGACATGTCTTAAGCTCGGGCACCACGCCAAGGTCTCTCAAAGTAGCCCGAGGCCCTACCACTCAACCTACCTGTGCCCGAGCTTAAGACATGTCCTCCTAGTAGGATATGTCGAACTAACCTCTCAATTTTACATCAGTGTGAGGGTTTAGTATAACCGCAGAGTGCACCTGTCTTTGCTTTTGTTTAGAACTTTCAGTGCAGCAGAAATAATTTTGTACCCTTCTCCAGATCTGTGCCTCCACATAGTCATGTCTCTGAGCTCTACAGTCAGTTCTTTCCTCCTAGTGGCTTGGTTTTCGCCCTTATATGCATTGTTAGCTGTGAGACTTTATATAGACATGTTTTTTTTTCTCCAAATCATGTGCAATTAACTGAATTTACCACCGGTGGATTCCAATCAAGTTGTAGAAACATCTTAAAGATGATCAAGAGAAATGGGAGGCCCCCAGAGCCAAATCTCAAGTGTCATAGCAAAGGATCTGAATACTTATGTCCATGCAAAATATTAATTTTTCTCTTAAACAAATGCAAACATTTCTAAAATTCTGTTTTCACTTTCTCATTATGGGGTATTGATTGATGGGGGGGAAACTTGATGTTTTTAATTTTCGCACAAGGCCACAATATAACAAAATGTGAAAAAAGTAAAAGGGTCTGAAGACTTTCTGAATGCATGGTATAATGTAGTGTAATGCATCGAATAATACAATATAACATACACTCCTAAATATTAAAATTGTAACACTGTGAAGGATAGACATGCTGTAAGGTTATGCAAATTGAGGAAGTAGCAGTTGTTGCTAGGATCTGCAAATGATCAAATTTTCAAGCACCTAGCTCCAATCTGTTGCATGAGGGAGAGGCATCAAAGCCAGATTGAAGTTTTGTAGCTACATGAAACCTCACAAATCGGATCAAGTCATGTTAGATGATTGTGTGATGCCTTCACCAAACTGAGAGGGACAGAATCCTTGAACTGAGAGACCTTGGTTTATCATTCTGGCAGATCACTACGCACCTAGGCCAAGATGTCAGCATTGTTCAAAGTTGCGTGTTCTGTTGGTTGGGAGAACAATGATGAACTGGAATGACAGTAAGAGGTGCACAGAGGCAAAATTCTGCACGGGTGGATCGTCTGATTAGAAGAATGAAGCGTAGTGATTCATTCTTTACTGCACATGAAATTGGAAGTCACATCCCAAGCCTAGGGCGTTAAACAGTGTCTACACAAACCATCAGATGGTGTTTGCATGACATTGGGCTATAAGCCAGAGATCCATCTATAGTTATTCCATTGATCTCATGCCACCACTCTCAGAGGCTATCATGGTGCACAGCAAGATACCAATGGAGGCTGGAATGAAGGTCTATCCTCTTCAGTGATGAGTCCTTCTTTTGTCTCTGATGCAATGATAGCTGAAGATTGGTCTGGAGACCACGTGGGCAAAGCCATGAAGAAGCCTTCACAAGAGAACATCACGCTGGTCTTAATCCCAGGATTATGGGTCCTTAAGGACTCAGGAATAATGCTGTACCGGTACGTCCTAAGTCCTTAAGGGGTTAAAGGGGCTGTCTGGCCATATATAATTGATGACCATAGTCCCCCCATATATAATATTGCGATACAGATAGAATGCCAAAAATGAAGTTTAAATATATGCAATTGAGCTTCTAGGAGCAAAGGGGGCGTTGTCATTACACCTAAAGGCTCCACTCTCTCTGCAACTGCCGCGCCCTCTCTACTTTGATTCACAGGCAGTGAAAACATCATTATGCCTGGCCTTGACCTCCCTCGCCTAAGTACACAGAGTGTACTGCAGTGTCCTGGGGTTTTCCATATATTTTTTTTTATTTGCCTTGTCAGCCACCTATATATGTAGAGAAATCCATACTCACTTTCTCCCTGGTGTTCCATTCCAGCTCCCTGGCTTGCTTATTCCAGTCCCATCTGTCAACTTCTGCAGTGACTAGGTCATTGTGCTGCTACAGCTAAGAAGGCCTCAGTGCTGACATGTGACCCAGCAGTGTCCTACTGCAAAGAGCGCCTCCTCCCAGGGCCCTCCTATAACGTGTCCCAGGTGTAGGAAATGCCAAGTGGTATGTTGCAGGCTAAAATGTCTCTTTATGTGTGTCACGGTGCTCCTACCTGGATACGGCTGAACCCCAGGCTTTGACTCCGAAGCAATAAATAGGGGGAATAATTGAGAGATTTAAAGAAATAACTTGAGTCCAGACCTTGAGATGAAGTTCAATGGCAGCTTTACTTTAATAAACATTTCTCTAAACAGTTTCAGGCTTTGTCTTGGTTACAGCAGGTTTTAGCATTAAACTGGCAGACAAACTGAACTCTGCTATATTTTTCTCTCACCCTGATGTACTGACAAGCTAACTTGGTGTTTTTGTTTCCTCCTTATGCTGCACCTAACTCTGTAGTCTGACTTATTTTCAGCCAAAAAGTAGGTTAGAATCCTGGCCGCTCCAACATGGAGTCTCAACCAGAACAAACCAGAACTGCCCCACCTTCTTCTGGTAGCAAGCAGTACTGGCCCACTTCTGACTAAATTGGGAAAGAAAGGAATGGTGAGTTCCATTCTAACTATAGCTCTGCCGTGTTTTCTGCCACCTGCTGGTGAACCAGGCACATTACATAAACAGTTAAATAACGGATCGGACACAGAGCGCAAATACGGTCATGTGCCCTAGGCCTACGGTTGCATTCACACAACCGTATGTATTTTGCAGATCCACAAAAGCAAAGACAGGTGCACTATGCGGTAATACTAAAACCTCACACTGATGTAAAATTGAGGGGTTAGTTTGACTTATCCTACTAGGAGGACATGTCTTAAGCTCGGGCACCACGCCAAGGTCTCTCAAAGTAGCCCGAGGCCCTACCACTCAACCTACCTGTGCCCGAGCTTAAGACATGTCCTCCTAGTAGGATATGTCGAACTAACCTCTCAATTTTACATCAGTGTGAGGGTTTAGTATAACCGCAGAGTGCACCTGTCTTTGCTTTTGTTTAGAACTTTCAGTGCAGCAGAAATAATTTTGTACCCTTCTCCAGATCTGTGCCTCCACATAGTCATGTCTCTGAGCTCTACAGTCAGTTCTTTCCTCCTAGTGGCTTGGTTTTCGCCCTTATATGCATTGTTAGCTGTGAGACTTTATATAGACATGTTTTTTTTTCTCCAAATCATGTGCAATTAACTGAATTTACCACCGGTGGATTCCAATCAAGTTGTAGAAACATCTTAAAGATGATCAAGAGAAATGGGAGGCCCCCAGAGCCAAATCTCAAGTGTCATAGCAAAGGATCTGAGTTCCATTCTAACTATAGCTCTGCCGTGTTTTCTGCCACCTGCTGGTGAACCAGGCACATTACATAAACAGTTAAATAACGGATCGGACACAGAGCGCAAATACGGTCATGTGCCCTAGGCCTACGGTTGCATTCACACAACCGTATGTATTTTGCAGATCCACAAAAAATATGAATGATGTCCATGAGACGTCTGTGTTGCATCTTTTTTTGCAGAGAGAGAGACTGAGACTAGTACACAAATGTGTGTTTCTCAACAATATATATTCATTATCTAAGTGGTACTTATTATGGAGAGCCCATGGTATGCCAAGTACGTGTGCGCAGTATTCTAGACCAGGCAATGCGCCTGGTACGACGAGTAAATGTGCGCAGTATTGTAGGCCATTCCAGGGGCATTGCCTGATCTCTGTTTCTCGAAACGAATCCAAAAACTTTGAGAAGTTTGGACCGAATCCTGAACCAGTTTGCTCATCCTTCGGCCTAAGGGCTCATACAAAGGGGCTTTGTGTGCCATTGGCCCTATTGCGGCCGGCATACGGCGGGTCCGCAATACACGGATGCGGATCCATTCACTTGAATGGGTCCGCAATCACGGAGATGCAGAACGGAAGCACGGATCGGAACCCCACGGAAGCGCTACATAGTGCTTCCGTGGTGTTTATGTCTGTGCCTCCGCACCGCAAAAAAATAGAACATATTCTATTTTTTTGTGGTGCGGACGGATCAAGGACCCATTCAAGTTGATTGGGTCTTGTTCCGTCTCGGCCGCCGCACGGACGTTGCCAGTGCATTGGGGACCGCAAGTTGCGGTCCTCAATGCACAGAACGGCCGCACAACAGCCGTGTGGATGAGCCCTAATAAAGATTCATTTATCCTGGCCTGACCGCAGACAATATGCATCTTCTGCAACCGTCTCACCAGGGAAGGTCTACAGGACCAAAATGTTCAGTATAATATTGTAACATACATCTAATGACTACGTTTTTTAATGATGAATGATGGATGAATTTAACTAATGAAATACTGAATTTCTATCTTGAGTGCTGTGGACTTTTTTGGAGTGTGGTTGGTGCAGTGTCCATATGTCCAATGTGTGGAGTGACAGGTATATAAGGGTACATCCAGATGCGATATACAGGCTGAGGATTCGCTGCTGCAAATCTGCATGCAGCAAATCCGCAGTGTTCACAGTACAAACATTGTGGATGAGATTTTAAAAAAGAGCTTCGGATCTCTAGCTCAGATTTCTCCCTTTGCAATTCAGAGGGTGAAATCTACAGCAAAATCGACTACAAATTCAAAGGAAATTCTGCTGCTGAAATACTTGAAGACATCTTTGAAGAGTGACTGGTGCTTGGGTGTAGTGATCGCTCCACTCCAAAGAGATTTGTGCTAGGGCTGGAGGCATCAGACAGATATGTGACGACAGCCAGATTATAAGTGAGCCTGACACACTGAAATGAGGAGAAGAGAGTCCAGGTTACGTGCTTACTATCTGCAAAATACAGAATCCGAGTCCCGTGGAGAGGAGAACATTCAGGACACCTCAAGGCAACCCCAAAACTATTTATAGTATTATACAGGAAAAATTCTTTCATCTGGAATTATTGGAAATTGATGGGCTCTGGAATATCAATATTATATGAATATTATCCTGCAGTCCAATATTAAAACCAAGTGCCAGATTGTCAGAATTTCTGGATTATAAAATGACTGATTAAAGGAATTCCCCTGTGTTATTATTATCATGCTTTTATATTATTATTATTATTATAAAAAGAGCGGGAGATAATAATAAGACTGTGTGTGGAGCTCGCTGTTGAAGTGATAGTTATGGGGTGCTCTGAGCAACACGGGGGCGTGCAGCACGGTATAAACAAACACCTGCTGTTTAGTAACCGCTGTTCAGATCAGCACTTTGATGTTGTCTCTTATGTCTGGGGCACATTTCATTGCAATATGAGAGCGCTGTGAGCGGCCGCTTATGTGAAAAGTCGCAGTTTACTCCTGAAGCCTTTTAACAGCTTTTATTGATGATCTGCAGAATAATAACCGCACATCCACCTCCCTCGGCTCAGGTTTTGGTCTTCACACTTTTTGTTGTCTCTGGGGGAACTTTCACTGTCAGCGTACCTGCTCATTTTTCTTAACTGTAAGAAAAGCGTGAAAAGTCAGAGATTACACAGACACTCCTATTAGGTTCAGTTATTAGGTTCATTTACTACAATTTACTCACTTCAGTCTGTCACATCTCATGTCTGTCTGTCCATCTATCTATCTACAGAACCTTCTTCCATGTGTCTGGCGAACTCCAGAAGTGTTTTCTTATGTCTTGTTTTTCTGGCCCTTCATCGATAAAGCCCCACTGTGGAGTGTACAACTAAAGGCCTCATGCACACGGCCGTGCGCGGACCATGGTATGCCGGCCTGAAATCCAGCTGACAGCAGGAGCGCACGGCGTCATTGGTTGCTATGACGCCGTGCGCTTCATGCCGCCGCTGGACTACAGTAATACACTCGTACGGGTGTATTACTGTAGTCCAGTGGCGGCATGAAGCGCACGGCGTCATAGCAACCAATGACGACGCGCGCTCCTGCTGTCAGCTGGATTCCAGGCCGGGATACCACGGTCCGCGCACGGCTTAGAGTGCTTTTTCCATACACTTCGGTGGGTTGGTTAACATAAGCAAAGGATAAGCAGAGAATCTTCCCCAAGACCACATAAAAAAGCGCCAAAACTGCCATAAATAGGGCAGATCTATTTGCATTTGTTTGTGCGGATTTCTTGCAGTTTTTCTTAGAGCATGGTCAATCTGGGGTTCCTTCGGCCCACCAGAGGAAATTATTCTCAGGGCCCAAGCACCATATCTTCAATGAAGTCTAATAGGTTTGATATATAGAAATACACTGTAGTTAAGTTATTGCGACCAATAGAAAGGTCAACCCATGACAGCTAATAAGGATTGATATTGTTGAGGAGCTGCCTCCCTGTCCCTGAAAGTGCGGCTGTCACTGCATGCTGGGAGTTGTAGTTTCACAGCAGCTCAAGAGCCACAGATTGTCTCAACCCTGTAGTCACGTTATAGAAATGCCTCAGTAAAACATGCACTGCCCACCGTGGTTAACAATTTACACACAATACATGGCATGCAGGTGGACCTTGTACCGACACACAGGAACGCTGCACACCGGTGACATATACGCTACTGGGAGTTAAAAAATGGGGGGAAAAATTTACTGGTACCCCAGTGGACCTAGATATGTGTCAGTGCAATCTGTCATAGTTGTCACGCCTCTAGTATGATGGAAGCCATGACAATAGTATGAACAAACCTAATATGGCTCTATTGAAGTGAATGGGATTGAGCTGCAATACCATACATAACCTGTAGACTTAGTTTGGCGCTCTTACTGAAAGGGAACTTTTCTATTTCCGGACAAGCATCTAAAAAGCACCTGATGCTTACCTGCTGCGGGTATGGCCTGTGAGACAGGTCAGCTATGTGGTGACATTATAGCTGTCACTATGTGGGCGCTAGCTGGGAACTATGGGATGTGATCAGGATGTTTGAGGATGAGGGTTTGCTTGACGTGTGGTAACCTGGTTACTATTTGTTATTGGCACTCGTCGTTATAGAAGAGAACTACTGTGGAGGAGGTTGCCCATAGCAACCAGATTACGGCTTTTACATTCTAACTTGCACTAGAGACGTGAAGCTGGTATCTGATTGGCTGCTATGAGAACTGCCTCTTTTTTTAACAATTGCCAGCTGTTCTGAATTTGCATGGATTGTCCCTAATTTTCTGAGGCAGTTCCGGCAAATTCGGTCTGTCCTGGGCTAGTGGTGGTGCTAGTGTAAGCACTACGTAAAAGTCTGCGTCCCAAGCAGGGTTGGGGCATTCTCAAGGGGACGGGGCTAGATGCCCTGAATTTATCAACTAAAATGTTGATAAGTATAACTGTGTGGGGGCACTGAGGCAGCATAAACTACTATGTGGGGGCACTAAGGTAGCATAACAGCTGTGTGGGGGCACAGAGGTGGCATAAACTACTATGTGGGGGCACTAAGCAGGAATAACTACTGTGTGGGGGCACCAAGGGAGAAGGAGCACTAAGGGCAGGGGCATCAGTAGCCCTGATAAAAAAAAGTGTCCTCGTGCTGTAGGCTGGTCCAAATTGACAGAGAGCAGGGCCAATATAAGTAGGCAGGCCTGCAAACCCGAGTGTAGTGCAACACAAAATACCGCCCCTGCAGAGCTAAATACACAGTGCAGCACAAAATACCGCCCCTGCAGAGCTAAATACACAGTGCAGCACAAAATACCGCCCCTGCAGAGCTAAATACACAGTGCAGCACAAAATACTGCCCCCCCCTGACGCAGCATTCAACTCTATCATTGTCTGAGGATGGCAGCACAGTTAAATGCAGGAGGGCACTTTCTTCTACCAGCCAGGTGTGTAAGTACCAGATACTCCTAGCATTAATTAATGCTGAGAGCGTCAGGTTGCAATGGACCTGACAGGTGACTGTGAGGAGACCTTGGACAGCCCCCTGGGCATCGGTGCCATGGGAAATTTCCTGTAGGGTCTATGGCCAGTCCATCCCTGACTAAGGGGGCATAACTACTGTATGGGGGCACTAAGGGGGCAAAACCACTGTGTGGGGTCACAAAGGGGACATTACTGTGAAGGGAGCACTAAAAGTGGGGCATAAACTACTGTGTGGGGGCACTATGGGGACTTAACTACTGTGAAGAGGGCACTAAGGGGGGAATAATTACTGTGTAATAATAACTGTGGGGGGGGACTGGGAGGGATTAGCCGTATATATAGACAGGCATTGGGAGGAGCTAAAGGCATGGCTTAGCGTAAAGAAATGTCTGCGATGTGCGTAGCGGCTCCCTGGCTCCCCTCACTGGAATTTCCTGTCTTTCAACCTCCGCATGGACATGGGTCACATGTGCCACTGCAGCCAATGACAGGCCTGAGCGCTGAGGCCAGTTATGGACATGAGTGGTGCATGTGACCCTATTTGTGCAGACAGGGACTAGAAGACCAGTGAAGAGGGCCAGGGAGCCGAAAAAGAGCAGCGGGAAGTAGATACATATAGATTTCTCCACAGGTACAGCTGGCTAGGGGGCAAAAAAAAGAAAAACTGGACAACCCCTTTAAGACCAGTTTCACATCAGCATAAGGCCTCATGCACACAAACGTATTTTGTTTCCGTGTCCGTTCCGTTTTTTTTTGCGGATAGGATGCAGACCCATTCTATTCAAAAATATAACATGTCCTATTCTTGTCCGTTTTAGGCATTGTTACAATGGATCTGCAAAAAAAACACGGATGGCATCCGTTTTTTTGCAGACCGCAAAACACATACGGTCATGTGCATATAGCCTAATACAGGGGCATTTGTGCACTTGTATTACGGGAGCAAGTCCCGGCAAGAACACGTGTCGCTTCTGTTGTCCCTCCTTGGGCATTTCAAAAGTTGGGAGGTATGTCACCATCTGTGCTGCGTCTAATCTCGGTCTCCATGATAAATGTATAAAAAGCCAGTATATGCAGATTCGGTCTTGGCCGTTCCTGAGTAACAATCCCCTTGCAGACCATATGGCCACATGTTGAAGCTAAGAAGAAGTCAATATAGTCAGCGACCGTCTAAAATGAGGTCACCAGTGATCTTACTGCTAATTCCAGGATAATGTGATCTCACAAGACGGCAGCTGCTGTTCCATATATAGCTGGGGGAAAATCAAGATGACCGCCATGACAGCTCCTGCCGTGGAGACACCTCCACTGTGGGAGCTGTAAAGACAGACATATAGCTTGTCACCCAGCTTTCCCAAACACAGATCTAAGAAATGGCCAAATAGAGTTTTTGCGGTTTTTTTTTAACCGTCTGAGCGGCTGAAGTCACGTACGGGAACATGCAGTAACCTGACCTCTAATTAACCTTTATTTAATCGTTAGTCTCTTGGCCGTAGCGAAGCTTTCTTTGGCGTCGCTGTTAGGCAGACGCATCAGAAACGACTCATTAATCCTGGGTCATTATGTAAAGCGATGTCACTCAGCATTACTTCCAGCACGATGAACTCGTAGGAAACGTCATTTTTTTTGGGGGGGGCGGTAGCATTGTAGGCTGCCATCATGGAGGGCGCCCATACAGTGCGGCATTGTCATCTGTGTGATAGTATAGTCCTCCTTTATTAGCTGATCCAATTAGGGAGATGTCCAGCGTCCTAGGCATGTGAAAATGTCCGCCACTCGGGAATGTCTGAGGGCAACAAGGCGGCAAGCATTTGTGTGAAGAATGCCAAAACATCATCCGTGCCAGAGAGTCTGCTGACATTGATGTCCAGAATAAAACTCTGCTTCCCCACAGTCCTGATAGGAAAACTTTGAAAATGAGTGGAAAAAAAAATATGCGTCACACTGATGCAGCAGAGCTGGCAGAGCTTCAGTCGTATGAACTGACCTGATACTTACTCAATATGGGAACGCTTGCTCTGAAATAACACAGATAGTGCCGCCATCAGGATGACCACAGTGGACAATATTACACACTAGCCCAGAGACACTCATGCTATAGTAGGGGCAGCAATGTTACAGATGATCAAATTTTGTTTCAAACTTGTTTCCATTTTTTATGGCACTCCACCATATAGGAGGGGTTCACTAGCTCTGTTCATCCTGAGCCTTCTGGTATGAGAATGAATGCCAGCATAGCAGTAAAGACTGACACACCGTCCATCACAATCATTCCAATTAAAGGAGTTCTCCGAGATTTCTTAACTGGTGATCTGTCCTCTGGATAGGACATGAGTATCGGTGGGGATTAAACACATGGGCCCCCCGCCGGTCAGCTGTTTGAGTAGGTGCTTGCAGTAATGGTGTGGCTTCTCTCAGCTCACCAAGCACAGCGCCGTACATTGTATATTGACTGTGTGGTATCGCAGTTCAGTCCCATTCACTTCTGTGGGGCTGAGCTGTATCTAGGCTAACCTCTGGCACTCCAGCTGTGGTGAAACTACGACTCCCAGCATGCTTCATTCATTTCTATGGAGTTCTGAGAACTTCCAAGCAAGTGTGAGTTGTAGTTTTACCACAGCCGGAGTGGCGGTTAGCCATCACAAGTCCAGGCCATGTGATCGGTGAAGGTGATGTCACATGGCCTAGGCAAATCTGCGCGAAGGCTTTGAGCCTACTGCGAATGGCGCTAGCTTCTGAAACAGCTGATCGGCGGTGGTCCCAAGAGTCGGACCACAAACAATCAGATACTGATGGATGATCTATCCTGAGGGTTGGTCATCCGTTAAGAAATCTCAGGAAAAAAACCTTTAAAGATCTTCATATTAAGATATGTAAGGTATGGATGTGAGGCTTGCACAGAACAGCTCTCTGCTCCTGCCAATAGAGAGCAGTCTCACGTGGTGACCCCTCTACCACATCCACATGCCCCAATATTAGACGGGTTGTCTTCGTGGGAATATATTTATGTTGCCATTTTATTTCTAGTTTTTGTGTCCTCTCACAATTTCATTTGTTGCAGCCCTCCATTCCGTAGAACCGTTGGCAATATTTAGGAGTAGAATGCAAGAATGACAGTGAACACTGACGCTGCAGGAAAATGGGTAGGGAAGCATAGCTACATAATGCAGATTTATGTACCATTTGGAGTCTGTGAAAAGCAGAGTGGCAGACACTAATTTAGGGATTATGGAGTTATCATCATTATTATCTGTGGCTCATGTTACACATAATACGGGATATGGAGGATTTGGCCAGACGGCTCTCAGTTTATGGCTGATAATTGTCGAATCATCGCTGAGAATAACAGATCAGTAGCTGTTAGGCCTCTTTCACACTAGCGTTTTAGCTTTCCGTCCTAGAGATCCGTCCTCGGATCTCTAGGACGGAAAGCTACTGATCAGTTTTATCCCCATGCATCCTGAATGGAGAGAAATCCGTTCAGGATGCATCAGGATGCATCAGTTCAGTATGTCAACGTTTTTTGGACGTTGACAAAAGCGCAGCATGCTGCGGATTTGTCTCCGTCCAAAAATCCGGAAGACATGCCGCAACGCCGGATCCGGAATTAATGCCCATTGAAGGGCATTAGTCCGGATCCGGCCTTTAGCTAAACGTCGTTTCCGCGCATCGCCGGATCCGACGCTTAGCTTTTTGTCAATGGTTACTATGGCAGCCAGGACGCTAAAGTCCTGGTTGCCATAGTAAGTAGAGAGCGGGGAGCGGCATACTTACATTCCATGCGGCTCCCGGGACGCTCCAGGATGACGTGATCCATGCGCGCGGCGCTCTGACGTCATTCAGGAGCGCCCGGAGCCGCACGGAATGTAGTATGCCGCTCCCGCTCCCACTGCTACTATGGCAACCAGGACGCTAGTAGCGTCCTGGCTGCCATAGTAACACTGAAAGCATTTTGAAGACTGATCAGTCTTCAAATGCTTTCAGTTCACTTGCGTTGTGCCGGATCCGGCGTGCATTCCGGCGACGGAAGTGCACGCCGGATCCTAACAACGCAAGTGTGAAAGAGGCCTTAGTGTTAGTAAACGGATGTAATGCCAACCAGAGTGATCAGAGAGATATGACTGTGTTATCGGTGGTGTTACATAGGACTGCATGTAACATCTACTATATTATCTGTACTCAGAGAGTTATCACTGTGTTATCTGTGGTGTTACATAGGACTGCAGGTAACATCTACTACATTATCTGTACTCATAGATTTATCACTGTGTTATTAGTAGTGTTACATAGGACTGCAGGTAACATCTACTATATTATCTGTACTTACAGAGGTATCACTGACTGTGTTATCTGTGGTGTTACATAGGACTGCAGGTAACATCTACTACATTATCTGTACTCAGAGAGTTATCATTGTGTTATCTGTGGTGTCACATAGGACTGCAGGTAACATCTACTACATTATCTGTACTCAGAGAGTTATCACTGTGTTATCTGTGGTGTTACATAGGACTGCAGGTAACATCTACTATATTATCTGTAGTCAGAGAGTTATCACTGTGTTATCTGTGGTGTTACATAGGACTGCAGGTAACATCTACTACATTATCTGTACTCAGAGAGTTATCACTGTGTTATCTGTGGTGTTACATAGGACTGCAGCTAACATCTATTACATTATCTGTACTCAGAGAGCTATCACTGTGTTATCTGTGGTGTTACATAGGACTGCAGGTAACATCTATTACATTATCTGTACTCAGAGAGCTATCACTGTGTTATCTGTGGTGTTACATAGGACTGCAGGTAACATCTACTACATTATCTGTACTCAGAGAGTTATCACTGTGTTATATGTGGTGTTACATAGGACTGCAGGTAACATCTGCTACATTATCTGTACTCAGAGAGTTATCACTGTGTTATCTGTGGTGTTACATAGGACTGCAGGTAAGATCTACTACATTATCTGTACTCAGAGATATATCACTATGTTTTCTGTGGTGTTACATAGGACTGCAGGTAACATCTACTACATTATCTGTACTCAGAGAGTTATCACTGTGTTATCTGTAGTGTTACATAGGACTGCAGGTAAGATCTACTACATTATCTGTACTCGGAGAGATATCACTATGTTTTCTGTGGTGTTACACAGGACTGCAGTAAATCTGTTGCGAGCTGGCAGGTGTTACACAGAGGTTTCTGCTCTTCTACGGTCTTCCTGATACTTGACCCTTGTATGTTATAGTGACTTTTGAGTTTTTGATGTTATTTGGAAAGTTCAATGGCCCCCAGGGTTTTGCATCCTGATCTGGGGCCTGCAGCCGCTAACCCCCCAATGGCACTGACCTGCAGCTCTGCTGTGTGTACTCTGTGAATATCTGTATTGATTTACAGGAGATAATCCCTGGACTGTGGGTGTTTGATGCTCTGTGTCCTCCTCCTGGGGGATTCCCAGCCCCTGTCCCCGCTGATGGATGGAGGTTCCACCTAGAAGGCTTTTGGCTTTGTATAATGACTATATAATGAAAAATTTTAACTTTCTAATAGGCAGTGACCCATACAGTACTTACTGTATTGTGGCTGTGCCTGATTTCTGGTTTATGGGGGCACATGTACTAAAGCTGTACGCTAGATTTTTATGTGCCATCTGCATTTTCTGAAAACATTTGAGTTTTTAAGATTATCCTATTCTTGTGCCACTTTTTGAAAAAGTGTGCTGAGTTTAATACAGTGGTGGGGCTTGACAGATTTGCCATAATTTAAACCAGAAAACTGGAGTATTTTTTTTCTGAAATGTACTGCAGCCCTTAGCTGGCATAGATTTCAGCTTGTGGCATATTGATAGCCCAAAATGCTACCAATTCATTAATAAAAGTGTTATTAATCACAATTGACCATAGCATCTTAGGGGTTAAATGAACGCGTTCAGCATTACCGCCAATCGCAGACAGTAGCCCTGTGTCTGCTGCTTGAAACAGCAGAAACCCTGCAGTTATGGCTCCCACTCTATTCTGGTGCGGGCACCATCTTTAATGACCAGACTTCCGGCAAACATTACAGCAAAAGTCCAGAAAGGATTAAGTATGTATACCATGTGATTAACAGAAGAGGGCAAATAAATGTCCATAAGAACGCAATCACAGTCAGGGACACTACACAAGTACCACTATAATCAATAATCCTGCCATAGGCCTCTTTCACACGACCGTTGGTGTCCCGTTCCCGTATTGCGGACCGCATTTGCGGATCCGCAATACATGGGCACCGGTCCAGTGTCATTCCGCATCACGGATGTGGACCCAGTCACTTCAATGGGTCTGCAAATCCGGAGATGTGGAACGGTGCAGAACGGAGACACAGAACGGAACACTACGGAAGCACTACAGAGTGCTTCCGTGGGGTTTAGACCCGTACTTCCGTTCCGCAAAAAGACAGAACATGTCCTATCTTTCTGTGGAACTGGCGGCTGCCCCACGGTCGGTGCCTGTGAATTGCGGACCACAATTTGCGGTCTGCAGCACGGGCACGGGACACCAACTGTTGTGTGAAATAGGCCATACAGTGAACATATAATAGTGAGACATCAGGTCCATACCAGCGTTCAGCAGAGTGCAAATAGAGTACAGCAAGGGTCAGAAACATAATCATTCGAGGATGTCACCTCTCCTGAGATGTCTGTTTTATTAAATACCTGTACTCCCCCTAATACATACGTCTCATAATACAAGGTAATACTCATAATACACTACACTTATATAGTCCCATATACTGTATGTGTAACAGAAAAAGGTCTCATAATACACAGTATGGATATCGTTACATGAATAATATATGTAATGTGAGATATTACTGTCAGAAAAAAAGTTTATTTATTTCAGTAATGCAACTTAAAAGGTGAAACTAATATATGAGATCGACTTATTACATGCAAAGCGAGATATTTCAAGCCTTTATTTGTTATAATTTGGATGATTATGGCTTACAGTTTATGAAAACCCCAAAGTCCCAATCTCAGGTCCCCTTTGCTCAGGGGGTATGGATTAATTAGCTGACTAGAGTGTGACACTTTGAGCCTAGAATATTGAACCTTTTCACAATATTCTAATTTTAATTCCTTTTAATTTGCATTACTGAAATAAATGGACTTTTGCACGATAAATTTTTCGAGTTTCACCTGTAGGTGTAATATAAAGGTCTCATAATACACAGCAGAGACATCACTACACATATAATAATAAATATACACTCACTTATGCTGTATGTGTAATAGAAAGGCCTTTTAATACACAGTAGGGATATCACTACATGTATAATATATGTACAATCACATATATGTGTAATATGAAGGTCTTATAATACACAGTAGGGATATCACTACATGTATAATATATGTACAATCACATATATGTGTAATATGAAGGTCTTCTAACAGTATACACACTTAATTCCTACCCTCTACACAAACTCCCTACCCTTGGTGCCGCACACAGTAATATAGCCTATCCTGAGCATAGGCTATCAGTATAAAAGTAGCAGAAAATCCCTTTAATAACGCCTCCTTTATTATTCCCTAGTTGAGACTTCTTTCTCTGTGTTAGCGGCATCACTGCGACATCACTGCATCCCACTGACATCATCAGCATGCACTCATTCTCTCTTGATGCCTAAACCAATCAGAGACCTACAACATGAGTAACTGGTAGGGCAGGGAGCCAATGGCTCTATGTTCTGCCTAGTTTTAATACTAGGCACGCGGTGCCTGCCTCAGGATCCAGTGCAGCGGTGTATGACTACCACCCCAGCCCCCTAAATCCCCCCACAGTTAGGCAATGCGACACAAGAAGAAATACAGATCGATAACACAGCTGACACACAAATGAGTGAATCTGGACACTTTCACATGGTCAGTGTTTGGTCAGTATTTGGCTACATGCACATGACAGTTGTTTTTTGCTGTCCGCAAATCGGGTTCCGCAAAAAAAAAAACTGATGTTCCATCAGTTTTTTTTGGGAGGATTCCTTTGTTTTCACAGATCCCTTGTAATAAATGCCTATCCTTGTCCGCAAATGTGAAAAAAGTAGGACATGCACTACTTTTTTTGCTGATGGGAAACACGGACAACAGATGCGGAACACAAACGGATGAACGGTCAGCATTTTTTTGAATGGGTTCCTATCCTATCCGCAAAAAAACCTGAAACGGAAGCTGAGAAAAACAACTGTCGTGTGCATGCAGCCTTTTTCATCAGTATTTGTTAACCAAAGTTACCAACCCAATACTGCATGGATACTCATCACTGTCGGATTGATCAAAACTGGTGTAAAGGAAAACTGGCTAAGGGTACTTTCACACTTGCATTGTTGGATTTCGGCAGGCCTGCCGGATCCGGCAATCTGTATGCAAACGGATACCATTTGTAGACGGATCCGGATGCATTGCAATACTGGATCCGTCTCTCCGGTTGTCATCTGGAAAAAATCTGGTATTTATCTTTTTCACATTTTTAAAGGTCTGCGCATGCGCAGACCGCAAAACCGGATCCATTTTTATGGGAACACTTGGGGCCGGATCCAGCATTAATACATTTCAATGGAAAATAATGCAAGTGTTCCGGAATTTTGGACGGAGAAAATACCGCAGCATGCTGGAAAAGTTTAACGCAAGTGTGAAAGTACCCTAGGGCTACTTTCACACTGGCGTTTTGGCTTTCCGTTTGTGAGATCTGTCATGGGCTCTCACAAGAGGTCCAAAACGGATCAGTTTTGCCCTAATGCATTCTGAATGGAAAAGGATCCGCTCAGAATGCATCGGTTTGCCTCCGTTCAGTCACCATTCCGCTCTGGAGGCGGACACCAAAACACTGCCTGCAGCATTTTGCTGTCCTCTTGACGAAACTGAGCCAAACGTTTTCTCTGACACAATCTGGCACAATAGAAAACGGATCCGTCCCCCACTGACTTTCAATAGAGTTCATGACGGATCCGTCTTGGCTATGTTACAGATAATACAAACGGATCCGTTCATGATGGATGCATGCGGATCCGCCCAAAACGCGAGTGTGAAAGTAGCCTTAGTTGCTCATAGCAACCAATCAGATTCTGCCATTCATTTTTAAGAGCTCCTTTGAAAAAAGAAAGGTGTGATCTGACTGGTTGCTATGGGCAACTTAGCCAGTTCTACTTTACACCAGTTTTTACAAATCTCCGCAAATGTGATTTTAGATCACAAGACATAGGCTAATCCTACCATATATAGCCATTAACATTCTCAGTCATGAAACCTTAATCAGCTTATCCTATACAGTGGTATGTGAAACGTGCTGTAAAGCGACTTCTTATTCCGGGGGTAATGTATAAAAGGCCTTCCTCCAGAAAAATAAAGGGGGTCATTTATTGAGACTGGCGTTTAAGACGCCGGTCTTAATAACCTTGTGAGCTGGTGGTTGATCTGCCGAATCTGTGAAGAGGCACCGGCCTCTACATAACTTTGGCGCATCCACTGCCGCTCTAAATCTGTGCCAGCTTCCTTGCTGGCTTAACTTTAGACAATTTTCTATGCCTAAAACAGCCGTACAAAAATGACAAATGAGACGGGCCTGCCGAACTCAATGCCCACTTTTTTAGACCTGCCACGGGCAGGGAAAAGTCGCAGACTGCAGCACAAATAACTTTTGCGCCGCTGTCTGTGCTAAAAATATATGAATTTCTGTTAGTAAATGACTCCTGAAATATTTTGGGCTGTTTTGTTGGTCGAGCGAAATTTGATTTAAATTTAAGAAGTGTTTGCAACATTTCTTATGTGGTTTGCACTGTGTTCGCCATTTTGTATTTACAAAGGGGAGCACAGATATTTTGTGGGCAGAGTTACATTATTAACCAAATTTATCACTTGCGACATTTTAAAATTTTGGGAAAAAGAAAGAGTAACCGAGTTCTCTGTTGGAGAAGAAAGATTACACTGTAGCCTGAAAAATCACTAGATAATTTGTGCAACAAATTTAACAAATGGCTTGATATTTGGTAAACTTGATAAAAAAAATCTTTAAAAGAATTGACTTAAAGTATTACCCTAATACCACATTACCCCCTGACTGGTCTTTGAAGTATTGCTCCGAATATTTACTGCCATGATGTTGAGAGTGAGGCCTCTTTCACACGAACGTGTTTTTTGCGAGTGTACGGGCCGTTTTTTTTGCGTTCCGTATACGGTCCGTATACGAAACCATTCATTTCAATGGTTCCGCAAAAAACGGAAGTGTTTCCGTGTGCATTCCATTCCCGTATTTCCGTTTTTACGTTCCGTGCAAAGATAGAACATGTTCTATTATTGCTTTCAAATCACGATCCGTTGCTCCATTCAAGTCAATAGGTCCGCAAGAAAAGCGGAACGCATACGAAAAGGCATCTGTATGTCTTCTGTATCCGTTCAGTTTTTTGCGGAACCATCAATTGAAAATTTTAAGCCCAGCCCAGTTTTTCTATGTAATTACTGTATACTGTATATGCCATACGGAAAAACGGAACAGAAAAACGGAAACAAAAAACGGATCCGATAAAAACAGCCCACAAAACACTAAAAATCCATGCGGTCGTGTGAAAGAGGCCTGATGATGATATTGATGAGGATGATAATAAGGCCCCTTGCACACGAACGTTTTTTGCGGACCGTATACTGGCAGTTTTTTCAGTTCAGTATACTGACAGTATATTGAACCATTCACTTCAATGGGTCTGCAAAAAATACTGAAGTGTCTCCGTATGCCTTCCGTTTCCGTTTTTCCGTTTTTTCTGTTCCGTTTAAATATAGACCATGTCCTATTCTTGTCCGCAAATCACGTTCAGTGGCTCCATTCAAGTCAATGGGTCTGCAAAAAAAACGGAAAGCATACTGAAGTGCATCCGTATGTCTTCCGTATCTGTTCCGTTTTTTGCGGAACCACCTATTGAAAATGTTAAGACCAGCCCAATTTTTTCAATGTTATTACTGTATACTGTATATGCCAAACGGAAAAACGGAACGGAACAACGGAACCGAAATGGAAACAAAACGGAAGCAAAAAACGGAAAAACGGATCCGTTAAAAACGGACAGCAAAACACTGATAAAAAAAAACGTTCGTGTGCAAGAGGCCTAATAATGAGATTGGGATGAAGAGGATGATTACTACAATTATCCTCGTCACACACTGTTGCACAAGTTGTACAAGTTTCCGGATTATCAGGCAGTTCTCTACCATCAGATGTCATCGTGCACACCGACTGTACATAAGATCAGTGTAGCTGGCGCTGAGTGCTTAACCTGTTAACCCTTTCATGGGCAGTGACTTCAGTTTACTGATGAACGTGAAGCGATTGACTTGTCCTCAGATTAATGGAAACCTCTCAAAATGTAACTTCTGTAAAAGCCCAATCCAGAGTCTGAAGGTGACTGTACAGAAGGAGCAGAGACCCCGCAGCGCTGGCTGCCCCCAGAGGAGACGACTTGCCTTTCTTCACCCTGCCACCCTGTCTTTTCTCATCTTGTAAGAAAAAGCAGGAAGAACTCAAGACAATGCTCAGGAAGGGCAGGAAACATCTGAGGAACGTCCTTGATGGACCGCAGGGACCTGACATCACACATCTCAAAACTTTACTTCCAGTCTAAGGGTCCACTCCTTAACCCTACCCTGGGAGGGGGTCAGCACATTAAAGGTTTGGGGACAAGGAGTGCTCTGGATTCTTGTTATACTCCTTAAAATACAATTTATATAAAGCATAAAATCATTGTAACTACCAATAATTTCTAATAGATTTGTACTTCAGTTCTTTACTTACTGTCAGTGAATGGAAACATTCTTATTTGCAGTAATGTAACACTTCACAGCTGTGGATTTTTTTACGATTGTATTGAGTTTAGACAATCCTCTGTGTGCAAAATACCCTGATACATTTTTACCTAGACTGATAGATTGTAACAAACTATTAGAACAGGGGAGAGATTAGTGCTCCTGATTTGTCTAGTTCACAAAGGATTGTCTAGACTGGATAGAATTATAATAAACTATCAGCTGTGTAAAGTATTAGGTGAGGACAGGTTTTCAGCCCCTGGATGTAGGTAAGGCTGTTCCCATTCACTGATAATAAGCAGAGATCCTACTACTCCTTACTTGAAACTGCACCAAAAACCAGATTGTACATTAGGGAATATTAAAGGGGTTATCCAATCGCTATAATGACCCCCAGAATGCCCAGGCCCCTCCTCTAGAGCATACTTACCTGCTCCCCGGCACCCGTGTAAAAAGTATTTCCTGACCAGTGGTGTGCCTAGGGTGTTTGGCACCCGGGGCGGGTCCTTTCTCCATTGTGCCCCCTTCATTGCAGTAATGCCCTCTGGCTCTGTGCCCCCTACATAGTAAAAATGCCCATTGCGCCCCCTTTACATTAGTAATGCCCTCTGTCCCCCCTCCATAGTAGTAATGCCCTCTGTGCTCCCTCCATAGTAATAAAGACCTTTGTGCCCCCTCCACAATAGTAATGCCCTCTGTGCCCCCTCTATAGTAATAAAGTCCTCTCTGCCCCTCCATAGTAATAAAGACTTCTGTGCCCCCTCCACAGTAGTAATGCCCTTTGTCACTATGTGTGAGAAGCAGGATGGCACTACAACGAAATCCACTTCTGCGCAATAGCCCTCAAACGTACTGTGCTGTGGACGTGACTATCCAACCATGGGTGGTGCTCAGCTGATGTAAGGACTCAATTCGTAATAAAGCTTCTCTTTATTGTTTCATTCAAATGAACATACGGAGGCTTGCCGGTGGCAAGGGGGAGCACAATACAGATGCGGTTGCTGAGTGGCGGACGGCCGTTTCGCGCTTAAGTTCAGCGCATCGTCAGGCCCTTTGTGCCCCCTCCATAGTAATAAAGCCCTCTGTGCCCCCTCCATAGTAATAATGTCCTCTGTGCCCCCTCCATAGTAATAAAGTCCTCTGTGCCCCTCCATAGTAGTAATGCCCTCTGTGCCCCCTCTATAGTAATAAGGTCTTCTCTGCCCCCTCCATAGTAATAAAGTTCTCTGCGCCTCCTCCATAGTAATAAAGCCCTCTGTGCCCCCTCTATAGTAATAAGGTCTTCTCTGCCCCCGCAATAGTAATAAAGTTCTCTGCACCTCCTCCATAGTAATAAAGTCCTCTGTGCCCCCTCCATAGTAGTAATGCCCTCTGTGCCCCCTCTATAGTAATAAGGTCTTCTCTGCCCCCTTTATAGTAATAAAGTCCTCTGTGCTCCTCCATAGTAGTAATGCCCTCTGTGCCCCCTCTATAGTAATAAGGTCTTCTCTGCCCCCTCCATAGTAATAAAGTTCTCTGCGCCTCCTCCATAGTAATAAAGCCCTCTGCGCCCCCTCTGTATTAAAACAAAAACACAAAATAACACAGTAACTACTCACCTTCTCCCATTCCTGAAGCTCACATACCTCTCTTCCCTGCAGGCATTGATTGCTCTACAGCACTGTGTGGGAGGAGCATATGCAGATTTCTGGGCTACAGGCTCCGCCCACACAGGCCGGCAGCGCGATCTGTCTGCAGGCTGAATGGTGGAGCAGGGAGAAGTCTTCCTGCTTCACCATTCTGTGCGCCGCGAGCCTGAAGGAGGGGAGGAGCGCTGGAAGCTAAGCGGTGAGGGACAGGACCGCAGCTCCCAGCACTCTAGCACTGAGCGCTTACATCTGTATTGATGGAAGCGCTTATTGCTTATGGCACCCCCATGGGAGCCGGCACCCAGTGCGGACCGCTCCCCACCCCCTCCCTTAGTACGCCACTGTTCCTGACATTGGTCAGACAAGCGCTGGTCAGAAGGTTCTAATAGCCTGAAGTTCACACTTCAGTTATTTGGTCAGTTATTTCCATCAGTTATTGTGAGCCAAAACCAGTAGTGAAGCCTCCACAGAGATTTAGTGTAAGGTCTCATAGACATGACCATATGTATTTTTCGGTCCACAAAACACGGATCCGCAAAAAAAAAAAAACAATGACATCCGGGTTGCATTCATTTTTTTTGCGGATCCATTGTACGGAAATGGAATGCACGCGTCATTTCAGTTGTTTTTTTTTGTAGACCTATTGAAATGCATGGTTCCGCATACGGAAAAAAAAATAAGTTCGTGTGTATGAGCCCTAATGTAAAAATTTGCACCTATTCTGTGTTTTTGACCCACACCTGGTTTTGGTTGACAATAACTGACCAAATAACTAAAGTGTGAACTCAGCCTAAGTCTCCCTGTTCTTGGTCCTTGTAATAACTATTATGATGTATTTGTGTCACCTATGATCCCTTATATAGTAAAGTGAGCTGAATCCAACGCGTTTCTGTAGCTGCATTAAGTGGCCTTAAAAAAACAAATGAGTGAGTAAGGCATGGGGCTGGACCTTCTGCTGACTCCTTACACGGTTGGGAGCTTGGGATTCTCTTCCTGGGATCTTTTGCTGGAATTTCCCAGAGACTCCACAGTAACAGTTTGAGAAAAGCAGGACCTCAGAGGGGCGGTCATCGGACTAGCACTTGTGAGAACTGTGTCTCTATTACTGTGGTTAATATGGTTCTTCGTTTTATCGGTTTTTACTTCCTGAATGATCTTATCCCAGCTGGTTAGTTAGATTTTTCCCAACCCTGTAATCTCAGCATCCTATCCTTCATAGATAATCTAGGATGTAATTTATTTCTGTTCCCTTTGGAATATACCGACCTAGCCTTCCCCCACCCTACATGTTTTATCCTACTTAGATCTCTTATTCATTAAATCGTATGGGGGGGGCGACAAAAGCGGCTGCAAGAGGGTCCATATTGTTCATAATGGATGGAAGGCCCAATAGCAGAATTGATCAGGACCCCATCTACTGCTGCTTACATCCCTCATCACCCTATGCCTCAGGATGCCCCCAGACTTCCATGCACCAAGCCCATGCAAGCGCCAATCACAGATTGATCTGAAGTTAGGTAGATGCAGCTTGATACCTGCTTATGAACCTCTCAGTGCTCCTACCCTCCATAGCAGTGTTGTGATCTGACCCTTCAATGGTGATTTACAAAATGGGGCGCAGTAGTGCATCACATGCTCCAACTCACGAGCAGCTCTTGTCGCGCAATTCTTCATCCTATTATTTTCACCCCCAGGTTTTAAATGCCCACATTTCCAATATGGTTCCAACAATGTCTAAATAGGGTGTCATTGGTCACATCGTAGTCACAGTAAGTCCAAGGCGCGGGAGTCGCCAGCTATAAATATGTGTGTGAAGAGCGGCACGGCTACTGTTTATTTAGGTGGGTGGTTGTATTGTTCTGGTGCAGATGTGCATCTGTTTTCTTGAGTCTATCAAACGAAGCACGGCTTCCTGAGCAGATATCAGAACACAGAAGGAAATGTTCCACTAAAGGACAATGTTAAATAGTGACATTTAGAGTCTATTATCAGAACGGTCTGTGGACAATCAGAGCAGCCGCGTCCGCGGATAAGAAGGACGTCCGGTCTTCATATACGTAATCATTGTGCAATGAACAGTTCTGCAACTTCCTAATGGACTTTGGGGGTCATTTAGCAAAGACCACTATTTTACGCTGGTGTTTGATGTCCCCTGCACCCCTGGAGGGTGCGCTTAATTTATGATGAGGCACAGACCTCCGGCAGTCCGTGTGCCTGGAGTAAATTTCGGCCGTCGTCATCTACTCTAGGAGAAAACATGCCGAGGCATCCTGTCCACACCACACCCCCACTCCGCCTTTTCAGAAAGTGCCAAGGGTGGTGTACAAACATCACGTACACCTAAACTCTCCAGATGAGTAAAACGTGACAGCCAAGATGCATCAGATGAGCAGGTTCCAACCAGGGCTGTCAAATAAGGCTCCATTCACACGTCCGCATTTCCGTTCCGCATTTTGCGGAGCGGAATTGCAGACCCATTCATTTCTATGGGGACACACTATGTCCCGCCCGGATCCGAAATTGCGGATCTGCACTTCCGGGTCCGCACTTTTGTTCCGCAAAAAAATAGAACATGTCCTATTCTTGTCCGCAATTGCGGACAAGAAAAGGCATTTTCTTTGAGAGTGGCGGCGATGTGCGGTCCGCAAAATGCAGAACGCACATTGCCGATGTCTGAATGGAGCCTAAGGCTTATTGCACACGACTGTATGGTTTTGCGGTCCGTTTTTTACGGATCCGTTGTTCCGTTTTTGTGATCCGTTGTGTTTCCGTTCCGTTTTTCCGTTCCGTTTTTCCGTATGGCATATACAGTATACAGTAATTACATAGAAAAAATTGGGCTGGGCTTAAAATTTTCAATAGATGGTTCCGCAAAAACGGAACGGATACGGAAGACATACGGATGCATTTCCGTATGCGTTCCGTTTTTTTTGCGGACCCATTGACTTGAATGGAGCCACGGACCGTGATTTGCAGGCAATAATAGGACATGTTCTATATTTGCACGGAACGGAAATACGGAAACGAAATGCATACGGAAACACTTCTGTTTTTTTTTGCAGACCCATTGAAATGAATGGGTCCATACACGGAACTCATAAAAACGGCCCGTACACCCGCAAAAAACACGGTCGTGTGCATGAGGCCTAAGACTTAGAGAAGCACCAGCTAGTTCTGTGTTAGCCTTATTACACTGGAGTTCGCTGACCACATGTGACCTGATGAAAGGAGGCTGCTGATGCCTTCTAAATGTTCTGTAAAACTAATGCAGAATACTCTGATGAATCTGTTGACTCTTCTGAGATCACCTGGCAGAGGACAGGGAAACGTGGTGTCTTCTAATATGACTAATTTGGAAAGATGTGACGTCCCCCCTCGCCCCCCCAGCAGCACCCCCTAACCCTAAACTCTTGTTTCTCCTACATTTTCTTCCCATTTGTAATGGTTATGTCAGGGTAAATATATGCCATCTCTTCACTGGTTGTGTAAGACGCCATTCTTTTATATGATACATGTGGCTGCAGCATTAAATTAATGCAGCACAATGTAAGAAAATATCCACGAGGAGTCGTCCACCTCCAGGCTAATACATTAATGGTAATGGCCGGCTAATGGATGGATGAAAAAAGCTCTGGCCCAGTTCCCAGTGCTGCTGCCTGCTGCAGTCAATATACGTTAACCCGTAACAGCATGACATTATAATATTGTATGAGAGTCCAGGCACCTTCACCCAGGTCAGAAATCAGGCCCTGTTCACACAATGTGGTTATTACACTCTCCGATACTATATCATTAACAATTATGCTGTTACATCACATTCTATTCTCTAGTCACATCCAGAGCTGTATTCCTAATTCTGCTGTTACATAGTGTTCTATACCAGAGGTGTCACTCGTATAGGGCACAGAAACTTTTGGGACCCTCAGAAACCTCTACAGCCATGCCCCCTGCCCTAAACATCAGCTTTTTTGTTCTAGTCTTCAGTCATTTCCAAAAGAATGATTCCATCTGCATACCGAGAGAAACTTTGTAAATTTTAGATGTTAAGTCTAGGGTTGAGTGAACTTGTGTTTTAAGTTCTGCGTCCAAAGTTCGGGTTCGGGTTATCAAAGAATCCCGTTATGGATTCCGCTATCACGAACCATAACAGAATTTGGAATCCATAATGGGATTCTTCGATAACCCGAACCCGCTCAACACTAGTAAAGTCCTTTTCAAGCGCATTTCCTTTTAGATCCTCCTAGTTCTAGAAACAGTGAACATGTTTTGGGTCCATAATGGGGTAAATGTAAGGCTTTGCCATACAACCCCTATATACACGAAGGGTCTTCTGATAATGATATTTTGGATTAGTAATCTTCTACTGGTCATAAGGCAAACAGTATAATAATGAATAAGAACATAACAGGAAGTGCACTGGAATAGTTTTCCCAAGGGCGGTGTTTCCTCTTCCTGCTACGTGTCTTTCAAGATTAATTTTTTGTAATTTTCCTAATTAGGATTTGGTGAAGTTCTGTTGAGAGGACATGCAGATCAGCGATGAATCTTCACCCTCCAGCAAAATGGGCCTAAAGGGTGTATTAAACTCGCTAACGAGTGCTCCTATGAACTTTCGTTAGCGATCATCTGGCAGTCTCATACTTTATCTAAATGCAGAATGAACGAGCACTGCATTCATCATGATTCATCATGAACCTAGATTTGCTGGCAGCAGATCGCTCTAATAGCGAATTAGCGATCTGGCGCCGGCACACCACTGTGCTGCATGGGGATCGCTCCTCCCCATGTAGCAGAGGAGATCATTGCATGTAATAGCAGCGGTGTCCTCTGCTAGCTATATGGCGACTGCTAAGAGGGAACGCTTCCCTGCCAACAATCACTAGGAGCATGGGGGTGTCTAATACACACTGTTGATATTGTCTTTGTTTACTTACAGAATAGATACAATAAGTAGACAGATACAATGTTACCTTTAGGCCGGGGCAGGGCTATGATTGTCAAGTAAATTGGAAATGCAGAGTGACTGCACTGGATCTTATAGACCCCCTTTTGGAGGCAACCATTACTCCTGTATACACATCAGTGATCAGAAGTCGTCCTACCGGACCCTAGTCTGGGGCTGTGCACAAGTTTTCTGTGGCTTTTAAGTTGTCTTCGATGTATTAGCTGAGAATCTTGCTTGTCATGTGAGTCGCTCCACAAAATATTAGGATATGGAGTGAAAAGAATGCAAATCCCATGACTATTGCAAATAAAGCTGAGACCAGGAATTCCTAATGGAATTACCCCCAAAACGTACAACTGCTGAGGCCCCCACCGATCTTCAGAACACTGGTGCCTGGTTCCCATTTTCAGCAGCAAAGCACCCGTTCATAGAGGTTATTCCCTATTAAAGTGAATGGGAGATGTGGAAACAGTGTAAGAAGATTGTTCCCCTCATGATAAGCGGCATCATCATACGTGTCTTAACCGCGCCACGTGGTTCTACCCTAAGGTGATGGGCACAGCTACTAAGTAAGGCCTCTTTCACACAAACATTTTTTTTGCGAGTGTAGGGGCCATTTTTTGCATTCTGTATACGGTCCGTATATGGAACCATTAATTTCTGCAAAAAAAAAACATAGATACTCCGTATGCATTCCGTTTCCGTATTTCCATTCCGTTAAAAGATAGAACTTGTCCTATTATTGTCCGCATCACGGACAAAGATAGTACTGTTCTATTAGGGGCCCGATGTTCCGTTCCGCAAAAAACGTAATGCACAAAGATGTCATCCGTTTTTTTTTGCGGACCGCAAAACCATATGGTCATGTAAAAGAGGCCAAACAGGTGTAAAAATGTCACTGCTCAGGTATCTGTGCAATGATATATCAAGACTAATACTGGTCATTTGATTACAGTGAGTTTAATGATTATGATCCTAAATACTTGTGAAAGAAATGAAGGGGTTAATAAACATGAATTGTGCTAATTGTCTCCATTTTAAAGTCTTTTGGGGGCACATAGGCCAGCGCTTTTTCCCATAGTCTGCAAGCACAACCACCTTGATTGCAGGGTGGTCATAATCAGGGCTGTGGAGTCGGTAGATAAATTTTCCGACTCCGACTCCGACTCCTCTGTATTTAATATGCAAATACGAAGCTGTTCCACCAAGTTCTTCTAATCTTCTCTAGCACAGAGAGGTAGTTGAGCAGAAGCTGCTGCCTTCTCCTTTGTGTGCTGATCTTCTGCTGAAGATAGAGCAGTGGGAGGATCCAGGAAGGGGCAGGGGAAGGGGCATTTATTTTAAAACATGATTTTCCTAGTAGAATCCCATAGTCATGTTTAAAATTTAAGCTAACAATCTTTGTGTCCAATGGGGCAGCGTCTCCTGCGGCTTTGTGCCCAGCCGCGCCCGAAGTACAGCTTCCCAGCGCTGTTCCCCTCGTTATTATTCACTGCACTGGCCTTTTTTTTAAGGCTAGCCGAACGCTGAATTCCTGCGCAGGCGCACGTGTAGAGTGCTGGCAGCAGCCTTGTCTGGCTATGCTGAGGCTGTGCCAGCTTTCTCTCTTCCTCCTCGCTACCTAGTCCTGTCTAGTGCTACCAGTACTCTACATGTGCGCCTGCCCCCTTGGGCACAAAGGTAGAGAATTTGCATATTGATTAAAACGTTTTTAAACACAAGTAAACCTCAACTGGGGGTAACAGTCGTCTAGTTGTATTCCTAATCCTCTGATGAATACCAGCAGATATATCTTTAGCCGGTAAATCAGCCTGTCAGTGTCCCTTTAACTGCATAGTAAAGCATATGAAAAGCATGCTTCTTCATGGTCACTTAACGTCTTTGTTTAGCGGTAACGTGACGCACTGCATGCATTGGCCTTTATTCTTACAGTAGAGAAGTAATTAATTATAACTTTATCTGAATTGGGACATTTAAACTTTTTTTTTTATTCCAATTTTTTTTTATTCCAATTTAAATCTAGTAGGAGTCGGAGTCGGTCCATTTTTTGCCGACTCCGACTCCAGGTACCCAAAATTGCCTCAGACTCCGACTCCTCGACTCCGACTCCGACTCCACAGCCCTGGTCATAACCATGGAAATGATCAGTGTATAATGTGTCATTTATCAAACTGGTGTAAAGTAGAACTGGCTTAGATGTCCATAGCAATCAATCAGATTCCACCTTACACTTTTGACAGCTCATTTGGAAAATGAAAGGAGGAATCTGATTGGTTGCTATGGGCAACTAAACCAGTTCTCCTTTATACCAGTTTAATAAATAACCCCATTTATGCTTAAAGGGGGTGTCTTACTTCAGAAAATGGCATTTATCATGTAGATAAAGTTAATACAAGGAACTTACTAATGTATTGTGATTGTCCATATTGCCTCCTTTGCTGGATGGATTCATTTTTCCATCACATTATACACTGCTTGTTTCCATGGTTATGACCACCCTGCAATCAAGGTGGTTGTGCTTGCAAACTATAGGAAAAAGCGCTGGCCTATGTGCGCTCCCACGGTTCTCTCCACCAGAGCTGGCCACTGAGGCTGCATTGCAGGGTGGTCGTAACCATGGAAACGAGAACTATATACGATGGAAAAATGAGTATGCCACGTGCTGAAGTGAGACAACCCCTTTTAATGTCTGTCTTCAAACATCTACCTATGAGTCAGTAAGAGCATGAGTCTTACAGGAACTGTTCATTCTGGTAGGTAGTTTTCTCCGAATATACCCCAGACTTAGACTGCCATGGAAGACCATTATCAAACTGCCATGGAGACATAGTTCATGAAACTCCCAATGTTCTTGTGTCGATGTCACTTCCAGAGACAGTATGGAAGTCTGTAGTGAGTGATACAACAGAAGATAGATTTTGCATCCCACGCGCTTCAGCTCTAGGTCTCCCAGCTCTGTGAGTGTGTGTGGTCTACCCCTTCGTGGCTGAGCCGTTCTTTCTTCTAGCCACTTCCACGTCATTATATTAGCACTTAACATGGGGCAGATCTAGCAGAGCAGAAGCTTTACTAAACGACTGGTGGCATCCTATTACATTGCCACATGTACAGCCACTGAGGACATAACCTACTGTACACTTACTGTACTACTGCAATGGGTATGGCTCAAATAACCAAACTCATCAGGAATGTGTCCACATATTGTGGGCATATAGAGGGAGATTTATACAAACTGGTTACATAATTACATAGTTAAGGTTGGAAAAAGACAAACGTCCAACCTGTAATCCTGCTATATTGATCCACGGAACAAATCCCTGGATCAATGTCCATCTTTCTTTTAACCACTTCAGCCCCCCTAGCTTAAACACCCTTAATGACCAGGCCACTTTTTACAATTCCGCACTACACTACTTTCACCGTTTATTGCTCCGTCATGCAACTTACCACCCAAATGAATTTTACCTCCTTTTCTTCTCACTAATAGAGCTTTCATTTGGTGGTATTTCATTGCTGCTGACATTTTTACTTTTTTTGCTATTAATCAAAAATTACCGAAATTTTTGCAAAAAAATGACATTTTTCACTTTCTGTTGTAAAATTTTTCAAAAAAAACTACATTTCTATATAAATTTTTCTCTAAATTTATTGTTCTACATGTCTTTGATAAAAAAATCCAATAAGTGTATATTTATTGGTTTGGGTAAAAGTTATAGCGTTTACAAACTATGGTGCAAAAAAGTGAATTTCGGCATTTTGAAGCAGCTCTGACTTTCTGAGCGCCTGTCATGTTTCTTCAGGTGCTAGAATGTCAGGAAAGTATAAATACCCCCAAATTACACCATTTTAGAAAGAAGACACCCCAAAGTATTCGCGGAGGGGCTTGGTGAGTTCATGTATCATTTCATTTTTTTCACAAGTTAGCGGAAAATGACACTTTCTGAGAAAAAAAAAAAAAAAAAAGTTTCAATTTCTGATAACTTCTGGCAAAAAAAAAAAAATCTCAGACGGACTCACTATGCCCCTCAGTGAATACCTTGGGGTGTCTACTTTCCGAAATGGGGTCATTTGTGGGGTGTGTTTACTGTTCTGGCATTTTGGGCGGGGCTAAATTGTGAGCCGCCATGTAAAACCTAAAGGTACTCGTTGGAATTTGGGCCCCTTTGCGCACCCAGGCTGCAAAAAGTGTCACTCATGTGGTATCGCCGTACTCAGGAGAAGTAGGGCAATGTGTTTTGGGGTGTATTTTTACATACACCCATGTTGGAGTGAGAGAAATATCTCTGTAAATTGTCAACTTTGTATAAAAATTTTTTAAAAGTTGTCGTTTACAGAGATATTTTTCACACAAAGTATGGGTATATATAAAAATACACCCCAAAACACATTGCCTACTTCCTGAGTACGGCGATACCACATGTGTGCCACTTTTGCAGCCTGGTAGCAAAGGCCCTAAAACCAATGAGTACCTTTAGAATTTCACAGGGCATTTTTACGCATTTGGATTCCAGACTTCTTCTCACGCTTTAGGGGCCCCTAAAATGCCAGGGCAGTATAAATACCCCACATGTGACCCCATTTTGGAAAGAAGACACCCCAAGGTATTCTGTGAGGGGTATGGTGAGTTCATGTAAAATTTTATTTTTGTCACAAGTTAGTGGAATATGAGACTTTGTAAAAAACAAAATTAAAAAAACAAAAAAAAACAATTTCCGCTGACTTATGCCAAAAATAAAAATTCTGTGGACTCACCATGCCCCTCACAGAATACCTACGGGTGTCTTCTTTCCAAAATGGGGTCACATGTGGGGTATTTATACTCACCTGGCATTTTAGGGGCCCCTAAAGTGTGAGAATCCAAATGCATAAAAATGGCCTGTGAAATCCTAAAGGTACTCATTGGTTTTAGGGCCCTTTGCGCACCCAGGCTGCAAAAAGTGTCACACATGTGGTATCGCCGTACTCAGGAGAAGTAGGGCAATGTGTTTTGGGGTGTATTTTTACATATACCCATGCTGCGTGTGAGAAATATCGCTGTAAACGACAACTTTTTAAATTTTTTTATTCAAAGTTGTCAATTTACAGAGATATTTCTCTCACCCAGTATGGGTATATGTAAAATACACCCAAAACACATTGCCCTACTTCTCCTGATACGGCGATACCACATGAGTGACACTTTTGCAGCCAAGATGAGCAAAGGGGCCCTAATTCAATGAGTACCTTTAGGAGGGCATTTTTACGCATTTTCTTCTCACGCTTTAGGGCCCCTAAAATGCCAGGGCAGTATAAATACCCCACATGTGACCCCATTTTGGAAAGAAGACACCCCAAGGTAATCCGTGAGGGGCATGGCGAGTTCATAGAAGATTTTTTTGGCACAAGTTAGTGGAAATTGATTTTTATTGTTTTTCTCACAAAGTCTCCCTTTCCGCTAACTTTTGACAAAAGTTTAATTTTTCATGGACTCATTATGCCCCTCAGCGAATACCTTGAGGTGTCTTCTTTCCAAAATGGGGTCACATGTGGGGTATTTATACTGCCCTGGCATTTTAGGGGCCCTAAAGCGTGAGAAGGAAAATGCGTAAAAATGCCCTCCTAAAAGGTACTCATTGGTTTTAGGGCCCTTTGGCATCTTGGCTGCAAAAAGTGTCACTCATGTGGTATCGCCGTACTCAGGAGAAGTAGGGCAATGTGTTTTGGGGTGTATTTTTACATATACCCATGCTGGGTGAGAGAAATATCTCTGTAAATTGACAACTTTGAATAAAAAAATTTAAAAAGTTGTCGTTTACAGAGATATTTCTCACACACAGCATGGGTATATATAAATACACCCCAAACACATTGCCTACTTCTCCTGAGTACGGCGATACCACATGAGTGACACTTTTGCAGCCAAGATGCAAAGGCCCTAAACCAATGAGTACCTTTAGGATTTCACAGGACATTTTTACGCATTTGGATTTTCACGCTTTAGGACCCCTAAAATGCCAGGGCAGTATAAATACCCACATGTGACCCCATTGTGGAAAGAAGACACCCCAAGGTATTCCGTGAGGGGCATGGCGAGTTCACAGAAAAAAAAATTTGGCACAAGTTAGCGGAAATGGTATTTTTTTTTTTTTTTTTTTACAGTCTCACATTCCACTAACTTGTGACAAAAAATAAAATTTTACATGAACTCACCATACCCCTCACAGAATACCTTGGGGTGTCTTCTTTCTAAAATGGGGTCACTTGTGAGGTTTTGTACTGCCCTGGCATTTTAGGGGTCTCCGCAATCATTACACGTATGGCCAGAATTAGGAGTTTTTGCTATTCTCCTTATATTGACCATACGGGTAATGAGAATTTTTTCCGTTCAGCCTCTGCGCTGAAAGAAAAAAATGAACGTCTACATATTTTTCCATTCACATTGATCAATGTGGATGAAAAAATCTCTAAAAAATGTGCAAAAAAAGAGGAAAAGCTATAAAGCTGCGATCGCTAAGGGACCCTAAGGCCTCATTCAGCGTCCGCAATTCTGTTCCGCAAAATTTTGCGGAACAGAAATGTGGATACATTCAATTCTATGGGGACAGACTTTGTCCCGCTCGGATCCGTAATTGCGGATCCGTAGTGAAGATCCATAAAAGTATAGAACATGTCCTATTCTTGTCCGCAATTGCGGACAAGAAAAGGCATTTTCTATATAGTTCTGGCAATGTGCGGATCCGCAAAATGCGGAAAGCACATTGCTGGTGTCCGTGTTTTGCGGATCCGCGGATTTGCGGATCCGTGGATCCGCAAAACACATGCGGACATCTGAATGAGCCTTACAGGGGTGATCAGTGACAGGGGGTGACAGGGGGTGATCAGGGGGTGACATGGGAGATCAGGGGTTAATCAGTGACAGGGGGTGGTGGGTGGGTGGGGGCGGTGGGGGGTTGTGTGGTGATTGGTGCACTTTGATATTTTTCTCTGGTGGTCCCAAGCAAAGGGACCACCAGAGAAGCGGGCAGCAAGCAGATCAGACGCTGTTCACAGAACAACGTCTGATCTGCGATTTTTTCTGCCATATACAGCCTGCCAGCGCACGATCGGCGCTGGCAGGCTATAGTATAACTACATGCGAGCGCGCCGATGGCGTGCATTGCGCATGTGCGGGCGCGTCCTCGCGTCATCTCGCGTCTCGCGAGATGACGCGCCGATGCGTCCGATCAGAGCTACAGGGCCGCCGCCAGGACGCAATCCTGCGTGCGGCGGTCCTGTAGCGGTTAAGAAGGGGTTGGGCCAAAAGGAGAGGGTTTGTAGAACAAGATTTCTACACATTGTCATAAGCCTCGATGTTATTTTGAATTAAAAAGTTATCTAAGCCTTTCTTGAAGCCATCTACTGTATTTGCTGTGACCAGCTCCTGCGGCAGGCTAGTCCAGAGATTCACAGCCCTTACTGTAAAGAATGCTTCTTGCCTCTTATGACTGAATCTTTTTTTCTCCAGACGTAGGGAGTGGCCCCTTGTTTGTTGAGCAGGTTTAACACAGAATAGCTTCCCTTGATATTTTTTGTACGGTCCGTTTATATATATATGTACAGGTTAATCATGTCCCTCCTTAGACGTCTTTTTTCAAGGCTAAACAAATTCAGTTCTTTTAATCTTTGCTCATAGCTGAGATCTTCCAGGACCTTTATGAGTTTAGTTGCTCTCATCTGTACTTTTTCTAACTTCAGGGCATCCTTTTTATGGACTGGTGCCCAGAACTGAACCATGTATTCTGTGAGGCTGTACCAATGGTGGATAGTGGCAATAATACATCGCTGTCCTGCGAGTCCATACCTCTTCTAATATAAGACAAAATTCTGTTGGCCTTAGAGGCAGCTGACTGACCTTGCATGCTGTTATTTAGTTTATGATCTACTAATGCACCCAGATCCTTCTCAACCAGTGACTGTCCGTTTTACTCCCCATAGGACATATGTTGCATGCAGATTATTAGCCCCCAGTTGCATAACTTTACATTTATCTATATAGAACCTCATTTGCCAAGTGCAGGCCCAAACAGTAAGTTTGTACAAGTCTGCTAGTAACTTATTAACATCTTCCATAGACTGGACCGTATTACAAAGTTTGGTGCCATCTGCAAAAAGAGAAACAGCTCTATTAATCCCATCCTCTATGTCATTAATGAATTAGTTAAATAAAAGGGGACCGAGCACAGAACCGTGGGGTACACCGCTTATAACCGGGGACCATTCAGAGTAGGAATCACAACACTTTGGATACCTTCATGAAGCAAATTTTCAATGCAAATTACAAATTACATTTTCTAAACCAATAGACCTCAATTTACCCATTAGGAGTCTGTGTGGGACAGTATCAAACACCTTTGCAAAGTCTAAAAAACACAATATCGACAGCCTTCCCTCTGTCCAGGCTTCTACTCTCATAAAAAATAAATCAGGTCAGTTTGACAACTTCTGTTCACTTATGATATTATTGACAGCAACCAATCATAGCAACCAATCAGATTCCACATTTCATTTTTCAGAGATCCTTTGGAAAATGAGAAGTGGAATCTGATTAGGTGCAGTGATTTTCCTTTACACCACTTTGGATAAACCTCCCTTTTAGTGTACCTTTATTAGTTCTCCCTTCAGAGGAATAGACTTATGATCATATAACAGGTACTGGCTGGACACTGGTCCCAGTGCACCTGCACACATAGGTACTGAATACTGGTGCATTCCTGCTGATTGGTTTGTCAGTGTCAGCCAGGATGGATATGTTCCCTTGCATAGTAAAGGTTAAATACCGTAAATTGTGCGCTGCAGCCTCTTCTGTGCGTCCAGGCAGAATAAGCTCCTTTCCTCGGTGGTTGCTTAATCATCTTGATGGGACTTTTGGAGCGGAGCGTCTTAGTGCTGGCGGCTGTGTACACTGCTCAGGGTCCTGTCTTTTCTTTTACACTCATAATCTGAATTTACAGAAAAGATTTAATAAGAATAATCATTTTCTCCCATTTGCTACAGGCCACATTAGGGGAAGACACTGCGAGTGTCCCCCAGTACACATTTCACGAGACGTTCATACTGTGATTTATTCTTCAAAAGCTTCAGCTCTGAGACTTTATCTTTCTACACGTCCCTCAGTTATTCACATTACACTTCAGACATTTCACTGCTGATCTCTAGTGAATGGATAGGCTGAATTCTCAGTGATGTCACCACTTCTATCTAGTGAATGGATAGGTTGCATTCTTGGTGATGTCACCTCTGCTCTGTAGTGAATGGATAGGTTGCATTCTCAGTGATGTTACTGCTGTTCTGTAGTGAATGGATAGGCTGCATTCTCAGTGATGTCACCGCTGTTCTGTAGTGAATGGATAGGCTGCATTCTCAGTGATGTTACTGCTGTTCTGCAGTGAATGGATAGGCTGCATTCTCAGTGATGTTACTGCTGTTCTGCAGTGAATGGATAGGCTGCATTCTCAGTGATGTCACCGCTGTTCTCTAGTGAATGGATAGGCTGCATTTTCAGTGATGTCACAGCTGTTCTCTAGTGAATGGATAGGCTGCATTCTCAGTGATGTCACTGCTGTTCCCGGTGAATGGATAGGCTGCATTCTTAGTGACGTCACAGCTGTTCTGTAGTGAATGGATAGGCAGCATTCTCAGTGATGTCACCGCTGTTCTCTAGTGAATGGATAGGCTGCATTCTCAGTGATGTCACAGCTGTGCTCTAGTGAATGGATAGGCTGCATTCTCAGTGATGTCACCGCTGTTCTGTAGTGAATGGATAGGCTGCATTCTCAGTGATGTCACCGCTGTTCTGTAGTGAATGGATAGGCTGCATTCTCAGTGATGTCACAGCTGTTCTCTAGTGAATGGATAGGCTGCATTCTCAGTGATGTCACCGCTGTTCTCTAGTGAATAGATAGGCTGCATTCTCAGTGATGTCACTGCTGTTCCCGGTGAATGGATAGGCTGCATTCTTAGTGACGTCACAGCTGTTCTGTAGTGAATGGATAGGCAGCATTCTCAGTGATGTCACAGCTGTTCTGTAGTGAATGGATAGGCTGCATTCTCAGTGATGTCACCGCTGTTCCCCGGTGAATGGTTAGGCTGCATTCTCAGTGATGTCACCGCTGTTCTGTAGTGAATGGATAGGCAGCATTCTCAGTGATGTCACCGCTGTTCTGTAGTGAATAGATAGGCTTCCTTCTCAGTGATGTCACCGCTGTTCTGTAGTGAATGGATAGGCTGCATTCTCAGTGATGTTACCGCTGTTCTCTAGTGAATGGTTAGGCTGCATTCTCAGTGATGTCACAGCTGTTCTGTAGTGAATGGATAGGCTGCATTCTCAGTGATGTCACAGCTGTTCTCTAGTGAATGGATGGGCTGCATTCTCAGTGATGTCATCGATGTTCTGTAGTGAATGGATAGGCAGCATTCTCAGTGATGTCACCGCTGTTCTGTAGTGAATGGATAGGCTGCATTCTCAGTGATGTCACAGCTGTTCTCTAGTGAATGGATGGGCTGCATTCTCAGTGATGTCATCGATGTTCTGTAGTGAATGGTTAGGCAGCATTCTTAGTGATGTCACCGCTGTTCCCCGGTGAATGGTTAGGCAGCATTCTTAGTGATGTCACCGCTGTTCTGTAGTGAATGGATAGGCTGCATTTTCAGTGATGTCACTGCTAGTTTGGTGAAAGGATTGGCTGCATTCTTAGTGATGTCACAGCTAGTTTGGTGAAAGGATTGGCTGCATTCTTAGTGATATCACCACTGCTCTTTATTGAATTCTTGGTTATTACAGTTATTGATGCACAATAAGATAACCCATGAGTTACTTTACGTCAAAATAGCACAACATTTTTCTGAGAATAATCTGTCACACACACTTTTTGGTTCCATGGGCAGCAGAGAGGATTCATATTATCTCTTTAGTTTATAACTGTTAATGCTGAATTAAGCTGGCCAAAACATTAGTTGTGTATGGACTGAACCTGACAACTCTGGCAGGTTCTTCCGCTGACCTAATGTTTATGGTGGCCCAAAACTCTCCCCATGGGCTGATGTTGGGGGACATAGGGATCGGGCAGATTGGATTTAATTGCCCAAGTTGCTCAACTGAGTATATATGGGAGGATCAGGAGAGAGAGATTGCTGAACAGTGGTTAGGCTGACAGCTAATATGTATGGCCAACTTTTGGGTCGAAATTCCGCCGAAAACCTGCCGGCAGCCGCATCCTTTCCGCCTCCTATACATATCAATGGGAGGCAGAGCTGAGGATCACGGAGCAGCAGCCTGCAGATGTCCATTCTTGGTGTGGCCGCTGCTTTAGGCCTCTTTCACACGACCGTATGGTTTTTCACTGTTTTGCGGGCCGTTTTTATCGGATCCGTTTTTCCAATATTTTGTTTCCGTTTCGGTTCCGTTTTTCCGTATGGCATATACAGTATACAGTAATTACATAGAAAAAATCGGGCTGGGCTTAAACTTTTCAATTGATGGTTCTGCAAAAAACGGAACGGATACGGAAGACATACGGATGCATTTAGTTTTTTTTTGCGGACCCATTGACTTGAATGGAGCCACGGATGGTGATTTTCGGGCAATAATAGGACATGTTCTATCTTTGCACGGAAGGGAAAAACGGAAATACGGAAACGGAATGCACACGGATACACCAGTTTTTTTTTGCGGAACCATTGAAATGAATGGTTCTGTATACAGAATGCAAAAAAACGGTCCTTACACTCGCAAAAAAAAACATTAATGTGAAAGAGGCTTTAAGCCTCTATTCTGCGATCCTCAGCGCTGCCTCCCAGATGTAGTGTGTTCTAACAGTTCTGCATTCATAGTAGTTATATCTCATAGGAGTCAATGGGTTTATTTTAACACGAATGTTCCAAGTTTGCCTAGTTTATACATATGTATTTGATCTTTTTTTTTTTTTTGCTCTGTATTTTGCTCTGTTTATTTATTTTTTTACATATTTTAGCAGCATCTCAAAAAATACAGAATAAATACAGAAAAACACAGGAAAATACGGAATAAAATGGATATTATAAGAAATGTTCCATATTGCTCGCCTGTATTTGATCTGCTTTTTTCATATTCAAGTGTGAAGGAGCCCTTATACACAGATTATACATTTCATGTATAGTTGATGTATTATGTCATTTTCTTCTCTTGCACAGTAACAGTTAAATAGTTCAGGTTCTGTTCATTCCAGCAGCAGATCAGTCTATTTAGGTTAATTATTTATTCCTAGTTACATTAGCTGCACAGCGGAAGCACCCTGAGCTGACTAGTTATGTTGTATTTATGGTGGCTAGTGCTTGTTATACCCCTGGTCGGTGTCAGTACACTTATCATATGTATGATGAGGTGTTATGGATGCCTGAGGCCCGGTATGTGTATCTGATGTGTCATGTAACAACATTAGCACTATAAAATACAATCTACTTTGATTTAGAACTATAGCGGGACTGGACAGATGTGCATCTCGTGTGACCCCTACCAGAATTTGTGCAGCTGTATCTTCAAAACTGGTCACTATACACTTGACTAGACTCTCTCTCCATGCACATAGTTGCTTTAGGTCCATCCCCAGGGGCGGATTGGCCATAGACCTTACAGAAAAGGTTCCCGGTGGGCCAGGTACATAATGAGCTCTCAGTGGTATTTAACTCTGTGAGAATCAGAAACTCATGTACCCCACCAGCAACAGAATGTGCCCTCCTGAAATAAACGGATGTGGTCCACATGTCACCTCCTAAGACCCCTGCTCCATATCTCAATCAGAGACAACTGGACGTGGAGGACAGAAAATGGCATCTATTGATGGCCACAACAGAAGGACAGCTTTTGGGGCAATAAATTGTGCTGCACTGTGGTATATATTTTTTTCTGGGACATATTTTGCGCTATGGTATTGCTGACCCCCGCCTATTTATGTTGCCCCGCCTTCTGTGAATTTGGATACCCCTACAATATGGGGCCACTTTTAGTTTTTAGTCTTTTCCAGGGCCACTCCTGTTTACCCCGTTCAAAAAGCAGGAGAAGATTGCTCAAGAAAATACACAGCTTTAGGATTAAAAAAAAAAAAACATTAAGGTTATGTTCACACGATGATATTTGTTTTGTCGCGCGACAAATAGGGCCAAACTTCACTGCAACATTTATCGCACGACATTTTGTCGCACCAATGCCGTGTGACAATTTTTTATAATGGGAGTCTATGGTGTCGCATTGCAACATGCGACATGCTACGACTGCGACACGACAGTCGCAGTAAAATCCATCTAGCAGCATGTCGCAATGCAACACCATAGACTACCATTATAAAAATTGTCGCGCGACAATAGTGCGACTTTTTGTCGCGCGACAAATGTCGTCGTGTGAACGTACCCTAAAGACTAGGGGGAAAATTGCTATACAATGCTTTGAAAAAGTATTTATACCCCTTGAACTTTTCCAAATTTTTTCATTTTACACCCACAAATGTATTCTATTGGGATTTTATGTGATAGAGTAACAAGTATGTACGAAGTGAAAAGAAAATGATACATGGTTTTAAAAATGTTTAATAAATAAAAATCTGAAAAGTGTTGCGTGCATTTGTATTCAGCACCTTTTGCTGCAATTACAGCTGCAAGTCTTTTGTCTCTACCAGCTTTGTACATTTAGGCCAGGTCTACACGACGACATGTATCGTCGCACGACACATAGGGCACATCTCCACTGCAACATTTTTCCCGCAAGATTTTGTTGCATTAATGTCGCGCGACAATTTTTATAACCATAGTCTATGGTGTCGCACTGCGACATGTGACATGCTGCGACTGCGACGTGACAGTCGCAGAAAAATCCATTTTGAATTTGCGACTGTCGTGTCGCAGCATGTCGCAATGCGACATCATAGACTACCATTATAAAAATTTTGATTAATGTCGCGTCACAAATGTCGTCGTGTAGACCTAGCCTTAGAGACTGAAATGTTTGCCCGTTCGAGTCTTGCCACAGATTCTCAATGGGATTTATGTCTGGGCTTTGGACAATTCTAACACATGAATATGCTTTGATACTTTTTCAAGGCACTGTATATGCACTGAGGAGACAGTGGGGGAGATTCATCTATGCATGTAGAAGTCATATTTATGAAGTCTCTGCGCCACTGTAATCTACAAATGTATACAGACACACCGTGCAAACAGATTTCCTATACTGTTTTGCCACTCTTCTCATTGCAATTAATTTTTTTACACTTGTACTTTCTTGATTTATACTGACAGAACTCTCCATGGCACTATTAGAAGTTCACGTGGAACAGAAATCAGTGACAGTGGTAGAAGGACATAGTGTTACAGTCCCTGTCTGGTATTCAAGCAGCTCTGAAGAAAAACCATATATCACCTGGTATATACAGCGTGTGCAAGAGGAACAGACCCAGGTATGAGATGAGATAACTAGTGCTAGAGACCACTGTACTGCCTCCTATGTACATGAATATAACTACTATAATACTGTCCACTTTGCTTTCCTCCCTGACCTCGGATTAGTTTTGCGGAATTTGCCTGCCCTGACGAGTATTGCCTGATGCCTTGGTGCTTTGCATCGGTGGCTCTGTTCCTTGTAGTTCCGCTACCAACTACTCCAGAACTAGTGGCCTGGTGGCTCCCCTGCAACGAAGACCAGATCCCTGTATAGCGGTCAAAGGGTGAAAATCAGGGGACTGCCAGAATAATGCTCTTAGGACTAGCCCAAAGTCGAACCAGTCAGTTGGTACAGTGGGTCCACACTATTACACCCCCTATGTACAAGAATATAACTACTATAATACAGCTTCTATGTACAAGAATATAACTACTATAATACTGTTTCTAGGCCGCAGTCATTGCCTATGTAAGAGAATATAGCTTCTATAATACTGCCCCCTATGTATAAGAATATAACTACTATAATACAGCCTCCCATGTACAAGAATATAACTGCCATAATACTGCCCCCTATGTACAAGACTATAACTACTATAATACTGCTCCTATATACAAGAATATAACTGCTATAATACTGCCCCCAATGTACAAGAATATAACTAGTATAATACTGTCCTTGTGTACAAGAATGTAACTACTATAATACTGCTCCTATGTATAACAATATAACTACTATAATACTACTCAGAACAAAAAGACGGCAGCAGAATACAAAAAAGTATGCAATCAAAAAAGAAGAAAACAGAGGTGTAAGCTCATGGGGTCCGACCCTGACCCAAAGTACTTCAAAAGTTGAAGTGTTTATTAAATGTCGCGCTTCTAGTATGGGTGAATAAAACTTTTTCCATGTGAGTCTGCTGCCTGATTTTTATTTTTTGTACTATAATACTGCTCCTATGTACAAGAATATAACTACTATAATACTGTCTCCTATGTACATGAATATAACTACTATAATACTTCCTCCTATGTTCAAGAATATAACTACTATAATACTTCCTCCTATGTACAAGGCTATAACTACTACAATACTGCCCCCTACGTACTATATAAGTACTATAATAGTGCCCACTATGGAGGAAGTATGGATTTTACTAAATGGTGGTTTATTTTATTCTATGAAAAAGTAATATTTTCATATTTGCAGATCCTGAAGTACATGGACGGGGAAGCTGACATTGCAGATGGTTTTAGGGGTCGGTTGGATTTCGTATATAAGATGCCGTCGAAAAACATCTCGATTGTAATTAATAAGACTCAGGCCACAGACTCCGGACAATATCGGTGTTATGTAAATGTGCGAAATGATCAGACTGTGGGCAGCAGTAACATCGGGGTGATTGATGTGTCCATCCTGGGTGAGTGCAGGGATAGTCTGCATAAATGGAGTGTTAATAATAATCTGTTACTTTCAGTGCGGGTGGTCAGGATATGAGTGATTGTGTGGAGGGAGGAACGATCTGCAGATCTCATTATCACCAGACAATGCAACAAGAAATGGATTATTACACATGGGGACTGGAGTAGAGGAGGGGGAGGCACCAAAACAATGATGCTATTTATAGAGTTTATTGTGTACTAGAAAAATGCAACTCCACCCAAAGCTAAAATTTACTTGCTCTAGATCCTCACACCTTGAAATGTACTTAACAGGACCCCAGTGAGCTGAGTTTTCTACTCTGCAGTAATTATTTTCTGAGTAACCGAGAAACCAGAACTCTGGTGACGGGTGAAAGGGTTTGGTCTGTGCCATTGTATTCCAACAGCTTGAAATGGAAAGTAGTTAAGGACACCTGCCTTTTTCAAATGTCATTACATTCATAACAGTAACAGCCTCAGTCAGTGCCCACAGAACACTGCCAGCCACTATCACTGCCCTCATAACACTACCAGCCACAGTCACTGTCCACATAACTCTACCGGCCGCACTCACTGCACTCATAACACTGCCAGCCACAGTCACTGTCTTCATAACACTACCAGCCACAGTCAGTGCCCACATAACACTGCCAGCCACAGTCACTGTCCACATAACTCTATCGGCCGCACTCACTGCACTCATAACACTGCCAGCCACAGTCACTGTCTTCATAAAACTGCCAGCCACAGTCACTGCACTCATAACACTACCAGCCGCACTCACTGCACTCATAACACTGCCAGCCACAGTCACTGTCTTCATAACACTACCAGCCACAGTCACTGTCTTCATAACACTACCAGCCACAGTCACTGTCCACATAACTCTACCGGCCGCACTCACTGCACTCATAACACTGCCAGCCACAGTCACTGTCTTCATAACACTGCCAGGAGTGCCAGCCACAGTCAGTGCCCACATAACACTGCCAGCCACAGTCACTGTCCACATAACTCTACCGGCCACACTCACTGCACTCATAACACTGCCAGCCACAGTCACTGTCTTCATAACACTACGAGCCACAGTCACTGTCTTCATAACACTACCAGCCACAGTCACTGTCCACATAACTCTACCAGCCGCACTCACTGCACTCATAACACTGCCAGCCACAGTCACTGTCTTCATAACACTGCCAGGAGTGCCAGTCACAGTCACTGTCCACATAACTCTATCGGCCACACTCACTGCACTCATAACACTGCCAGCCACAGTCACTGTCTTCATAACACTGCCAGCCACAGTCACTGTCTTCATAACACTACCAGCCACAGTCAGTGCCCACATAACATTACCAGCCACAGTCACTGTCCACATAACTCTACCGGCCACACTCACTGCACTCATAACACTGCCAGCCACAGTCACTGTCTTCATAACACTACTAGTCACAGTCAGTGCCCACATAACACTACCAGCCATAGTCACTGTCCACATAACTCTACCGGCCGCACTCACTGCACTCATAACACTTCCAGCCACAGTCAGTGCCCACATAACACTACCAGCCACAGTTACTGTCCACATAACTCTACCGGCCGCACTCACTGTCTTCATAACACTGCCAGCCACAGTCACTGTCTTCATAACACTACCAGCCGCACTCACTGTCTTCATAACACTGCCAGCCACAGTCACTGTCTTCATAACACTACCAGCCACAGTCACTGTCTTCATAACACTACCGGCCGCACTCACTGCACTCCTAACACTGCCAGCCACAGTCACTGTCTTCATAACACTACCAGCCACAGTCACTGTCTTCATAACACTACCGGCCGCACTCACTGCACTCCTAACACTGCCAGCCACAGTCACTGTCTTCATAACACTACCAGCCACAGTCAGTGCCCACAAAACACTACCAGCCACAGTCAGTGCCCACATAACACTACCAGTCACAGTCAGTGCCCACATAACACCACCAGCCACAGTCAGTGCGCACATAACATTATCTGCCAAAGTCAATGTCCACATACCAGTACCAGCCTCAGTTGGTGCCCCCATAACATATTATCAGCCACAGTCAGTAGCCCCACAACACCACCAGCCACAGTCAGTGTCCACATAACACTAACAGCCACGATCAGTGAGCCCCTTAATGTAACCAGCCATAGTCAATGCCTTCCTAACATTACCAGGCACATTAAATGCTTCCATAACATTACCAGTCATAGTGCCCCCATAACATTAACATCCAAAGTCAGTGTCCCCATAATATTACCAGCCAGAGTAAATGCCTCCATGACATTACCAGTCACAGTCAGTACTCTCCTAACATTGCCAGCCACAGTCATTGCCTCTATAACATTACTAGTCATAGTCAGTGTCTCCATGACCATACCAGCCACAGTCAGTATCTCCATAACAGTATCAGCCATTGCCCTCATATTATTATCAGTCAGACAATGCATCCATAACATTACAGCTGCAGACATAACATTACCAGCCAAAGTCAGTGCTTGCATTATATTACTAACCACAGTCAGTGGTTTACCTGCTGACCACAAAAAGTCCACTCATTAGGGTGCACATTCTTCCTATTTTTATGGAGAGATGCTAGATGACCAGAAGCAGGAAGCCTGATCTTTTCTAGGGATATAACAAAGGATTTAATAGATAATGGTGTCGTTTATTAAGGCTGAAGAAACTAAAAAATTGTCCAGCTAAATATAGCAAAAACTTACTGCACACAGTACCACCTTTGTATTGGTCTTTACCTGCCATCTAGTGGTCATTATCAGTATTGCAGTCTTAGATATTTTTTTTTGTCAATTTTATAGAAAAAGAAAAGAAAATGTGATGAATTACTATTATTAGCGATTCATTTTAGTTTTTTTTTCTATCTAGTGCCTCCTTCAAAACCCACATGCCAATTACATGGAGATGCTTATATCGGTGCCAATGTTACCCTCAGCTGCAAGTCTTCATCTGGACATCCTGTGCCCACGTACTCCTGGATAAAGAAGGCAGCTATCAACATTGTTTACTTTCCGCCTGCTCACGGTAAATGTGTTATTGTTTTTTTTGTGCACATATGATGAACGTCCTCCCCATTTTCTACATGGAAATGGTAACTGGTACAAAGGAAAAAATAATAATGGCCCCGTGCAGCTCCATGGGCACCGACACCACTTCTTCTTTTATACTTGAACTGTGTTGTACTGTGTTCTCCAGCTTTAGCCAGCTACAGGTCCTAGCATGGCCTAACAGGTTGCAGATTTGCATCAGCTGGAGAGACATATGTTGGAGGCCGCGGCTGTTGATAGTGCCCTTTAAATAACGGGCCAGAAAACTGCATAAGGGCTGACCTACATCTGCATTTAGCTGATCCAGCAGAGGAACAGACTGCCGCATTCAGGGGCGGATTAGCCATAGACCTTACAAGAAAATTTCCCGGTGGGCCAATGCCCAGGGGGCTGATTGGGCCATCCTCACGGCCGGCCAGTGGAAGTTTTAGGGGATGAATTTTGTGCTGCTGGCAGTATTTTGTGATGGACTGTGGTATTTGGCTCTGTGGTGTGGTATATTGTGCCACAATATGGTATTTCTGGCCCTGCCTTCCATCAGTTTGGACCCGATTGCAAAACGGGGCCACTTTTAGTATTTTTTCCAGGGCCACTTTAAGTTCCCAGGCCGCAGCCTACAGGATCCGGCATATCCAGACACGGCCGTGCACTGCCAAACCATATTGACTTTAAAAGGCTTATAAAAGAACTATAAAACATGACCCCCAATGCCTCATATAGATTATACTTACCTTGCTCCACCGATGAACTCCGGCAGGCTGCTTCTCTGCTGAAACAGCCTGCCAGATCAGGGGAATGCAGATGTAAAATCAGCCGTAATACAGACTGAAGAGGTTTTACATAAATTAAAGGGTTTCTGTCACCAGATTTAACCCTAATAAACTGGCTGACATTAGTGATGTGCTAATGTCAGCAGACCCTAACTCTCCTAATCTTATGCTTCTGGATGCCCCCGTTACTGCAGAATTTGTAACTTTAATAATATGCTAATTAGAACTAGAAGCAGGAGGGGGGCATTGCTTCTGCTCCTAGAAGCTCAGTTCGCCCACCTCGTCACGCCCTTCCGTCCTTGATTAACAGGGCCAGCAGTGCTCGTCTCCTCCTGCCGACCCTGTGTGCTGGAACTGCGCATGCACGAGATTTATCCAGCATACAGGGCCGGCCGGAGAACATGAACGCTGGCCCTGTCAATCAAGGACAGCAGGGCGTGACTTGAGGTGGGCGAACAGAGCCTCTAAGAGCAGGAGCAATGCCCCCAACCCCCCTGCTCTAAGACGCTAATTAGAATATTATATATAAGATTAGGAGAGTTAGGGTCTGCTGACATTAGCACATTGCTAATGTCAGCCAGTTTAATAGGGTTAAATCTGGTGACAGAAACCCTTTAAGCTTTTCATATTAAAGGGGTTGTCCAAGTTATATTTATTGATGACCTATCCTCAGGATAGGTCATCAATATCAGATCGGCGGGGGTCCGACACCCGGCACCCCCGCGGATCAGCTGTTTGAAGAGAAGGCGAGCGCCGTGCCAGCGCTGCCTCCTCTTCATTGTTTACCTACTCGCCGTTGCATTTGCAGCGGTGAGCAGGTGTAATTACACCCAAGCCGTTCCATTCATTTCAATGGGACGGCTCGTTCTTATACAAGTGTATACTACAGAGCCGTCCCATTAATATGAATGGAACGGCTTGGGTGTAATTACACCTGCTCACCGCTGCAAATGCAACGGCGAGTAGGTAAACAATGAAGAGGAGGCAGCGCTGGCACGGCGCTCGCCTTCTCTTCAAACAGCTGATCGGCGGGGGTGAGGATAGGTCATCAATAAATATAAATTGGACAACCCCTTTAATGATCTATCCTTAGATGGGGAGGGGTCCAACTCCAAGTAGTTGAGTGCTGGACACAAAGCTCCCAGGAACCAGGCACAGCTCCTGCACTGGAGCACATGTACTAAGACCGGATTTTTATGCCGGTCCTAGTTTTCCTCTGCACTGACGTAGTATTCATCCAATTTATGATCTGGCTGGCTTAGTTTCTCACTAACATTTGCTCCAGGCGTAAATGTTAGTAAATTTGCCAGGGCTGGGGTCCCGGCCCCCGACACACCCACAATCTGTCCCTGTCACACCCAACTGGCGGACAAAATGTAAAATCGGCCGCGCAACCATATATTGTAACACAGACCGTGAAAAAAGGGGACTTGCGACTATTTTACACCTATTGTGATTTACATAAGGTAAAAATGTTAATTGTCTAGAATAATTCACTGCCCAACACATGTATTTCCTGAAATACTCTGTGCTGGTTAGAGGGCCCTGCTAATTCCACTATGTAATTCCCTGAGTGGCTCCTTTGACTTGTCTCCACTCCCCTCCTTACATGATGACTCTGCTCCTGTCATATGCAGCCTTGTTCTATAAGTAACTGTCCACCCCTATATTACTGCTGAAATGCTCTGTGCTGCTGTGAATGACTGTTATAATGATTTGCCTAACATGTAGTATTTATATTTGCAGATGCTGTGAAAGGGACCTTAACTTTGACCAATCTGACAGCAGACAACACCGGGATGTATGTGTGCACATCCCGAAACACCGCTGGGGTCTCTGAGTGTAGCATCACTGTGGAGGTGAAGTCAGGTGAGTGTGGCTGTAAGGAGCCATTAATGCCCCTGATGAGTTGCATGTCTGGTGAGGCGCTAATACTGATCATTACCGATACCCCGCAGTTTCCAGGACAGCAATAATCATTGGGGCGGTTGTGGGGTCGATTGCTGGACTCTGCTGCCTGGTGATCCTGGCGACGGTATTGATTTACCTGTACCGACGAGGGAAGAAAGCCGCACAGGACGAAACCGAGAATGACATCAAGTAAGAATATTCCTCTCCACAATTTCTGTCAAATTAAAGGGCATTTTCATCAGATCATGAAACTTATGACATAGTTTATAACATAGTTTAAAAATGCAAACGCTGTCACCCAGCTTTCCTAGTATCCTGAACAGCGAATCTACCTGGTAATACAGCAGGACTAGCCTCCATGTACACGGCAGTGTTTTCTTGCGGCCTCCGTTCCGTTTTTTTTGCGGATCCAATGGTTTCCCATTCATTTCTATGGATCCGTAAAAAATGTGGATGCCTCCACCGTTGCCTGTCCGCGTCCACTGTCCGCATTTCACGTCCGCAAAAAAAATATGGCATGTCCTATTCTTGTCTGCAAAAAACGTTTTGGGGACCCATAGAAGTCAATGGGTCCGCAAAAAATGCAGATGACCAACGGAAGCCATCCGTTTGTCATCCGCATCCGTTTTTTTTGTGGATGGTTGCTTGGAAACCAGGGCACTTGTACAGGTACTTTAAGAAACTGTTTCAAGCCTCACGGAAACACAATCTACAAAATTTGCGGACACACGGAACGGATGTGGATGTAAAAAAAAAGGAAGACGGATCCGGGATTTGCGGACAGCAAAAAACAACTGTCGTGTGCATGTAGCCTTAAGAGCAGAGGATGGATTGCTCTAAAGCTAGGCAGGTCTGCTGTCTAAGATCTTGGGAAAGCTGGATAAGAGCCTCTCTAGGAGATGGCAGCCATTCATTGTCACGTCACAGAGAGAACTCATAAATGGGTGAATTGAATTTTCATCTATCAGTAGGAAAACTGTGTGCCAACCAATGGCTGCCATTATGCCACCCACAGGTGTTCTCACCCAGCTTTCCTAGAATCCTGAACGCTGAGGCCTATTGCACACGACCGTATGGCTTTTTCAGTATTTTGCGGTCCGCAAAAAATTCGGATGACGTCCGTGTGCATTCCGTTTTTTTGCGGAATGGAACAGCTGGCCCCTGATAGAACAGTACTATCCTTGTCCGTTATGCGGACAATTATAGGACATGTTTTATCCTTGAATGGAACGGAAATACGGAAATGGAAGGCATACGGAGTACCTTCTGTTTTTTTTGCGGACCCTTTGAAATTAATGGTTCCGTATGCGGAGCGTAAAAGACGGAAGGGAAACGGAAAAAAAAACCTTGGTGTGCATGAGGCCTAAATCTTCCAAGCATATTGCCATAAATCCTCTGCTCTCACATTGCTGGATAATTAGGACTCAAGCACACGACCGTTGTTGTTTTGCGGTCCGTTTGTCCAGAATCCGTTGTTCCGCATCTGAGGTTTTTTTCCCTCTGATTTAAGTTCTCTTCTGTTCCGTTATTCCACAAAAAATATCCGTATGGTTTCCGTATGCGAACCGTTTTTTGCGGATCGGAGAACGGAAACAGTAACTTATTAATCGCCAAATACATGAGCAATATGGGCTGGGCAGTATGGATCCGCAAAATACGGATGACATACGGATGTGTTCCGTGTGCGTTCCGTATTTTTTGCGGACCCATTGACTTGAATGGGACCTTGGACCGTGATTTGCGGACAATATTAGAATATTCACTACTTTTTTGCGGAACTGCCATGCGGACAAACGGAAACGGAATGCACACAGAGTAACTTCCATATTTCCTACAGCCCCATTGAAGTGAATAGTTCCGCATACGGCCCGCACAAAAAATTTTATGGAAGCTGAAAGAAAATACGGTCGTGTGCATGAGCCCTTAGACTGATTTGCTCTTCAGGACTCTAGGAAAGCTGAGTGGCAACTTCTGTAGGAACACCGCTTATAGTCACCCAGCTTTCCCACAAACAGATATAAATAACAGCCATTTTGTGGCATCACCTAAAGGTATTGTCACTATCCTGGTGGGGGTGGTGTTCCCCAGCCGGGGCCTAGAGAGGGGCTTCATTATTTTAACCATGATGAGGCATTGCAGAGCACTTTCTTAAAGAAGTTGTCCAGGATTTTCTTGTTTTTTAAAAGGCTGCTTTCTTCCACAAACAGTGCCACACCAGTCGACAGGTTGTATGTGGTTTTGCAGCTTTGCCCCATTCACTTCAGTGGACCTGACCTGCAATACCAATCACAACCTGTGGATGGGCACAGTGCTGTTTCTAAAAGAAAAAAGCCGTGGTTTTCTAATTCTGGACAACCACTTTACATGCAGATATGAAGTTATTGCATTATGGTGTTACCCTCTCCCAGACTAATGCGTTGTATTATTTGCAGGGAGGATGCCCCAGCTCCAAAGACTCTCCCCTGGCCCAAGGGCAATGATTCCAGCCTGGCTTATAAAAATGGCACCTTATCCTCCCTGAGCAGCCACCGAGATCACAAGCCGTACCCACCCAAATCACCTTCTGACACCACGTCTGTTAACACCGCCACAGGGAGCAACCTCGGCTACAGACCGCCCTATGTCAATGGCAGAGTTACTACACCCACCCCCAGCATGTCCAGTCAGTCACTGCCCACCTACATGGCGCCATCCAATGGCAACTACTACAGCACAGCCGTGCCAACAAACAGAGGCACCCTGCCAAAGACCAACGGCATGGAGCCACAGCCCCCCAAGAAGGAGATAAACATCCCGTCTGGAGTCACTCCATCCAACCTGGTGCGGATGGGGGCTGTGCCAGTCATGGTGCCCGCTCAGAGTCAGGCAGGCTCTCTGGTGTAAACCATCTCCATTGTTATACAGGACTGAATGTTTACAGGACTTTGCTGCCAACAGTTATGAAATGTTCAGAATCAACATCTGTCATCCATGTTATCTGCCAGCAAAATATACTCCATCACCATCTCATCCAGTCCGGAGGCGGGTCACTGCCATATACCGTGTTGTGTTCCTATTGATGCCCCTTTCTTTTATAATATCTTCAGTATATCTTTTCCACCATCGTGGATTTTATAAAGTTTGGTCTCGATAAGTAATTTTTTGCTCACATCATATTCTGATTTTGGGCTTTGAGTTTATGGCGCCATAATGCACTGGACAGCACGGTGTAAACCGAAAACTAAGCTGATGATGGTCATGCCACTGGATACTGTCTTCTTCTGGTTGCCTTGTTCTAATATTGCACATTATACAGATGACCCGATCTTAAAGGAGCCCGTCCTGGAGAAAACATGGTCCAAATGTATTATTTTTCACAGATCGGTTAGAAAGAAGGTGATGATTATAATGGTCTCCACCACATCGTCCTTGGTGACCTTTCATTTTACCAGACGACAATACCTGGAGCCATGCAGGTCATGGAGATTTATAGTAATCACTTATAGTCATGGGCGTAACTATAGCCATTGCATTTGCTATGGGCCCCAGAGGTTGGAACTTTGTACCTTTTTTGTTTGGAATAACAATATGGCATATTTTGCTATAATGTGGGCTTTCTCATATATTGTGCTATTATACATACCTATAATTTCTGCCACTTATGCTGCTCTTTTAATTTATTACCCTAGGTGGTAGGGGCCCCATTTTTTGTTTCTATGTGGCCCTATGAATTATAGTTACGCCTCTGTTCATAATATTCAAAGCCGAGCCCTCCTTTATACTCACAACAGCTGAAGAGTCACAGTTCACTTATCGCTTATTTCTGGGTTTTTGCCTATATCAGATTCAAAGATAGAATTTACAGAGTAGAACATTGTCTGCAAGTCAACTCACCGGACAGGACAGCGGCCATCGTTTTCCTAATCTTTCATTATGATTCTATTTACTTCCGTACATAATAATTCATGATGGGGAATGTAGTGCTCGGTGGGAAACTTATAAGGTATCACACATGATGGGCCTAGATACAGCAGCTCAACAGACAGTATCACACATGATGGGCCTAGATACAGCAGCTCAACAGACAGTATCACACATAATGGACCTAGATACAGCAGCTAAACAGACTGTATCACACATGATGGGTCTAGATACAGCAGCTCAACAGACAGTATCACACATGATGGACCTAGATACAGCAGCTCAGCAGACAGTATCACACATGATGGACCTAATAGAGCAGCTCAACAGACAGTATCACACATGATGGACCTAATAGAGCAGCTCAACAGACAGTATCACACATAATGGACCTAGATACAGCAGCTAAACAGACTGTATCACACATGATGGGTCTAGATACAGCAGCTCAGCAGACAGTATCACACATGATGGACCTAGATACAGCAGCTCAGCAGACAGTATCACACATGATGGACCTAATAGAGCAGCTCAACAGACAGTATCACACATGATGGGCCTAGATACAGCAGCTCAGCAGACAGTATCACACTTGATGGGCCTAGATACAGCAACTTAGCAGACAGTATCACACATGATGGGCCTAGATACAGCAGCTTAGCAGACAGTATCACACACAATGAGCCTAGATACAACAGCTCAGCGGACAGTATCACACATGATGGAGATCGATACAGCAGCTCAGCAGACAGTATGACACATGATGGACCTAGATTTAGCAGCTCAACAGACAGTATCACACATGATGACAATACAGCAGCTCAACAGACAGTATCACACATGATGACCTAATACAGCAGCTCAACAGACAGTATCACACATCATGGGCCTAGATACAGCAGCTCAGCAGACAGTATCACACTTGATGGGCCTAGATACAGCAGCTTAGCAGACAGTATCACACATGATGGACCTAATAGAGCAGCTCAACAGACAGTATCACACATAATGGACCTAATAGAGCAGCTCAACAGACTGTATCACACATGATGAACCTAATAGAGCAGCTCAACAGACTGTATCACACATGATGAACCTAATAGAGCAGCTCAACAGACAGTATCACACATAATAGACCTAGATACAGCAGCTAAACAGACAGTATCACACATCATGGGCCTAGATACAGCAGCTCAGCAGACAGTATCACACATCATGGGCCTAGATACAGCAGCTCAGCAGACAGTATCACACTTGATGGGCCTAGATACAGCAACTTTACAGACAGTATCACACATGATGGGCCTAGATACAGCAGCTTAGCAGACAGTATCACACACAATGAGCCTAGATACAGCAGCTCAACAAACAGTATCACGTATGATCAGCTGAAATACACGGCTTAGCAGCACATAGTCCCTGGAGATTATTTTCTATAAAATTTCTGTAAAATGTAATGGTATGTGAACGAGACGTTGGTTTCCATGACAACAGAAAGTCTTGAATGAATTGCCGTTTTGGTAAGCCTTGAGGTAGCGTGCTGGCCGCTGAAGCCGCATGCTGTATCTGTAGTGGGATAGGAGTCCTGATCAGCACCGGTGCAGGAATCGTTCTATTATACAGTGTGCACAATTTATAACCCCATTGCAGGGATCTGTAGGCCAACAGGTAACAGTTTAAAGGGGAAGGATCACCTATTAGGAGAGTTGCTTTGTTATATTTCTGTCTTGCAAGTCTTTCTTACTGATGAAATGATAAGAACTGTTTGTTATAAAATCATTTTCCTTCGACTATCACTACAGCTACTTTGTCACTTGCAATACCTATTTTCACCATGTTGATGCAGGCAAATAAAGCCATAGACAACAATAAAACAGCGACCCCCACCAAATTCACTCAAACATTTAAACTTTAAAGCCTTGCAGTGCTGCCCTCCCCAGACTCCATGTTTTATTCAGTAAGATAACCTTTAGGACCCTTTTACTACTTAGGGGGCATTTGCTGTTTTTCTTTTATTACCAGACTGCGCAGTATTCGCTCACAGATCAGGATCTCGCCCAGCAGTGGCAGTGAACCGGTGATCACATGAACCTGCTTCCTTATTTATGTTCTTTTGTTACTTTGTGGATTTTTATAATAAAATTGTACAGAACAGATATGAAACCAAAGCCGCCGAGAAAGCCGAATGAGCCGGCTGTTATTTTATATGATGTGTGATGTTATATGATGCGGTGCGGTGAGCGCTCTCAGTGATGCCAAGTTATTCTGCTGTAATATTTAAAATTAATTTTTCATTAAAGCTATTATAATTGTCTCTATTGTCACTGGTCTCTAAGTATATTTCAAGACTGGAAACCAGCATGATGGCCATTACAGCTTCTTAAAGGGAACCTGTCACCTCCAAAACTCATATTTAACGGCCATCACTACCCTACAGTGGCCCCCAGTGTGTTCCTAATCGTGTTTTTCTTTCCTCCATCGGTGGTTGTAAACTTTAAAAAAAACGCAGTTTTAATCTTGATTTTCCCTAACGTCAGAGTCAGCTTGAAGTCAAGCTAAGCCCGCTCCTTACCCGTCCTCCCTTCACTGTGATTGACATCCTGCTGTGAGGCCGGGATCGCGCAAGTCTCGCGCATGCGCAGTGCGCTCCTTTTTACTGCGCAATCCCGTCTCTGTCTCCCATACTCACTGGCCGCTTTTTTAAAGCGAACCTGTCAGCAGATTTTCACTACTTAAACCATTTACAGTACCTTATAGTTCATGCTGAGTAAGTCTCCAAACGTCTTTTTCATGGATTTCTGGGCCTTAGATGTATGAAAAATTCGCTTTATAAAATCCTGGTCTCCTGCGTCACAAGTCAAGTGAGAAGTCAGAGGCAGACCC